>OY757908.1:114156848-114321848 GCA_963585895.1 Sepioteuthis lessoniana | reverse complement strand
TCTACAAGGAAAGGCATGATCCCCCTTATTCCTCCAACTATAGGTTAGATAGTATCACTGCTGTTCTTCTACAAGGAAAGGTATGAATCCTCTGATTCCTCCAGCTATGAGTTAAATAGTATCACTGCTGTTCTCCGACAAGGAAAGGCATGAATCCTCTTATTCCTCCAGTTATGGGTTAAATAGTATCACTGCTGTTCTTCTACAAGGAAAGGCATGAAACCCCTTATTCCTCCAGTTATGACTTAAATAATATCACTGCTGTTCTTCTGCAAGAATGGCCTCAACATTAGATAACTACTGAAGATTGATATGCCATTAAATGAAGAAACCAAACGAACATTATAAATAGAATCCATCAAAGAAATTAACCAAGATCTGAAGAAGCTTGAGTGTTGAAACAGAGTCACCCCATTTAAATCAGCTGGTATAATTGGACTGACATTGGAGTGGAATCAACTACGAAAAAGAATTGGGAGGTCAAAAGAGTACCTGGAGAAGATCAGTTTTAAGTTGAAAGTGAAAGGCATTGCCCTGAATTGAATCCAATAGGCAACCAAGGGTATTTGTGGCCCTTCTGCACTCCAAAAAGTTGACAATTAAAACTATATAATAAACTATTCTCTAAAATACCAAAATCTCTAACTCTGTACTGCAAACAAGAAGATACATTTTCAGAAAATACTAAACTTATAACTTTATAATTAAGCCAGTAAATTGACTTCTACGTTACCTTATGTTGAAATAGCACAATAGATTTAATAATGGTTAGTTGTGTTTAAAAAAGTTAATTTTTAATGTTTTTGAGAAAATTCACGTCAAGATATGACGTACAACGTTTTGCTTTCAGTACATGCTTGTTTGCTGAATATATATCATGAGACCAAACCAGTTTAAGCTGCGGCAGGTACCTGTTGTAGTTGGTAGTATTCTGGTGAGCTGACATATTGGGAATAGCTTCACTCTACGTATGATTTGAAAGTTGCACAGACGAATGTTCAACCCAGACTAATTTGTGAACTTATGCTTTATGAGTTCAAACTGGGCCATAACCCCCTGAAAACAAACAAAAACATTCATTGTGTAAAAGGTGAAGGGGATTTGATTACAGTCCAGAAATCAGATGGTGCAAGAAATTTTGCTTGGGTTGAAAGAACATTGATGATCAAGCAAGGATATGTAGGTTTGGTTTGGTTTGGTTTGGTTTTATGGCACATCAACTATTGTAGGTTATTAATGCAAAATCCATTTTTATACAAAAAACAGTTCTATTTCAAACAATTCAGTTTAGTATATTTTTCTGTTTACACACACTTAAATGTCAAAACAGTTCTATTTCAAACAATTCAGTTAAGCATAAGTACACTGTTTAGTTCTATTTGACTCATAGATAGGACTCTCTCAGATGCTACCACTCTGGGCCAGAGTGGACATGGGAGTGATGGCAATGAAGGGATACTCCATATTCTCTAAAGTTCTAGCATTACTGGAGACTCTCCATCAGATTGTTTAGTTTCATATCAAGGACACTTGTTAGATAGGGGGTTGTAGGATTTGTCAGGTCGCGTAGTGAAATTAGTTGCAATAGCTGAGAGTAATTAGTCGTGTTAGCTAAGAGCAATCAATCATGAAGACAGGGAACTCAATTGCTGTGACTGAGGAATGGGGGCTATTTATGGTGCCTTGGAGCATCCCATTGTGCACATGTGGGTGAGTCCATTGCATGGGTCGTGATTGTAAGTGAGTGAAGGTATTTCATTATATAAACCAGCTTCAGTTTCACATGGTAAGAAGGACTGCACTGAGCTACGACCTGCTTTATTTTTGTCAGCCAGCTAGACACTTTACGGAGGTATATGTTATTGTTATTCTACACCCCTCTACGGAGATTCTGAATAGAAGCAGTTAGTGTATTCTACAGCCCCAGCCAACTAGGTAAAGGACATGTAGGCCTAAAAGCACAGATTCTGAGTGTACTCCAAGCAAATCCAGTGAGTAGCACTTAGAGAAAGTAAGTGAGTTTGGCATCTGAAAGATTTTGACAAAAGTATTTTACAAAAATAATGCAAAACTTTTGACTCACCAGATGGTTTGGTTTGATTTCTTTGTTTAATGGCATATCAACCTTTGTAGGTTAGTTAATGCCAAAGCCACTCTCCTAGTAGAACAGTAGTGGTGCTATTTAACCCATAGCTGGGAGGATAAGGGGGTTCATACCTTTCCCAAGGGTATTTGCCCGAAAGTGAACATAATAGTGTGACTATAGATAGCAGGGCAGATTCTGTTCTTTAATTTCGGCTAGGCAACCAGTCTAGGAGAAAGAAAACCCTGAATCTAAACTGCTTTAAAATTGATATTGTGTCGCATCCAGCTTGTGGCAGAGGGGTTGTACAAATAAGCTTAATAGGTTTGCATATCAACCTACTTCAGTTATTTAATGCTAAAGCCATTCTCCCAGAAGAACAGTAGTGGTCCTATTTAACCCATAGCTGGGAGGATAAGGGGATTCCTACCTTTCCCAAGGGTATTTGCCTGAAAGCAAACGTAATAGTGCGACTGGAGTACGAACTCGTTTACTACGATTCCGCAGTCCATCGCTTTAACCATTACACCACAAGGACACCCCCACCCCCCGACTCACCTGAGTAAATGAGTGAAAAGTTGTACATCATATCTTTATGTGAATTTTTTCAAAAACATTAAAAATGATTTTTTACCAAATTATATAATCTATTCTTTTAGCATAGCAGTGAAAAGGATTTCATAAATATCTCATATATAAAGGTCATTCAATATATAAGGGGAACTTTTTTGACCAATGAAGGTTATATATATGTGGTTATATATACCTTATGAGGGTCATTCAGTATATAAGGGTAATGTTTTGACCAATGAAGGTTATATATATGTGGTTATATATACCTTACGAGGGTCATTCAATATATAAGGGGAATTTTTTGACCAATGAAGGTTATATATATGTGATTATATATACCTTACGAGGGTCATTCAATATATAAGGGGAATTTTTTGAAAAAAATCAAAATTAATTGTTTTGAACTTTTTTTCCATAATTGTAAACTCGACAATTATTTGGAATTGGTTTATAACAAAAATTGTTTTAATCTCAGAAAAATATTTGTTTTAAGGCTATTCAAAATGGTGGCAAATCAAACAAAGTGCTCAAGGCTTGTTATCAAATTTTTGTTGAGAAGAGCAAAACCTGTGAAATTTACAGAAGAATGTGTAATGAGGATAATGAAGCTTGTTTTAGTAAAAAGAAATTTAAAAATGTGCTAAATATAGGTTTGCCTCAGTTGAGATGATAGTCCATGAAGTGGAAACACACTGACACTCTGGTAAAAAAAAAAAACCCAAAAAAACCTCAGGCTGTGCACCAGGATCCATCACAATTGATTTCCATGAGAAAGGTACAATGTGCTTCCAATTGCCAACTCTTCCAGCAAAATTCACCATATTTATTGAAAAACCCTCTTGTCTATATCAAGCCTTAAATCAAGTACTTCTTGTCAGTAGAGTATAGAATATTTTCACTGTATCTCCTGCAAAGGAGTAAGACACCCACCAAAAAGGAGTGTCCTGGTTATAGTGCTAAACTGAATCTGATAGTGAGGCTGGAGATCTGGAAGGTCTGGAATCACCACTTCATTGCCATTACTTAAAGGTTCACTCAGACCCAAAGTAGAAGTTGCTGTTAGAGTTCCACCTATGGGTTAAATAGATTTGTATAAAAATTATTTATATTCTATAGGGAAACTCTATGTCATATAACTGTAGATTAATTGTATTAGTAACAGTTTAAACAATAATATGATATTCTGACATTGGTTTGATTTTTACTTAGAATATATGATATATTCGCACCATTGCAGTAAGATTTTCAAACCCTTATAATAAGCATGCCTCCATATATATATATATATATATAATATTCGGTCAGGTTAAAAAGTTTGGAGTAATTCCCTCAGGACCAGAAAATCATTCAAGAGCTGAACATTTAAATTTTCCTGGTAGAGAGCCCAATGTAATTTATTACAGAGCAATATTTCTTTAAGAAAAAAACCAAAGACCAATTAATTCATGATTATAAATTTATTTCGATCCCATATTTTTAGTTTGTGGTGTGAACCAAAAACATGAAGAAAAAAATTAATACAGGACTTCTTCAGACCCAATGGATCCATTGGGTTTGAAGAAGTCCAGTATTAATTTATATATATATATATATATATATATATATATATATATATGTGTGTGTGTGTGTGTGTGTTTTATAACAATAAATGGTTTGGTTGGGTTTTATGGCATATCGACCCTTGTAGGTTATTTAATGCTGAATCCTGTTTATACATATATATCAAGTATATATGATTTGTGAACACATTTTGTTGATAACATTTATACAAACCAGAGTTCAATTTTTTTTTACACACAGTAAAATGGTTTCAAGTATTTCTATCCAATACAAATAATTCTATTTACTATTAATCATTCATTTGCACACAGTTAAATGGTTTCAAGTATTGCTATCTAGCATTAATAATTCTATCCAATATCAATCATTTGTTTGTCAACGGTGAAGTGGATACAAGTATTGCTAATCAACACAATTAATTCTATTAAATATTACTCATTTGTTTGTACACAGTTAAATGGTTCCAAGTATTGCGATGTAACACTAAAAATTCAATTAAACAGTCATTTGTTTACACACAGTTAGATGATAAAACAGTTCTATTTTAATAATTCAATTTAGCATGAAACACTTGTTTGTCCTCAGTTTAAATGTCAAACAGTTCTATCTAAGCCATAGATAGGACCTTATCAGGTGCTTCCACTCTAAGTCAGAGTGAATCAGGGAGCAGCGGCAATGAAGTGGTACTACCCATTCCTCAAAGCTCCAGCTATACTGGAGCCTCACCATTAGATTGTTTAGTGTCATATCCAGGATGCTTGTTGGGGAGTGGGAAGTTCTTATCTCTCGGCAGAGATTCGGTCAATGTATTCTACACTCCCAGCCAACTGGGCTTACAGTTAAATGGTTACAAGTATTGCTATTTATTGTTTGTTAAACATTTTCAAGTTAAATGTTTTCAAGTACAGTAAATGGTTAAACAGTTCTATTTGGCCCATAGATGGGATCCTAACAGGCACTACCATTCTGGGTTGAAGTGGACCTTGGATTAATGTCAATAAAGAGCTACTCTACATTACCCAAATCTCTAGAACTAGAGCTTCATCATTGAATGCTTTTGTATCATATCTAGGACACTTGTTGAATGGTCTTACTTCTTAGCAGAGATGCAGTTGGTGCATTCTACAGCCCAGGCTGATTGGGCTTCACTTTGAACAAGATAGAGTTCTTTGTTCTTCCACAAATACCGTAATTCCATAACACCACTGCTGATAATATGTACATGTACATGAAAAAAAAAAAAAAAAGATTACAACAGCTGAAATATCAATTTACTTATATCAGTTATTAAACAACAAAATTATATATTCAGATTTTTAAGGAAAATACTTTTCTATTTAATTGTATATCCTTTGCTAGTTTGACTTTTTTTTTTCTATATCAAACAATTCAGTTTAGTGTAAGTACAGTTTCAATGTCAAAAAACAGTTCCGTTTCAAATAATTCAGTTTAGCATAAGCACACAGTTTAAATGTAAGTACAGTTTAATTGTCAAAAACATTTCTATTTCAAGCTATTCAGTTTAGTTATACAATTCAGTTTAGCATAAATATGCTGTTAGTTCTATTTAACCCATAGATAGGGCTCTATCAGGTGCTACCATGCCAGGCCAGAATGGACCTGGTAGTGATGGCAATGAAGGAGTGCTCTACATTCCCTAAAGCCCCAGCATTACCGGAACCTCACCATCAGATTGTTTAGGGTTATATCTAGGACACTCGTTGAGGTGGGGTCTTACCCCTCGGTAGAGAAGCAGTCAGTGTATTCTACAGCCCCAGCTGACTGGGCAATGGTGTAAAAAAGTTAGTCGTCGTTAGATTCAACAATAATATAAACTTATAAGTTACTCTACTGTGTACACATATTTATTCAAATTTTGATCAGACACAATGAATATAGATTTATATATTGTAGGCATATTTTATCAAAGATGGCAGACATTTTGGTTTTCTTTGGTTTTATGACATATCAATCATTGTAGGTAATTTAAAACCAAATATATATATATATATATATATATATAAGGAGGTGCCCGTGGTGTAATGGTTATCGTTGTTGGAAATGGACACGGCAACAGGAATTCAAATCCTGGACGAGACCAACTGCATTTCACATAACACTAATACCCTTGGGAAAGGTATGAATCCAATTTTTCTCCCTCCAGCTATGGGTAAATAGTAGGTCAGACTTGTTCTTCAGCCTTGGTGAGGCAACTAGTCTAGGAGAAGGAATACGCTGAATTCAAACCTGTTAAACTCCACTTAAAAATTGACCTTGTGTCATATCCTGCCTGAGTGGAGGGGTTGGTAAATATGGATATCTGTCTGTTCATATTTCTTTGTCTGTTTCTACATTTGTCACACAGCCATATTTCAATTTGCTTTGCTTTTCTCCATATAGCTTCATGAAAATACTTCTCACTCTCATTTTTTTCCCTTTTCTTATTAACTTTATCTTCATTTTTTTCCCTCCTAACGATGACTAACAAGATTCAAAAGAAAGAAAGAATGAAAGAAGAAAATTAATGACCACATCCCAATTGCAATAAAAAGCTCATTTGTTGGTTGTTTTGCAAAAGCGACATAATTACACTTCAAAAAGAAAAAAGCAAGTCCTTAAAAAAAGATTTCAAGGTGATACTGAATTGAAGTTGAAGCTCTTAAATCCAAGTCAGAGTCAGGGTGATTTTGTTTAAAGATAAAAAATACAACAAAATAAAATAAAGAGGAGAAAAAAAAATGCTCTCTGTTAAGCTTTAATTTGATCAAAGTTGAAAACAGGCAACAAATTAATCAAGCAATCACCTTGATTCGTTACCCATCATACAATTCTTTGAGTCTGAAATAACTTATAAGCCGAAATAAAAATGAAGGCTGAAAAATTTGTGTTGAAGACAGATCAATTCAATTTTGCTCGGACATAAAACAATTTTTTTTTCAAAATGCATTTCAGAAAAATTAGACAACATCCCAAGATAAATAATGACAGAGAAGAACAGATACTACACTCTGATCTCTTAATTACATGTAAGTCTATTATAGAAGGCTCATGTAAATTCCTTACAGACTGCAACTGCACTGCATCAGTGATTGTGCTGTGGTTTCAATAACAAGTAGGTTTTTAATGGGGTGGGGTTACTAAGCCTACACTTGCGGGTTTTGAATTCAGTTTTATTTTTTTAAGACCAGTTGCCTTACAAAGGCCAGAGAACCCTTTTTCCCTATTATTTATCCATTGCTGGCAAAAGAAAAGGATTCATGCCTTTTTCAAGAACATTAGGTTGGTTGGTTGTTTGGTTTTTATGGCATATCAACCTTTTTAGGTTATTTAATGCCAAATCCATTTTTATGCAAATAGTTCTATTTCAAATAATTCAGTTTAGCATGAGTACTCAGTTTAATTGTCAAATAAATTTATATTTCAAGCTATTCAGTTTCATCAAACAGTTCTAATTCAGCTTATTCAGTTTAGTATAAGTACTGATTTTCTTTACTCATAGTTAAATGTCAAAACAGTTCTTTATTAAACAATTCAGTTTACTGTAAGTAGAGATTCAATGTCAAAATCAGTTCCATTTCAAACAATTCAGTTTAGCATAAGCATGCAGTTTAAATGTAAGTACAGTTTAATTGTCAAAAACGTTACTATTTCAAGCTATTTAATTTAGTCAAACAGGTTCTAATTCAAACAGTTCAGTTTAGCATAAGTATGCTGTTTAGTTCTGTTTAACTCATAGATAGAGTCCTATCAGGTGCTACCATTACGGGTCAGCGTGGACCTGGGAGCGATGGCATTGAAAGAGTGCTCTGCATTCCCAAAAGACCAAATGTTACTGTAACCTCACTGCCCTTGATGTAATGGTTATCGGCGTAGGAAATGAACACGGTGACACGAGTTCAAATCCTGGACGAGACTGATTACATTTCACATAGCACTAATACCCTTGGGAAAGGTATGAATCCAATTATTCTCTCTCCAGCTATGGGTAAATAGTAGGGCAGACTAGGTTCTTCAGCCTTGGTGAGGCAACTAGTCTAGGAGAAGGAAAACTCTGAATTCAAACCTGTTAAACTCTGCTTAAAAAAAATTGACCTTGTGTCATATCCTGCCCGAGTGGAGGGGTTGGTAAATATGGTTACTGGAACCTCACCATTAGATTGTTTAGTATCATATCTAGGACACTCATTAGGGGTGGAGTGTTTCCTCTCTGCAGAGGTGCAGTCGGTGTATTCTACAGCCCTAGACGATTGGGCAAAAGGGCATAAGAAGAGAGAAGTACAAATAGGCTTCTACAGAATTTGAACTTGATTTGCTCAGTCTATTTTCTGTACTTCATTATTGATTGCTTTAAATTACTCCTTGCAAGTTTTTCAAACCAGCATTAGGTAAGGGCCCTTCAATGAAGTCTAAGTGACAGCAAGTCTCCAGAACTCTTCTCAGTATTCTGGCCAATCTTAATAATGCTGTAGTTTGATAGTGTCAGACCGTCCTCTGATTTTCAACTCTTCCAATCCCCTTACCAAATCTTTGGGGACTTTTCCAAGCACTTCGATTATAATTGGTAGCAATGTCACTTTCATGTTCCGTAACTTTTTAGTTCTTTGGCAAGGTCTAAGTACTTGTCTATCTTTTCATTTACTTTGGTTTTCACTCCGTTGTCCACTGTGATGGCAAAGTCCACTATACGGCAGGTCCTCTTTTTATCACTAAGTCGGGTCTTCTGACTGGGAATAGGTTATCTGTTTGTATCTCAAAATCCTAGAGAATTTTATGTGTCTCGTACTTTAGGACAGATTCTGGTTTGTGCATATACCTTTTGGTAGCATCGTAAAATTTCAATATTATTATTATTATTATTATTTCTAATATATCTTCATCAAGACAGCCAAAGAATATAAGAAACAATTCTGCTCATTTTATGAAAAGATTGGAGAAAGTTTAATGGAATTTGGCCAAGATTAAGATTGATTAAAAAGAAACTTTGATAGTATGTAAGAACCCTTTAAAAAACCTTTAAAATCCTCCAGGGGGAAGTTGAAGAAACTGGCAGACTGATGTGTACCCACACCCAATAGACATGTACCAAATCAAACTCAGCAATACCCTAATCGTATATGTAATAGGGGAGGGATCTTATAAGCTATCAAATGCAATATATGTGATGACTGTCACTCACTTGAAAGAAAGAGAAAGAACTACTTCATGTGGCCATTTGTAATGTGAGGAATGTGCATGCTCTGGTTTGAGTCCTGATGTTACTATTACTTATGAATATACATGAGTTATTGAGTACATAAGGATTCATCCAAAGTGACACAGTATTAGTTTGAATGACATCATTTAAGAGAGAAGCAGAAAGAGAGTGACATATAGTTGAATGACATCAATAATGGAACTTTGGGATAAGGAAGAAAACATGAGAGAGAAGGGAAACAAGTTCTGCCTGACACATGTGTATGTATGTATGTATGCATATATATGTGTGTGTGTGTGTATGTATGTTTATTTAGGCAGCAGATTCTCTTGTAGGCATGTCTTATTGGAGATGACAGATAAGAATTTGGTGTTTAGATTTTTATTGGCCTTTTCTTGTTTGTGAATGAGATATTGCAAATGTGGTTGAAGGCTGATTAAAAACTGTCTGAAGCCTCTATTAGTGTAGTCCAAATACCATTGCTGAGTGAGTTTGATTCTTACTGGGTGCCACATATTTCAGGCCTTGTGCCAAACTAAACTAAGCTAGCCCAATGACTTTGGAATTGTGAATGGAATCAGCAACCTGAATTTAACGCAGAAACGCAGTTTCTTCCAGGCAGCGGTCACATCGATACTGCTATATGGGTGCACTACATGGACTCTAACAAAACAGCTGGAGAAGAAGCTAGACGGCAATTACACACGAATGCTGCGAGCAATCTTAAACAAGTCCTGGCGGCAACATCCCACAAGACACCAACTGTACGGCCACCTGCCTCCTATCATGAAAACTATTCAAGTTAGACAAACCAGACATGCAGGACATTGCTGGAGAAGCAGGGACGAACTCATAAGTGATGTACTCTTATGGATCCCCACACATGGCCGTGCAAAAGCAGGACGACCAGCACAAACATACATTCAGCAGCTATGTGAGGATACGGGATGTTGTCCTGAAGACCTGCTTAGGGCGATGAACGATAGAGAGGAGTGGCGAGAGAGGGTCAGGGATATCTGTGCTACCAGCATGACGTGATGATGATGATGATGATTTTTTTTTAAATATTAAAATAATTTAGATATCAAAAATATTAATCATAATTATTATGTGATATTTTTTTGACAAAATAGGCAAGGTTTGATTGTTATAGTCGTTGGAAATGGAATCAGCGACTCAAGTTCAAATCCTAGATGAAGCTGTTTGCATTTTACTTTGCACAAATGATCTTGAGAAAGGCATAAATCCATCTGTTCTCCTTCCAGCTATTGGTAAATAGTAGAGCAGACTATGCTGAGAAGAAAAATTCTGAATTCAAACCAGCTTTTATTTTCCTAAAAAATTGACTTAGTGACACATCCTGTCTCACATCCTGCTTCTGGTTGATAGGTTGGGTTCATACATTAGAATCATTTCCGAAAAAATATTTTGTCTGAGTATTTTTTTCCCTGAGCAATACCAGATACTTCTGTATGTATATATGTAAATAAGCATTCGTTGTTTATGAATAATTAGTTGTATGCAAAAGGTTTCCAATGTTTTTATTGGACAAAAAAAAAAAAAAGAAGGCATTGGAAGCTTTCACACGCACACCTAATATACTCCATATTTTCATATGGTAGCATAGTATAGTAGTCTTGTTATAAGATATCAGATTTTAGGTCTTATGGTTCGGTTCTGAATTTATCATCAGAGGCTGGAATCCTTTACAGCAAATGCCCCCGGGGAAGACATGTACTTTGCAACGCTCACCTATCCCCAAAAACACATTCCTACACATAAATACACCCGAGAGGAAAAGTCTTTATTTCAAATCCAGCTGAACAGGAAGAACTGCCACAGACTTCTCCAGGAAGAGGGTGAGGCATAGTGTAAGAAACATAGACCCTTTAAAAAATGTCTCTTGCAATAGCAGGTATAAAAATCCTACAATAGATAGAAAACATATCGGGTTGCAGGGGCCTCTCATGGCAAAATGGTTATAAAGCTAGGCGAGCACATCATTTCAAGTGAGTTTGATTCTCACTGGGTGCTCTGTTCTTCTGGCAAAGTGCTTAAAATGTGAATAGGGAGCAGTTTAATAAATGAGTACACCTTTTATACTTTTATATAATTTCATTTTTAATTAGAAAACATGTTGATATTTTATTTTCGGTTACTGGGGGTTCAATGCTGTTGAGTTTGTGTAAAAAATAATACCTAATAATATCCAATATCTATTTTGATTTTATCATGTTCAACTAGAAATGATAAACTCTTTGATATCTTTGCTTTGGAAGAAAATAAACTAAAAAAAGAGAAACGATATTGAGACAGTTGCGGAAATTAATTAAATAATTTTCTTTTTAAAATCAAAATAAAATGTGATTTTCAGTCACTATAACCACACACACATGCACACACACACACACACACACATATATATATATATATATATATATATATATATATATATATATATATATATATATATATATAATAGGCATGGTTTAAGCATCATTGCCAAAAACCTGGATCATCTTTGCTGTACCTTATGATACTACTTGACTGTTAATTTTCAGTTAATATATATATATATATATATATATATATATATATATATATATATATATTACAAGGTGGCATTTTTATCTGCCATTCCTACAATGTCACTGAAAATTAACAGACAAGTAGTATCATAAGGTACAACAAGGATGATCTACATTTTTGGCAATGATGTTTAAACCATTATTATTATTATTATTATTATTATTATTAAATTATTAAAACTATTATATATGTGTGTGTGTGTGTGTGTGTGTGTGTGTGTGTGTGTGTGCATACGTATATACATGCTGTATATATCTATATACATATATTTGTATATATATTGTAAATATTTACATATATTTATGCTCTCACACACACACACACACACACACACACTCACACACACACATATATATATATATATATATATTTATATTACATATATATATTGTATATAATTGGAAGAAAAACTCAACAGACCGTCATTTGACTATTATAGATGTATTTCAGCCGGTCACTCCATATGAGAAACCAACCTCTTCAGATGGCCATCACATAATGGGGAGAAAATATGATAAGAATATTCTTTCAATAGATTCTCATTCATTTAAAAGAAAGAAAGAAAAAAAGAAAGAAAGAAAGAGTGTGGGAGGGACAAAAAGATACAGGTTAGAAGTTGGTGTCAAAACTGGATGTAAATGTCTGGTGTCATGTATCCTTTTGTATCTAAAAAAATTTTTTAAAGACTCACAGAACTTTCAGCAACTGGAATCTTTTCCATAAATTAACCTATTTTATTTTAAGAAAAAAAAATCCATTTGTTCATTTACTTAGGAAAACATGCAGATAAATACTATTACTAATATCAATCTTAAGTTAAAAACTTTTTTTTTAGTTTTTATCTGATTTCTGTTAAATTCAAATTTTGTTTTTATTTAATATCTTAAATTTTGTCTTTATTTAATATTTTAATATTTTCATATAAGTTTTTTATTCTTAACACTGTCATCATAATTACCGTTAAAATTATTCATATCATAATCATAAGTAATCATTAATTATTATATCACTAATAATAAAGAAGTTAACAATTATTAAAATTATTTCTAATTTATTAATATTATTATTACCATAGCATTATCTCATCACCAACAATAGCAATACTAATACCATTAATTTTTTCCTACTCTCGTTATCACTATCCATTTTTCTATAATTAACCTTTATCATATAAGTTTAAATCTATTTTTATAATGGCTGATTTTAGAGAGATCTATAAAAATCCTCTCACATATTCTCAAATTGAATCATTTCCAACTCGTCTTCTTTGGATATATATATATATGTGTGTAGTTAGGCAGTAGTCTTTCATCTAAGCATGTTTGATTAAACAATAAAGACACATTTTGTCTATATAATTTTATTAAGATCCTTTTGAGTTTCCTGATTAGTGTCTTGCTTTCAGGTCGGAATTGGTGGATGAATTTACCAAAATTGTCCTGAGCGCTTTTGGACCTTTCATCGGCCATCTTCAGGGGTTGTTTGCATGTGTAGAGTGTTTTTAAAGAGTTCTGAAAGTTTTTAGGTTTTTTATGACATAACAAAATTACGTAAACGCAGAGTTGCATAAAACTGAGGTGCTGATGAATTTAAAAACAGAACGCTATCAACAGAAAATATTATCAAGAAATATGGAATATTTAAAAAACAAAGCAAAAACAAAACTAAAAGCATTTCAAAACATTGTCACTATTTTCAAAATTAATTCTATTGATTTTAGGTTTTTTTGTTTTTATATGTAGGTCCTCTAAGATTTGTAGTCATAGCTTATTTATTTCATGTGCAATTATAGAGGTGTTACATATATATACATACACACACACACACACATATATATACACACACATTGTATTGCATATATATATATATATATATATATATATATATATATATTTATGTAGGAAGAAAGTAAGGAAAAAAATCCAAATTTGATGGTTTTATCATGAAAGTCAATGTTAAACGTTTTGGTTTTAATAAATAACCTTCTTCAGGACTTTGAATTCAAGCAACACTTTTAAATGTACATGTCTTGAAGGTTATCAAAACTGAAACATCTAACATTGACTTTTATAATAAATTCATCAAATCTAGATTATTCTGTTTTTTCTAGTTTCTTCATACTGTCAGATTTAATTTCCTTATTTACTTTTATATTTATGTATATATTTATGCATATATTATATATATATATATATATATATATATATATATATATATATATATATATATATAGATGGATGTTGTAGACATATATAATTATATATACATATATATATATTATATTTTGTGTGTGTATACATACATACATACATACATACATACATATATATATATATATATATATATATATATGTTATTTGAATTCCATATGATGAGTTTTAATAAGCAATATAAATTTTTTATTGAAATGTAATACTATTTCTAAATTTCTTGTTTTTTAAACAAAAATATATATTTTGTTCTGTAGGTATATTTTGTATTAAATAGTCATGCACTGAGCACTCATTCTTTGGATATTCACAGTCCTTATTTACCTGATATATATATATATATATATATATATATATATATATATATATATATTCATCATACAACGTGTGAAAGCACGTGCAATACCCTATCCTCATCAGGTGCCAACCAGGGTGATAACACAGTTTCGGTAGCTCTCTCTCTCTCTCTCTCTCTATATATATATATATATATATATATATATATATATATAACAGTACAGTTGTTATTCTATTCTACTTTATTTTGCTGCATATTTATGAAATATAATAATACACATCTGTAAGGAAGAATGGAAATATTTGTAGGGTAATTTTTTTGAATTTAGTCATTTTGAGCTTACAGAATAAGAGTCTGTTAATTTTTGGCAAAAATTTTCACGTTGATTTCAGTTGCTTTTAATTAAATCTACTCAATTCCATCACTGTTAGTCGACAGAATGAACCTGAAGTAAAGAATAGGACCTTAACCAGACTTGAACTCACATCTCTTTTCCCCACCAGGAAGTCTGTCTTAGTAAAACAGCTGCTTTATCACTTGATCTATGGAAGCCAATTGTTTGGTTCTGGACCATTTAATTGTAACTTATTTTAAGAAATTAAATTCAACCATCTTAATGGAACAGTAGCAGACATTTGAAAATATGCAGTTTTGCAACTTAGCTGTACAATAAATCAGAAATTAAAATATTTGCAATTACCTAAATTGAAATTAATATTAGATCTTGAAATTATGAAGAGATTGCAAAGAAATATTATGCTAATGTAATTTAATCACGGTGTGTCAGTCATATAAAATGCACATATCATTAGGTCACACATACATCCATAATTCTCTCCAGAAAAATTTGCTTTGGTTTTTCATTTATTAAGCTTTCATCACAATAACAGTCTTTTTATTTTTATCTTACTGAGGATAACTTATCCCGCGTCTCTGACTCCTTCTATAAACACACTTGACCAATTCCCTGCAAATTAGGTTTGGTATATAGATCGTCCCTTCTCATTCACAATCCTGGATATTCTGGATGCATTGCTAAACCAAACTCAATAGTGAGGCTTCAGTTGTTGACATTACTCCCAGGTCCACTCTGACTTTGTTATAGAACTTGTTAAGGGTCCATTTATTGTTCAAATAGATCTTCCTTTCCTTTCTTCGTTTAATAGCATATTGACCTTTGCAGATTATTTAATGCCAAAGCCATTCTTGCAGAAGGACAGTAGTGGTACTATTTAACCCTTTGCTGATATTAATCTGTGCCTTCCATCAGGTAGAATTTGACACAAGGTCTTTTTTATAGTGTGGGGGGGTAAGGGAGAGGGAGTTCATGCTTGAGTCAAGAGTTGTGTGCTGCTATTCAATGCTGGTCTAGGTTCACTAGGCCTGAAGGTCAGGTGCAGAGTGAATGATGCTGGTCATTGTTAAGTCTCTTGGCAGGTATGCCAGGTGACCTTGCTGGTAATAGATTCACTAGACCCAAAGGCCTAGTGCAATACAAATCTATGCTTGTCATTGTTTGGCCACCAAGCACAACTGCTAGACGGTCTAGTGCTAGACCGGAACAGTAAATTAATACTGCGGACCTGAGATATCACAGATAGGGGGACATAAGGGGGTTTCAAACCTTTTATAAAGATATTTGAACAAAAGTAGATGTAATAGTGTTGTGGACCAGTAAAAGGTCCAAAAGAAAGACACGAACTCGGGATTACGTGAAACAAGTATATTGAACGAAAGTATAAATACAGCATAGGTAAAAGAGTGTTGAACGCCAGTCTGACTGCCAAAGTAATTAACTTAACACCGAGATGAATATTCTCCCGGTATTCATAGTAATAGGAAGCGTTCATTATAGTCCATAAAGTAGGTACCATAACAAATTAAGATGGTTTAGGAGGTGCCCGTGGTGTAATGGTTATCGTCGCAGGAATTGGACACGGCGACACGAGTTCAAATCCTGGACTGATTGCATTTCACATAGCACTAATACCCTTGGGAAAGGTATGAATCCAATTATTCTCCCTCCAGCTATGGGTAAATAGTAGGGCAGACTAGGTTCTTCAGCCTTGGTGAGGCAACTAGTCTAGCAAAAGGAAAAACTGTGAATTCAAACCTGTTAAACTCTGCTTAAAAAATTGACCTTGTGTCATATCCTGCCCGAGTGGAGGGGTTGGGTAAATATGATAACAAATAGTATAACAGGAGTTTGAACTTGCTAACTACAATATTGCAGTCCACCAGGTTAGCCACTGCACCACACCGACTTACCTCTCAAATATATCTGTTTGAGATAATGTTTAAAATGATTTTGAACAACATTTGCATTTTAAACATTGATATTGCCACTAAGTATGAACTGTTTAGTTATTTAGAATATTTGTGAACAGTACTAATATTTCCCTGTCTCACTGTAAACTGGTTTGTTTGTAGTGGTGCTACTCAAGTAGCGTGTCTTCAGCAGGAATAGCCTGGTGGAGTCCATCCCTCTCCTGGTCTACAACTGATTCAACTTCAAAGTTTTCCTTCTCCTAGACAGGTTGCCATGCCAAGGTTAAAGAGCCCAGTCTGTCCAAATATTTCTCCATAGGTGGAGAGAATATAGTTGTTTTCCTACCTTTTTCAAGAGTATTAACATTTTATAAAAAGCAAACAGCCTCGTCGAAGATTTTTATTCTGGTCAGTGCATCTATTTCAACTCGATACATATGTAACACAAAGCATTAAAAATGTCATACTATATATATATATATATATATATATATATATATATATATATATAAAGCAAATGCATTTGGCATATCATCTTTATATAAATCATTTATTCTCCCAAAGAAAGTAATAGAATAGGCAGAAGCAAATTGTTTGTCTTATTTAATCAAATATGCCTATATATATATATATATATATATATATATATATATATATATATATATATATTTAAAAGGGTGATAGAAAAGTAACTTGTTTTTGAAATTCTTATAATTTATTTCTTAACTATAATCTATTAGTATTTCAAATTATAAATATTTTAAGATAGTGTGTTACTTTTCAGTCACCTTATATATATATATATATATATATATATATATATACGTGTGAAGAAAAATTGATAACAAAGTAATCCAAGTAGAAGCAGAGATTTATTGAGAGGCCAAGTCAACACTATAGTGTTTCGGTTCTAGTGAACCATCATCAGGACTGTTAGGGATGATATTAGTGATGTTAAATCAATGATGGATGTTTAAAAATGCAAAATACAAAAACCTAGGGAAATTTTTGTATAACAAGAAAAAGTTGGCCGTTTAATTAGTGAATCAGCGTTTGTACTTTTAAATTACGTCATTTGACTTATTAGGAATATTGTTAAAAATTCATGTTCCGTTTGTTTATCGAGAAAGATTTCGAATCAAAAGGAAGAAAAAGAAAGACAAAATGTATATATATATATATACACACACACACACACACACACACGCACGCGCACACACACACACACACGCACACACACGCACACACACACACACATACACACACGCGCACACACACACACACACACACGCACGCACACACACACACACACACACGCACACACACACACGCACACACACACGCACACGCACACACACACGCGCACACACACACACACACACGCACACACACACGCACACACACACACACACACACACACACACACGCACGCACACACACACATACACACACACATACTTGTCTTTATGCAAAGAGACTCCTCATATAGTTCTGAACATCTCAATTTAAATCTCAGCATCTTTCCACCAGATTTTTTTTTTGGCTCATTTTCTAGTGAGAAGGATGTCATAACTCTCTTTTGCTGCAGAGGCAGTTGGCATATTCTATGCGTCACCAACGGAGAAATATTCCATATGTATTTTAAAGATGACTGTCACCACCTTATTAAATTTTCTGCATTGTCTTTGTTAATTAGGAACATAATTTTATTGCAAATATTTTAATTTATGATTTATTTTACAGCCCAAATTTTTTTTCAGATGTTAATTTTATGGTATTGCATTGTTCTGTGAAGACTTGCTTGACAAGTCCAAAGTCTCGTCAAATGAGTCAACCATTGCTCTATGGCAAGACATTAAAACTACAACATGGCTATTAATATCAACTATTAAAATGTGAGGTTTGCCCAGTTGGCTGGCCAAGTAGAATATACAAATTGTTTCTCTGCAGAGGAGTAAGACACCACCCCACCCCACCCATGAGTGTCCTGGATATGACACTAAACAATCTGATAATGAGGTACTAGTAATGCTGGAGTTTTCTGGAATGCACCTTCATTGCCATCACTCCCAGGTCTCCTCTGGCCCAAAGTGGTAGCACCTAATAGGGTCTTATCTACGGGTCAAATAGAACTTATGCTAAACTGAGTTGTTTGAAATGGAACTGTTTTTTATGCTAAAAGGAATTGTTTGAAATATAACTGTTTTGACACTTAACTATGTGTAAAGAAAAAACTATACTTATACTAAACTGAACTGTTTAAAAAAGAACTGTTTATATGAATAAAAATGGATTTGGCATTAAATAACTTATAATGGTTGATGTGCCATTAAACCAAACCAAACCAAACCATCAAATATGAGGTCCTGTTAAAGTAATATTTTCTATCTATTTCCACAGAAACTACAACAGATACAGTATGAAGAATAGCACCATTGGATAGAGCAAGTTTTCAGCTACAAAATACACTTGTTCCACATAGTCATTGGCACTTGGGAATGTATTTTAGCTGGCAGCATACAAGAATCTGCAGTATATGCACATAAGACCAACTTTCATTGGTTTGATTTGCACAAATGAGCAGATGGAGGGGCTCTTCATTTTGTGGGTTGATAGCTTTGTTGAATGGGATTCGTCACTTATATTGTTGTGGCCACTTACAGAAATGTGTCTCAAGCATTTATGAATGTCAATGGATTCAGTTTTTTCATCTGGAAGAATCTAAATGAAGAATTTAATGACACATCACTGCTTTCAAGTCAGATATCATTTTGCTAGACAGTCACTCACTCCTAGACAAATAGTTTTATAATCATTTGTTTAATCTTCGTGTGTTCGAGTTGTTTGTTTGTTCGTAGTTTTTAATGGCATATCAACCTTCTTGAGTTATTTAATGCCAAATCCATCCTTCTAGAAGGACAGGAGTGCTACTGTTTAACCCATAGCTGAAGGAATAAGGGTATTTATCCCTTTTCCAAGGGTATTTGTTTGAAAGTGAACGTAATAGCATGACTGGAGTTCAAACTCTTATACTATGATTCCACAGTCCAGTGTTTTAACCATAATACCATAAAGACACCTCTCCACCAGTTGTGCGTGGGTCTCATTTTCTGACCAATTCCATTCATTACATGGTCATAAGTCTGTCTACTGTCTCTGGGACTTAGACAATAATCCATGTAATCTATCTATCTATTAATCTCCCCCCCCTCTCTCTAAGTTGATTTATGAATTATTCAACCACTGATTTAAAGTTCAGCCTATACTCTGGTATATACAATCTTAATAAATTCCTTTTTATGGCAAGTCCTTATCTTTCTAAATCAGAGGTACCCATACTTTGTTTTTTGGTTTGTAAGCTATTTTTAAAATCACTAGGTCAAAATGATCTACCTGTATTAATAAATACAAAATATGTTTATTTATATATGTGCTAAGAATACTTTATATATACATTATATGTTTGCATATTATGCATCTGGCTCAATATAATTGAATACATTTATGGTCACTACCTAAGTCAGATGATAGACTAATGTCTAAAGAATGGATTACATACGACCTACATGCACTATCTTTGCAATCTACTGGTCGATTGCGATCAATGTATTGGACACTCCTGTGTGAAATAAATAGATTCTGTATAAGAAGTTAATTTTAAGTTTCTGAGAAAGTTCATCATGAGATAGCCAGCATATCTTTTCATTCATTTATTCAATAGATTTAATGCAGTTTTATTTTTAAATCTGAGAAAGTTGGAAATTGTAATTACTGTATAGGGAAACAAAAATACATGTTTTGTCTCATCACATGAAAATTCTGATCCTGGAATCTTTCTCTTTTTGTGACCTGAAGTTGAAACGAAAACAGGTAGTTTTTGAGCTCTGTTCATAAAATAAAATAGAGACCATTGTCTCTATTTACTTACCCCAGTAAGGTAATCTATTTCACCTTACCATGGAAATGCAATCCAATGAAGATTAGTAAGATTTTTTTCATCATTCACATATATCTTTTCTTACACACAGCTGTGTAATAAATGACATAATTTATGTAATTTTTCTGTTTGGAACATGTTACATATATATATATATATGTATATATATATATATATATATATATATATATATATATATATATATATATATATATATATATGTAATATCCAGTCAGCATCCGAAGACAGTGGGTGTGGATTATTCTTGTATCGAATATATGAGGAATATCGTATAAATATCAAATGCTCAAATTGGGACGGGTTGACCTACAGGACATCCTGCGCCTGTTTCTTAATGTTATTAACACCTATTGTTTTGACTTCCTTTACCCTCGCCTGAGAATCTAAATTTTTTTTTTTTCATGTACACATATGAACAGTAATTCCTCATTTGCTGCTCCGCAACCTCAAGTCTAACATGTAAAAAGTCATCTGATGAGACAGAGAGAATAATAATATTCTCCAGTGAAATAAATTTATAATGACAACTTAACCAGGTTTGAGTTTCCTTCTAATTGCACTATATATATATATATATATATATATATATATATATATATATATATATATATATATATATATATGTGTGTATATTGTTCATTTTAGTTAATCTAATGACTATGAATATAAACTGCTCTATTGAATGAGAAATGACTTTATTCTCTTAAAGAAATTTAAAGTTATTGGGCCAACAAAAATCTTGCAACAGCGTCTTTTTATATGAAAATCAGATCATCACAATATAGATTACAAAAAAAATAAATGTACAATAAACAGTTTTGACATATTTTCTAATATAGATATAAAATTGTAAATTTAATCATTCAGAGAGTAAAAAAGGCCACCCTTAGTAGCCCATTGAACTCAATTCTGGGCAACACTCCCTACACCCTTGCCACTTCTGATTAATCTTCTTCAGGTGCCCCTTGAGCTTCAGGTCTTGGTTTATTCAATATAAAAAAAACCAAAACTATTCTAATATACATATTTGCCCAACCCCTTCACACTAGCAGGATGTGACACAAGGTCAATTTTTTAAGCTGAGTTTAAAAGGTTTTAAACTCAGAGTTTTCCTTCTCCTAGACTGGTTGCTATGCCAAGATTAAAGACCCCAATCCATCCTACTATTTACCCATAGATGGAGGAAGAATAATTTGGTTCATACCTTTCCCACAGGTATTAGTGCTATGTGAAATGCAAACAGCTTCGTTGAGGATTTGAACCTGAGTCACTGTGTCCATTTCCTACCACAATAACTGATACCTGACAAATGTTTAAAATTTATTGTAATAAATGTAAAGTAAGTAAAGTTGGTGACTGTAATTGAGGAAGACCAGAAGGCTCTCTTTTCAATAGCTACTACACTGAGGTGTAGGGGAGGACGCTACTCCTTTCCCTGGATTGCTCCATTTTACCCTCAACGCAGTTTCTTCCAGGCAGTGGTCACATCGATACTGCTATATGGCTGTACTACATGGACGCTAACAAAACGGCTGGAGAAGAAGCTAGACGGCAATTACTCAAGAATGCTACGTGCAATCTTAAACAAGTCCTGGCGGCAACACCCCACAAGACACCAACTGTACGGCCACCTACCCCCTATCACGAAAACTATTCAAGTTAGACGAGCCAGACATGCAGGACACTGCTGGAGAAGCAGGGACGAACTCATAAGTGATGTACTCTTATGGATCCCCACACATGGCCGTGCAAAAGCAGGACGACCAGCACAAACACACATTCAGCAGCTATGTGAGGATACGGGATGTTGTCCTGAAGACCTACCTAGGGCGATGAACGATAGGGAGGAGTGGCGAGAGAGGGTCAGGGATATCCGTGCTACCAGCGCGATATGATGATATGATGATGATGACCCTCAATACATACCTTATATTGCTGAGTGTTAAGCAAGGAGATATCAAGTACCATTTTTAAAGTCTTTGGTATGACACGACCTGGGATTGAACCCATGTCTCCCGGATCATTGGTAAAGACTCTACCCACTGAAAAAATTTCTATTTCTAAACTAATCTATATTCTAGACTTTTTTATCCTAATTCTAATTACCAAATAAGATAGTACCAAAATGTCTTTTAAAAATTTGTATGTTGGGTCATTATAATCTCTGAAAGTAAATAGGAACTAATCATAAACTCTTTATTATATTGCTATTGTTTGCACACAGTTAAATGGTTTCAAGTATTGCTTTATAACGCTAATAATTCTATTTGATATTAATCATTTGTTTTCACCCAGTGAAGTGGTTTTAAGTATTGTTCTCACTAATAGTTTTATTTGCACACAGTTAAATAGTTTCAAGTTCTGCTATGTAACACTAACAATTAAATTTAACATTGGTTCTTTATTTGCACAAAGTTAAATGGTCAAACAGTTCAATTTGATACATAGATGATACCTTAACAGGTACTACCACTCCAGGTCAGGGTGAACCTGGAAGTAATGGTTATGAAGTGGTGATACCTGGGTTGAATAGAACTGTTTAAACATTTAACTGTGTGCAAACAAATGATGGATGTTTAATAGAATCGTTAGTGTTTGTATGCAAAAAAATGAGCTCTGGCTTGTTTAAAAAATTTCCCACAAACTACTTGTTTACAAATTATATATATTTAATACACATATGTATGTTGTGGACCAGTAAAGGGTCTGGAAGAAAGATGCGAACTCGGGTTTATGTGGAACAAAGTATATTAACAAAAGTATAATACAACATAGTTAAAGAAGGTGTTGAACCTCAGTCTGACTGCCATAGTGTTAGGCTGGGGTGAACTTTGTACTGAGATGAATATTCTCCCGGTATTAATAGCAACAGGAAGAGTTCATTACGGTCCGCAGGTTGAGTACCATAACAATGTATAAACTAGATTTGGCATAAAATAACCCACAAGGGTTGATATGCCATAAAACACAACCAATCAACCTTCTTTATAAGACTTGCATAGCTCTATTATTAAGATACATAATAAATCAAAGTGAAACCCTTAAGCTAAAAGTTTGTTTTTGTTTTAAATTTACTCAGTTGCATATATGTCTAAGTCTTTCATTCAACCAATAATTCAGTGAAGTCCACATATGCAGTTTTATTTCATAAACAGTCAACAAATAACATTGCAGAAAAGATCTCAACAAGAAATTTAATCCTTTTAAAAATCTTAAAACAGAAAATATATTTTTGTTTTTCTTGAAAGCCATTCTCATCAAAATTCCTGAAGTGTGCAGTTGAAATAAGTTAAAATTGACTGAATAATTTAAATGACCTCACTGAACAGTTCTTCCATTTTTTGGAAGATATATTTGGTTTAGTTTTTTTTTTTGTTTTTTTTTGTTTAATGGCATATCAACCTTCATGGATTATTTAATGCCAAAGCCATCCTTACTGAAAAACAGAAGTGGTGCTATTTAACCGATAGCTGAGGAGGATAAAAAGGTTCATATGTGGCCATAAGTGAACGTAATATCATAACTATACTGCAGTCCAGCACATTAGCCTCTACACCATGGGGACTGCCCCACCCCCATCAGAAATGTAGGAATCAAGGTCATGGGTTTTATGAATCTGATATTTATTGCTTTTTATCATTCAGGGTTTTTGGACTAATTGTCTTCATCTTTATTGTCCGAAAACCCTGAATGATAAAAATCATCAAGCTTCATCTTAGAAATTCAAACAACAAATACTTATTGCTGTAAGCAGCACTTTGAAAATGTCTGAAATCACTTAACTGGTTATATATTTTAGATAGGTGGTTCATTAAATAAATAAGAAAAAATTTTTTTTGAAAAAAGCAAAATTATTTTTTTCCATAAATGTAAACTATGAATTGTTTGGAATTAGTTTTATACCAAAAATTATTTCAATCTCACAAAATATATTTGTTTTGAGGCTCTTCAAAATGGCAGCGTATCACTCAGAGTGCTTTAGGTTTGGTTTGGTTTCTTTGTTTAATGGCATATCAACCTTTGTAGGTTAGTTAATGCCAAAGCCACTCTCCTAGAAGAACAGTAGTGGTACTATTTTACCCATAGCTTGGAGGATAAGGGGGTTCATACCTTTCCCAAGGGTATTTGCCTGAAAGTGAATGTAATAGCATGACTGGGGGATGAACTGGCTTACTACGATTCCGCAGTCCAGTGCTTTAACCATTATACCACAAGGACACCCCCCCTTTAGGCTTGAACAGAGGTCTGTCATCAAATTTGGTGGCTTAGAAGTGCAAACCATATGAAACTTACAGAAGAATATGAGATATGTACGGCTAAGCATATTTTAGTCAGAAAAATGTTTACAAATGAGTTAAACGTGGGTCTACCACTACAAACCTGAGTGGAAAAGACAGTCCATGGAGTGGAAATACTCTAACTCTCAGGTAAAGAAAAAGTTTATTGTTGTCAAGGGTGACCCAAAGGCTCCCATTTCATTAGCTACTACACAAAGGTGTAGGGGAAGGCACTACTCCTTTTCCTGGATTGCTCCACTATACGCTTGATCTGTACCTTATAATGCAGAATGTTAAGCAAGGCAGCATCAAGTACCGTTTTTTGAATCTTTGGTATGACTTGAACCCTGGTCTCCTGGACTGTTGGCAAACACTCTACCCACAAGGCCAATTTCCATTAAAAAAGGTGCAACTGTAATCGGTACTTCCAACTGCCAACTCCTTTGGCAAAATTCACCTTATTACTTGATTGATCCTCATATAATAAAATAATGTTTGTTCGTTGACATCAATGACAACCATCAAATACACAGTTGATTTGCATAAAGGCTTGTGTTGAACCAGACCATATCTTTTTGGATGAGCTATTATCAGAAGAATGGTTCACCATTGATTCTTTGAATAAAACTCCTCAGTTTTGGAGTTCAGATTCTTTCCTTCTCATAGACTAGTTGCCCTACCAAGGCTAAAGTACTCAGTCTTCCCTACTATGTTACCCAAGGCTGAGGGTAGAGAGTATGGATATATGCCTTTGTCAAAAGAAGGTGCATTTAGTATAATGGTTATCATTGAAGGAAATTAAATTAGCAACCACAGTTCAAATCCTGGACAAGGCTGTTTGCATTTCATTTCATGCGAATGTCCTTGGGAAAAAAGTATGAATTCATCTGTTCTCTTCCCAACTATTAGTTATTGTAGGGAAAACCGGGTTCTTTTGCTTCGGTGAGGCAACCTGTCTTGGTGAAGGAAAAAACTGAATTCAAACTATTTGTACTCAAAATTGGCTTTGTGTCACATCCTACTCATCACAGAAGTGTTACGTGAATATATACATATCTTTCTCAAGGGAATAAGGGTGACGTGATATATAAACTTCAGGATTTCCAGCCTAGCTCAGGATTTGAACTTGACTCACCAAATTCATTTTCCCCAATGTTAATCATTATGTTACTCTTATATATATATATATATATATATAATTATATATACACATTTATATTTATGTGTGTATGTGTGTGTGTCTGTGTATATATGTGTGTGAGAGTGCATATACATGTGTGTATATATATATGTGTGTGTGTGTCTGTGTCTAAGTATATATATATATATATATATATATGTATGTATGTGTATTTATATATATATATATTTGCCTAGTCGAATACACTGACTGCTTCTCTACAGAGGGGTAAGACCCCCCCCAATTAGTGTTTTGGATATGACACTAAACAATCTGAAGGTGAGGTTCCATCAATGCTGGAGCTTTGGGGAATGTGGAGTACCCCTTCATTGCCATCGCTTCCAGGTCCACTCTGGCCCAACGTGGTATCACCTGATATGGGTCCTATCTATGGGTTAAATAGAACTAACGGCATACTTATGCTCAACTGAAACCATACTTACATTTGAACTGCATGCTTGTACTAAATTGAATTGTTTGAAATGGAACTGTTTTTTGACATTGAAACTGTATTTACACTAAACTGAATTATTTATCATAGAATTGCTTTGACATTTAACTGTGTGTAAACAAAATCTGTACTTATACTAAACTGAATTAGCAGAATTAGAATTGTTTGACTAAACTGAATAGTTCGAAATAAAAATGTTTTTCACAATCAAACTGTGTACTCATGCTGAACTGAATTGTTTTAAATTGAACTGATTATTTACATAAAAATGGATTTGGCGTTAAATAACCTACAAAGGTTGATATGCCATAAAACTCAACCAACCAACCAACCAACCAACCATATATATGTATATATATATATACACATGCAAGAGCCCTTCAATAAATAAGGTAAGTTTTGCCTGAAAAATTGGCAATACGAAACATTGTTTACATTTGCATCTTTTTCAAGGAAATCAATAGTAAATAAAAGTAAAGTTGGTGACCTTAATCAAGGGTGACCTGAAGGCTCCCTTTTCAATAGCTACTACACTAAGGTGTATAGGAGGACACTAATCCTGTTCCTGGATTGCTCCACTTTACCCTAGATCCATACCTTATAATGCTGAGTATTAAGCAAGACAGAATCAAGTACCATTTTTTTTTGTGTCTTTGGTATGGCTCGACCTGGGATTGAACCTTGGTCTCCCAGACCATTGGTGAACACTCTATTCAAAAGATCAAGCTATCAAAAATCAATAGTAAGAGGTCAATTTATGTCCCAAAAGACTGACAACATGACCTTTACTGACTGCTGCACCCGGAACTTGTTCTTTACCAGAGAGTCATTGTATTTCCATTCCATAGACCATTCATTCCTGGATAATAAATAGTCAGAGCAAATCTTCATAGGGCACTGTCTCTAAAAATATTGAAGACATTGCATGAATTTTGCATCAGAATTGTTGGAACGCCATTGAAGTTACCGTATTTGTTAATTCAAGCAATTCAACATGAACACATTTTTTTCTGACTTCAAGATAACAAAACAAAGTTAATTTTAAGCTTAAAGATATCAACATTTTGTTTAGATGTCTCACTGTACATGGCATCTCATTGTCTTCTGTTAAATAACCATCCACCACAAACTTGTCTTGTTTAACAAGTAATATTTTTTTATCTTCAGCAGTTTACATCATTCTTTCTTTCATTCTTCAACTTCTTCCCTTGCAAATCATTTTTTCTTTCTTTCTTTCTTTCTTTCTTTCTTCCAAACCATCATTTCTTTCTTTTTCTTTCTTTCTTTCTTTCTTTCTTTCTTTCTTTCAAACCATCATTTCTTTCTTTCTTTCTTTCTTTCTTCCAAATCATCATTTCTTTCTTTTTCTTTCTTTCTTTCTTTCTTTCTTTCAAACCATCATTTCTTTCTTTCTTTCTTCCAAACTATCATTTCTTTCTTTCTTTCTTTCTTTCTTTCTTTCTTTCTTCCAAACCAAGTATTGCTATGTATCACTAACATTTCAATTATACATCAGTCATTCGTTTACACACAGTTTAATGACCAAACAGTTCTATTTGAAACAATATAATTTAGCATTAGTCATTTGTTTGCACTCAGTTTAAATGTCAAACAGTTCTATTTGACTCATGGATACAACCCTATTGGGTGCTACAACTCCGTGCCAAAGTGGATCTGGGAGTGATGGCAGTGAAGGGGCATTTCACATTCCCCAAAGCTCCAGCATTACTGGAGCCTTACCATCAGATTGTTTAATGTCATAATCAGGATACTCATTGTGGGGTAGGCTTACCCCTCTGCAGAGATGTAGTCAGTGTATTTGACATGGGCTACAGCATTTTCAAGTAGTTCCAACCTAGCTGTTTCACTAAGCATTTTGTTCGAGTCTATGTAATGCAGCTGGACTGACATTCACATTTTTATTTTATTCATAAAAATTAGATTTCCCTCTGGTGATTGACTGGTCAATAACAGTCCATTTTTGACCTATGTTAACATTGTTTTCATTTGATGTGATATTTCTACTGAGCTTTCAGAACTGGATCACAGAACAATAATCCTAAATTAATATCCAAGACACCAGAAATGAATTCTAGTGGAGATTTCACCAATTTTAGTGATCCATATTGTGTGCAAACTTATAACCAAGTAAATGTCATCCAAGAATAAGTTAATAAATATTGTTGACAGGTTAACATCTACAGTCCACCAATTTTCATTGTTCCTTTTAGAAATTTGAACATGACAATATCATCATCTTAAGTCTAGATTTTGTGGGGACCTATGAGTAATGAAGTGGTACTTCATACTTACCAGATCTTCTGAATTAGATGAAGTTTAGTGTCATACCCAGGACACTCCTTTTTGAAAGGGTATCTTACCCCTCTGCAAGGGGTGCAGTCAGTGTATTTTAAGTTCCCCCAACAGGTTGGATTTTGAGGTGTGTAGAAAAAGTCATGAGAAAAAATAAAAATTTTAGTTTCTGGAAAGGAATTTTATTGTTAGATGTCTATTATATTCAATTAGACAAGATTAAGATTCCCTTTAGTTATGTCGACAAACATTATGATGAAAGTGTAAAAACTTATGTTAATAAATAACAAAAATTAAAAAGTAATATGCATATAATAGAATAATTAAAAACTTTGTTATCTCAAAACAACAAATATCTTTTTAAGTGATTAACCATTCCATCTTTGTCACCACATAACATGTTGTTGATTTTTGGCTTAATATAACTGGTCTTTATGGCATAATTTTGTGCTGCTATAAGAGAGTCACTTTCTTTCTTGAGGTTTTCTTTTTCTTTGCCATGTCCATGTCTTCTCATGAGAAATCTCACCAGTTTGTCTCCATTCAGTAATTTTTCTTCTAATTTTTGTTTTCTAGTTTTTGTTGATTTTCTGTTTGTTCTTATTTTACACTGCTGTTAATAGCAGCTGCAATTAGTCATCTTTTTAATGTATTGATGCATCTATGCAGTCCTCAATGGTGGTGAGTCCTCTTCCTCCTTCTTTTCTGGATACATCCAGTCTATGTCATCTCTCGAATGTAAGTGTATAGTCCTGTGGTCCATTTGTCTGAGTTCCTCCACTGTTCATCTTAAAAATGGCATATTTCACCTGATTATTTTTTTTGAATAAATATAGAAGTTACTAACTAAATATAGAAGTTACTAACTAAATTACTGACTAAATTACTCAGAGGAATCTTGGACATACTCTACTTGAGTTAACCAATATTCTACAGAGCCACTTATCTTGCTCTTCCCTTTTCACATTAGACAAGTGATGATTTGACAGTTGCAAATGGAATATACTCTTGGGATACTCCATTTTGGAGAACAACCTTTCATAGCGATATCCTGAGCTAAACATGCTCACTACTTGCTGAGTGTGGGTGATAGGGTTGAGGAATCAACTGAATGAAAGCATTTGGTTCTTACTGAAGAAACTGAGGATGTGTCAATCGAGAAATTTGGACTTTAAATCTTTTGTACACTGAAAATCAATGTGTTCCTTCTGCATTTGTAATGGTATTTTTACAGTCAATGTCAAAAGACAAAGAAAAAATTTTGAAAGTTGAGTGTAGGGCCACTTGGATGAGCCTCAAGGGCCACATGCAAACAGTAGGTTGGGGATCCCTTTTATAAGTTAACCAAAATCCTTAATGCTTTCCTCTTAAGAGTATTGATAAAAACAGAAGTTCTAACTTCAGTAGGTTTCCACCCCTTGTAGTGAATATACAAACTAAAGTTCAGTTCACTTGCCAGCTCATTGGGCTTGTGGGTAGAGTGTTCACCAATGGTCCAGGAGACCTGGGTTCAATCTCAGGTCGCATCATATCAAAGACTTTTAAAATGGTACTTGATACCTCCTTGCTTAATACATAGCAATATAAGGTACATATCTAGGGTAAAGTGGAGCAATCTAGAGAAAGGAGTAGAGCCCTCTCCTACATCTCGGTGTAGTAGCTATTGAAAAGGGAGCCTTCTGGTCGCCCTTGACTACAGTCGCCAACTTTACTTTACTTGTTTCCTATACTATATTTATATTTACTATATTATATTTACTATGTTATTAAATTACTGACAAGTAGACCAAGACATGCACATGCTCACACGGAGAAGCAAACACACACAAAGAATCAAATAAACACACACACACACACACACATGCACACACACACACAGAGACAGACAGACAGACAGACACACACACACACACACACAAACACACACACACACACACACACACACACACACACACACACACACACACAGAGGCATAAATACGTTTGCACATCTACATAAAGGCAAACAAGAAACATATAGGCAGGCAGACACACAGACAGAATGTTGGGTGGAAACAAATTCCAAACAAAGCCATTAAAAAATGACAAAAAGAAAAACAACAGCAAAGATAAGTAATAAATAAGATAAGTTGGTTTATGTGTGTGTGTGTGTGTGTATATATGTGTGTGTGTATATATATATATATATATACACACACATACATTCTACAACATCTAATAAACCATTTGTTTCGACATAATTATTGACTGTACAAACAAGCATTCTATGTGTTAAGCCACTCATAAATTCAGGAATAAGAGCATTGGGGGTAAACTAAATGTGGTATGGATTGCTACTACCCTTTGTGAGCGGTAGTCTATGTAAAATAGATTTTTGTTTCATTCCATCAGGCTGTTAACCAAATCAACCCTAGATTGATCTGTGCATGTCTTTAAGTCTGTTTCCATGTAATTCTTTCCAGAGTGAAATTCTACTTTTCTGTAAAAAGAGAGATGGAAGTTCCCATGATAAGGATAATCCTAATGTTGGTAATGTTATATTTTACAGCCAATCAAAATGTTTGAAAGTGGATAATCAATGAAAAAAAGTCCAAAAAAACAAGATGTTAAAAAAAAAAGAACCAATAGAAATGAATGAAGGAAGGGTTGAATTGATAAAAATAATGCATTTGACCAAGATCCTTAAAAGAGAACCAAAGGAAGTGAACAGAAGAAGAAGAAAATGAAGAAGAAGAAGAAGAAGAAGAAGAAGGAGAGTAGGAGTGTAAGAAGAAGAAGAAGAAGAAGAAGAAAATATTTTGAAGAATGATTGCAATGTAGTCTCCTTTTGATATCATCTTGCATATCTATTCTAAAATTATACCATCCGAACCATTGGCCTAATGAGTAGAGTGTTCGACAATGGCCTGGCAGACCTAAGTTCAATCCCAGGTCGAGTCATGCCAAAGACTCAAAAAATGGTACTTGATGCCACCTTGCTTAACACTCAGCACTATAAGGTAAGGATCAAGTCTAAAGTAGAGTAATCCAGAGAATGGAGAAGCATCCTCCTTTACACTTTGGTGTAGTAGCTATTGAAAAGGGCGCCTTTGGGTCACCCTCGACAAAGGTTGCCAACTTTACTTACTTAGTTTAGTCTGGGCACCCATCCTAGCCAAAGTAAAAAAGTTCTTATCTGACAGAAATACTTTTCAGTAACTAATACTAACAAGAGTCACACAGTCTAGATTGTCCTTTCCACATAACAGCTGATGACGCAGAAGATGCAGATATGCTAGAATTGCAACAATGAAGTACCAACCACTAGCATATTTTTATCATTAAGGGTTTTCGGATTATTGTCTTCATCTTTATTGTTATTTCCTGGAGGTTGCAGTTTCAATCCTGACTGCAAGCGAATAACAATACAGGAATACTTAACACTTGTACCCAGTTATGGCTAACAGAATCATAATAGACGACCCCCATGGATTCAATAAAGGACATAGATTGAAGTTCTGCGAAGGTTCCCAAACTCGACAAACCCCTGAAGAAGGCCGGAGGACATATCAGACAAAACGTTGTGGAAATAACAATAAAAAGATGAAGACAATAGTCTGAAAACCCTTTATGATAAAAAACAACCACTTGCATTATATATGTATTTACACAACCCATACACACGAGCTGGATATGACACAAAGTCAGTTTTTAAGCAGTGTTTAACAGGTTTGAATTCAGTTTTCCTTCTCCTAGATTGATTATCATACCTAGGTTAAAGAGCAAAGTCTAGCCTGCTATTTACCAACAGCTGGAGGAAGAATAGTTGGATGCATACCTTTTGCAAGGATATTAGCACTATGTGAAATGCAAACAGTCTCTTCTAGGATTTTTAACTCAGTTCATCATGTCCATTACATACAATGAGAACCAGTACATCACAATCACTTAAATTCTTTACAATATAAGGATCGGATTTTTTTGTTGTTTACTTCTCTTAATAAAGGAAAATGAATTGGTTAACAGACAGTTGCAAATACAGCATACTCTTGGCATACTTCATTTTGAAGAAAAACCATTCACTGCAGTATGTCGCGTTAAACATGCTCACTACTCGCAGGATGTGCTTGATGAGGTTGAGAAATCAACCAGATGGGAGCATTTAAGTCTTACAGAAGAAACTGAGGATGTGGCATTTGAAGAAAGTTGGACTTCAAATCTTCTGAACACTGAAGATCAATGAGCTTCTTTTGTATTTGTCACGGTACTTCTTGACCATCAACATCAAAAGGCAAGGGAAAAATTTTCAGAGTTGGGTGAATATCCATATGGCTGGGCCTTGAGAGTTGCTATTTAGACTCTAACAAGATGAATCTTTTGTATTTTCATGCTTTGTTTCACACGTTTTCGGCTTTATGAAATGAAATTACATTTCATTCTTCCAACTACTTATATCTGTCTTCTTTTTCTTTATTTATATTTGGGATACTTGTCTGCTTGACAGCCAGACATATTAGCCAAAAGAAAAGAAAAGAAAAGAATAGAAAGAAGAAGAGAGAATAAGTTGGAAAGAAAGAAAAAAGAAAAAAAGAACATGAAGTAATAAAGAAAAAGGATAACGCAAAAGTAATGAGGAGAAAAAAATGAAAAAATAAAAAAAAGAGTACTTTGAGGAGCAGTGAAGAATGTCTAGTGTTTCTATAAGAACAAAATTTTTCTTCTATTATTCAGTGCTGAGAATAGATTTTGTGACCATTATATATATATATATATATAGATATAGATATAAATATATACAACCGGCTCATTGGCCCAGTGGGTAAAGTGTTCGTCAATGGTCCAGGAGACCTGGGTTCAATCCCAGTTCGCGTCATACCAAAGACTTTAAAAATGGTACTTGATACCTCCTTGCTCAACACTCAGCAATATAAGGTATAAGTCTCCTTTTGATATCATCTTGCATATCTATTCTAAAATTATACTGTCCAGGCCATTGGCCTAATGAGTAGAGTGTTCAACAATGGTTTGGGAAACTACGGTTCAATCCCAGGTCGAGTCATACCAAATACTAAAAAAATGGTACTTGATGCCACCTTGCTTAACACTCTACACCATAAGGTAAGGATCAAGAGTAAGGTGGAGCAATCCCGGCAAAGGAGTAGCGCCCTCTCCTACACCTTGGTGTAGTAGCTATTGAAAAGAGAGCCTTCTGGTTGCCCTCGACTACGATCGCCAACTTTACTACTTATATATATATATATATATATATATATACATTAGTTTTTATATATATATATATAGCATGGAGGCTTATCTGCGACCACTGGTTTAATGCTGTCTTTACATGGCAATCATCAGGCAGAAAAAGAAAGATATTTGAGAAATAAAAAAAATCGAAAAATACAGTCAAAAGAACGTTTACATTAGAATTATGTATAACATGTGTGTGTGTGTGTGTGTGAGGGTTGATTATATTTGTGTGTTGTTGTGTGTGGTCATATATGTGATTGTTAGTATGTGCGTAAGTATGATGATACATGTGCCACGTGGTTGATTTGAAATAGTCTCATGAATATATGTGTAGTGGAAGTTGTGAGACAGTTGTGGATCAAGGCGAAAAAAAAAAAAAAAAAAAAAATTGTGAGTAGTGAGGATTTTAACTAAGGGACAAATTTATCATCATCATTGCATTATGAAGAAAATGAATTTTTTGATTTGACATGTAAGTAAAATAGATGAAAATGGATGTTATATATATATATATATATATAGCATCCATTTTCATCTATTTTATATATGGAGGTGCCAGTGGTGTAATGGTTATCATCGCAGGAAATGGACACGGCAATACGAGTTCAAATAATGGAGGTGCCCGTGGTGTAATGATTATCGTCACAGGAAATGGACACGGCGATACGAGTTCAAATCCTGGATGAGACTGATTGCATTTCACATAGCACTAATACCCTTGGGAAAGGTATGAATCCAATTATTCTCCCTCCAGCAATGGGTAAATAGTTGGGCAGACTAGGTTCTTCAGCCTTGGTAAGGCAACTAGTCTAGGAGAAGGAAAACTCTGAATTCAAACCTGTTAAACTCTGCTTAAAAAAATTGACCTTGAGTCCTATCCTGTCCAAGTGGAGGGGTTGGTAAATATGATAAATATATATATATATATTTCAAGAAAAAAAATATTCGGTCACATTAGGATAAATTTATTTCCATGCTGTTAAGAGCATTGATATGAATCAAAGACTCTAAAATAATTTTTAATTGATAATTTTGTTAGAAATGGTTGAAATGTGGATATCTATTACTGTAATTACTAAATTGTTAATTTCATTGGTTTTGTAGTTGTCTTAATCTGAAACAAGAAGGGACCGGAACTAGCCTTATATGGGTAAAGGCTATACATAGATGAGATGGATTTCATTTCTCCCTCTTCTTCCTTCCTTTGACTATCCCTCCTATCTGGTTGTAATCTATTTTATTTTCCTTTTGAAACAGATGAAGTCCAGTTAAAAATTATTTTAGAGTCATATCAATGCTCTTAACAGGATGGAAATAAATTTATTATCCTAATGTGACTGAATATTGTTTTTTTCTTGAAATAATATTTGCTCTGTGAATTTATTTACATTGAGCTCTTTACCAGAAATATCTAAATATTCAAAATTTGTATAATTCATTTATCCTGACGGAATTGTTCCCTACTCTGGATTTACTGGATTGAAGAATACCTTATATATATATATATATATATATATATATATATATATATATATATACACACACAAAGCTGAGCTTAACAGGTTTGAATTTAATTTCTCTTCTCCAAGACTGGTTATTATACCAAGGTTAAAAAGCCCAAACTGTCCTTCTATTTACTTATAGCTGCTGGGAAAATAGTTGTATTCATACCTTTCCCAAGGGTATTAGTGCTACGTGAAATGTAAACAGCCCTGTCCAGGCTTTGAACTTGGGTCAACATGTCCATTTCCTACAACAGTTTTCATTGCACCACAAATGCTTCCAACTTGTAAATTTATATATACATATCAACATTGTGTTTTATTCATGAATACGTTATTGGAAAAAACAAATCCTATTGGGTGGATTTTAGAAGTACATATTTAGTGGTTGCTTAGTTGGTTGGTTGGGTTTTACAGCATAACAACCATTGTAGGTTATTTAATACCAAATCCATTTTTATATAAATTATCAATTCTATTTCAAACAATTCAGTTTAGCATGAGTACACAGTTTAATTGTCAAAAGCATTTCTATTTCAAGCTATTCAGTTTAGTCAAACAATTTTATTTCAACCAATTTAGTTTAGTATGAGAATGGGTTTTGTTTACACACAGGTAAATGTCAAAACAGTTCTATTTAAAAAAAATTCAGTTTAACATAATTACAATTTCAATGTCAAAAACAGTTCCATTTCAAATGATTCAGTTTAGCATAAGTACACAATTTAATTGTCAAAAAGATTTCTATTTCAAGCTATTCAGAATATTCAAACAGTTCAGTTTAATGTAAGTACAGTTTCTATGCCAAAAACATTTCTATTTCAAACAGTTCAGTTTAGCATAAGTACACAGTTTAAATATCAAAACATTTCTTTTTCAAGTAAGTTAGTTTCGCATAAGTATGCAGATTAGTTCTGGTGCATTTCTTTTTTGACAGCTCGACCGGGTCGGAGGTCGATATGGTACATATTTACCATTAAAAGAATTTTTGAGTTTAACAGGTTTGAATTTAATTTCTCTTCTAGACTGGTTATTATACCAAGGTTAAACTAGTGACTCATCTTCACACAGAAAATCAGAAAAAAAACCCTTTCATCTTTGGTTTGGTTTGGTTTGGTTTCTTTGTTTAATGGCATATCAACTCTTTAAAGGTTATTTAATGCCAAAGCCATTCTCCTAGAAGAACAGCAGTGGTACTATTTAACCCATAGCTGGGAGGATAAGGGGGTTCATACCTTTCCCAAGGGTATTTGCCCGAATGTGAACATAATAGCGTGACTGGAGTATGAACTCGCGTACTACGATTCTGCAGTCCATCGCTTTAACATTTACACCATGAGGACACCCCCGGTTTGTTTGGTTGATGATATTAGGTTTAAAGTTATTAAAAAAACTCACTAAGTATTCTGTTTGGTTTAGTTTGTTGGGTTCTATAGCATATCAACCTTTGTAGGTTATTTAATAACAAATCCATTTTTATGTAAATAATCTGTTCTACTTAAAACAATTCAGTTTAGCATAAGTAAGTAAAGTTGGCGACCGTAGTCGAGGGTGACCCGAAGGCTCCTTTTTCAATAGCTACAACACCAAGGTGTAGGGGAGGGCACTTCTCTTTTCCCTGGATTGCTACACTTTACCCTCGATACATACCTTATATTGCTGAGTGTTAAGCAAGGAGGTATCAAGTACCATTTTTAAAGTCTTTGGTATGACGCGATCTGGGATTGAACCCAGGTTTCCTGGCTCGTTGGCAAACACTCTAACCACTAGGCCAATGAGCCGGTATAAGTACACAGTTTAATTGTCAAAAACATTTCCATTTCAAACTATTCAAGCAGTTATATGTAATAATTCAGTTAAGTGTAAATACACTTTTAATGTCGAAAAACAGTTCTATTTGAAATAATTCAGTTAAGCATAAGCACTTAGTTTAAGTGTAAGTACGGTTTAATTGTCAAAAACGTTTCTATTTCAAGCTATTCAGTTTACTCAAACAATTCAGTTTAGCATAAGTATGCTGTTAGTTCTATTTAACCCATAGATAGGGCCCTATCAGGTGCTACCGCTCCGGGCCAGAGTGGACCTGGTAGCGATGGCAGTAAAGTGGTACTCCGCATTCCCCAAAGCTCCAGCACTGCTGGAACCTCACCATCAGATTGTTTAGTGTCATATCCAGGACACTCGTTAGAGGGGGGTCTTACCCCTCTGCAGAGGTGCAGTCAGTGTATTCTACAGCCCCAGCTGACTGGGCAATTTCATCTTTGGCAAGGTCATATCCAAATTATTTTTTAAAGACTTAACAATTGACAATAACCTTTTCATTAATAGCATCCCACTGACATACAAATCTTCAGTATGTACCAAATGACCTGAAACTATTTCAAGTGGTTTTCTTAACATGGTCACACAAATGTATACTTGATTTGTGCATTGCCAAAAATGGATTCTTCATAGAAAATATGCAGGTGTATTTTATGCTTAATTTGCAGGAGATTTTTTTTTCTTTTTTTACTAAATTTGATTTGAAAAAATGTGTATCATACAATGTGTATCTTTGGACACTTCTGAATTAAGTTTTGCCACCCTTAGGCTGAAAAGGTTGGGAACCCCTGCTATAGACCCAGTAAAGACAATTTTTACTGATTTATTGATTCCGTTTTTAGCTTTGTTATTTAAACTAATTTTAACAATTTCTGGCAGTTCAATTTTTTTTCTTTCTTTTTATAGAAAGAAAAAAAATTGGGTTCTTAGAGAGTCTATTGATAAGGTGTTTGGGAGGGTTCTCTCCTCCCCAACAAAAAAAAATCTCACCCTCTGCAAATTTTTGTTTGCTAATTCTTCATCATCAACCTTTGTTGAAACTGTGAAAGTATAAGAGTATTTTCTTAACTTAAGGAGGGGAAAAAAAAAAGACTGGATTGTTGGAAAAGAAATGAAAATGGCTGTCTTAGATGTATAAGATTTTATTCCCTTTGGGTTACAGTTCGAGTCAGATTTCAACTTTAACACTTTCTTAGGAGATTTATGACATCTAGATTCCTTTAGCTAATTTTGGTTTCTCTTGGTAGCCCTCCTACCAACAGCTATGCCAATAGAACAAAGGACCTGACTCAGTACTCATTCTGATTGCTTGACTTAAGTTAAAACTCTTTATTGTCAAAACTCTATTGTAACTTTTCAAAAAGCACAGATGAATATACAGCAAATACAGAGTGGAACTTGGAGTAATGGTAAATAAGTGGTATCCCACATATCATTGATCTCCTAGAAAAAGCTTTGATTCTTGAGAAACTTCAAATCAAAGCTATGATTAAACATCTTAACAATACTTTTTTCCATTCCAGATAATGTTTAAAATGATTGTGAACACCATTATTACAAGGTTCATTAAAATGATTGTGAATGCCATTATTACAAGGTTCATTAAAATGATTGTGAATGCCATTATTACAAGGTTCATTAAAATGATTGTGAACGCCATTATTACTAGGTTCATTAAAATGATTTTGAACGCCATTATTACTAAGTTCATTAAAATGATTGTAAACACCATTATTACAAGGTTCATTAAAATGATTGTGAACACCATTATTACTAGGTTCATTCAATAGATAAAAGAAACATTTTTTTGAAAAAAAGTAAAATTAATTTTTTTCACAATTTTTTCCACAACTCTTCCTTATTTGGAATTGTTTCTTACAAAAATATTTGTTTAAAATCTATTCAAAATAGCATCAAATCATAACCGAGTGTTCCTGGCTTGCACAGAGGTCTGTCCCCACATTTTTGGCTGCTGAGAAGTGCAAACCAAGAGAAATTTACAGAACAATGTGTGATGTGTACAGAGAAGCAGGTTTTAGTCCAAAAAATCTTTACAAATAGGCTAAACATGGTTTTGCAACTGCAAGCCTGAGTAGAAAAGACAATCCATGGAGTGGAAATACACTGACTTTCAGGTAAATAAAAAGTTCCAAATGCAGTGCTGACAGTTTTTCAAAACAGGAAAGGACGTATCAGTTGTCTAAATTTCTGAGATGAAACTTGATGATTTTTATCATTAAGGGTTTTCGGACTATTGTCTTCATCTTTCTTGTTATTTCCACAACGCATCACTATTGATCATCTTTTCAAAAAATGTTACCGGTGCTTCTTTTTACCAACTCCTTCAGCAAATTCACCTTATTTATTGAATGAACCTTGTACATTAACTAGTAAAATATAGATATTGCAGCTAAATATGCAGTATTTATCAATTTAAAATGACTAAAGATAAATTGTTTCCTTCTCTTATACTGGTTGCTTTACTAAATCTCAAGAACCCAGTCTGCCCTGTTTACCCATTGCTGGATAGATAGATTCATGCCTTTTGGTTTAAGATAAGGTTTAAAAAGGATTTTGAACAACATCAATACATTGGCTCTTAAAACTTTGATATTGCAACTACTTGAAACCATATATAATTATGTACAAATTATTTGCATTAGATGGGAATGATTACAAAAAGACATGGAAAGGTTTAAGGAATGATTAGACCATTGGATTGTAGATAATGACGTTATCAACTCAGCAAAATTAGAATTGCACATTTTAATCACAATATCAAATGTAGAACACGAAGGTATGGATGGTGCAATGGTTATTGCTGATGAAAATGGACTTGGTGTGCCATGTTCAAATCCGGCACAAGGCTCTTTAGCCTTGGTGGGCTATTGACATACAAGAGGAAACACTTGGAATTTAAAAACCTGTTGTGAGAGTTCTTCAGTGAGAGTTCAACATTGCGTTTAACCTCATTTAGGCAAATCCTGGAACAATGTGCGCCAGGTTCTTTTAAACAATATAGGTATCATATAGAGGGGTGACCTGCTGCTTGGGAAACTACTGGCTTACGATACTACATTGCCAATTTTGTGAGAAAGCAATAGAGTTGACACGAAACCTGATGGATACTCCAACTCTCTTGCTTTATTTGGAGAATAAATTCAGTCTAATCACAGGGGAACATTCCTCCCTGGCAACAAACTTTTGACCTTAAATGAAAGGAGTAGGGTCAGGTTTATTGTCTGATGCCAGGGTCACCCAGTAAAGGGAAATGACAATAGTGCTGGACAATTTTTGTCATTGCCCTCCTATTCAAAAGAGAGTTCTTATCACATCTAATCAGTGAAGGAGGATTAGTAAATAGGATAGAAAACTGATTACTAGGCTCTTAGACTGTGATTAAAGTGTGGTATCTGTTCATTTCCCTCAGTAAAAACTAAACACCCACCAAACCCCCAAAAACAAGGTTTTAGTTTTGCAGTCAGCTTAACAACAAAAAATGGTTTCAGAGGATTTAGTTTTATTTCTGGATTTTCAACTGTTTTTTTTTTTAAATTATTCTACAAATGTTAACAGGTTTATTAATGAAGTAAAAAATATTGTGAGGAAAATTATTTTTGCGCATTAGAAATAAACATAAAAGCCTGTAAATACGAAAGTTTATGTGCTAAACTTGTGTAGAAAACTGTTACATACTCTACCGCTGAACATTAGTGGGTATGTCCTATTCTTTATAATTATGTTGGACACTAGTGTTAGGTGGGTAATAAAGCTAAGTAGGTACCACCAGCTGTGAGTACCTTCTTCATGCTGCTAGTGAGTATTGTATTTTGTTAATGTAATAAAGATTTCCATTTCATTTCCAACCTTCGTTTTGGTTATTTCTCATTCAGTAAGCTTTTGTTTGGTTAAAACATAAACAAAATGCAAGTCTTCCATTTAAAATTCAATGACGTTAAATAAAACTGAATCATTTTTTCATGTATGCAAACTTTGATATTTGCATTTGATGTATTCTTGAAAAAGTTTAAAGTTTATTTTCATGAAAAACTTAATTACTGTAAGTGCAGTCTCTTGAAACATGCACAATTTTGTACAAAACATTTTAATACAATGACTTTTAAACAAATTTTCGAAGTGCTTTTCACATCAATGTAGTTCTCCAAATATTTTAGCTGTAGAACTACCCTGCTGTTTGCAAGTTTTGGTAACTATCCAAGAATTTTAAATAGAATATTTTAATATTAATTTCATTCTGATGTTCTCTCAAAGGAATTTTTGGAATTCAACTTTTAGATGAAGCATTGTCAGCCATTATTAATTTTTGGCAAGTATATCTTTCATCTTAATCTTAGTTGCTTTTATGGCCAAGTCAACTAGGGCTGCAGAATACAATAAGTGTCCAGTATATGACACTAAACAATCTGATGTTGAGGCTCCAGTAATGCTGAAGCTTTGGGGAATGTGGAGCACTCCTTCATTGCCATTGTTCCCAGGTTCACTCTGGCCTGGAATGGTAGCACCTGATAGGGTCCTATCTATGGGTTAAATAGAACTGTTTAAGATTTAAACTGTGTACTTAAGCTAAACTGAATTGTTTGAAATAGTACTATTTGATCATTTAACTGTGTTTAAATAAATGACCAATGTTTAATTGAATTGTTAGTTATACGTAGCATTACTTGAAAACATTAAACTGTGAGTAAACAAATGATTAATCATCATCATCATATCGTGCTGGCAGCACGGATATCCCTGACCCTCTTTCGCCACTCCTCCCTATCGTTCATCGCCCTAGGCAGGTCTTCAGGACAACAACCTGTATCCTCACATAGCTGCTGAATGTACGTTCGTGCTGGTCGTCCTGCTTTTGCGCGGCCGTGTGTGGGGATCCATAAGAGTACATCTCTTATGAGTTCATCTCTGCTTCTCCAGCAATGTCCTGCATGTCTGGTTCGCCTAACTTGAATAGTTTTCGTGATAGGGGGCAGGTGGCCGTACAGTTGGTGTCTTGTTGGGTGTTGCCGCCAGGACTTGTTGAGGATTGCACGCAGCATTCTTGTGTAATTGCCATCTAGTTTCTTCTCGAGCCGTTTTGTTAGCGTCCATGTAGTGCATCCATATAGCAGTATCGATGTGACCGCTGCCTGGAAGAAACTGCGTTTCATTTTATCGGTTAGGTCTGATTTCCATATAGTCGATAGCCTATTGATAGCTGTCCATGCTTTCGTTAACCTCGTTTCGATGTCCTTTTCAGTTGATTCGACGCTGCTTCCTAGGTACGTGAATTTGTCTACTAGTTTAAGAGGGGTTCCTTCTAGAGTGGAGATGTCCCCCGTTTGGTTATAGCACATATATTCCGTTTTATGTGCATTAACATGGAGGCCTATGCTTGCTGCTGCTCGTTCCAAACTATGCAGAAGTGTTTCGGCTTGGTCAGGTGTATTTGCCAGTATCGCTATGTCATCGGCGTAGTCGGCGTCGGTGATTGTTGTTGCGGGGTATCTTCTGCTTCTTTTCTTCGTCAGTTCGAAGCCATTCTCTTTGATTTTGTCAATCGATGTTCTAAGTACGTAGTCTAGACAAATGATAAAGAGATACGGAGCCAGCGTGTCTCCTTGTAGTACTCCTGCTACTATGTCGAAGTATTCTGTGTCTCCATCTGGTGATCGTACTTTTACTTTAGTGTTTCTATAGAGAATCGTTATTGCCGCTACGGTTTCTTTAGGTATGCCGTACGCTAGTAGGATTTGTTCCATCTTTCCTCTGTGAATGGAGTCGAAAGCCTTGGTAAAGTCGACAAATATTAATGTCGCTTGTAGGTTCTTTGCCCGTACACCTTCAAGGATTCTGCGGATGGTTAATATTTGTGAGGTCGTAGATCTATTTCTTCGGAAGCCATTTTGGTTTTTTCTAAGTATGTTGTCGATTTTGGGTTCTATTCTGTTTCGTAGTAGGGCATTGTAGATTTTGGCAGCTATGGATGTTAGTGTTATGCCTCGGTAGTTTTTGGCTAATCCGAGGTCCCCCTTTTTAGGGAAGGGGAGTATGCATCCCTTCGTCCATTTTTCTATCGGATTTTGATTGTATACTGCGTTGCAGTGTCGGAGCAGTATGTCGTTGAATTGTCTGGTCTTCCATACTTCCGGGGGAATTTCGTCCAGTCCTGCAGCTTTCCTATTTTTAATTTTTCTGAGAACCGAGTCGAGTTCTTCTTGTGTGAACGGTCCAAGTTTAATGTCTAATTGTTTGCTAATTATTCTGGTGATTGGTTCAGGCGTTATTTTTGGTGGGTTTCCAAGTAAGTTTTCGAAGTGCTGTTTCCACAGTTTTATTCTTTCTTGTTGGTTTGCTGCTTTAAGTTTTGCTTTGGCCGTGTTCTTTCTTCTGCTCACTTCGTTTATTGTTTGCCAGGCAATTCTAGATTGTCTATCTTCCACCGAGTCTCTAATCTTATCTATCTGATTTTGAATGTATTCTGTCTGTTCCTTTATATATATGCCTGCTAATTGATATTGTGCCGTTTTTAGTTTTAAGGCATTTGTGTTTGTTGGGTTTTTTCGATAGTTTTTGGAGGCCGTTTTCACTAGTGCACGTTTTTCTCTCACCGCTAAAGTTTCCCATGGGACTCTATATTTAGTTTTAATTTTTGTTGGAATGTATTTTGCTGCTGCCTCAAGGTGTGCATTGACGAAATTTTCGTATTCGTCGTTTGGTGTACTTTTTTCCGTCTTTTCTTGTAGTGTTTCGAATCTGTTTCTTAATTCTAATACGTATTTATCTCTTACATCTTTGTTGTTTAATAGGGCCCAGTCATAGTGTTTGGTGGTCGCTGTTCGTTTGTCGTTTTTTCGTAGGCTTAACCGTATTTTCGCCGTGACTATTCGGTGATCGGTGGACACACCCTCAAAAGAGGAGTATGCCTCGCAATTCAATGCACTATTTTTCCATTTCTTGTTTATAAGGACGTAGTCTATCTGAGCTTTAGTATTGTTTGCGTACGTGTATGTCCATAGTTTGCCCTCTCTTTTTTGGTAGTTTGTATTGAGGCATGCTAATCTATTTTCTATCATGAAATCTGTTAGATGTTGCCCATTCCTATTTGACGTGTTGTGGAGGCTGTATTTGTTGTTTCCGTTTTTCCCGATTTGTGCATTCATGTCTCCGCCAATGACTAACATGTTGTGTTTCGAGATGCTACACACTAATGAGGATAACTCATCGTAGAAGGTGACTATTTCATTTTCTTCACTAACATTGGTGGGGCTGTAGCATGAGACGATTGTTGCTCTGGGGTTTCCGTTAAATGTAGCTACCATCATTCTAGGTTGTATTTTCTCTATGCTATTAAGCGTTTTTAGTGCTCTAGGTCCTATAAGCAAACCTACCCCTCCTACTGCGGCGTTGACAGAGTTTTTCCATGCGGATACAGTGGCGAGCGACCATCCATTGCCAGTTTCGTGATATTTGATATCTTCTGTGTGCGTGTATCTGTGTTCTTGTATGCATATTATGTCTATTTTATGTTCTTCGGCCGATGCGATTAGCTCTGGGAGTTGTCCTATTCTATTTAAGGTTCTTACGTTAAATGTGGCTATTTGTAGTGTTTGCTTGCATTTTAGTAGTTTTGATTGTTTGAGCTCTGTAGCTGATTTTTCGAACACCGAGGCCAGGGCTCCAACCTCAGCAGGACGCGCCCCTTTTTTACCCGCGCGAAGAGCGATGCGGTTTGTGTAAGTGGTTTGAGTGTGGGTCATGGTTATCTTTCGCTGTTTTATTCTCTTCTATAGAAGCCACTCTTATAGAGGAGCAGCAGTAGTTCCCCGATCGAACTGTCGATCCTGAGCGAAAAGTCTTCAGACTCACGTCCAGGACCCATTTGGGTATTGAGTTTGGTCGTCCATTGTTTTATTCAAATACCTTTACGTACATCATGCTGCTTCCCATGTGTACATTAAAAAATAAAAAAAATAAAAAAAAAAAAAAATAGAAAAAAAAAAGGGGGGGGGAATTTGTTTTAAGTTTTAACTTAGTTAAAGTCCAACATTACGGTACTTTCTTAAGACTTTCACTAGTACTGACTTATACTTTTACGAATTTTTAAATTATTCGATAGAAGATATTCAAAAACATTCTGCCTTGTTCGCTGACATGTGGATAGGCTTAATATCAAATTGGCTTTATAGTAGAGTAAGCGTGCCTTTACATTTAAAACGCATAGTTTAAGCATTATTTCACAAACAAAATACAGCATAACATTTTGTAAAATTCAGCATTTTAAATTGGAATTAAAGACATACTGACCAATATTGACATATTTCTTCCACTCGGCTCCTGAGTTCAAATGCTACTTCTTCGTTTGGACTTTTATTTACTACTGATATTTTAGGTAGCTTTGGGGGTGGCGGTCTACTGGGGTGGAGGGGAGAATTCGTTTTTGTTGGGTTTTTTTTTTTTTTTTTTTTTTTTTCCTTTTTCCCTTTCTGAGGGGGGGGGGGGCTGTGGTAGCATTCTAGGCTTTTCTTCTAAACTACTGTTAGGGCTTTCTTTACGAATTTTTAAATTATTCGATAGAAGATATTCAAAAACATTCTGCCTTGTTCGCTGACATGTGGATAGGCTTAATATCAAATTGGCTTTTTGTGAAATAATGCTTAAACTATGCGTTTTAAATGATTAATAATTAATCTAATTATTGGTATTTCATTGAAATAAGTTAAATCTTTTAATTGTGTGCAAAAAAATTAGCTCAGGCTTGTTTAAAAATGTTATCTACAAAATATGTTTAGAAATCATGCATTTAATATATATGTATCAAAAAGATTTGGCATTGAATAACCTGCAAAGGTTGATATGCCTTAAAAAACCAAACCAAACCAAACCAAACTTAAGTAAAAAAAGTAAAGTTGGCGACCTAAGATGAGGGTGACCCAAAGGCTCCCTTTTCAATTGCTTCTACACTGAGGTGTAGGGGAAGGTGCTATTCCTTTCCCTGGATTGCTCCACTTTACCCTTGATCCCTACCTTGTAATGCTGAGTGTTAAACAAGTGGGCATCAAGTACCATTTTTTGAGACTTTGGTATGACTCAACCTGGGATTGAACCCTAGGCTCCCAGTCCATTGGCAAAAACTCTATCCATTTGGCCAATGGCCCAGTTTGTTGCTTTTAATTACAGTAATGTTATATGAATATTATTATTATTATTATTACATTAACCATTGTCAGCTGTAATTGATTTTTGACTAGGATTTCTTTCATCATAATTTTTGACATTCTACATTGCAACTATTCATAGTGACTATCTATAGCCCTTAATAAAAGAAAATAGTAATTTTATCTTGCATCTTATTTATTGTTATTAGATGAAGCATTGTAAGAAATTATTAATTTTCACTAGCCTTTCTTTCATATTAATTTTAGTTGCTTTTCATTCAGGTTAATATAACTATTTGTTCCCTAATTTCAAACTAAAAGGAATAAAATCGAAAAGGAAAAAATAAAAGTTCAAAATACTTCAGAAATTATAAGAGTTCTTTTTAAAGATAATATAATGTACATTTCTGTACTAATTAACCTGGCAATTGAACTCACAACATTAAGAAAACTAGGGGAGCTTCATTATGGTTTTTATTTACTAGGCTCTACCCTACAGATACTCTTGCTCAGTCAGCTGGGGCTGTAGAATACACTAACAGCACCTCTGCAGAGGGTAAAACCCCCCTAATGAGTGTCCTGGATATGACACTAAACAATCTAATGGTGAGGTTCCAGCAGTGCTGGAGCTTTGGAGAATGCGGAGTACCCCTTCATTGCCATTACTCCCAGGTCCACTCTGGCCCGGAGTGATAGCACCTGATAGGGCCTTATCTATGGGTTAAATAGAACTAACAGCATACTTATGCTAAACTGAATTCTTTGAGTAAACTGAATAGCTTGAAATAGAAATGTTTTTGACAGTTAAACCGTACTTACATTTAAACTGCGTGCTTATGCTTAACTGAATTATTTGAAATGGAACTGTTTTTCAACATTAAAACTGTATCTACACTTAACTGAATTGTTACATATAACTGCTTGAATAGTTTGAAATGGAAATGTTTTTGACAATTAAAATGTGTACTTATACCGGCTCATTGGTCTAGTGGTTAGAGTGTTTGCCAGTGGGCTGGGAGACCTGGGTTCGTTCCCAGGTCGCGTCATACCAAAGACTTTAAAAATGGTACTTGATACCTCCTTGCTTAACATTCAGCAATATAAGGTACGTATTGAGGGTAAAGTGGAGCAATCCAGGGAAAGGAGTAGCGCCCTCCCCTACACCTTGGTGTAGTAGCTATTGAAAAAGGAGCCTTTGGGTCACCCTCGACTACGGTCACCAACTTTACTTACTTATGCTAAACTGAATTGTTTTAAATAGAACAGATTATTTACATAAAAATGAATTTGGCATAAAATAACCTACCAAGGTTGATAAAAAAAAAACCCAACAAGCCAAACCAAACAGAATACTTAGTGAGTTTTTTTTAATGGCTTTAAACCTAATATCATCTTTCTAATCTCTTATGGTGTTTGTACCAATAAGTCTACCAAATACTGCATCCATGGTATTTCATGCAGTTCAGGATGCTTTCATTTGTGATGTTCTTCGATGGAGCCCAACACATGAACATACCAGTGTTGGCTAACCAGCAAAAACTTATTTACATCAGTTATGTATGGTGTAATGGTTATCGTTGTTGGAAATGGACACGGCGACCCGAGTTCAAATCCTGGACGAGACTGATTGCATTTCACATAGCACTAATACCCTTGGGAAAAGTATGAATCCAATTATTCTCCCTCCAGCTATGGGTAAATAGTAGGGCAGACTGTGTTTTTCAGCCTTAGTGAGGCAACTAGTCTATTAGAAGGAAAACTCTGAATTCAAACCTGTCAAACCTCAAAAATTGACCTTGTGTCGTATCCTTCCCGAGTGGAGAGGTTGGTAAATATGGATACAGGATGTAGTTTGGAAAACCTGCTGGAAGTGATGAATAATAGGGATGGATGGATGAAGAATGAGAGTCAAGGAAATTTGCGCTGTTAGAGCGACTTGGTGATAAATGGTTAGTAGGCTCTGCTAGTTGACCAGTGTTAGTGAGTTCACTTGTGTAGTGTAATAGTTATTGATCACTGCTAGTGAATTTGATACTCACTGGTCACCGTTAATTTTTGCTTTGAGTCTCAACTATGTTAACCTTAGCAAATGAATGAGCAACCTTAAGTGGAGTAATAGGAAGTTGACTGTGAATTTGATTCTCACTGGGTGCCGCATACTTCCGGTCTTGTATTTCAACTAAGCAAAGTTTAGTAAATAACTTGGTCACCTCAAGTGGCGTAGTGGATTGGTTACAGGGAATTTGATTTTCACTGGATCTTGTGTCTCAACTGATCTAAACTTAATAAATAATTAGGCCAACTCGAGTAGTGTAATAGGTAGGCGATAGTGAATTTGATTCTCACTGGGTGTCCCAAACTTCTGGTTTCCTCTAAACTAAACTAAGCTTTAAAAAAAAATCTGCCTCATTCAAGTGCCTTGTGTGATGTGATGGATACTAAGTTAGGTGAGCAGACCATTGGTTGTGAATCAAATATTCACTTGATGTCCTGTATAGCAGGCCTTGTGCCAAAAATAAAACAAACCAATAAATAAAGAAGGAAACTCAAGTGATGCATGTGAGCCTGGCTAGCAGACAATTACTAATGAGTTTGATTCTCAATGGGTACTCCAAATTTTGGACCTTGTATCAAACTTAGTAAATGGCTACAGATTACTGTATTCACCAAACAGTATAAAACTAACTGATTTAGTCTAAGATGGTTTTAGTACATTTTTTTCTGCCCCCAAGGAGGAATGCTTTTAGAAAACTTTGAAAAAATTGTTTTTTTTTATCTCGCGGTTCCTCTATACTATCAATATCAACATGTGACGTCATTTGACCAAATATCTTATCAGTCACTCAAAGACAGTCATTGCTTTGACTGCCTTTATTACCATCTATAAATTATCTTCAATTACTATCTGATTCCCCGCCAGACCTAGAATTTACCAAAAAAACAAAAAAATGCTGAAATTCTTCAAAATGACTTGCATAACATTTTTTCATTGGAATCACCATTTTTAAATGCTAACATGATATTATTTACTGGTACACTGATCGCTTATTAAACATGTGTTTTACTAAATGGTCACCGATCTAAGTACTAAGATGGCTTATTGCCGTTTAACTTGTTTCTTTCTCTTTCTTGTTATTAACTAAGTTTTGCAATGTCTGGAACACAGGGGTCACCCATTTAAGTACTGATCAAATTTACCCTTGGTTAACTTCTTTTCTAATTCTTGTTTGGCCAAATGAGTAGAGTGATTGCCCATGGTCTGGGAGACTGGGGTTCAATCCCAGGTCGAGTCATACCAAAGTCTCAAAAAATTGGTACTTGATGCCGCCTTGCTTAGCACTCAGCATTATAAGATAAGGATCAAGGGTGAAATGGAGCAATCCAGGGAAAGGAGTAGTGCCTTCCTCTACACCTCAGTGTAGTAGCTATTGAAAAGCGAGCCTTCAGGTCACCCTCGACTAAGGTCGCCATATTTACTTACTTTACTTGTTCTTAAACATGTTGCATACAAAACCTGCTTTTTATTAAATCGTCACCCATCAAAGTACTAAGCCAGCTCATTGCTTCTTAATTTTGGTGATCTCACTAGGAGCCAGCAACAATCAGTCTGATCTGACGATAAGATGATTCATGGTGAGGTTTTCGGCCCATGAATAGTCAGGTTAGTCAGTGAATTTGACACTTTCTTACATATTACGGTCGTTTAAAAAGTACTAAGTTTCACCAAGAAAGAAGAGTCATAACCGAACATTTTTCTTGTAGCAACATACTTACCGCTTCTTATAAAACTAAGAAAATCTAAATTAGATTTTCTAGTTTTATAAGTAGTAGTAAGTATATTGCTACAACAAAAATATTCTGCTATGGTTCTTCTTTCTTGGTGATTGTTTATTTGTTTGCTAGTTATTTAATGGCATATAATCTTCTGGGGTTATTTAATGCCAAATTCATCCTTTTAAAAGGACAGTAGCGGTACTATTTAAGCCATAGATGGGAGGATAAGGGGGTTCATACCTTTCCCAAGGGTATTTGTCCGAAAGTGAATGTAATAGCGCGACTGGAGTTCAAACTCATGTACTACGATCCCGCAGTCCAGTGCTTTAACCATTACACCACGGGGACACCCCACTTTTCTTGATGAGGCCTACAACTTTTTGAATGACACATGTAAGTCCAAATACCCTCGAATTTTTTCTTTGACATGAATTAAGGACACAAGAAAAAGTCACACACAGCTAGATAAAGTAAATATGGAGAGTTCTGCAGTTGCAAAATCATGGGTTTTGATCAAAAGATATTGAGAATAAGTAAATACATATCTAAACAAAGTCAGGATATAATCACTTTATTTATAAATGTTATCACACTTTCAACGTCGTCTCACTTTTTATATTATCTGACTTTTAATGTCTTCCCACTTTTTATGCCATCTAACTTTCAGTGTCTTTTCCCTTTTTTTTTATGTCATTCCACTTTTAATTCTATCTCACTTTCAATATCATCCCACTTTCAATGCCTCTTGCCCAGTCAGCTGGGGCTGTTGAATACACTGACTGCACCTCTGCAGAGGGGTAAGACCCCTCCTCAAACGAGTGTCCTGGATATGACACTAAACAATCTGATGGTGAGGTTCCAGCAGTGCTGGAGCTTTGGGGAATGCAGAGTACCCCTTCATTGCCATCGCCCCCAGGTCCACTCTGGCTCGGAGTGGTAGCACCTGATAGGGCCCTATCTATGGGTTAAATAGAACTTACAGCATACTTATGCTAAAATGAATTGAGTAAACTGAATAGCTTGAAATAGAAATGTTTTTGACAATCAAATCGTACTTACACTTAAACTGTGTGCTTATGCTTAACTGAATTATTTCAAATAGAACTGTTTTGTCGACATTAAAACTGTATTTACACTTAACTGAATTGTTACATATAACTGCTGAATAGTTTGAAATGGAAATGTTTTTGACAATTAAACTGTGTACTTATGCTAAACTGAACTGTTTTCAATAGAACAGATTATTTACATGAAAATGGATTTGGTGTTAAATAACCTACAAAGGTTGATATGCCATAAAATCCACCAACCAAACAAACAAACAAATTTCAATGCCTCCTACAATGAGTGTCCTGGATATGATACTAAATTATCAGATGGTGAGGCTCCAATACTGGAGCTTTGAGGAATGTAGGGTACCTGTTTATTACCATTACTCCCATGTTCATTCTGACCCAGAGTGCTAGAACCAGTTATGGTCTCATGTATGGGTGAAATAGAACTGTTTGACAAAGAACTGTTTAACCATTTAACTATGTGCAAACTAATGACTGATGTTAAGTGGAATTGTTGGTGTCATATAGCAATACTTGAAGCCATTTTTAGACATGTGCCAACAAATGAGTAATACTAAATATAATAATTTATATTATATAGGAATACTTGAAACCATTTAATTTTCAAGTATATATTTTATATATATGTACAAACATTTATATATTTATATATATATATATATATATGTTTATATTTTATATATATGTATAAACAGGATTTGGCATTAAATAACCTACAAGAGTTGATATGCCATAAAAACCCAACCTAACCAACCAACTAACAAATCCTATATTTTATATATTTGTATAAACAGGATTTGGCATTAAGTGACCTACAAGGGTTGATATGCCAAAAAACCCAATGAATTAAATGAACCAATCACTTAAGTCGTCTCATTTTCAACAATGATCTCAGTTGTAAAATTATTTCACTTTTTATGTCATCTCACATTGAATCTTATTTTTATATTTTTGCATTTTCTTACTTTTTTTATAGCTGTCAACTGTGCACATCTTTGTTCAAATTTAAAGGTTAAAAAATTCAAAGATTTAATCTCAGTACTTTTTAAAAAAATTATATATCATGTATATGTATGTATAAGTTAACATCAATTCTCATCAAAATAGTCTCCTTAGAATTCAACAAAATTATTCTCAGTTTTCCATTGTCTGACGTATCTCTGCAAATCCTCTTTTGATATACTTTATCTTACCTTTAATATCCATCATATCATTAAATCTTTCAATATCTGCCATGGCATATGCATCCATGTCAATGTACACAAGATGGAATATATATGCTTTTATCAAAAAGGCAACATCTCCAAACTAAACGGTAGACAAGTTCACCTACTGAGGAAGCAGTGTCTCATCAACCAAGACATACATCAGCATGTGACTAGCAAAGGTATGGACAGCTATCAATACGTTATCGGTCATATGAAAGTCAGACCTGACTGATAAAATGAAACGCAGTTTCTTCTAAGCAGCAGTCATGTCGATACTGCTATATGGATGTACTACATGGATGCTAACTAAACGTATGGAGAAAAAGCTTGACAGAAACTACACAAGAATGCTGCGAGCAATATTGAACAAGTCCTGGAGGCAGCACCCCACAAAGCAGCAGCAATACAGCCACTTACCATCCATCATGAAAACTATCCAAATTAGACAAACCAGACATGCTGGACACTGCTGTAGAAGTAGGGACAAACTCACAAGTGACGTACTCCTGTGGACCCTTTCACATGGCCGAGCAAATGCAGGATGACCAGCTCGAACCTACATACAACAGCTCTGTGCAGATACGGGATGAAGCCTTGAAAACCTGTCGGAAGCAATGGACGATAGAGATAGATGGCAACAGAAGGTCAGGGATATCCCCGTTGATGGCACGACATGATGATGATATCTTTTAATATCCATCATATCATTATATCTTTTGATATCCACCATATCATTAAATCTTACTCTTGAGCTGAATTCTCTTTTTAAGAAACAAGAAAAAGTTATACAGAACAAGATCTGATATGTACGGAGGGCGCTGCACAAGAAAAATTCTGCATTTTGCCAAAAACAGCTGATCAAGAGGTACTGAGTCTGGCTTCACAATGTTTGTTTTTAAATTGACCTCTAAAATTCAAAGCTTCAGTCATGATACTTTTTGAACATTCAATATCATACATTGTGTATGTAATGACTGATGGATTGATTGATTGATTTTAATGGCATGTCAACCTGTCTGGGGTTATTTTATTCCAAAAGGTTATAGAATCAAGTATATTGTATGTTCATATTGACATTTTTTTGTGTAGTTGTTATTTTGCACACAGTTATCTCTTATCAAGTATTCCTATTAAATAATTTGCAAATACTTGTAAGATTTAAAGTATTCTTATTAAATACAAATAATTCATACACAATTGGCATGATAGTTAGAGTGTTTGCTAATGGCCCGGGAGACCAGGGTTCAATCCCAGGTCGTGTCATACCAAAGACTTTAAAAATGGTATTTGATGCCTCCTTGCTTAATACTCGACAATACAAGGTACGTATCAAGGATAAAGTGGAGCAATCCTGGGAAAGGAGTAGCGCCCTACCCTACACCTAGCTATTGAAAAGGGAGCCTTCTGGTCGCCCTTGACTATAGTCACCAACTTTACTAACTTCTATGGTTTCAAGTAACCACTTCTATTCAATAATAATTTGTTTGGACACAGTTATGTCGTTTCACGTGACTAATAATAATAATCCTTTGAAATTTTTATAGCTTTAAGTCATGATTCAGACAACAAATAATTTGCACACATTTATATGGTATCAAGTATTCCTATCAAACACAAATAATTTATACACAACTATATATTTTAAAGCAACTGTACTGATTTAATAATAATCATTTGTTTGCACACAATTATATGGTTTAAAGTATTCCGACCAAACACCAATAATTTGTAAACAATTATATATTTTCAAGTCCCAAATAATAATAATCCTAAGTAAACAATTATGTTAGACTGGTGAAATCTACAATTGACATGAAGTGTAACATCTGAAGAAAGTTTAAACCGTTAAACATGCAGAAAAATACTATGAGTCAATTCAGTTTAATCGATAGAGGATGAATCAGAGTTCACTCTCTGAGACCACAACTTTGATTGGATAGTTTCAATCAGGTTACCGAAGAGTTTAAAAGTTAGGAATAATTTAATCAACTGCTGAGTAGGTGACCATAAAGAATGGTTGTGTTCCCCCTGCGCTTTCATCTCCCTGTAAAGTTCATGTCAGTAAAATGGTTGACAGAAAATAAAAATGTGCATATAAGATTGATGTCCATGTTGTTATCCAAGGTGTAATATATAGCCCAGACCTGCAATGAACCTGACTGATACAACTGGCCATAGACTGAATCAACAAAGTGGCTACCAGAAAACAATGGGTGTAAGCTGTGATCAATAAAGAATAAGCATTGTGTGGGTATAAATCGTGGCCAATGAGAAACAAGCATTGCATGAGTGAAGATGTTTGGCCGTGTGGGTCACGTGGAAGTTTTAAGACTATATCATCATCATCATGTCGTGCCACTAGCACAAATATCCCTGACCCTCTCTCGCCAACTCTCCCTATCATTCATCGCTTCTGGCAGGTCTTCAGGGCTACATCCCGTATCCTCACATAGCTGCTGTATGTATGTTCAAGCTGGTCGTCCTGATTTTGCTTGGCCATATGTGGGGGTCCATAGGAGTACATCACTTATGAGCTCATCCTTGCTTCTCCAGCAGTGTCCTGTGTGTCTGGTTCGTCTAACTTGTATAGTTTTCGTGATGGGAGGCAGGTGGCTGTATAGTTGGTGCCTTGTGTGGTGTTGCCACCAGGACTTGTTCAATATTGCTCTCAACATTCTTGTGTAATTGCCGTCTAGCTTCTTCAGCCATTTAGTTACCGTCCAAGTAGTGCATCCATAAAGCAGTATCAATACAACCGCTGCCTGGAAGAAACTGCGTTTTACCTAAAGTCAGTTTCTGCTGGCTGTTCCGACTCCCAACAGCACCTTTGTGTGTGCAAACTCTCTTCGACTGCTCTCCTGTTACATACAAGCATCTTCATTGAAGAATAAGAATATAAGATTATATTTTTGTAGGTATTCCTCGTTGTTTGTCAAGATCCAGCAGTAGTATACTATGCCAGGAAAGAAGAAGTAAAACAGTTGGGTTTATAGAAATGAACAAGACCGAGAGAGAAGACAGATGTGACATGAGGCAACAACTTCAACAATGAAAGCAGTCGACAATAGAAAACAAACCTGGTGACAAAAGAAAAAATGAGGACATTGAGAAAGAGATCAGGTAAAACAAGCAGAGTAAACCCAAGTAAAAATGTAAAAATAAAAGCAAGAGCAAGAAAATGCTATATGAAAATTATAGCTTCAAATAACTATTCTTAATACAAATAATTCACGATGGCTTTTAGTTATTTTCAAAACTGAACTGTTTAAATCAAAGATAGGAACCTAACAGGTATTACTATTCTGAGTCAGAGTGGATCAGGGAGTAATGGCAATGAAGGAGTGATTTCACACTCTCTAGGACTCTAGAATTGGACCTTCTCCACTGAGTGAAGTTTAGTGTTATACCAAGGACACTCTCCTAAAAGTGTGTTTGTAGAGAGTGGTGGGTAGGTTTTTACCTCTCAGCAGAAAATATAGTCAGTGAATTCTAAACTCCATCAACAATCTAATTGCTAAGCTGAGTGATAACTGAGTGAAAGATTTTTAAAAAATTTGTTTGGTTGATAATATTTAAACCAATGTAGACTATCTTTTCAAAGAGATTATTGTTTTAGATCTCTCTTCGCCTGTACAGGTCAATTGTTGGGATCTAGTAAGTTGGTGTCAGTGGTATGCAAATGCTTATGGCTGGTGATAAAAATGCTATTATAGGGTCGGGGCTCTTTATGTTGCCATTACTGCAATTAAGTTATTAGAGAAGTTCTACATTTAAAGTGAGACAGAACTTAGTTATTATCTTTTCCATCGCCCTCGATATTCCATCTCATTTTGCATTTGGAGAGAAAGTTATAACTGTCTTTAATCTAAAAGGAATGTTGACAGTATTTTAAAATTTTATTTTTATTTAGATGAGAGTTCTTATCTTTGTTATCATAGTTGTTATTTATAAAGTTTTACTTAGTATGGCACCCCGGGCTCAAAATCCTTTAGTACCAACTGTTGCTAAAGGATCACCCACCTAAACACTGAACAAGCTAATTGATGCTTAACTTAGTTAATGTGGTGAGAACTGATGCTTTCAGTGTGACTTGACTATAAATCAGTATTGTTACAACTAGTTATTAGTCATGAAATAATTCTCAGCTTTCTTAAGATGTTTCACATGAACCAACCTATTTTAAACCTTTAGGCGATGACAGAAGTCCATCAAGAGGCAACATACAAAGATACATGGGAATTACATACCAAAATAACAGACAACTCTTTCCCAGAATTTAGCTTCCAGAACCCTAAAACCAAACATATATATATATATATATATATATATATATATATATCTTGAATATTTGTATTCAAATGTATATATATATATATATATATAAAACCACTAAAATAGATCCTGACACACTCATAGTAACATTTGACGTCACAAACCCATACAGTAATATCCTCCATGAGTTAGGAATAGATAAATACACTGAAACATTACACCTGTAGAATAAACAAAAGAACTGTAGAAGGCAACAACACACAACAGCAATAATAATGATAATAATAGCAGCAACACTTAACAGAGGTCCAGCTTATTCACAAGACTATCAGTTTGAGTTGGACTGAGGGCTGGTATTTATGTACAAGCATATCTAATGAGATGATCCAGCCAATCACAATCCAAGGAATGGACTGACCCATGTGTGCACGATGGAATCTCCCAGTGTGCCATAAATAGTTCTCCTCTTTCATGGAGGAGTTACTATTCTTGGTCTTTGCCAAGCTATTGACTACAAGTGTATTTCACAATTCAACAAAACCCAAGATTCAATAAAAAATTTATCACAAATGGTATAGAATTAATACTTAATAATAACTCTTTCCAATTCAATGATGTAAAATACATCCAGACCCTAGGAACAACTATGGGAACTAAAATGGCACCAACATATGCCGCCCTAACCTTAGCATATTTAGAAGAAAATCTATATGAAATCATAGGTAAAAAAATATGGCAACAACATAAGAGAATTTACTTTGTCATGGAAAAGATACTTAGATAATTGTTTTATACTCTAGAAATGCCCATTGGGAAACATATATGAATTACATAACCTACTTAAAAACCTATACTCCAAAATAAGATTCACTATGTGTTGCATTCTGGTTAGTGAACGCTTGTAATATTAAATAAAGGACAAACCACGATATGAAAGGAAATAGAGATATATTCTCAGGAAAAAGTATATATAATAGAGAGACTATTAGTAGATAAGAATGTAGGATTAGTGAATACAGAATAAAGATATAGTCCAATGATAGTATTGGCTTCCGTTATCACGATAGCAAGTAAGGTAATCTAGTGCAATCTCCAGTCTCCAATGCTCTAATACTATTCCTATGAGAAGCTGATCTTCACCTTCTAGTCTGCCCCGGTATTAGTAGCTACTGCTATATATGGCAGATGGACAAGTTCATTGTGTCGAAAAAGGTGGGTGATACCCAACACTATGGAACACAGATCATTTTTCGACATCCTCATAAAAACTAAAGATGGCCAAATCATTACAGATATCTACCACAAACCCACAGACACCCAATAATACCTCCACTTCAAGAGTCACCACCCCCAAAACTGCAGAAAATCCATCCCTTACACTCTAGCATGTAGAATAATCACCATAATAACGAATGAAATCATCAGAAAAACTTGCCTTAAAGAACTACGCATAACCCTCTACCAGAGAGGATACCCAACAACACTGATAAATAAGGTATTTGAATTAGAAGGAAAAGTGCCACAAAAAGAACTATGAAACCAGAAAAACATAACAATGAAAAACTCCTAGCATATGTCACAACATACAATAAAAACAACCCAGAATTATTCACAGAAATAATGAAAAATCTAGAAAAACTTAAAAACAATGACAAAATAAAAATACCAGACACAACAAAAGTCATTAAAAGCCAGAGATCCCTCAAAAATCTTTAAAAAATACCCACCTCTTCTACATTCAGTGAACGCACAAGACAAGGAGTTACTAAATGCAAGAATAAAAGATGTGGAGTATGTGATATAATTACTGAAGAACAATGCAATACATTCAAAAACCCGAGAGTTGAGGGTGACCTGTAGGCTTCCTTTTCAATAGCTACTACACCAAGTTGTAGGGAGGGCGCTACTCTATCCCCTGGATTGTTTCATTTTACCCTTGAACCATACCTTATAAGAATTGTACTTGATGCTGCCTTGCTTAACACTTTAAGCAAGGCGGCATCAAGTACAATTCTTTGAATCTTTGGTATGACTCATCCTGAGATTGAACCCTGATCTCCTGGGCCATTGGCAAACACTTGATAATATTCATTTTGATTGTATAATATTCATTTGCTTGATTATATTCATAATATATATTATATTCATGTGGATTGTATAATATTCCACAAGAAATAATAAAATCCTTGTATTAACAGGAATACTGCATCAAATCAAAGCCCGACACCATGTGTAGCATACATAGACTACCTTGGAGACTTCTAGTCATCAATCAACAAGTGAATCTTTATTGACAAAACAGCGTTGGTTATTGCAATTCACCTGGGTCAGAGAACATTGCCATTGGACTGTGGAAGACTGATTCTGTGTTACCTGGCCCGATAAGTCATATTTCCAGCTCTTTCAGGCAGACAGTTAAGTTTGTATGGAGACGAGATAACATCATAGATTATAAATTTCAGAACAACTATCAAGATTTTTTTTTGGAAATTTTGAAAAATTTGTAGTTTTTATTCTTAAAACTTGAGATATATATTTAGACAAAATCTTTTTAAAAAGTTAATATTTTCAACATTATTTTGTTTGACTAGCTTCTATTTTTCAGGCAAATATCTAATTCTGTCAGCTGAGAACTGTTTACATTTCTTACCAAAGAAGAGGATTCAAAAAGAAAAATATTTTGTTTTTTATGAGAGAGTTCTGTAAAGATTGGAATTCAAAGATGCTGTACGATTTATGGTAAAATTCTCTTTCCAATTTAATTCTTTAGTAAAATCACCTTTCCAATGCATTTTTTTAATAAAAATTCCCTTTCTAATGAATCTTTATAGAAAAATCCCTTTTTCAATCCATTTCTATAGTAAAAATCCCTTTCCAGTGCATTTCTATAGTAAAAATCCATTTCCAATGTATTTTTTTAATAAAAATTCCCTTTCTAATGCATCTTTATAGAAAAATCCCTTTTTCAATGCATTCCTATTGTAAAAATCCCTTTCCAGTGCATTTCTATTGTAAAAATCCATTTTCAATGTATTTTTTTAATAAAAATTCCTTTTCTGATGCATCTTTTTGAAAAATCCCTTTTTCAATGCATTTCTATAGTAAAAATCCCTTTCCAGTGCATTTCTATTGTAAAGATCCATTTCCAATGCATTTCTTTAATAAAAATTCCCTTTCTAATGCATCTTTATAGAAAAATCTCTTTTTCAATGTATTTTCTATAGTAAAAATCTCTTTCCAGTGAATTTATATAATGAAAACATAACCTTACAACAGAATAATGAAAAATTCGATAGTTATGTTAATATGACTTCTTACTTTATTATAACGTGAGTGAGTGTGTGTGTATATATATATATATATATACACTACTAATTAATTATATGATGATCATTCAATAAATAAGTTGGTAATATGAAGCACTGTTTACAGTTATATCTTTTCAAAGAAATTAATAATGATGAGTCATTTTATGTCTCAGAAGATTGTCAGCATGATCTTCTTTAGTGACAGCTGCACCAGGAACTTTTTCTTTCCTGGAGAGTCAGTGTGTTTCAACTCAAGTTCATAGCGGCAAACCCATGTTTAGCCCACCGGTAAAGATTTCTTTGACCAACATATACCTTTCCAAACATATAACAGATAATATATACATATACCTTTCCATCCATATAACACATTTTTGCATGAATTTCACATGGTTTGCCTTTCTCAGCCAGCAAAAAATTGATTACAGAACTCTGTTCAACCCTGGAGCACACAGTTTGACTTGCCAACATTTTGAATAGCCGCAAAACAAATATTTCTGTGAGAATAAAAAAATTTTTGCCATACCAATTCTAAACAAATTAGAGTTTATATTCAATGAAAAAAATCTGAAAGAAAAAAATTAGTTTTGCTTTTTAAAAAAAAAATGTTCCCTTATTTAATGAGTGACCCTAGTAGGTTATACTTTTCTTTTACCAATCTTATTTTTTTATCAACCCTATTTTCTTTACTTTTGCATGAAATGTTAGTCAACTAATGTTATTCCCCAATCTTCATTGTAGATTGCTTTCTTGATTTGGTTTGCTTTGGTTTTATGGCATATCAACCATTGTTGGTTATTTAATGCCAAATCCTATTTTTACATATATATTAAATGTATGATTTGTAAATTTATTTTTTAGCTAGACATAGTTAAAGGATCAAACAGTTCTATTTCTAACAATTTGATTTAGCACAAGTCAATTTTTTAATTCTTTCCAAGTATTGCTATGTATCATGAACAATTAAATTAAACATCAGGCATTTGTTTACTCACAGTTAACTGATCAAACAGTTCTATTTCAAACAATTCAATTTAGCATGTCATTTGTTTGTGCTCAGTTTAAATGTCAAACAATTCTATTTGACCCATAGATAGAACTCTTTCAGGTGCTCTCACTCCTTGCAGGAGTTAACCTTGGAGCAATGGCAATGAAGGGGTACTCTGCATTCCCTAAAGCTACAGCATTACTGGAGCCTCACCATCAGATTGTTTAATGTCATATCCAGAACACTTGATGCGGAGATGCAGTCAGTATATTCATATATATATATATATATATATATATACAGCCCCAGCCAACTAGGTTTTGCTTTCTTGAATGAGTTTTACAACCCTTACAATAGTTTCAATTGATAGTTCCTTTGTTGGAGCCATGTTTCCTTTCAATTAGGTATGTCTAACCATTTGTCGAGGTTTCAAGTGTTATAAAATAGCCAAGGGATTTCGGTTCATGCCTTTGAGTTTAGTTAGGCTGAGAACCTTTCGGCTCAGCACATGGGTTGGTTGGGTGTAACATTGAAGCAGGTGTTAACGCGGGTGCGCGCGGGCGGATGGAGGTGTCACTCAGATGTCATAATAGTCCGAGATGATACTGGGTGACAAGGTGCGGGTGATGTCACGCACCGGAAGCATGTGGAGGTTTGTGTGAGAATTTGAAGAAAATAAGAGTCGAGAATTGGACGCCAGACAAAGAGGTTCGACTTTTGGAACTCGCAGATGCAAGGGGAACTTGCGCCCTTATGGGGCTGCAAGAGTCGGGTACTAGATGCCAAACGAGAAGGATCGATTTTGGAGCTCGCAGGCACAAGGCGAACGTGCGCCCTATGGGGGCCGCTCGAGTTGGGGGCCAAATGAATAAGACAGCATAGATGACTGTGTCTCTCCTCCTTACATCGAAACCTTTACTCAAAGTTAATGAAAAGGTTTCGTACCTGAACAAGAAGTTGTTGCGTGTTTTTGAATCCCGAGATTCCTATGTTTTTTATATATTCTACAGTAATGAACATTATATGTCCATTTCGCACACAGCGTTAATTGTGAATATGGTACACAAGAACTGTCTTTTAACTCTAGACTGGTCTGCATATCTAGATTTCTACAGGTATTTGTGTGAGGAATACAATCTATGAAATCATTGAGTAATGACTGTAGCCTTGAAGTAAGTGAGTTGAAGCTCCAGTCATGCTATTCGTTTGCTTTTGGACTAATACTCTTGGGAAAGGTACGAACCACCCTTATCCCACCAGCTATGGCTGAAACAGTAGCACTGCTTTTCTTCTACCAGGATGGATTTGGCATTAGATAACATTCAAAGGTTGATATGCCATTAAACAAAAAAAATCAAACCATATAAAATCATTCTATAATATTTTTCTTTTCATGACTTGAAGAAAAAATCATACTATTAATTTAAACAATTTAATCTAGTTTTTTTTAAGGAATATTTTATGAAGCCAGAATGTTCAGCAATTAAAAAAAAAATTTTGCTACTCATCAGCTTATTTGATGTTAAATAAAAAAAAATTAAGATAAACATCTTCTAAGTGGATTTATTTCTGACTCTTTTCATCTGTTTTCTAGCTTTCACATCTGTTGGAGAACTGAATTGAATTTCAGGCAGAGGCCTTTCGATGAAATATTATCAAGAAATAATTTTAACACTTGGTCACTGAATTTGAAGCCATTACCAGGTCTCCAATTGCCAAAGCCATTAGCCTTAAGGCAATCCTTAGTTCTCATTTACACAGATGACATTCCTCAGCCTTCCTCCTGATACCTAGACTGACACACACACCAGAACCAGAGAGACAACTCACTCTTACATACATATTCTATTTACTGGTGTCCTGTAGTCAATTACAGAACACACACAACAACTTATCAGAAAACTTGTATATATATATATATATATATATATATATATATATATATATATATATATATAATGGGTTTTATTTTGTGCAGGAGCAAATGGACTGTCTTTGTTCAATGACATTTTACTGAATGCATTACATTTTTCTGCATATATATATATAAATATATATCAAGTAAATAATAACAGTGAATATCCAAAGAAAGAGTGCTCAATGCATGGCTATTAAATACAAAATAAACCTGCAGAGCAAAATATATATGTTTGTTTAAAAAACAAGAAATTTACACTCATAAAGGCAAACCCATATGAAATGAAATACTATTTCTAAATTTCTTCTTTTTTAAACAAATATATATATATATATGAAAACAATTCTGTTTTCACCTTCTTTGGTTCATTCAGTCACTAAGAGTTTCATGGACTCTTTGAAATTGAAAGAGAAATCATGATCTTCAGATGAAAGTTTTTTTGAAGAAAGTGATTCCAAGATGAATCATTGAGTACTTAATAGTTCTGGTTTTGGTTTCTTTGTTTAATAGAATATCAACCTTCATGGGTTATTCAATGCCAATGCTATCTTTGTTTAAGATGACTAGTACTATTTAATTCATAGCTGGAGAGAAAAGGGAGTCCATACACTTAATAATTCATCTTGCTGTCAATTTCTTGAACCAATACATGGAATATTAGTGATGGAATGAACCAAAGAAGGTGAAAATTGAATTATTTGAGTTTTTATTGTGCTCAGCAGATAAGCATATGAGCTCTTTGATTTATCAAATGGTCTTAAATGATTTTTTCTCATTGTTGCTATATATATATATATATATATATATATATATATATATATATATATGAAGTCAGCGTCCGAAGACAGTGGGTGTGGATTATATGATAGAATATATGAGGAATTTCATATAAATCTATGGGAGTGCTCCATATATATATATATATATATATATATATATATATATATATACACATACATATGTAATCAAATTATTATATATATATATATATATATTTACACACAAACATATATATGCCTATATATATATATATATATAGCCTACGAGTAAAATCACTTGAGACTTATAAATATATAAATTTTATTTATCAACATTTGGTCATTTTTTCATTTACATATGCATCACACACACACACACACACACACACATATATATACATACAGACTTCCTATGTGTTGATACAACTCCCTTCAAATTTGGGCATATGAACATGTGAAATTTAGTCATGTAATTTTCCATTTATTCTATAATGGAAATATTTTATTTCTATATATATATATATATATATATATATATATAAATGAATACTTATATATAGAGATGACAAAATCTATACATATGTGTATAATAATGATATATATATATATATATATATATATGTTTGTGTGTGTGTATATGTGTGCGCGCGTGTGTACGTAAATGAAAAATAGACAAATGTTGATAAATAAAATTCATATATTTGTAAATCTCAAGTGATTTCACCTTTAGGCCATCATCAGGTGTTTATTTCCTTACTGTTTAAATTTAAAGATTGATAGTTTTCTATCTTTCTAGTGCATGAGCTTGAAGATCAAATGGTTTTAATAAATATTTCATTCTATAATAAGAAGTTTGGTTGCTGTTTAAAAATATCTTCAAAATTATTTTCAAATAATTTTAACTGTATTTTTTTTTCAAAAATGTTAAGTAGGAAAATCAGTCTATAAATTTTAATGAATAAGGGGAAGTATTTTTAAGCAATGAATGGGTGGCATGGTTATTTATTTTCTTTCAAAATTATGCCTCTCTCTGAATCTATCTATCTATCTATCTATCTATTTTTTCTGTTTCTTTCTTTCTCTGTCTTTTTATTTTTCTCTTTCTTTTTTTCCATCCTTCCTTCCATTCCATTTAATCTGACAATAAGCATCTGAAGTATAACATTCTTTCTTTCTTTCTTTCTTTCTTTCTTTCTAATGTATCACCTTTTCTTTTCTTTTTTGGCCTTTCTTTCCTCACAATCAAAATAGAATGATCCATTTTTCTTTAAGAAAATTTTTCCAAAATAAATTTACCAAATCATCATCATCATCATCATCATGTCATGCCGCTAGCACGGATATCCCTGACTCTCTCTCGCCACTTCTCCCTATCGTTCATTGCCTCTGGCAGGTCTTCAGGGCTACATCCCGTATCCTTACATAGCTGCTGTATGTATGTTCGAGCTGGTCATCCTGCTTTTGCTCGGGCATATGTGGGGGTCGATAGGAGTACATCACTCATGAGCTTGTCCCTGCTTCTCCAGCAGTGTCCTGCATGTCTGGTTCATCTAACTTGGATAGTTTTCATGATGGAAGGTAGGTGGCCGTATAGTTGGTGCCTTAGGGGTTCTTTATTTCTTTCTTTTATTCGTTTCCTCTCTCTCTCTCACTTATTCCCTCACTCTCTCTCTATTTCATTTCTTTCTGTCTTCCCTTCCTTTCTTCCTTCTTTACATTAAAGCAAACGATAAGCATCTGATGCATAGCATTATCACTTTCTCTTATTCTTTCCTTCCTTCTTTTCTTTCTTATATTTGCCTTCTTTTTCTTTCTAAGAGATATGTTTTTTTTCTTCCTTTTTTATCCACACAATCCAACTAGATGATCCATTATTCATTGCCACAATTAAAACTGAATAGTCTATTATTTCTTAGAGACGACAACAGTGTGCAACATTCAAGTTCATGCCTTCCTGTCTTATTCTATTAATATTATATATTCTTTGATATCATTATCTTTTTGAATGGTATCTTTTTTTTTTTAATGAACTTTTTAGCATGCATTGTATTTATAAACATCAGAGAGCAGACATGGTATAAAATGAAGGTCAGGAATACTGCATGAAATGTCATAAAATTCAGGAAAAGTACACAGATTAAACAATGTTCCCGCAAAGTATCTAATAATGTCACTTGCTTGAACTTCAGAAAATTTAGCAAATTTACTCGGATGTAAATGTAACAAATTGAATAGTAATCAGTTTGTGTCTATGTCATCTTGATAGCATGGGAGAACTTCTGGAAAAACCAACACCTATTTAGGGTAAATATGCAATTGGAAAAATCTTTTTACCAAATATCTTATAACTCAGAGCTAAGAAATGAAAAAAAAACAAAAAGAAATTGGAGCATCTCATCATGGTGGCACAGTTAGCAAGCGCTGTGAGCTGTAATGAACAAATCCTGGAAGCAACATCCCACAAAGCAGCAGCTATATGGCCACCTCTCTCCCATCATTAAAACCATCCAAGTCTGATGAACAAAACATGCTGGACATTGTTAGAGAAATTAGGATGAACTCATAAGCAGTGTTCTCCTCTGGACCTCTTCACACTCACAAGCAAGAATTGGACAACCAGCTAGAACTTATCTACAGCAGCTCCATGAGAACACAGGATGAAGCCAAGAAGTCCTGCCGGAAGTGATGGACGATAGAGATGAGTGGCAAGGGAGAGTCAGGGAAATCCGTGCGAGAGGCATGATGTAATGATGATGATGTTTTTACCAATCCCTGTGCATGAGCAGGATGCAACACAAAGTAAAATTTTTGTGGAGTTTCACAGCATTGAATTCAGAGTTTTCTTTCTCCTAGACCAGTTGACATACCAAAGTTAAAGAGCCCAATCTGCCCCACTATTCACTCATAACTGGAAGGGGAATAATTGGATTCATATCTTTTCCACGGGTACTAGTTCTATGTGAAATGCAGACTTAACCAGGATTTGAACTCAGGTCACTATGTCCATTTCCGATGACAAGATCCACTTCACCATGAGTGCCTCAATTATTACTAAGTAGTGAATTTGATCCTTACTGAGTACCACATCTGAGCTCTGCTTTTAAAGAAGGACCTTATTGTGGTATAACAGCAAGCTAATCTCAAAGATCAATTATTTTTTAGTAGTTAGCTTGATCCTCACCAGGTGCCATATCTATGCTCGGCTTAATTTCTTTCAGAAGAAATTCATTTTGGTGTAATGATTAACAAGCTATTCTACACACACACACACACACACATGCATATATATATATATATATATATATATAAATTAATTAAATTACCCAGACCAGAAAATCCAGTAAACACCCACATGTGACATACGGAACACTGAACAGCTGTTTTGACCTTATTGGGTCTCATCAGCAGTGCATACCATAATCTCCACCACCAGAGATCGAACCAGCAACTCCAGAATGTAGAAACAGAACTTCTACCAATGGGCCACCAATTCATGTCACACATAAGTGATGCCAAATCAACTAGTCATGGTAAGAATGCGCAACTGCATGATCATATGTATCTTGAAAGTACATCTTTACCTTACAGAGGACACGACCACCCCTATATAAATGGCTACCACTCCAGGAGGTGCCCATGGTATAATCATTATTGTCGTAGGAAATGGACACGGCGACATGAGTTCAAATCCTGGACGAGATTGATTGATTTTTACATAGCACTAATACCCTTGGGAAAGGTATGAATCCAATTATTCTCCCTCCAGCTATGGGTAAATAGTAGGACAGACTGTGTTCTTCAGCCTTGGTGGGGCAACTAGTCTAGGAGAAGGAAAACTCTGAATTCAAACCTGTTGAACTCCACTTAAAAATTGACCAAGTGTCATATCCTGCCTGGGCGGAGGGGTCAGGTAAATAGGACCACCCCAGTTTATTCTTGTAGATCAATTACTATGGAGTAGTGAGTTTGATCCTCATTAAATACCCTATACTTTTGACCATACCCTAAACCAAAGCTGCATTTAGTATTTTCATCTGCTTTTCAGCGATTTTGCTAAAAAACACAAAGCAACAAGAGTCAAATTCTGTGGAAGGGGACTGTTCCTCGAAAAGGCACCTACTCTATTGTACTAGAAAAGAGAGGATCAGTTCTTAATCTCTGAGGCACCCCTAAAGTAGGGAATGCTGATCTGGCTGGATACTTTTTGTCACCACACTTACAAATGAGTGAGGGAATCCTCAATAAAATCCACTTTGAGTCAATCTTGTTCTCTGGTTGAATATAAATTCTTAAGAATAAATATCAGTGAGTGTATAAGCGTGCATGTGTGAGTGTGGGGCTACCAGAGATAAATTACCTAAATGTATGTGAGGTAGTCAGATGAATAATAAGACAGGCTATGAAAAGCCAAAACTATTTTCCCAGGCTTTAACAAGGTCAAGTCAGATGATCATCTTTATCAGATAAACAAAACTACAAGAGCAGATAAAATTCAGCTCTCTACAGTACATGCAGTATTAAATACTGTCAAGATTAATACTCCATATTAATATTATATATATATATATATATATATATATACATATATATATATATATATATATATATATATATATATATATATTATAACAGTGTTGGTTCTCACTAAATCACTTTGTGGGTTTGTGTCGAACCAAGTGCAATATAAAACAATGTGCTGCATTTGTACCTTCACATACACTACATACCACACACACATACATACAATAATATGCAACTATAGTAGTTGAGGGTGACCAGAAGGCTCCCTTTTCAATAGCTACTACACCATGGTGTAGGGAAGGGCACTACTCCTTTCCTTGGATTGCTCCACTTTACCCTTGATATGTACCTTATATCACTGAGTGTTAAGCAAGGAGGTATCAAGTACCATTTTAAAATTATTTGGTATGACGAGACCTGGGATTAACCCCAGGTCTCCTGGACTATTAGCGAACACTCTACCCACAAGGTTAAAGAGCCAGTATGATAACCCACACAAACACATGCACACACCCACACACACTTACAGTCACATGTAACGATTCCTACAAAATCCCAACACTTTTTGTACAGTATTTTTTCAATTTTCGATTCATTTCATCTTGTTAACTGCCTGATGATTGTTGTTTTGTAAAAAACTCCATGAAACCCAGGGGTCGCAGTCTAAATTCCATGAATTAAATGTATATATCTAATATATATTTATTTATTATTATATATATATATATATATATATATATATATTGATTGATAGATAGATAGAGAGAGAGAGAGAGAGAGAGAGAGAGAGAGAGAGATTTATATAGATATTTTCATATATATACATATAAACTGTAAATAAATTTATAATAGAAATTTTGAAATACAAAAAAAAACATTAATAATTATATAGTATGATATGAAAAAAATTTCAGTAATATCTCACACCTCTCTTTAAGTTATAACAGTTGTTGCTGTCTGTAAAAGAGAAGATATAAGAAAACAAAAAAACAAAAAAGGATTTAGGATTTAAAAATGAAATAACAAAAGAGACTCTTGACACTTCCTGCAATGATCAGATGATAGGGAAGATGAAGATATATATATATTTATATACACAAAATACCAAAATGAGATATAAAAATGTGCAAATTGTCAAAAGCAGGAGATATATTAAGTATCTATAAACATTAGTAAAATCTCATTTAAAAATCTTTCTCCTTCCAAGTATAATTTACAATTTTTATATATATGCATGAGTGTACATATAGATTGCTAAAAGGTACATTATGCTTGCAAGTTATATATATATTTATGCGTGTGTATGTGTGAGCATATATGTGTGTGTGTGTGTGTGTGTGTCTCTGTCTCTCTCTCTCTCTCGATATATATATATATATATATATATATATATGCACTTGGGTCTCCATTAAATTGAACTATATATATATATATATATATATATATATATACAATACATTCATATTTCCATATATGTATATGCACAGACACATGCATATATATATATACACATACACACACACACATACACACACACATTTATATATATATATATATATATATGTGTATATATGGATTTCTTGTATTATTGAAAAATATACACATGCACACATCCACAGACACAGACATAAACACATATATATATATATATATCTATATATATATACAAAAAATACCCATATATATATATGTATATATAATTAAAATAAAGTCAGCGACCGTAGTCGAGAGTGACTTGAAGGCTCCCTTTTCAATAGCTACTACATCGAGGTGTAGGGGAGGATGCTACTCTATTCCCTGGATTGCTCCACTTAACCCTTGATCCTTACCTAAAAATGCTGAGTGTTAATCAAGGTGGCATCCAGTACCATTTTTTGTGTCTTTGGTATGACTCAACCTGGGACTGAACCCCGGTCTCCCGGACGATTGAGGAACACTCTACTCATTACCCCATTGGCCCTGTTGTATATTTATATATATATTCCTTTAGTTTTATATATATATATATATCTGTGTGTGTGTGTGTGTGTGTGTGTGTGTGTGTGTGTGTGTGTGTATGTGTGTGTGTGTGTGTGTGTGTATTATTTAATGATACAAGAAATGCAAATGAGACAAACTTGCATAAATAAATGCCCGATGCTCTTTTGGCAGAGCTGGAATAAACCTGAAATATTGAAATTTTGAACTCTTAGAATCCATTGTTTGAAGTTTCATGTGATACATAAAATCATCAGAAAGAAATGTAAGACAAAATGGCTAATCAATTGTATCTGTAGTGTGAAATATATGTCATATGGTTTGATGTTTGTTCACTTGACATGCAAACAAACAAAAAAAAAAGAAAATAATATATATATATTGAAATTAGAGCAATCTAAATATCCAAGAAAAAATCCCATAGATTCCATCTGTGTAGCAATCTCCCTCCTTCTTTGTCTCTGTCTCTGTATATATATGTGTGTGTGTGTATGTGTGTGTGTACAGGGAGATCAAAAAGTAACCCCCAATTTAAAATTTTTTTATTATTTATTTCTTAACAATAATTCTCACATGAAATCAAATTATAAGTATTTTTTAATCAGGAATTACTTTTCAGTCAATCTATATATATATATATATATATATATATATATATATATATATATATATGTATATATATTAGTATAGAGTTGATATGTTTATATGATATTAGAGAAACTGAAAAACAAGTTAGTCTTCAGATTCTTGAAGTCCTTATCATATAATCAAGAAACCTAAGACCAAAATAAAACATTCTTCAGTTTTGGGAACTGGGATTTTAACTGATAGATAAATTCCAACCTGTGTGGAATATCACTTGTACGTTGCCTGATGCATGACATCAGCATAACACATAAATGCTATAAAGTTGAGTTTGGAAGTATTTTAGCATTAGAAATGAATAACATCTTAAATCCCCACAACGACTGTAGATTTTTTTGTTTGTTATTTAATGTCATATCAACCTTCTCAGGTTATTTAATGCCAAATCCATCCTTTTTTTTTACACTGACAGTAGTGGTACTATTTAACACATAGATGGGAGGATAAGGGGGTAAACACCTTTCTCAAGAGTATTTCTGTAAATGTGAAAGTAGTAGCACGACTGGAGTTTGAACTTGCGTACTATGATCCCGCAGTCCAGCACTTTAACCATTACACCACAAGGGCACCCTAAGGACTGTAGAGTTTTCTTAATAGTTTATCAGCATTTTCTGGGATTTTTTAATATGAAACAGTATTTTTTTTTTGTAGAAATGCATTGAAAATAATTTTATTATAGTGTGATATAATAAATAGGCTGTTGACTATAGAAGTTTACAAAAGAGGCATCAGCAATACAGAAACAAGAGAGACTGTGATTGACTGTGGAGGTCATGAAATGGTATTCTTGTATGATAATCCAAAACAAGATAGACTATACAGTATAGGGTTTAACAGCTGAATTCTGCTTATTCGGTCGATGTCACTTGATAGAAGAGATGCAAAGAGTTATCTATGTTTCTTAGTTGGTTCTGTGTGGAGTTGGTTTTCACACAAAAAAGAAAGGAGTTAGGTTTTAAAGGGTTTGCATTTAGATGGATTTGGTTTAGTTTGATGGCATATCAACCTTTGTAGGTTATCTAATACCAAATCCTTTTTCTACATATATATTAAATATATATGATTTGGTTGGGTTGGGTTCTATGGCATATCAACCATTGTAGGTTATTTAATGCCAAATCCTCTTTCTACATATATATTAAATATATATGGTTTGGTTGGGTTGGGTTTAATGGCATATCAACCATTGTAGGTTATTTAATGCCAAATCCTCTTTCTACATATATATTAAAAATATATGATTTGGTTTGATGGCATATCAACCATAGTAGGTTATTTAATGCCAAATCCTTTTTATGCATGTATGTTAAATATATGATTTTTTTAAAAATTGTGTAGAAAACATTTTTTAACAAACATGAGCTCATTTTTTTTCACAGTTAAATGGTTTCACTTATTTCTATCTGATACAAATAACTCTATTTATAATCAATTATTTGTTAGCAGAGTTTGATATTTTTAAGTACTGCTATGTATCCCAAACAATTCAATTAAACATCAGTCATTTGTTTGCACCCAGTTAAATAATCAAACAGTTCTATTTCTAACAATTCGATTTAGCAAAAATCAACAAAGTTAAACGGTTCCAATTATTGCCATGTATCACTAACAATTCAACTGAACATCACTCATTTGTTTACACACATTTAAATGATCAAACAGTTCTATTCCTAAGAATTCAATTTAGCATAAATACACAGTTTAGATGTCAGACAGTTCTATTTGACCCATAGATAAGACCCTGTCAGATCCTACCTCTCCAGGAAAGAATGGACCTGGGAGTGATGGCAATGAGGGGGTACTCTGCATTTCCCAAAGCTCTAGCATTACTGAAGCCTCACCATTGGATTGTTTAGAGATATATCCAGGACATTCATTGGGGATGGCTCTTACCCCTCTGCAGAGATGCGATCAGTGTATTTTACAGCCCCAACCAGCTGGGCCAGCATTTAGATGGAATAATGGTTTGAAAAATACCTAGCTGTCTCAAATGAAAACAAAGCCAAAAGAAGAATGGGATTATTGAATTTAATGATTTTCATGTTCTTCTATCTTCATAAAAGCAATCATCAACAGCTTTCAAGTCCTGTCCAGGATCAAATGACAACATGACACCACACCAGCTGGTTTAATTCACTGAGTCTTCGGGAAAGGCATGAATCTTGATCTTTTCTCTTCATTAGTTGGGCAAGCCAGGTTAGGTAGGAGAAAGAAAACTTTGAATTCTAACCAACTTAAAAATTGACCTTGGGTCACATTCTGTACGTGGTAGAGGGGTTGGATAAATATATATATATATATACATGCATACACTCATATGTACATAAAGTTGGCGACTGTAGTTGAGGGCGACCCAAACCCACTCTTTTTCCATAGCTACTACACTGAGGTGTAGGAGAGAACTCCTTTCCCTGGATTGCTCCACTTTACCCTTGACATGCTGAGTGTTAAGTAAGGCAGCATAAAGTACCATTTTTTGAGTCTTTGGTATAACTCAACTTGGGATTGAACCTCGGTCTCATGGGCCATTAGTGAACATTCTACCCACTAGCCCATTATATTCATATATATATCCACATGCACACACGTACATATATACATAAACATATGTACACACACATACAAGGGTCGTTCATAAAGTTCTAAGCCTCATTCAGATTTTAGATTTGTCAAACTCCTCTCATCTTTGAATGCACCTCACCTACACAGAAATTAAGACAGAAATCTGAATTAGGATTTCTACTTCCATAAAAAGTGTTATTGTGTTGCCTCAACAAAAATGTGCAACTATGGCTCTTCTCTCAGAGTGAGGCTTAGAACTTTTGTACATCCCTCACGTGATGTATATACGTATTTTTTATAAGCTCAATGTATTTTCTTACATGTTATGATCAGAGCAGAGATTAAACATCAACCTTTTAGTGCAAATGTTAGTTTCAGTTCGTGATGTATGTAGACTGTTTTGTTCATTTTGAAATGCTGTGTGATTCTTATACATGTTTAGAATTTATACTCAAGGATATTATTTCACTTTCATTTGTATTAATAAGAATGCCAATACATTGCTGCAATGTGCGACAGAAAAGAAATGCACAGTTTATCATTGCAGTGATTAGGTTGGATGGTTGGTTGGTTCGGTTTTATGGCATATCAACCTTTGGTTGTTATTTTACACCAAATCCATTTTTTTGAAAATTGTTCTATTTCAAACAATTCAGTTGAGCATAAGTACGCTGTTTAAATGTAAGTACACAGTTTATATTTTAGTCAAACAGTTCTAATTCAGATAATTCAGTTCAGTATGAGTACAGGTTTTGTTTGCACACAGTTAAATGTCAAAACAGTTCTATATTAAACAAATCAGTTTAGTGTAAGTACATTTTCAATGTCAAAAATAGTTTCATTTCAAACAATTCAGTTTAGCATAAGCATGAAGTTTAAATGTAAGTATGGTTTAATCGTCAAAAAACATTTCTATTTCAAGCAATTCAGTTTTGTCAAACAATTCAATTTAGCATAAGTATGCTGTTAGTTCTATTTAACCCATAAATAGGGCTCTATCAGGTGCTACCATGCCGGGTCAGAGTGGACCAGGGAGCAATGGCGATGAAAGTGTACTCCGCATTCCCCAAAGCCCCAGCATTACTGGAACCTCGCAATCAGATTGTTTAGTGTCATATCCTGGACACTCATTTGGGGGGAGGGGGTCTTACCCCTCTGCAGAGAAGCAGTTGATATATTCTACAGCCCCAGTCGACTGGGCAAAGTGATTAGGGGATTAGGATTTAGAGATATGGTATTATAAAGAAAGAGGCAGATATGAAGAGAGAGAGAGAGACAGAGAGAGAGAGACAGAGAGAGAGAGGGAGAGGGAGAGGGACAGAGAGAGAGAGAGAGAGAGAGAGGGAGAGGGACAGAGAAACAGAGAGAGAGAGAGACAGAGGGAGAGAGAGAGAGAGAGAGAGACAGAGACAGAGAGAGAGAAAGAGAGAGAGAGAGAGAAGCTCAAGCAGAGAGAGTGATAAGAAGATACTGGTGTATATCTAAATGAATGGAGTGATAGGAACAAAAGGAGAAAGATAGATGGGAGAATGAAGGAGGAGAGATAAAGAAAGATAGAGAAGTGAATAGAGATTGAAAGAGAAGAAAAAGTGAACAGGAGAGATAAGAAAGAAACAAGGGAGGAAGATAGATCAGGATAAAGGAGGGAGAAGGGAAAAAGAGGGACAAGGAAATAGTAAGAGAAGAAGATTGATTGGGAGAGAAGAGAATGAAGTGAGAAACAAGGAGAGAATGCTGACTGTATCCCCCTTGCACAGTGTCCTGGGTTTGACAATATACTGCATCTGGTTGTGAGGCCCTAGAAATCTGGGGAATGTAGAGTACCCCTTTATTGCCATTACTTCCAGGTCCACTCTGACACAGAGTAGTAGTACATGTTAGAGTCTCATCAATGGGTGAAATAGATCGGTCTAAAAAATTATTTGTATTTGATAGGAATACTTGATATCATATAACCGTGCGCAAAAAACTAAAAATGTAGATATAAACATATGATACATAGAAGTCTCTAACCTCTTGGCATACAATATCCTCAGATTGGTTGAAATGCCATTAAAAAGAATCATTTAAGGAACAAATGAAAGAGGAAAATAGGTGAAAAAAGAGAAGAGAGGAGGAAAGACAAGGAATGAATGAGAGGATGAGATAGATGGAAAGAGAAGGGAATGAAGTGAGTAAGAAGAAAGGAATGAGAGGGGAAGATAGAAAGAGAATGAAGTGAGAAATAAAGAAAGAATGAAAGAGGAAGATGGATTGAACACAGAGAAAGAAATGAGAAACAAGGAGATAAGCAGTGGGGCTGACAAAGAAAAAAAGAGAAATATCAGGAGAGATGAGTGAAGAATTCGAAAGGAAGAAAGCCAAGAAGGGAAAGAACTGAGTTGTAAAGGGAAGAATGAGAACTTACAACAATGTTACGGTCCAGCACATTAGCCATTACACCATGCGGATCCTCCTCCCACTCAAAAGAATAAGAAAATACATGATGACAGAAAAGAATGAAGATGGAGACACAGCATTTGTGCGTGGATGAATAAGAACACCAAAGTGAATAAAGTATCAGACTGCGAAAGACATGGATAGATGGTTGCAGATAATAGTCTTAGATGCATAGGAAGAAAACTAAATATAGTAAATGATAAGAGGGATATACTTTATAATGTAATTATAATGGTAAACCTGGTCATGACTTTGTCTGTCTTGTTAGCGCAACTAAATCTTTATCTTTTTGTTTAACCATATGAAGTAGCTGAAAACTTCCAGGATTATAGCTAAGGTTAAAACCTTTTTTCCAATTTTTTTCCCTTCCACTTTTTTTCTTTCAATGGAGAGCAAGGGGTAGGTGGGTGGTTGGTTGGTTGGTCAGTCTGCAGGAAAAAAAGATTTTTAATATATCTTGGTTTATGTGTTCACATTTCTCTCCCCAAAAAATGGCCGCTTAAAGGCTATAATCATTCATTCCAGAAATCAATTGCAAATTTTTTTGTGGGCATTTTTGGTAACAATACGAGGAATTACTTAACAATGTGTAGGTTGATTGATTAATGGGATGTTAACCCTTATGGGTTATTTAATGCCAAATCCAGATATATATACATTCAAAATTGATCTTGTTTAAAAAGGTTTGTTAATCTTTATACATAGAGCTTAAATAATCTGGAGTTTTTTGTTTGTTTTTTGCTTAGGTCTGAATTTCTGTGATAAAGCATTGCTGCTGTTATACATTGATTCTTTCAGATCATTTTCCTCATCTTTTCTCTGTTCATCACAACATTTCTGTTATTATACCTTGCAACTTTCTTTCTATGTGAATTTTCTGTTACCATGTATACTAGCAAAGGGTGTACAATGCATAACATGAGTTTGTGCTCAGCTCTGCAGGTGACTCACTATGCTCACACTAATGGCGGCTTAGCATCTGCAAACGCACTGTACAGTATCTGAATTATCTCATAGACTGAATAATCTCATAGACATTATTTGCTCACAAAATGTCAAAGTTTTTTCTTATATTTTCTATATCAAATCAATATAAAACAATGTTTTAATTCAGCCTAGTTCTTTAAGCATTGTTCCTTTGAGCTTTAAATGTTTCTTCAATCTTGCTTTTTACTGCTCAGTCAATGTCTCTTTTGTGTCACCATCTTTGTTTTCGTATATTGTTGTAATCCTAACAGCTTTTATTTCTTCTGTCTTCGGATGAAGAACAACTCGGGACAAATTTTTAAGTGCATATATTTATTTCATGGTGACTTTCATTTTACATCACCTGTCAGACTAAACAGGGAGTCTGTGATCAGAGTAGTGACAGAATTCAATCTGCTCTTGTCAACGATTTTTAACTGACTAACTTTATATTATGGACGCTAACAAAACGGCTGCAGAAGAAGCTAGACGGCAATTACATAAGAATGCTGTGAGCAATATTGAACAAGTCCTGGAGGCAACACCACACAAGACACCAACTATACGGCCACCTGCCTCCCATTACAAAAACTATCCAAGTTAGACGAACCAGACATACAGGACACTGCTGGAGAAGTAGGGACAAGCTCATAAGTGCTGTACTCCTATGGACCACCAAATATGGCCGGGCAAAAGCAGGACGACCAGCTTGAACATACATTCAGCAGCTATGTGTAGATACGGGATGTAGCCCTGAAGACCAGCCAGAGGTGATGAATGATGGGGAGAAGTGGCGAGAGAGGGTGAGGGATATCCGTGCTAGTGGCATGACATGATGATGATGATGATGATGATGAACTTTATCTTATTTCTTCACTTCTAAAATCATCTGGTCATGTGATCTTTTTGTACTATCAAAGCCATGTTCTCAAATGACCTTGATTTCACCACACATCAATCAAATTAGATAACCCAACATTTGAAACCATTTTACTCTACCTGCCAATTGCCCAGTCGGCTGGGGCTGTAGAATATACCGACTGCACCTCTGCAGAGGGGTAAGACCCCCCCCCACGAGTGTCCTGATATGACACTAAACAATCTGATGGTGAGGTTCCAGCAATACTGGAGCTTTGGGGAATGCAGAGTACCCCTTCATTACCATCGCTCCCAGGTCCACTCTGGCCTGGCATGATTGCACCTGATAGGGCCCTATCTATGGGTTAAATAGAACTAACTGCATACTTATGCTAAATTGAATTGTTTGAGTAAACTGAATAGCTTGAAATAGAAATGTTTTTGACAATCAAACCGTACTTACATTTAAACTGTGTGCTTATGCTTAACTGAATTATTTGAAATAGAACTGTTTTTCGACATTAAAACTGTATTTACACTTAACCGAATTGTTACATATAACTGCTTGAATAGTTTAAAATGGAAATGTTTTTGACAATTAAACTGTGTACTTTTGCTAAACTGAGTTGTTTTAGATCGAACAGATTATTCAGATAAAAAGGGATTTGGTGTTAAATAACCTACAAAGGTTGATATGCCATAAAACCCAACAAACCAAACCAACCAAACTAAACAAGTGATTTTACCAGTTTGTTAAAAAATGCTTTGATGTTGTTCTATGTTTTTTATTTGTTAAGTTTTATTCAAGTTGATAATGATGCAAACTTCATGATGTCAACCATAAAAAGTTGGGATATCAAATAATTGAGTTCCAAAGTAATTCACTAAAGAATAATTGACTTCATACAATTTTCTTTGAGTAGGGTGTTTGTTATTACTTAGAATATTTGACCTCATCTTTATTGTTATAGTCACAACATTTCAGCTGATATGTCCTTCAGCCTTAATTTCAGATTAAAATTACATCTGAATTATATTCAAATATATAACAGAACCGAGCCATTGGTCTAATGAGTAGTGTTCACCAATGGCTCAGGAGAACAGGTTCAATCCCAGGTCAAGTCATACGAAAGACTCAAAAAAATGGTACTTGATTATTCCTTGCTTAACACTCAGCATTATAAAGTGCATATCAAGGGTAAGTGGAGCAATCCAGGGAGAGGAATAGCAGCCTTCCCAACATTTCAGTATAGTAGCTAATGAAAAGAGAGCATTCAAGTCACCCTTGACAACAGTCGCCACAAGTCCTGGCGGCAACACCACACAAAGCACCAACTATACAGCCACCTGCCTCTCATCATAAAAACTATCCAAGTGAGACGAACTAGACATGCAGGACACTGCTGGAGAAGCAAGGACAAACTCATAAGTAAAATACTCCTGTGGACCCCCGCATATGGCTGAGCAAAAGCAGGACGACCAGCTTGAACATACATACAGCAGCTATGTGAGGATACAGGATGTAGCTCTGAAGACCTGCCAGAGGCGATGATTGATAGGGAGATGTGGCAAGAGAGGGTCAGGGATATCCGTGCTAGTGGCACGACATGATGATGATGATATTACTTTGAATATTTGGACTACTGACCTCATCTTCATTGGTATACTCACAATGTTTCAAATGATATGTCCTTTGGCCTTCTTCAGGTGTTTCATGTTGAACTCATGAGACCACACAGAATCTCAAACTGAACCCTTTATCTGAACCATAGGGTTAAACTGTTCCAATTCGGTTAACCATGACTGGATACAAGTGTTGAGTTATAGTAAGTATTCCTTGTCATTCTTTGCTGTTGTTGGGATTGAACCTGGAACCTCCCGATGATTTCAGTCAAAAGCATTTTCCATCCAAATGCGTTATCCACTGTGCCATGTGTCCTTGACGGTATTGGTGCACTTGTGTGTCAATGGATCAGGTGCATCAATCTTGTTGAAAGAGGAGCATGTATTTGTCCCACCCTTCCACTTCAAGCAGGATGTGACACAAAGTCAATTTTCAAATGGAGTACAGCTAGCTTGAATTCAGAGTTTTTTCCTTTTTATAGAATGCTTGCCTTATCAAGGCTAAAGAACCTAGTTTGTAAGTTGAAATAGCTGATACTTTGTTATAGACATACTTCCCACCTGCTCACTGCAACTGTGTGGCAAGAATTTAAAATCCCACAGATCATTTTGCTCGACCCTAATATATATATATATATATATATATTTATATATATGTGTGTGTGTGTGTGTGTGTGTGTGTGTGTGTGTGTGTGTGTGTGTGTGTGTGTGATTTGGTTTGTTTTGGTTTTGAGGCATATCAACCATTGTAGGTTATTTAATACCAAATCCATTTTAATACATATAAACAGTTCTATTTCAAACAATTCAGTTTAGCATAAGTACACAGTTTAAATGTCAAAAAAGTTCTATTTCAAACTATTCAGTTTAGTCAACAAAGTTGAATAGTTCCAAGTATTGCTATGAATCACAAACAATTCAATTAAATATCAGTCATTTATTTACACCCAGTTAAATGTAAAAACAGTTTAGTTTAACATAAGTATACAGTTTAAATGTCAAAACAGTTCTATTTCAAACAATTCAGTTTAGCATAAGCAGACAGTTTAGTTCTATCCGACCCATAAATTGGACCCTATCAGGTGCTACCACTCCAGGTCAGAGTGGACCTAGGAACAATGGCAATAAAGGAGTGCTCAGCATTCTGCAAAGCTCCAGCATTACTGGAACCTCACCATTAGATAGTTTATTGTAATATCTAGGACACCGGTTGGGGGAGTCTTATCCCTCTGCAGGGATGCAGTTGGTGTATTCTACAGCCCCAACTGACTGAGCCAATATATGTGTGTTTATAAATAGTGATTATTGTTGTACTTCTGGCAAATAAAGTATTCATAACCAAACTGTATAATATATCTTTTTACGTGTGTAGTGGAAGTTAATGGTATTTATTTTCATGCTTCTTATTTTTCAATTAAATTTACTCATAGTGAATATTATGAATGTTTTGCAAAATCATTTTCTTAAAAAAAAAAAGATTTTTTAAAGCAAGTCTAGAATTTCATTGAAAGCCATTATATCCTTAAAACAAAGTATCAGCCAGTCTACTATGTAATCAGGGTGTTGACTATATTTTGAGGTTATAAGTTTATCTACTTGCTTTTTAAGTTGGGATAAACATCTTTAATTAACAGCCCTGTCTTATTTGTAACACGTTAAGATTTGACCATGGGCACCCCACATGGTATGTGCTTACCCAATCTCACTGCAATGTGCAGGATGTAACACAAAGTCAATTTTAGTGGAGTAAAGCTGGTTTGAATTCTAGTCTGGTTGCCATACCAAGGCTAAAGAGCCCAATTGCTCTATTATTTTACCCATAAAAGGAAAGAGAAAAGATGAATTCATGCCATCCAAAAAGGCATTAGCAATCTGTGCTCAGGATTTGAAGCAGACTTACTAAGATAATATATATATATATATATATATATATATATATATATATATATATATGGAAGTAAATAATTGTGTGTAATCTGACAATATATAGAGAAAAATTGATAACAAGGTAATCCAAGTAGAAGGAGAGATTTATTGAGGAGCAAAGTCGACACTAAAGCGTTTTGGTTCTAAGGAACCATCATCAGGACTATGAGGGATGATATTAGTGATGTTAAATCAACAATGGATGTTTAAAAGTGAAAAATACAAAAAAAACCCAAGGAAAATTTGCATAACAAGAAAAAGTTGGTGATTTAATTAGTGAATCAGCATTCAATTAAACTTTTTCTTGTTATACAAATTTTCCTAAGGTTTTTTTTTTTTTGTGTTTTTGGAAATTTCAAAAATGCGTAACAGGACAGAAATAAATTTATAATCCTATGTGACCGGTTTCGTTGTTTTTTCTTAAAGTATATATATATACATATATATATATATATATATATATATATATATGTGTGTGTGTGTGTGTGTGTGTGTGTGTGTATACATATATATAGGTGACAGTCTTTCGCTTAAATGTGTTTCATTAAAAACCACAGATAACATTTTTGGAACAATTATTTTTTTATTGTTATTTTTTTATGTTTGATTCAGTTTTACTCAAAATTTTGTCCCAAACTTTCTCCACTTTTCATCATCAATAGTCATTTTTAAAGAAATTATCAAAATTTTATTGTATAATATTCTACAAAAAATGATAAAGTTCTGGCATCTTTCGTTTCAAAGCAAATCAACTTTTATAAAAAAAAAAACTATTTGAGGTAGACTCATTTATAAAGAATACTTTAAATTCAAACCAGCCTTTGGAATGAAAACTATAACAGCAGAGAGTTCAAAAGATCTCCATGATTTCAAGAATCTTGTTATTTAAAAACAAGTAAGGTAGGTCTGCTACAGAGCAAATAGTGACTATAAGACTTTTGGGGGAGGAATTCTCTTGCTGGTTCTCTTAGCTTTCTGAGTCCATTCTTAGGTTACACAAAGAAATATAGGGAGAGGAAAGTGCTAAAGATGAGTCACTGACAGAAAGTTCTGATTTACCATAGTTAAACAGGTATACACCTCTAACATACCAAACCACCACAATTCCACTCCTTATTTGACAAGGAAAAGACCTTAACAGTTGTTACAGTTACTGTAGGAAATATATATGCACATGAAACAATTAGGATGAGACAGAAGCTGTAATACTTAGATCAATGAAATTGTCATCTATATTCATAAAATATGAATATATATATATATATATATATATATCAGGGTGGCTCAAAAAGTTCTAAAGCTCATCCAAAAGGAAGAGCATAGCCAAAGACTTTTGTAGTAGCAACAAACTACCACTTCTTATAAAACTAGAAAAACTAATTTTGATTTTTCTAGCTTGTTATGAAGTGGTAGAAAAGTGTTCAGCTATGATCTTCTTCTTGGTGAGGCTGAGAAAATTTTTTTAATAATCCTTGTGTGTATAGATAGAATGTAATTTCAAAAATTTTCTTTTTAATTCTTTAAAAATTTCTGAAAAAATTATTTTCTACAAAAAGTTTTTCTCCTAATGATGACTTGAGGTCAAAACTAGTTGAGAACAATAAGAAAAATAAACAACATAAAATTAATATTCCTACTTGTCAACATCCTGATATATATATATATATATATATACGTTGTACATCCTTACATATATATATATATATATATATATATATTATACTACTACCTCATACAATATATATATATATTGTACATCCTAATATATATATATATAAATATATATATATATATATATATATATATATATATATATATATATAACTATCACTTCATACATATATATATAAATTGTACATCCTGATATACCACCTCATACATATATATATATATATATATATATTGTACATCCTGATATATATATATATATATATATATATATATATATATATATATATATATATATATATATATATTTACTAATCTAATATCTACCAGCATTCACGGTACCAGAAAAAAAGAAAAAAACAAAACGCCAGGAACAAGAGATAAGAGTATCTTGAATCACCGCCCGGGGGGAAAAAGAAAAAATATTATAGGTCAAAAAGAAAGAAAAGGCCAACCTCGTCAGACCCCTTGAAAAAAATCAAGGGATCTGCAGTCAGTTGGTCAAAAGAAAACTAAAACCTTCTGTGGATCCTGCAATGCTACAATTACAAGAGTGCTCAACACGAGTGGAGCCAATTATAAAATTAACTTAAATCGCGAGTCGGAAATCTTCTACTAAAGTTTCACCTTATCGGATCATCAGGAAATCTAACTCCAACTCGCGATTTAAGTTAATTTTATATATATATATATATATATATATATATTACTACCACTTCTGTCCAAAATTGTTGTCACATTTAATATATAAGATTTTATAATCCAATGTAACAATTGTTATAGGACTGAAGTAGAACATTTTTACAACATTAACCAACAGTATACTTACTGCCTCTGTCCATGAGTAATATTTGAGTATACTATTTTATATAGTAAATATAACAACAATTGAAGGTCAGAATTAGTGCATAAAATATATAGGTAATGTTTTGTGTATAGAATATATAGGCAACATATTGTGTATAAAAGGAATATTAAAACATTTATGTACACTCTACACAGTCAAAAATAATACATACACAAACATACTAAATTCTTACTAATTATATAAATAGGCAAAAAGACGTCTGTTCAACACAACCTCCTGTTATTTGTTTTACTGTTTGCTTATTTTATTTTATGATTTATTTTTGCATTGATCTTTTATCATAATACCTGAAAGACTTCTCTGCGATGATATTAAGCTACATTTTCTTACAGTAACTTGTTATGCTAATTTTTTAATTTACTACACTTATAAGTCATATATTTATTTTTTATCAGTATATATATATATGTATATATATATATTTTTCTTTTTTGGGTCCAGTTAAACCGGAGTTGGGAGTGATTCCATCAGGACAAGAAGTTATTCAAGCGTGAATATTTAAAATTTTCCTGGTAAAGAGCTCAATGTACCAATAATACAGAGCAATAAATTCTTTAAGAAAAACAACTTCAAAAATGCGTAACAGGATGAAAATAAATTTATAATCCTATGTGACCGGTTTCGTTGTTTTTCTTAAAGTATATATATATATATATATATATGTGTGTGTGTGTGTGTGTGTGTGTGTATATATATATATATATATATATATATATACATTGATGATATAGCTTGCTGTATTCATTAATAAAATGTGGTCAATTCTGGTGATAAAGTATATGTAGATCTAAGTTAGAACATCGTAGACACAGTTGACTGTGCTTATGTTATCCGATCATAGATACATAGGATCTATTACTGATATTGAGCACTCTTTATTTCTAAATATAACAAACTATATTATAAATAGAGCACTATTAGGAAACTAGCCCAGCATTCCAATTTTATCTAATTGCAATATATATATATATGTATATATATATATATATATATATGAAAGTAAATATTTATCAAAATCCGACAGTATAAAGATAGCAGAAAAAACATTTTCAAATATATTTCCATGTGCCAGACACGTTCTTAACACTTTTGAATTATAAACGCTATGTACACGTTTGTGTCTTTTCATTGTAAACTTTTCATTTGCTCCTGTTATCTCAGCAAGCATCCATCACTATGTGAACTATTCTGATATCCAAGTCCTGATGATGGTTACTGAAACCAAAACATTCAACGCCAACTTTACATCATAATAAATTCACCTATTTGGATTATGTTTTTATGCTATCTTCATATATATATATATATATATATTGTCATCCACAGATAGACTGTTTCATTATATCATAACTCTTCACTGTGGTTTGACTCGCAGGATGCTTCAAGCTGGGATTGAAACCTGCCTAACTTTACGCTAGACATGGTATCTAACCGCACAGCCATTTCAACGACATATGTCAGCTTAGGAATTATTATGCATATGTATTAGCTTTCGTCAGTTAACATTTCTGCTATTGGATACTAAAGTGCTCAATTCATTAGAAGAGCTTTGTATTACATGAGTGGCAGCCGTTAATTCCTTTGCCAGAGTGCTCAACCCTCCAGTGGAGGGGGAACGTATTATATGGTACAGTCTGTGACCCTGGGTTTCATGCATTCAATAATTGAGCAATATTTAACAATACTGGTCCTCCATGAAGTTTGTGAGTAAGAACCATAAACCTCTTTCATATATATATATATATATATATGTGTGTGTGTGTGTGTGTATGTGTGTGTATAAGTTTGTGTGTGTGTGTGTGTGTGTGTTTCTTAAAAATTTAGAGATCCTAAACAGCTAACTGACTGGATTACAGAATTTTCTCTTCCTGGAATTTCAGAAAACCTGTTGAGGTTGCTATGTTCCTGGAGACTATTTTGAAGAAGACATATACCTTGGTAGTAATATCTCATCGGCTGAAAATGATGCCAACACACACATATGTAAAGCATAGACTGCACCTTACAAAATAGCTGTTGTACGGCCACTTACCTCTCATCTGGCCAACCATTCAAGCAAGACCAACCGGGCACAATTGGAGAAGTAAGGACTGACTTATAAGTGACGTTCTACTATGGACTCGCACACATGAACACACCAGTGTCGGCCAACAAAGAGCAAGAGCAAGAGCAAAAAATAACATGTGAACACTGGGTGCCGTCTAGACCACTTTCAAAGCGCGATGGTCGATAGGGACGGATGGTGAGAGAGAGACAGAGAGAAAGAGAGAGAGAAGGGAATCCGTCCTGTCATTACGCTTTGATGACGAAGATGATGAGAATGATGACGACGGTTAAAATTCTGCAAACTTTTGATTAGCACTTCCTTTAAGTCTTGCTTATTTCTGTAAATGAAGACGTAATTTGCAACGGAACAACAAAACACTGGCAAAAAAAAAAAAGAAAAAAAAAAGAATTGTCTTACCTCATATATAACTTCAGCACCCGGATGTGGCCTCATTTCAAGGCCAGGGCTATTTGGTCCTCTTCTCGATCTTTTTGGTAAAGTATTCCGACTGACATCCGTTGCTATGCCGACTGGCACAGCTGGCCAGAGATTTTGGGTGGGATGCGGGTGATATATCATGTGGCCATGACCATTGACCCCGCACCGAGGCAATGTGGCCGTAGCACCCTTAAAGGTAGCGTTTCTCCGATCCCTGCACTTCACGAAGCAGATAGTGAGTGGTGCAGTTATAATCACGGACACAGTCACTGCGGCGAATACAATGATAATCAACAGGTACATGTGTATCCCTTCACTCGTATCCGAACTCGATGAATGAGTAACTTCTTTGGTTTTGTTGCTTATACTCACTTTCAGAAAGAGAGTTGTCGTGGCTGATAATACGGGGAGACCGTTATCTTTCACCCTGAACTCCAGCTCGTAGGTTCCAGCGTCTCGGTGGTTTAACACACGATTAAAAGAAAGTAATCCAGTGTAGTGGTTCAGTTTAAACATCCGGTTGCTATTTCCGGCTATGCATTCGTATTTGAGAAAAGCATTTTCCCGACTATCGCTGTCTATAGCTTTCAAAACGGTAATATTCTTTGTGTGGTGTCTGTAGTATTCGATGTTTATCGTGAATGGATTCATACTTGGAGAGATAAAACGAGGGGCATTATCGTTTTTGTCACTTACTTCCACAATGACATTCACAGTGTTGTTTAGCGGAGGTATGCCACCATCTTTGACAAGAACTTGGAATCTATAAATATCTTGCAGTTCATAATCTAAAGACATGACTGTTGATATGATGCCGTTGTCCGAAATCCGGAATGGTAAGAAATGTGTATTTGCTTTATCCAGCTTCTTGTTTATTAGAGAGTACGTTAGCTGGCCGCCGGGTCCCAAATCAGGGTCAGTGGCCTTGATCACCCCTACTTTGTGTTTTGCATCCTGGTTTTCGTCAATCACAAATTTAAAGGTATCCTCAGGAAAGGTTGGTGGTACATCATTCACATCCATAACTTTCACGGTAAACCTGCTTTCACTTCGCAGACGGGGTGAGCCGTGATCAAGGCAGACGATCGTAATGTTATATTCTTCGTTTTTTTCCCGGTCAAGTAAATTCCAGACACTTACTGTGTATCGTTTGGTACCATAAGTTTTTAGTTTGAATTTATCGTGTTTAAGTGAACAACTTACTTCTCCATTCTGGCCAGCATCGTCATCAGAAACCTTTACGTTTGCAATGAGACTTTTAACTGAGATGTCTTCCGCGACCCACACGGTGTTCTTTACTGATTTAGATACGAATGTCATGAAGATCTTTGGTGGGTTGTTTTGTTGGTCCACAATGACGATATTGACAATCGCTATCGAACTCAAAGGGGAACTACCATGGTCAGTTGCTTCGATGTACAATTTATAGCTTAGTTGTTGAAGCTGGGAGAATTTTTTCAAGAGAAATATCTCCCCTGTTAAATCGTTTATTTTAAACAAGGATCTAGCCTGCCTGGAAGTCTTGGAACTAAACTGATAGGAAATCTTACTGTTTTCTCCATTATCAACATCCGTTGCTGTCAGAATAACAACAGGTATCCCGACGTCGTGCTCGTACTTAATAGAAACGTTGTAGACGTTTTGAGGGAATAGGGGAGGATTATCGTTTGTATCTATGACTGATATGTGTAGGTCCAGCACACTTTGCTGGGTTGGTTGGCCACCATCTTTAGCTATCACCTGGATCTTATACACGTCCTTGATCTCCCGATCCAGCCTCTCTTGTAATTCTATCTTCAACTCGGAAGTTCCGTCGAGTTTACTCGACACGTCTAACAAAAACGGTTCATTTTTCTCTCTTTTCAACTCGTACGATATTTGGGAATTCAAGAGTCCAATGTCTTTGTCTGTGGCACCGGGGATGGATTTCTTGAGACCCTTGCCATCGTTTTCAGAAAACTGCAACTCAAACTGCTTTTGGGGAAATTCAGGTGGGTTATCATTGATGTCCTCAATGATGACTTCAATTTCTAATATGGAAGTGACTGAGTTTAACTGCTGAATGGTTACGTCTACAATCCTGGAGCATTTTCTATTGTATTGACATAAAGCCTCGGCATCTAATGTCTGTGCTGTGTAAAGTTTTCCCGTATTTTTGTCAACCCGAAATAGTTTAGACCTATCTCTGGACGGCAACTGGTTAAAAATAACATTCTGCGTATCCTGTATCGCATCGGTTGCAATGTCACCTATCAGTGAACCAGGGCTCTTTCCTTCTTTCACAGTGTAAGTGAGGTCGAAGCATTGACAAAAGGGAAGAAATGAGAAAAGCAAAATTGCCAGGAACATGTTCCAATAAGATCCACAAGAGGGAATCAAAAGTGAATCCCTATTGGTTTAAGCCTTTAATGAATGAATCTTCGATGTACCTGATAAAAAAGAAAAGAAAAAGAAAAAGAAATTAGAAAAAAGGAACATTTTTAAAACAAGTTCTCTTTTATAATTGTTATGTTTGCATATACTTTATACGGTGGGAACTCAGAGATTAATAAAATTTACATTAAAAAAGTAAAGCAAGTTCGAACTCCAAACAGGCCATTGCGTTCACTTTCGGACTAATACCTTTAAGAAAGGCATGAACTTCATTATAATTCCAGTAATGGGTTAGATAGTACCACAACTGTTCTACAAAGGTGGCTTTGGCATTAAATAATGCACGAAAGTTGATATGATATTAAACAAACTAAACTAAGCCAAACATGAAAACTAAAACAATGAAACAGGAAAGTTTATCTTTTGGCACCAAAGGAAGAACTCAGTCTCTTGCCAGCCCACTAGACGAAAAGCGTGTTGGTGACCTCTCAAAACGAGCACTCTTTACTCCATAACTATTAATTTCATGGGCTAAATAAACAACAATTCCACAAAAAAGCCCATAACATACACGAACTGTAGCAACTATCATGGGACAGTTTTATGTAAGTAAAGATATCAGAACTCATTTTACATGTATGTATATATACATAATTTGAACTGGTTTCTTTTTTATGGCATATCAACCTTCGTAGGTTATTTAATGCCAAGGCCATCCTTGTAGAAGAACATTAATGTACCAGAGGGACTATATATATATATATATATACACACGAGGATCATTAAATAAGTTTCAAGACTTTTTTTGTATAGCCACTTTTATTGATAGTACACACATGAAACTCTACTCCCATTCGAAGCAATGCACTTGTTGTACCGTTCAAACAACTTCTGGAAGGCCCCATGGAAGTCCTCTTGTGTGAGTGTGTCAATGACCGTCGTCACAGCCTCTTTCATCTCCTCAATTGTCTCATAACGACAGTCTCTGAGCTTAGGGAATAAGCAAAAGTCACAGGGAGCAATGTCTGGACTATAGGGAGGGTGGGGAATTGTCTTGATGCCCATCTTGGTCAAATAATCTGTGACAAGGATGGAGTAGTGGACTGGTGTATTGTCCTGGTGGAAATTCCACTGACCCGATTTGAAGAGTGCTGGCCTCTTCCGACGGAATCTCTTTCTGAACTCCCTTAAAACCTCAACTTAGTAACCCCCAACCCTAATCCTTTGGCCAATAAACTCTGGTGTATTGACTTCCTGACTCCTCCCACACATCTCATCATCCCTCACAGACTCCCTGCCTTCCTTGAATCTCTTATACCACTCAAAAACTGATGTTCGATTCATGCAAGATGGTCGAAAAGCAGTCTGAAGCATTCCATATATTTCTGTGGCATTTTTTCCAAGTTTAAAACAGAATTTTATTGCATATCGTTCTTTTAAAGTATCCTTTGAAATTCACCAGCTGTGACAATCAGGTTTTAGTAGGGTGTATTCCAATTGCTGCTATAGCTGTTGATTTGAACATGAAATTATAAAAATTGTTCAGTCATCTCATAAGATGTATAGCAATAACGTTGTGGATTTTCAAGAGTCTACGACAATTTTAAATGTCTGTACAAAAAAGTCTGGAAACTTATTGAATGCACCACGTGTATATATATATATATATATATATATATATATATATATATATATATATATATATATATATATATATATAACAAGTTATTGTTTAGACGATTTTGGTTAAAGACCACGAAACATTCTTTTTTGTGATATTTTTCTACCTTTCTTCTACTCAGTCGGCTGCGGGAACATCTCTGCGGAGGGGTACAGTCACCAACGAGTGTCCTGCTTATGACATTAAGCAATCTGATGGTGAGGTTTGAGCCTTGGAGATTTGGGGAAAATGGAGTGCCCCTTCATTGCTGTTTCTCCCAGGTACATTCTGATTCGGAGTTGTAGCACCTGATAGGGTCCTAAGTATGGGTCAAATAAAACTGTTTAACTATTTACACTGTGTGCAAACAAATGACTTATGCTAAATTGAATTGTTAGAATTAAAACTATTTGATCATTCAACGCTCAGTAATACAAGAGATGTTTAATTGAATTGTTAGTGATACATAGAAATTCTTGGAATCATTTTGTGTGCAAATGAATGGTGTTGAATAGAACAATTAGTTAATTTTTGTAACCACTTCAATGTGTGGAATCAAATGATTAATATTGGATAGAATTATATGTATTAGATAGCAATAATTGAAACTATTTAACTGTGTAGAAACAATAGCAATACTAGTGTGCAAACAGATTAGTTCTAACTCATCTAAGAAAAAATACCAACTAACTATTCACTACCAAGGAAGCAGCGTCGAATCAACCGAAAAGGACATCGAAACGAGGTTAACGAAAGCATGGACAGCTATCAATAGGCTATCGATTATATGGAAATCAGACCTAACCGATAAAATGAATCGCAGTTTCTTCCAGGCAGCGGTCGCATCGATACTGCTATATGGATGCACTACATGGACGCTAACAAAACGGCTCGAGAAGAAGCTAGACGGCAGTTACACAAGAATGCTGCGAGCAATCTTGAACAAGTCCTGGCGGCAACACCCCACAAGACACCAACTGTACGGCCACCTGCCTCCCATCACGAAAACTATTCAAGTTAGACGAACCAGACATGCAGGACACTGCTGGAGAAGCAGGGACGAACTCATAAGTGATGCACTCTTATGGACCCCCACTCATGGCCGTGCAAAAGCAGGACGACCAGCACGAACATACATTCAGTAACTATGTGAGGATACGGGATGTTGTCCAGAAGACCTGCCTGAGGCGATGAACGATAGGGAAAAGAGGCGAGAGAGGGTCAGGGATATCCGTGCTACCAGCACGACATGATGATGATGATGATATCCATTTAGATGTGTGCAAAGAAATGACATAGTTATTCTTACATAGAAATACTTGAAACCATTGAACTCTGTGTATAAAAATGATTTGGCCTTGAATAACCTACAATGGCTGATATGCCATAAAACCTAACCAAACCAAATTATATATATTTAATATATATGCACAAACAGGTTTCAACATCAAATAACCTACAATAGTTGACATGCCATAAAACAAAACCAAACCAAATCATATATATTTAACAAATATGTATAAAGAGGATTTGACATTAAACAACCAACAGTGGTCGATATGCCATAAAACCCAACCTAACTAAATCATATATATTTAATATATATGTATAAAGAGGATTTGGCATTAAATAACCAACAATAGTTGATATGCCATAAAACCAAACCAGCTCTCTTGCTAGTTTCTTTGGATCATATTCCTGTTGATACAGAAGTTGCCCTAGGTTCTGCTGCCAAGCGCCTTCGATCATATCGATTGATTACTTCAGGGGGATAATATTGTTTTGTTTTTTTTTGTTTTTGCTTTTTTTCTTGGGAATTGTTGGTTTTTGTTTAGTTTGTGTACGAAATTTATTTTGTTGATATGATCAACGTCTATGGGCAACTCCAATATCAACTTGACCCTCATACAAAGAAACTTGTACGAAAGCTGAGAAAAAAATTATAAAATGAAAGATCCGTGATCTTTAATCCAACTATATATATCGGTCATAAATGTACACTTAACAATTTAAAATAAAGTTAATTTTCTTTTAAACTAAAGACACCAGGATTTTGTTATTTATAGTTGAAGATTATACAATAAAAAAACATATAAGGTCTAATACAATAAAAAGCATATAAGGTATTATTATTAAACTCTACAGCTTTGAAATTATGTAACCATCATTTAGTTGTTCGTCCTTCCTTTCCAACTTTTCTGTTCTTTCTTTCTTTCTTTCTTTATTTTTTCATTCTTATTTCTTTCTTTCGTTGCCCTTTACTCTCTTGGATCAATTTCTTCTTTCTTTCTTTGTCTCTCCATTTTTCTTTTCTTTCATCACCCTTTATTCTCTTTTTGTCTTTTTTCTTTCATCATCTGTCCTTCCCTCTCGCCTAGATTTCTTTATTTCTTTTTTAGATTATTCAAGATTAAATCGTCAGTTTCAATGCCTTTTGATCATACCTCTTACGCATTTTTTTTATTATATCTCTGTATGTGTTTGCTCATGTGTGTGGAAATGTATGTTTACAGCATGTGCTGAGGTAGTTTGTCCAATATTATTATTATTTTTTTTTTTTTTTTTACTTGTCCAATACCTTGGCTCGCAGCTGACTCCATACAAAGAGAACCTCTCACGCACACACATTCAGTCAAGAACACGGACACAACTTTCCTAGGTCTTTTTGCTATCAGTTTTTCTTTCTTTCTTCCTTTCTTTCTTCCTTTTTTTTTTGAAGGAGCACTGTCTCTTAACAATCAACATCTGTAACGTTTACACGTCTATCTAGTATTTTCTTCTTTTTGAATCTTTTTATTTTTTGAAAGTAATATCTTTCTTTTCGTGTGCATATGCATTACCTTCCCACATTTTAATGTTTCTCCTTCCTTTCTTCTTTTAAACATATCTTTTTTCTTTGTGAAGGCACAATACGTAATTATCTGCATTACATGTCCGTTAAGTGTCCCATGTTTTCTTTTTGCCTACGTTCTTTTAACAGTAGAGATGTTGTCTCGGTCCCTGCTAGGGAACGATAAAGTCACATGGCTGTATTACACATACTTCCCAAATAAGCCTTTTCCATTATTGTATCTCTTCTGCATACAGCTCGTTCATGGAACAATATGTCCATGTATTTACACAACACCTCCACCAAAATGTGACGCAAGGTCATTTTTAAGCGGGGCGCAGCTAGTTTGAATTCTGAGTTTTTCTTCTCCAAGACTTAATGCTTAACCAAAAGTAAAGAGCTCCGCCTACCCTACTATTTTCTCATAGCTGGAAGGAGAATCGTTAGATTCATACCTTTGCCAAAGATATTAAGATAAATGTGAAATGTAAATAGACTTGTCCAAGATTTGAACTCGAATCGTAGAGTTAATTTCCAACAATAGGTGCCCATGGTGTAATGGTTATCGTCACAGGAAATGGACACGGCGACACGAGTTCAAATCCTAGATGAGGCTGATTGCATATCACATAGCACTAATACCCTTGGGAAAGGTATGAATCCAATTATTCTCCCTCCAGCTATATGTAAATAGTAGGGCAGACTGGGTTCTTCAGCCTTGGTGAGGCAACTAGTCTAGGAGAAGGAAAACTCTGAATTCAAACCTGTTAAACTCCGCTTAAAAACTGACCTTGTGTCATATCCTACCCGAGCGGGGAGGTTGGTAAATATGGTTAATGTCCAACAATATTTTCGCTGCGAGCCCTTCTTTGGAACAATATGTGTATAGCTCTGTCATGGGACAAGTATTCTTTCCTTGTAATGCCACCAGCACATATATTTTGAATATAAAATACTAAAAGTTCTTGTACTTGTAATAGAGTTTCTTTTGTCTTTCCTTTTGTTTTGTTCAGTGTTAGTATATGATGGATATGATAACGCAAATACTGGTCCTTAGAGAGTGGGGAATCAACTAGAGATCTTCCCTATCACGAAGCATTCAAATACCTTAATTTACATGCAAGCTCTTTTAGTTCCCCAACCATCTTTTTGTTAAATAATAGGTGGACTGAATTTATTAGGCATAGAGTGTATATAATTTTAAAAGATTTAAACAGTTGTCCCCAAAGCGGAAACCGTTAAAGTCAAATAAGCAAAATTGACAGATAACAGCATTTAAGAGCAGTTGAAAGCTTGGTTGTCATTGGAGTATAGTCAAGAAGTCTCTTTGTTTGTTTGTTTGTTTGGGTTTTATAGAATATCAACCTTTTTAGGTTATTTAATGCCAAATCCATTTTTATTCAAATAAACAGTTCTATTTTAAACAATTCAGTTTAGCATAGAAAAACAGTTCTATTTTAAACAATTAAGTTTAGCATCGAAAAACAGTTTTATTTCAAACGATTAAGTTTAGCATCGAAAAATAGTTCTATTTCAAGCAATTCAGTTTAGCATAAGTACACAGTTTAAATGTCAAAACAGTTCTACTTAAAGCAATTCAGTTGAGCATAAGTATGCAGTTTAGTTCTAATTGATCAATAGATAGGACCCTATTAGGTGCTACTACTTTGGACCCGAGTGGAACTCGGAGCGATGGCAATGGAAGGGTACTCCGCATTCCCCAAATCTCAAGCATTACAGGAACCTCACTATCAGATTGTTTAGTGTCATATCCAGGACACGTTGGGGTGCTCTTACCATTCTGCAGAAAAGCAGTTGGTGTATTCTACAGAAGTTAGAAGTTAGATTTGAACTTTATATTAGATTTTGTTTGTTCTGGTTTCTTTGTTTAATGGCATAACAGCAGTGATGCTATTTAAACTCATAGCTGAGGGTTTAAGGGAGTTCATGCCTTTACCAAGGTTATTAGTCCTAAAGTGCTCATAACAGTGCTACTGGAGTTCGAACTCGTCGCAGTTCAACACATTAGCCAAAAGTCCACGTGGACTCCCTTAACTTTAAATTAGTTTGCCTAAAGCAGCTGAAGGTTCGACACCTATTTCTCTCTGGAGTTCAAAGATCGCTCCTGACTCGCTTACGGAGGGAGTTATGTCGTTGAAAACGAATAAAGAATGTACAGAGAATTTCTTCGTTATTCATTTTTGTAAAAAAACATGGAACAGCGTGGAGTGATGATAAAAGAAGAGAGATCGCCGGCCGAAGGAGACCAGATACTGATCCATTTTCTTTCCATCTTGTCTTGTCTTTTCTTTTTTAGTTTTATGTTAACTTTTTTTGTAAGAGGGCGTGTCCTCGTTGTTTATTGGTTAAAGCGCTGAACTGCAGAATTGTAGTAAACGAGTTCAAACTCTAGTCGCGCCCTTACGTTCACTTTCGGACAAATACCCTCGGGAAAGGCATGAACCTCTTATCCCCCCAGCTATGGGTTTTAAATTGCACCACAACGGTTCTTCTAGAAGGATGGCTTTGGCATTAAATAACCAATGAAGGTTGATATGCCATTTAACAAAGAAACTAAAACAAACAAATTTTTCGTGAGAATTTTTTTTCTATGGAACCATTTTTTCCCCAAACTCTGGAGAATGTGGAGTACACCTTCATTGCCATTACTCCCAGGTCCACTCTAGCTCTGAATAGTAGTACTTGTTAGGGTCCAATTTATGGGTCATATTACCAGGACACTCGTTGGAGGGGGTCTTACCTCTCTGCAGAGATGTAGTCGGTGTATTCTGCAACCTTAGCTGGCTGGGCCAACTGCTGCATATATTAGCACTGCTGTCGATAAGAGGCAAATAAATAAATTAAGAAAATAAAAATGACTTTTATCAGGTCAGTATTAAGTTGGGTTGTCTCTTCGTTTTTTGAGCTAGCAAACCTCTTAAGAGATGAAGGAAAAATTCTGTTTATTGTTGGATTTTTACGATTTTTTTTTTATCCCCAAATTGATCCTGTAAGATTAATGTTGCTTAAGAAAAATGTAATTTTCTTCTGTAAAATAAATAAATAAATAGAAACATCATAAAAATTGCCACTTAAAAAATAAAGCTCATTTTACCACGAGATTTAAAAATTATACCTTCAAGTTCAGTATAGAATAATATTCTTAAACAGGAGCCACTTGGCTCCCAAGGGAGGAATTTTCAAATCTTAGGGGAGGAATTTTAGCCCAGAGAGGAATTAGACATTTAAATCATATGGAAATTTTATGATCCATTAAAACAAGTTTTTTTTTTCATTTTATTGCAGTTAAAGCAATTTTGTTTCATAAAGATATCTATATACTGAACAATATGACTTTCTATGTGTTTATTTCTCATGAAAAAATGAAGGACTCTCATCAAGAGAGTGTATCTAACAAATAACTAGGTCAAGAGGAAGCCATATTGCTGCATGATATAACTATATAGAATTTAAATTCCCAAAATTAAAAAAAAATCCCTTTATTATTTGTATGGGTAAAATAAATATTCGTATGGTTCTTCAATCAGCTGATATAAAAATTCAATATGGCATCATTGAGTCGTTAGGACTAACAATCCAGATTAAAAACAAAAATGTTTAAATCTATAAATAGCCAGTTGCAAGCCAAGTCTTGACCTTTGAGTTGACATCGAATTCTTCGAAATAACACAAGCACACCAATGACTAATGACTGTGGAAGAGTAGCATTTTAGTGCTGGTAATACATAAACAATGTTTAATTTATGCGGTCATCAGCAAGTTAGATTAATAAATACCTTGCTTTTTTATATCCCTTGTGTATATATTGTCACTCATAAGTATTTCTCCAATCTCTCCGCTAATCTTCGACATGAAAAGGATGTGACACAAGGTCAATTTTTAAGCGGAGTAAAACTGGTTTGAATTTTGAGTTTTTCATCTCCTTGACTGATTGCCTAACAAAGGCTAAAGAACCTAGTCTGCCTTACTATTTTGTTCCCAGTGCAATAACTTGTAATATTCCTATTAATGAGGCAACAGAGTTTCTGCGGCGTGGTGGCTAACGTGCTGAACAGCAACATCGTAGTAAGCGAGTTCAAATTCCACTTGCTTCGTAGAGTTCATTTTCTTGCTCGGCGTCCATATTTTGCTAAAAAAAAATTAGCAACCAATCAGCTTTATTGCTGATCCTATTTACCCAACCCCTCCGCTCGGGCAGGATATGACACAAGGTCAGTTTTTTAATCGGAGTTTAACAGGTTTGAATTCAGAGTTTTCCTTCTCCTAGACTAGTTGCCTCACCAAGGCGATACGAGTTCAATTCCTGGACAAGACTGATTGCATTTAACATTGCACTAATACCCTTGGAAAAGATATGAATCCAATTATTCTCCCTCCAGCTATTGGTAAATAGTAGGGCAGACTAGATTCTTCAGCCTTGGTGAGGCAACTAGTCTAGGAGAAGGAAAACTCTGAATTCAAACCTGCTAAACTCCGCTTTAAAACTTGACCTTGTGTCATATCCTGCCCGAGCGGAGGGGTTGGGTAAATAGGATCATACAAAGGAAGTACTAGCCGTGCTCGGCTTGCAGTCCGTCTGTCAAATGTCTCGTAGGGAACGAGAAGTTGTCTCCCCTGAGCGAGCTAAGCTTGGAGAATATTTTTAGGTTGGACGAGTCCATCTTTGGGGTATGGTAGGATAAGTCCCCATAACAGATTGCAATACTTGAAAATATCTAAATCTGTGCAAGCAAAACTATTAGTATTAGATAGCAATACCTGACACCATTTAACTGTGTGCAAACAAATGAACTCAAGCAATTAAACTATTCACTTGAAAATCGTATATATAAAATATAAATACATAAATAGGGTTTGGCATTAGATAATAACAAATCATCATTACTGGTGGAAATCAACTTCCTCAGCAGCCTTTTTTATCAGCTGTGTCTCTTTCCCATGACATAATGACCCTTTTGAGTACTTGAGTTTGAGACCCCTGATTTTAAGTTCAAAAATAGGTTTCCACATTATACTCAGTGTGACGTCATACTTATCATACCTTATTATAAAAAGTTAGAGTATTCAGTATTTTTAGTGTGACATTTTTTGTTTGAAATATCATCATCATCATCATCATCATCATTTCGTGCCGCTAGCACGGATATCTCTGACCCTTTCTCGCCACTTCTCCCTATAACTCATCGCCTCTGGTAGGTCTTCAGGGCTACATCCCGTATCCTCACATAGCTGCTGAATGTATGTTCAAGCTGGTCGTCCTGCTTTTGCTTGGCCATATGCGGGGGTCCATAGGAGTATTTTACTTATGAGCTCGTCCTTACTTCTCCAGCAGTATTTTTTTACATTGGCATAATGGTTAGAGTGTTCGCCATTGGCCCGGGAGATCGGGGTTCAAACCCAGGTCGAGTCATACCAAAGACTCAAAAAATGATACTTGATGTCGCCTTGTTTAGCGCTCAGCATTATAAGGTACGGATCAAGGGTAAAATGTAGCAATCTAGGGAAAGGAGTAGCGCCCCCTACATCTCGGTGTAGTAGCTACCGAAAAGGGAGCCTTCGGGTCGCCCTGGACAAAGGTCGCCAACTTTACTTATTTTTATAAAATGAGTTGTTTGAAATGTAATCGTTTTTAAATGTTTTCTTTCGTGAAAATATGATTATACGATTCGGTAGAGCCATATCGTTCGTTCATCTAAATAAGCTGAATGGGTTGTACGTATTTGATTGGTTTCTTTGTTTAATGGCATATCAACCGTCGCAGGTTATTTAATGCCAAAGCCATCCTTGTAGAAAGACAATAGTGGTACTGTTTAATCCATAGTTGGCAGGATAAGGGAGTTCATATTTCCTGCGAGGTTATTAATTCGAACTTGAACGTTATAACGCCACTAGAGTTCGAACTCACTTTTTACAATGTCGAAGTCCAACACGTTAGCCACTTCACCACTTCTTCCGTAAGCCACTTCTCCCGTATGTTAATGACACATCACTGTTGAAGTCCTTATTAGTTTGACCAATACATTTCTCTGCCTTCATATTGTATTCTATTGAACAATATTAACGTAAAAAGTTTCAAGTTAAACCAAACCAGGTCTTAGTAGAGCTACCATGACAAACAAATAAAATTATGACATTACAATTGCTAAATGTGATTATTATTATTATTTTCACTCTATTGAAAGTTTTTCACAACAACATTATATGAAGGTTTTTCACTGGTGTTTGAGTGACAGCAAGTCTCCACAAGTCACCAAGGCTCTTCTCAGTATTCTGGCCGATCTCGGTTAAGTTGTTGTTAGGATGGTCTCCACTTGTTCTCTTATTTCCAAATCCTCAAGTTCCTGTTCTAATCCTTTGGTGACTGTAACGAGAACTCCAATTACGATTGGTATCACTGTCACTCTCATGTTCCACAGTTTTTTCAGTTATTATTATTTACTCCTCTAGAGTTTTTCACATCAATATTAGCTTATTTTTTTCACTGGAGTTTGAGTGACAGCAAGTCTCCTCAAGTCTCCAGGACTCGTCTCAGTATACTGGCCGTCCTCAGCCATGCTGTCGTTTGGATAGTCTCTACCCGTCCGCCAACTTCCAAGTCCTCCAGGCCCTTTAATAATCCTTTAGTTACTGTGCCTAACGCACCAATCACAATTGGCACAATCGTTACTTTCATGTTCCACAGTTTTTTCAATTCTCTAGCAAGGTCGAGGTACTAATCCTTCTTTTCACCTTCCTTCAGATTTATTCTGTGGTCCGCTGGGACAGCAAAGTCAACAATTTTGCAGATTCTCTTTCTTTTGTTCATTATTATGAGGTCTGCTCTTCTGGCCGGGATTAGGTGATCCGTTTGTATGTTAAAGTCCCATAGGAGTTTATGCGAGTCATTTTCTAGCACAGGCGCCGGGTTGTGCATATACCATTTATTATTATTATTATTATTATTATTATTTTATACGAGTTTTTCACACTAGTTTTAACTGTTGTTTTATTTGTATACATACACTACACTAATGTACAGTTAAGTCCCTTGGAGTTTTGGTAAGGAACACTCCCGACTCGGAAGAGGGGGAAAGAAAAAAATCCTCAGTAGAAATAAAGATGTAGTCAACTTAACACACGTGTTGCTGTAATCAGTTTATCCGCGCCGGGAAACCATCTCTTTCTCTTACAGGTCCAAGTCCCTGCTCGACTTCGATAGGCCATAGCTCACCTTTGTCTTATTATAAAACTGGAAGGTTTTCACTGGAGTCTTAGTGACAGTAAGTCTCCTATAGGTTAAATAGTACCAGTTCTAAGGATGGCTTAGGTGTGAAATAACCCACGTATGTTGAAATGTCATTGAATAGAGACCAAACCAAACCAAACCATCCTCTCTTTCATTAAAGTAAATGATAAGCATCTGATGTACAGCATTGTCGCTTCATCTTTCTCTTCCCTTTATTTTTTTAATTTTTTTTTTATATTTGCCTTATTTTTATTTCTCTGTCCTGTAGCATTATTTTTCTTCCCTTCATTTCCTTCCAATCTAAACGGAACAGTCCATTATTTATCTGAGATGGTGACAGTTTGTAACATGAGTTCATGCCTTATTTTTATGAATATTCTTTACATTTCGCTTACATTTAATAAAAGTCTATATCTGATAAAGTTGCTAATAAATAAATAAATAAATAAACATATTTTAAAAATAATAATTCATTTTTTTATAAATGAAGGTTAAAGAAGGTAGAAAGTATAATCTTTTTTGCTAGGCCCCATATAATTTCCCACATTTATAATTTGGCTTTTAATTCGGATGAAAAAGAACTCAAAACAATATAATAGCACACACATATATTTAACCGGCTCATTGGCCTAGTGAGTAGAGCGTTCGCCAATGGTCCAAGAAACCTGAGTTCAATCCCAGGTCGAGTCATACCAAAGACTTTAAAAACGGTTCTTGATACTTCCTTGCTTAACACTCAGCAGGATTGCTCCACTCAGTAGAGTGGAGCAATCGAGTGGAGCAATCCAGAGAAAGGAGTAGCGCCCTCCCTTACACATCGGTGTAATAGCTATTGAAAAGGGAGCCTTCTGGTCGCCCTCGACGACGGTCGCCAACTTCACTATATTTGAAAAATACAAACTTAATGGCTTACCAGCCAGACTTATCTACTGAGGTCCACCTTGAACTTGAATGATTTCGAATCGTCTTATTAGTCTGCCTGTCAGTACGATAGGTGATGAAATTTTGAAAAGGAGTCAAAGTAGGCGCCGATTCCAGGCAGAGTATTGATTGGTCCCACTCAACTGCTAAGGGCAGATAATTATATTTTCCCATAAGAGCCTCAAAGATTGGCAACAGTAAAAGATGTGGGTCGAAAAAAATTTCACAAGAAGAATTGATGACGTCAAAATGAGGCTAAGACTGTACCAGAATGAGGAGGGGTGCAATATCAAAATAGCGTCAGAAATTGTATGTGTTCAAGTCGGATTTAAAAGGGTTAAGTTTGTCTCCCTTCGTGACAACTTATTAATTATTTCTGTCTATCAATGACAATTACAAGTTGGGAAAAATTCTTTTTCTTTGTTTATTTATGCTAAAAATGTGTAATTAAATAATTTTTTTTCTGAGAAAACTCAGAAATACTTTTAACCGATCAGTAAAGCCAAGAGACAGTGAGAAGTAAGGTTTGTTTTTGTCTGGCTTTTTGAAGTAAGACCTTTCCATTAACACGTGTCGTAATGGCTACGGCACTCAACAAAGGCCTTAAAGTACGCGAGTTTGAACTCCAGTTTCGCTCTTACGTTCACTTTCGGACTAATACCCTATGGAAAAGGTATGAAACCCCTTATCCTCCCAGCAATGGGTTCAATGGTATCAGTATTGTTCTTCAACAAGGATGGCTTTGGTATTAAATAACCCACGAAGGTTGATATAACATTAAAGAAAGAAACTAATCATACACTATTCAACTATATCATTTATCAACACTTTGATTGTTATTGAAAATCAATGGGTTTTTAAGAAAATTATTTCTTTAAAGACTTGGGTTCATTTTAAATCCCATTTTCCTTCATTTTGAAATGAAAGTATTTGTCTGAAAAGATAGTGGGAAATAGAAAGTCCTGACGTCATAAAACAATTTTCTAACCTAGTATTTTTTTTTTGCTTTGATTCTCAACAACGATTGAAAATTTCCCAAATTGGGATACAAAAAAAAAAAAATACCCATAACTCGGTTCCCGATAGTGAAATTGGTTTTGAGTCAGTTTGGCTTTCTTTGCCGGGTAAATCTTGAGGTACTCTACCATAGAAAAGTTGATGTTAAAATGTCCTGTTTTCCCAATATTTCAGTTACAAAATAACAGACGTGAAGTTGGTTGGTTGGTTGGTTGGCTGATTGGTTGGTTTTATGGCATATCAATCCTTGTTGGTTATTTAATGTCAAATTCTGTTTGCATACGCGCGTGCACACACACACACACACACAAAACATTGGCATAATGGTTAGAGTGTTCATCAATGGTCCGAGAGACCGAGGTTCAATCCCAGATTAAGTCATACCAAAGACTCAAAAAAAAATAGAACTTGAGGCCTATTTGCTTGACACTCAGCATTAAACGGTACGGATCAAGATTAAGTGGAGCAATCGGGGGAAAGGAGTCGAGCCATACTCTACACCTTGGTGTAGTTGCTATTAAAAAGAGAAGCCTTCAGGTCGTCCTCGACTATGGTCGGCCAACTAACTTATTTAATGTGTGTGTATATATATATATATATATATATTAGTTAAAATACAAGAAAATAAGAAATTGTATTTCCTGATAAATTTATTTCGCTTTTTCAAGCTCCTCATATGGAGATAAATCCAGGATCCCATATACTGACCTGAAACCAACAATTAATAAATTCCTTCACACAAAATGGCAACAACAATGGAGCAATAACATCCTCAATAAACTCTTCCAAATTCAGCCCACCTCAGGAGAGTGGAGACCAGCATTGAGAAAATTAAGAAGAGAACAAGTTGTTATATCCCGATTGCGAACTGGTCATACAAGGCTTACTCACTCTTTCATTTTGAAACAGGAACCACAACCACAGTGTTTAACCTACCAGACAAATTGCACGGTTAAACACATTCTTATAGAATGCAGAACTTTCGCTCTTATCAGAAAGCTATTTTTCAAAGTAAATAATTTAACTGATCTGTTCAAGAAAGTCAAAATAGACGACATTCTGTCCTTCTTGAGAGAGACAGAGTTGTACCAAAAAATATGACAACTTAAAACTGGTTAATCTTGTGCAAACAAATGAAATCCTGCCAATAGAAAATTCTACCTACCTTAATATTCGTTTTGAAATCTTTGGTTGAATATGTACGTATATATAGACAGAATTTGGCGTTGAATGAGCTACAAAGGTTGATATGCCATAAAACCCAAACAACCAACCAACCAACCAACCAGATGGAGTTTAAATGGAATCATCCACCTGATGATCTTGGAAAAGAGAAATAAATTTATTATATAATACAATCTCTAATCTTCCTGTATTTTTAACCAAAAATATATATTTTGCTCTGCAGGTATATTTTGTATTATTCATAACAAATATTGGGTGCATTGAGCGCTCATTCTTTAGGTATTCACACTTGATATATATATATATATATATATATATATATATATATATATATATATAATTTTCAAGGGAATAATTTGTAGCTCAAATTATCTTTAATCGAGCGACATTTGATTTGCTTGGATACAGACAATTACTATCTAACATTAATAGTGTTATTTGCACACAGTTAAATGGTTTCAACTATATTGAAAATGATTAAATATATCTATTTTTCCTATAGATGGGACATTAATAATTGCAACCACTCTAGCGCAGAATGAACCTGAGAGAAATGGCAATGAAGGGTTAGTTGGGTTTATGGTGTATCAACCCTTGTAGCTCATTTAATGCCATATCTTGTTTATACATATATATATATATATATATATATATATATATATATATATATGATTCGTAAACGAATAGTTTGAAGCTAATATTTGAATCAAGCCAGAGCTCATTTGTTTGCACACAGTTAAATGGTTTCAAGTATTGTCATTAAACATTAATAATTTCATTCAACATTACTCATTCGTTTGCTCACAGTTAAATAGTTCCAAGCATTGCTTTGTAACACAATTCAATTCAATTCAACCTAAGTCATTTGTTTGCACACAGTTAAATGTTTGAATAGTACTATTTAACGCATAGACGGGACCCAAATTGATACTCCCGTCCCGAGTCAGAGAGGCCTGGGAGTTATGGCAATAACGGTGTACTTCACATTCCCCAAAAATCCAGAACTGAAGCCTTTCCATCAGCTGGATTAGTGTCATATCTAGAATACTCATTTGGTGGGTTGAGAGTATCTTACCCCTCTCTAGGGATGCAGTTGGCATATTCTACAGATGCAGACGTAGAGATTTCATATCATCATAGATATGGCAAACTACTGAAGAAAAACAGATATTTCTCTTTCTGTGAAGTAAATGCAAAATAAAAAATTAAACGAAGAATATCGAAATTGTTCAACATTTCCATTTTGTTATGACTAAATAAATAAATGAATAATATAACTTCGTCAAAATAAAATAATTTCAACAGTCCGCCATATTTTTACAAACAAATTTCGGAAATTTTACGTTTGTTATTTTGGTTCTTGCAGTTCAAAATGTAAAAAAATTTTCTGCAGAGCACATTTCTGTCTAACATCAGCATTTCGTTCATCACTTGGAACCACCACATCAAATAAGTGCCAAAATAAAGCCACTGAGAGACATTAGTGTTTTTCCCTTAGGGTCATTCATGGCTGGGAATAATTATGTAGCTCAGTTTCAGTAGGCAGTCTACCCATCAACCAGGCGACACCTATTCCATTACACTAAAAGATGGTTGGGTCGAGGTCAATCCCTAACGCCTTAAGCGCATCCATATTAGCTATCTATTTCTTCTGTTTCTTTCGGTCTTCTATTCTTTCCTCTCTTCCATTGAAGTGAATGATAAGTATCTGATATATAACCATCTCGCTCTCTCTCTCTCTCTCTCTCTCTCTCTCTCTCTCTCTCTCTAATTGGAGCTAGTGTGTAAGTAATTGGAGGTGAGAAAAACAGCAAACTCATTCATAGACACACATAGACAGGAGTAAATAATCAAAATAGGATATATGTACATAAATACCCAATCGTTCATTGAAATGGTACACGAGTTCTCTAATAATAAGGATAATAATAGTTAACAAAACAGAGAGATTTTTAATGGACTTTTAGTGAAAATCAGTGTAAACGAAAAGAGAGACAAATACTTAGATCTTGCTAGAGAACAAAGAAAGCTATGGAACACGAAAGTGACTGTGGTACCAATTGTAATTGGTGCACTTGGAATGATCCCGAAATGCTTGATTAGGGGAGTGGAAGAGTTGGAAATCAGAGGATGCGCCAGGACCATCCAAACAATAGCTGTTAGCAGCCGCTTTAACTAAACATACCTCATTGAAAACACCGATTAAACGTACGATAATCTTCAAACTCATAACCCATCGAAAATGACTCTAATATATTTCCACGCCTTTTCTAGAAGACGCGACTATTTCTACGGGTACAGGAAACCGTTTCACCACAGAATAGTCGTTAAACCCTAAAATAAAGTTTTAGTTAAAAGGTATTCTATCACTATCCTTTCGTCTTCAATTCTCTGATAGCTTCCACCGACAAAGAAGGCGACAAGTTAAAAAAGAAGAAAAAGGAGTCAGATACAAAATTCATAATCATTCCCTTTAGAACCCAACAATTCACCGACACCGACACCACTACAGCTGTAGGGAATAAATGAATAAATAAACAGATAAAATTAAAAAAGAAAAATATTAAAATATGCAGAAACTTCTATGGGCCTCTGACAGGAAAAAGGTACGACGCATGCGTAAAAAAGGACCTCCCAACAAAAGGAGGAAGCTCATTCTCGTTCAGCAGTGACCGGCGTAGTGACAACATCTCAATCTCCTGGCTGCAAGTGGAAGCCAACGTGACCGCTCTAAGGCGCCACGTTGGGCTAACCTTTCACTAATTGCACTCGTCTCGGTTAACAGTAAGCCAAAATACAAATCTACGAAATGGACCTATCGAACCACGAACTAAAACACTGGACTTAGACAAACTCCCAAAAGCGACTAACACATTGTTAAAGCTTTAAAATACCAAATGAGGACACACATATACCAAGAAGCGAGTAACGTATTTTTAAACACCTTGACTGGGGGATTCAACCATTTCAGTTGTATTCAGGAAAAATTCCCTCACCCATTGAATGGTTGTTGAACCCAGGAAATAAAGGAAATATTTTTTAAAAAAAAGTCTCCTATCTGTTGCTGTCTTCTTTCGTATAATTCTTTTGGGGCCTTCTTGTTCAAGGAGTTACATTAACAAGAAAGCATGGAGTAAAAATAGAATAACCTCAGAATGGAGTCAGATAAAAAACGGTAACACAGCTTGCCTTTGACCTCTGCTTGACCCCATACAGCAACAAATAACTAAACAAAACATTCTAGCACCCCATAATTTCCAGCAATTTATTAAAAAACCAAAAAAACCCCATCTCAGTTCATAACTAAATTGTAAGATAATTCTAGTAACAGCTTTCAAATGGGCGGTCATTGACTGACATCTGCTGAGTTTGTCTGGTAACATCCGTTTCCTAATTGGTCTAGTCGGTCAGCCAATCACCAGCCAGTATGTCATAAGACGTCACTGGCTTAAACGACACGAACATGCAAGCAACTTTCAGTGCTTGTTTGTACTGTGCGTAAATGAATGACAATTAAAAAAAGATGTTTAAAAAGTGTTTGTTTACATTTCCCCAAAGGGACAATAACAGTGGGTCAATATTTGTATTTTATCACATTGTCAAACTTCATATCTATTTACGCTTACTAACAATTTTTGTGTTAAAAAAAATGAAAAAGAAAAGAAAAAGAAAATACAGTTCTTCGTAGAACACTACCTTTGGGAAAAGTTAGTGTTCTTAGTGCTTGAATTGCCTACCCTTGGAAATATACATTAACTGTTTTAATATATTTTTTTAAAAATCCATGTACACAGTATTTACATTCACCAATCAGATAAGTTTCCGATAATTATTTCATTTTTTAACAGAGTCGGTGGAGCTTAGAAAACGGTGACCGTATCCCTTGCAGAGGAGTAAGACCCCCGCCCCTAAAAAAAAAGATGTCCTCGGTATAACACGGTTTAAAATTGTATCTGAGCTCTGGCGAGTTCGGAGTGCCTTTTTAGGATATAAAATATTATATTTTATAACCAATAGGTCAAGCATGAATAAATAAGAAAAGCCCAAGCATAAAGCGATGGACTGCGGAATCGTAGTAAGTGAGTTCGTACTCCAGTCGCGCTATTACGTTCACTTTCATGGCAAATACCCTTGGGAAAGGTATGAACCCCCTTATCCTCCCAGCTATGGGTTAAATAGTACAACTACTGTTCTTCTAGGAGAATAGCTTTGGCATTAAATAACCTTAGATAGGACCATAACAGATACTTCTACAATGTGAACTTGGAAGTAATGGCATTGAAGAGGTACTTTACATTCCTCAAGGCTCCAGAAATAGAGACTTAAAATCAGACATTGTTTAGTGTCATACTCAGAGCACTCATTAGAGGGGGTGTCCTCGTGGTGTAATGGTTAAAGCGATGGACTGCGGAATCGTAGTAAGCGAGTTCGTACTCCAGTCATGCTATTACGTTCACTTTCATATACCCTTGGGAAAGGTATGAACCCCCTTATTCTCCCAGCTATGGGTTAAATAGAAGAATAGCTTTGGTATTAAATAACCCACAAAGGTTGATATGCCATTAAAACAAAGAAATTAAACCAAACATAAAGCGGACCAAAATAAAAACTTTAGTGCAAATTAATAAAAAAAAAATTAGGATCCATAATTAAATAAGTGATTTCTGGAATCTGATTGGACAGAATAGTCACGTGCTGTTGTTATCGCCACTGTCCGTGCATTTGAAATTTTATCCAACTGAATGGGTCACTCTTCAGCCGGCCGTGGTGTCAACGGCACAGATCTGGTCGGGTGAGTCACGTCTCTGGACATACCTCGAGCCTCAGGGGGGGGCCGTCCCCCCCAGGCTTTAACACTCCTCGGCGGGGTTAGATTTATCGCCTGGCGCCTGCGGCGTCACTTTATAGGAGGATGCCGACGAGGCTCGATGCATTTTTTGGAATGCCGGGTACGTCTGGACTACGTTCCTGCGCTCGGACCCACTTGAAAAAACGCCTGGTGGGATTGAGGACAAATACCGTTGAATTCCATATAAACTTGTCATGGGGCGATTTTCGCGCAGAAATAAAATTTTTCATTTGGAGCCGATCACAGGATCAGGAGATCTATTTATTCTCGCTTTCGGTGACAACAAACACAGCTTCGAGTCTCATTCATTCGGCTTTGTGCCACATCTAAGTGAAAAGCTTAGTACGTAAATTACCAGACAGCAACACGCAGCCGGACGTGTGAGAGCTCGACACACATCAACACACGGCCAGTGAACAGGACATGCAAGAACACAAGATTTTTCCATGGTAAAAACGACACACTGGCGGCTACATCGACATGCTAACACCGACCCAAGTTCTGTTTCGTTATTATGACCACAGCGAGTCTGCACACCTCAAAAGAGGGTGTCCCCGTGGTGTAACGGTTAAAGCGATGGACTGCGGAATCATAGTAAGCAAGTTCGAGCACTAATCGCGCTATTACGTTCACTTTCGGACAAATACTCCTGGGAAAGGTATGATCCCGCTTATCCTCCCAGCTATGAGTTAAATAGTACCATTACTATTCTTCTAGAACGATGGATTTGGCATTGAATAACCCGAGAAGGTTGATATGCTATTAAATAAAAAAAACAAAAAAAGCACACCCAAAAACAATGTTCACAGTCGTGGCGAAAATGAGGTTACAATCTTTCCATCAGTTTATTTTCTTATGGAATCACCAGTCAGATTTTATGTCTCCACTCACACACACATATCCAGTTAGCAGTCAAACACACCCCGTTGATATGTGCTTTCACACTCACGCATACATACACACACATTATATTAACTTCTTATCAAGAACATTGATAAACTTTTGAGCTTTTGGTCTCTTACGACCAAAATAAAACAAAACACAAGTTTATGAATTACAAATGTAAATATATACAGTAATTTACAAGGCTCTTTGCTTTGTGGCACAAGGCCGAATGAATGGGGCACCCAATGAGACTCGAACTCGCTCGTGTAGGTTTGCTAGTCTAGCTTGCTAACCGTTATACAAATGTTTAACTATTTCAATTTGTTTTTTCTCTATTCGCTTCTTCACGTTGTTTTAATAATTTTGTGTTGTATTTGTGGATAGGACTCACGGATACAATTTTTCCTTTTTAATCGGAGTATATGTTCGCCAATGGTCCTGGAGACCTGGGTTCTATCCCAGGTCGCGTCATGCCAAAGACTTCAAAAATGGTACTTGATACCTCCTTGCTTAACACTCAGCAATATAAAGTACTTATCAAGGGCAAAGCGGAGCAATCCAGGGAAAGGAGTAGTGCTCTCCCCTACACCTCGGTGTAGAAGCTATTGAAAAGGGAGCCTTCTAGTCGCTCTCAACTACCGTCACCAACTTACACAGACCCAACACTTTTTGATTGCCATTAATCCCAGGTTCACTCTGACTTGGAGTGGCAGTACCTATTAGAGTTATATCTACGTATCAAGCAGATCTGCTTAAAAATTATTTGAGTTCGATAGGAATAGTTGATGACGTATAGCTTTACATTATTTGTTTTAAAAATAGTTTCTTGAAGCTGTGATTGTTTCCTAAGGACTATTATTAGTTACTTAGAACCATATAACTATATGCAAATAAATGACCATTTTTAAATAGAAATGATTACTAGAAACCATATAATCAATATTATTAGGAATACTTGATGGGGAGTGTCCCCACGGCGTAGTGGCTAAAGTGTGGGACTGCGACATTATAGTTAGCGAGTTCGAACTTCAGTCCCGTTATTCCGTTTACTTTTAGACTTATACCTCTGGGGAAAAGGTATGGGTTAAATAGTACCATTACTGTCCTACAAAGATGGCTTTGGTATTAAGTAACTCACGAAAGTTGATATGCCATTAAACAAAAAATCGAAATCGAATACTTGATATCATATAACTGTGCGCAAAAAAAAAAAAAACTCATGAGAAATAACGACACAAAAATATAACTATAAATGTACAATGAACGCAATTCTATAACTTCATGGAATAAAATAATCCAAGACAAGTTGAAATGCCATTAATATCAATCAATCATATATAATAGATTTAATGGTAAAAGCCCACAAAACATATTGAAATGAAAACAAGAATCTCCGAGCAATTTGTTGCAGTACCGGCCATTTGCCTAATGAGTAGAGTGTTTGCCAATGGTTCGGGAGACCGGGGTTCAATCCGAGGTCGAATCATACCAAAGACTCAAAAAATGGTACTTGATGCCGCCTTGATTAACACTCAGCATTATAAGGTAAGGATCAACGGTAAAGTGTTGCAATCCAGGGAATGGAGTAGCACACTCCCCTACCCCTCGGTGTTGTAGCTATTGAAAAGGGAGCGTCTGGGTCACCCTCGACTACGGTGGCCAACTTTACTTACTTACATAATCTCATTAAAACTCATCTGGAAAACCTGAGTTCAATCCCTGGGTAAGGTAGAGTCTGTAGTGGAAGGGAAAATTCGTATTTTGGTTTGGCGCGCAATTTAATTCGACACTTAATTTCACCCAATCAGGATGACTTATCCTATTCATCCCGGACCTTCATTTCCAGCCACCAAATCGGGTAAGCTGCCAAACACACCCTCTTTGGCTTGAGAACGCCGCCAAGTGCAGACGTCTCACTGCGGCTCTAGAATAGCAGCAGCAGCAGCGTGAACACAAAGAAGGAACCCATCTAATTTATGGATTCCTTACAAGGAATCCCAGTTGAATATAAATTAGATACATTCATCATGCCTCGCACAGGTACAACTTTATGTCACCCCAAAATTGGCTATGTCAATCCGACGCATAATCCCGCTCTCGACACGCTAGCTCTCAATTCACCTCTGGGCCACCTTAATGGAGATAACGCATACTCTCCCCAAATACCAGACACGAAACCCACGGTGACATCCAAAGTTCAATTCCTACAACTGCAACATGTCTTTCGTCAAAATGCAACGAACACAATCCCTCACACGTCCGACGACACACGCTGCCATCTCAACCTTCTCAACATCTCATAACTCAATTTCGTCTCAATACTCACAACCTTTCACGAGTCTTGCAGCACAAAAGCAAACCCAATATTCCATGCTGCAAATAAAAACCTATTCATAAAAATATATTTCGATCTTCGCCATCTTACTTCTTCATCCTCCTTTTATAGCTCACAACTTAGCGAGGGGATTAACAACACTAAGGGAGGAAACAACACAACGTAAACACACATACATTACAACCATCTTCCTCGCTAAACACAAACAACACTTTCCCTCGCTACCAACAACTAGACCCAGCTAAAAGTCGAAATGACCACGGTTTCAGTGAAGAAACTGGTTAGCATCAGACGGAAAAAATATGATGGTTATGGGTTTTAATATATTTGCTGTACAGCTTTCTAAACCATCAAACACATTCTTCTACATCCAATTAAGATTTCAGAACCTGATATCCCAATGCTTTCTCCGAAAAAAAAAGTAATCCTAAAAAGTTTAATAAACTTTTCTTTTTTTATTTATTTTAAATTAATTCTTTGTTTATTAATTAAATTTCGAGTGTTTAAATTTCAGATTTTTGTAAACTTAGTGAAAATTTATTCCTTCAATAGCTTAGTTGAAAAACCAATTAAAATTTCACACCTCTACTTCAATAGATTAGAAAGTTGGGTTTTTTTTTCTTTTAAGAAGTATATATATTAATTAAATTTGGACAACCGTAATTAGTTGTGCACAATAAGCATCCCTTACTTTCGGCGACGAAATTCTGTAAAAAAAATCTCTCAGAATTTGTAGTAGTCAAATTTAACATTTGTTTGACTTTTTATCCAGTTTATATCAACTAAAGATAAGAGTTTATATTGTTAATGTTTCGAACCGGACATTGGCATAATGGTTAGAGTGTTCACGAATGACCCGGGAGATCTATGTTCAATCCCAGGTCGAGTCATACCAAAGACTCAAAAATGGTACTTGATGCCTCCTTGCTTAACACTCAGCGATATAAGGTAGGGATAAAGGGTAGGTGGAGCAATCCAGAGAAAGGAGTAGCGCCCTCCCCTACACCTCGGTGTAGTAGCTATCGAAATGGGAACCTTCGAGTCACCCTCGACTACGGTCGCCAAATTTACTTACTATTTAGAGCAAAGACAAGGGCATGTTCATACAAAAATGTAACAAACTTTTGGCGAAAAGAAGTCACTATTGTTGGAGTTACATTTATAGGGATTACAATCTTGTCTTTCAAAAAATAATATCCGCTCGGTGGCATGACCAAAGTAGTTCATAAAACAGCGTAGCGAAGTCAAAACTCTCTCTCTCTCTCTCTCTCTCTCTCTCTCTCTCTCTCTTCGGTCCTGCCTCGACAGCTAGAAGCACGTTCTAACTGAGAGGGCTCTCACCTCAACAAACCTCGTGTCGTATTGGGCACGATACCACGCTTTGACGTAAGTCTTTACAAAAACAACTTCCATTCAATTAAGGACTCTTAATTCCAACCAAAAGACTTTTCAACTGCATGACAGAGCTTTTTTTATATAATGTACTCTTTTTTTAATTTAATGTCATTTCTGTATTCTTTCTATTTGGTTTGTACAGGCAATAAATACGTTGTTAATTCATCGTGAGTTGTTTTATATTGTTTGGCATTAGGAAACCATAAAATATCTCCTCAGCTGCAAGAGTCCGAATTCTATTCCTCGCCTTCAAATAATTGTGGTAGTGAGTTTTGGAACTCAGATACGATAAATATACGAAGACAAACCTCCAAGTTGCCAATAACAAGCCCACTCGATTCAGTCCTGACACTATCATCATCAAGTCGTGTCGATAGCACGAGGTTCTATCTCTCTCTCTCTATCATCCATCACTCCTGGCAGGTCTTCTAGACTGCATCCAGTATCCGCACAGAGATGATGTATACAAGTCTTTACTGGCCGACCAACACAGGTGTGTCCATGAATAGGAGTCCATAAAAGAACGTCACTTTTGAGTTCGTGCCCAGCATGTCTTGTTCACAAACATACATTGCAACAGCTATTTCTCAGTAGCGGTATAAAACAGAAGTGTTTGTACCACATTATTTAGTTTGAACAATAGATATAATTGACTTTCAGTCATGCAATCTCGAATATGGCGATGCACGTTCCTAAACAAAACAAAAAACCGATAGTATTTATTTCTTGTGTATAATACGCACCCCAAGCTTTTAGGCTTGAAAATATGGGAAAATAGAGCGTGTTATACAATAATTATGAGAACTTATTGACTATAAGTTTCAACTTTTGATTTTATTGCAAACTGTTGGAATTCAGGTAGCCATCTTGTTTTCAATTGTGCAATACAAAAGGTACGCCTTTTAAGTAACAAGCCTGGAATACGTACTGGTATTTGTCGTTGCTCATATATGCTTTTGTCATCTCTGATTGGCCAGTCTCCAGCTGCTGCAGCAGACGGCCGAGCTTATGAATATTTGCTGACAATTTGTAGACAGCTGATACCCATCAATAGGTATCCCCCCGTCCAAAGAAAAAAAAAAAAAAATCCAACGCAAACATTCTAAAAATATATTAGTCGTAACCAATAAATTTCAATGAGGCTTACAAATAAGTAAAGGTTCCCTACCCAGCCGTTAGACATCAGATGTGGCAGGTAAAAAGAACAGCAACCTCATTCTCAGTTATTCGAATAAAGAACAAGTCTCCAACATTATTCCTCCCAACGTTTTTGTATGTATTCTACTTAAGGCCGGCCAAACAACTGTTTGAACATTATTCCAACCAACACTTTCGTATGTGCTCTATTTAGGGCCGGCCTAGCAACACTTTTAATATTATGCCTAATAATACTTTTGAATGTACTCTACTTCGGGCCGGCCTTACGCCAATGGGACCAATTACTTCTAATTGGGTCATGTGCTTTAGAGGTCCCCGCACTAAAGTGTAATTTACTCTTGGCTCGTCAAGTACACACGATAATACATTCCAATATACATGTTCTCACTTGGACCCCGCATCTCTTAAGACCGGCCCTGGCCGTGGCCTCCGCGATATTGACGGCCACGCCCTGGTACTACCAACCTTTTTGTGTGTGTCCGCAATAGACAGGCTGCCGTTAATAATTTTATTATTTTATTATTATCTTTGATGTTTTGATTTTTTAATGCTAAAAATATATATTTTCATTCTTTTGTCACATGACTTTTTCTATCAAGGTCTCCTTCGATTTTTCCAAAATAAATAAATAAATAAATAAATAGAATTTAAAAAATATTCCTCCAAATAAACATGCAGAAGATGTTATTTAATAAATTGTTAGAATTTTAAATTTGTCATCACAATTATCGTAAATCGCGGCGTATAAGACGACCTTTTAAGACTGAAAAAATTTCCAAAAAGCCAAGGGTCGACTTATATGGCAGGGCTAAAATCTAAACCTTTAACACAGTGGAACAGTAAACCTAACTATTCAACATTTATTGTAACTCTGCTACGAACATTAAATTCGAGTTTGGTGAACACATTTAACAAATTAACATAAAACAATTAAGCAACAATATAAATTAAGCATTATATCAACACTAATCACACACAAGGGGTGTCCTCGTGGTGTAATGGTTAAAGCGATGGACTGTGGAATCGTAGTACGCGAGTTCGTTCTCCAGTCGTGCTATTACGTTCACTTTCGGGCAAATACCCTTGGGAAAGGTATGAACCCCCTTATCCTCCCAGCTATGGGTTAAATAGTACCACTACCGTTCTTCTAGGGGAATAGCATTGGCATTAAATAACCTAAAAAGAGTTGATATGCCATTAAACAAAGAAACCAAACCAAACCAAACTAATCACACACCCGTTTCGAACAGTTAATGCACTAACAGTAAACACTAACTGGAATGACACAGCATTCAGGCGGCCTTTTAGACAACTACAGTGTATTATCTATTTATCTGAATAATTTCATAATAGCATAATAGATTGTGAATTCATATGAAGATAAGCTCAAATGAGCTAGATTTGCATGTTTCATATATTCTTCTAGATGCCAACTGAATGTCTGGGGGTCGACCTATACAGTAGAATTACAAACTAAAAATCTTGAGGTCGACTTATAAGCCAGATTGACTTGTAAGCCGCAATTTACGGTAGGTATATAATCAAATTGAAAGAAATTTTGACTTGTAAGCCGCAATTTACGGTAGGTATATAGTCAAATTGAAAGAAATTTTGGTGCTTGTCCAGAATAGCCCACTAATGAATTCTGGTTATTTCTTTGCTAAGATAGAGAAAAATTTACAGAAATGTGAAACTTACATTTACTATCCTGATAAGAACAAATCAATCGTCTGCTTCATTTTTTTACTGAACAGTTAAATGATCCATAACTTGATACCTTAATGATTTTGGGAGGGATAGAATAAAGAAATATGGTCGATGGTCGAATTGTAGTGAGTTGAATATGCGATTTTGGAGTTTAACTTTTTATTAAAAAATCAAGCAAATAATTGAAACTTACACTTTTCTGGATGGTGGTTGTTAATAATATATTCTTATATAATTCTTTTAGACATTACAGCATGACAGAAATTTTCATAAGAGGCCTATTCTGGACAAAGAGCAAAATTTTGCGCCCAAAATATTTATTTGTTAATTTTGAACTTTTTTATGCGTTATTTATTTAAAAAAATATATTTTCCGAATAAAATACAATAGAATAAAATTAAATGCTTATAATCATTATTAAAATGGTTTTGAAGTGAAATATGTTGTTTCTTCAGTTCATTTTCTTTGTTTAATGGCATCTCAACCTTTGTGGGTTACTTAATGCCAAAGCCATCCTTGTCAAGGAATAGCAGTAGTACTGTTTAACCAAATGCTGAGAGGATACCTTTCCCAAGGGTATTAGTCTGAAAGCGGGCATAATAGTCTGACTGGAGTTTGAACTCGTTTACTTAAAGAGGCCTCAGTGCACTACTTTGGCCATGACCCCACAAAGACTGAACATTTTGTCTTTTGTTAAGTGGCTTTTAAGCAAGTAATGATAATGAAAAAACAGTATTTACACACACACATACACACACGAATGCACACACGCACATGTACGCACACACAAAACTCTACAAATTTGCTAATTATTGCATAACAAAGTTGGTCAATAACTGTTTACTTGCAATACCAGCCATCTTTAATACTGGCTTATTGCAATCAAAATAATGTTTATAAGTAATAACCTCTTTCATATTATTAGGATATTACTTTGAATAAGACTAATATTATCATTATCATCAATCAATCCATAATAGATAAAATCAAATATCATCATTATCATGAATCACACCACGACAGACATAACTAATCATTGCCATCATTATCATCATAATATTGAATCATCTTCTCTGAGTCAGTTGTCAGTAGACTACAGTTATAGGCCAAATATTGCTGACAAGAAAAATTTTTCTGATCCAATCAGTTCTCAAGGGAGAATCTCCCAGGCATAAGCTGCTACTGGGCTAGACTACAACATTGAAGTGAGTGAGGTTAAACTCCAGTTGCACTCTCTATATCTTTCTCTCTCTCACTTTCTCTCCCTATATATGCACAATTCTATCATATATATATATATATATATATATATATATATATATATATATATATCACTAGTTATTCTTTGTGATATCAAGATTGAATTGTTACCTGAGCCATTGTACAAGCATTAAATTCATCTTACCCCACCCTATCTTTCTGTCTTTGTAAGGAGATGATCTGTGACTCACAATAGTCACAGGTGTGAGGTTAGACTGTCTTTTTCTTCAGTATTTTCACAGATGTGTAAAGTAGATTTTATGAATGAAGCCAGCTGGTTTAGATTGATTAAAAATATCTAATGCAAGATACATTAGTGACATCAGATTCAAGACAGTTGTTAAAACACCTGCCAGGAAATTTGGCAGTGTACAAAAAAGTTTAATACAAGGATGAAGTCCGAATGTAGACTTCTTTAATTTTGATTAATAAATAGAGTGACCCTCATAGAATAACTTTTTTTAAAGAAATTATTGACTTTATATACATTTATATATATATATATATTTATATATATATATATAAGTAAAGTAAAGTTGGCAACCGTAGTTGAGGGTGACCCGAAGGCTCCCTTTTCGATAGCTATTACACTGAGGTGTAGGGGAGGGTGCTACTACTTTCCCTGAATTGTTTCACTTTACCCATGATCCTTGCCTTATAATGCTGAGTGTTAAGCAAGGAGGCATCAAGTACCATTTCTTGAGTCTTTGGTATGACTTGACCTGAGATTGAACCTAGGTCTCCTGGGCCAATGGCGAACACTCTAATCATTATGCAAATATATTAATATTGAAGATAGCCGCAAATAAATCTCTCCTCCTAGCAAAAAGTTGAAAAGAACAACTTGTTTTAAAAAGGCCTGGTCCATGCCAAAAATTGCCGAACTGGTTAAAAACTTATGTTACAAATGAACCCCAAGCAACACTCTGTAATTCTAAGTTTCATGCAAGGTACTCATAAGGAGGATAGATGGTATTGACAGCTATGATAAATTCGGGAGTCAAACTAGTCCATTAGCCTAGTGGATAGAGTGTTCACCCATGCCATGGGAGACCAGTGTTCTATCCCAGGTTGAGTCATACCAAAGACTTTAAAAATGGTTCTTGATGCCTCTTTGCTAAGCATTCAGCATTAAAAGAACCTAGTCTGCCCTACAATTTACCCATAGCTGGAGGGAGAATAGTTGGATTCATACCTTTCCCAAGGGCATTAGTGCTATGTGAAATGCAATCAGTCTTGTCCAGGATTTGAACTCGTGTCGCCGTGTCCATTTCCTACGACGATAACCATTACACCATGGGCAATAATAATAATGAGAAATAGTTTATGCATAAACCAGAATGTTACCTGGAAAATGAAACGCATAAAATTCTCTGGGACTTTGAAATGAAAATGGATCACCCAATTCAGTTTAGAAGAAGCGACAAAGCATTAATTCAGAAGAAGAAAAAAAATTGTCATCTTGAGGATGGCGCCGACCACACAGTTTAATAATGAAGGAAAGAGAAAAGCTGGACAAACACTAGCACCTTCCCAAAGAATTGAAAAAATTTGAGAATATAAAGGTGACAGTGATACCAATCATTACAGGAGGCCCAGGAATATCCCCAAAAGCCTGGAAAAGTGAATTGATAAGCTAGACATTAGAGAAAGAATTGAAACAATCCATCATATCATTAAAATCAGCTAGAATACTTAGGAGAGTCCAAGAAAACTAAAAAGTCTTATTGTCCCTTCAACTCCACTGAAAAACTCATCATTTAAAATTAGGGGAAAACTTGCAAAGAGTCAAAAAAATATTGTCACGTGATATCCCACTGAGACGATGGAAATGGGATGACTGCTGTTTGAATTAACAGTAACCTGACTTGGGTGACATCTAGTAACCCTAACAAAATCGTTTGACCAGGGGGAGGGAAGATAGAAGCCAAATGATTGGCTGGGGCCCTAAAACGGAAGTGGCACCCTTCTCCCCGTCGGCAAAAATAAACGAGAAGAAATGTTAGTTATTGGAAGGGGCTCGTGGCAGACAGACCCATAGCCATTTACTCCAGGTGAAGAAGACAAAAGAATATCTGAGACACGAGGGACCCGAGTTCTTCAAGCCAGTATTAAAAATAGCATAAAGTCTATTAGCCCGTGAAAGAAGAAAGATTCTCCAGTGGAACCCCGTCAAAAAATAAGATAAGTAACTTTGGGGCTATTTCTCCTTAATACCCAAATTTTATATACCACCCTCTCTCTCTCTCTCAATTTGAAGAAACGAAAGAACAGAAAAAAAGAAAGACATTTATGTCCATGGACTGTTCAATTCATTATACATATTTGACACTTTGAAAGTGTATCTCTTTGTATAGTAAAGGATTCATGTATTTTAATGTTACCACGTGGTCTAAGTTGTTCTTTGCAGTTCTGCTACGAATTTGTTAAGTCACATTTCCTTTTCAGCTTCTATTCACCTCATGTTATCTTGCTTAAAATTGTCCTATAAATTCCTTTAAAATATCACATTGGAAACCGGAGTTGCCGACTACTACAAAATAATATTATTACGACTAAAACCTATAGGTCCATATCTTCTGTTGTCTAGGGGAGGAAGTTTAGCGACCTGGTGGGTGTGTGGATAGTGTGAAATTTGGAACCCCTTGCCAGCGGCGGTCAGTCTGGCCCTAAATTAATCACTCACATAATATGCCAGGTCTTATATGCCTGAGAGAAAAACTCTGAGCGAGGACTTATTCTATAGGGGATCAAGTGCCAACCTGCCCCGTCTTCACACGTGCGAAAATAAAACCCCGTTCTGGGATAAAAGTAAACCTTTCGCATCACAATATGTGCTGTGAATCAAAATTCTGTTGATGACTATCACGTGACAGACTTATTGATCCACATTCTAAAATACCTTGCTTACTCATTTCTCAGGGACAGTGACTTAATTTTGATCATATAATTTGTCAAGTCCTTCAATCTATCTATCTATCTATCTATCTTCAACCAAGTACTGACAGGAAAGCAATGTCTTATCAATTTTTTATAAGGGAACATATAGAAGGATAAAGGAAGAGTAAAAACTCTCCAATAGACTTTTATGTTGGGCCCAAGAGCTTTTGAATATACTCTGGCCATTATCAAGAACAAAAAAATCAGACAAGTATGTTGTCATATCCGGATAAACTTCGAGGACACTAGATTTGAATCACACACACACATATATATATGTGTGTGTGTGTGTGTGTGTGTGTGTGTGTGTATGTAAAAAGATCAGCTGAAAATTTCATAGACTGACCAAGATTCTATCATGGAATGTGACCAAATAAGGTTTATTTTTCAACTTAGTTCCTTTTACAGTCCACACAGTTCTATCATTGTTGCAGTGCTAGGATCTCAAAAGGCAAAAATGTCATCCACTGCAGATATGACAGAATCATATGAACTTTTCAGCCCACCCTCATATATATATATAGAGAGAGAGAGCGAGAGAGAGAGAGAGAGATAAAAGCAAGACAGTAAGCAACTTGATAGAGCTAAATAGGCAATGAAGCAGGCCTCTACATACTTTTAAATAAAAATCAATTTCAGCTGTCATCTCACCTTAACAAATTAAAATAATAATAATAATAATAACCTGTGTCCCCTATCTTCTCTACATTGGTGAGCCTAGAAAAAAATACACTATTATCCATAAAATGAATTGAGTAAACATATTTCTTTGTCTTTACAATTGGCAAACCTTGTCAGCATGTAATTACTGCTGCTTGTCTGGCACAGCTTCCATCTGCTGTAAATTTACCCTTGTACAAATTATCTGGGATCTTTAACCAGTCTAAATTTCCCCATGGATTCAAGAGTGTAAGCATTAGTCACATGGCTCGTGATTGGCCGCTCAAGTGTCATGTGACAGTGACATTTAAAAATTTGGTCAGGGGGTTTGGTTGGAGCAAGAGAGTAGGGCAAGGCAGTGGAGGTGGGAAAAATCAGCAAACATTCATACACATAGACAGGTGGATATAAACAAACAGGGTTGTATATACATACACAGTTTTTCATTGAAATGACACATCAGTTCTTTAGCTAGTCAGTTATCTACATTTGAATAATATATATATATATACATACACAGTTTTTCATTGAAATGACACATCAGTTCTTTAGCTAGTCAGTTATCTACATTTGAATAATATATATATATATACATACACAGTTTTTCATTGAAATGACACATCAGTTCTTTAGCTAGTCAGTTATCTACATTTGAATAATATATATATATATATATATACACAGTTTTTCATTGAAATGACTCATCAGTTCTTTATCTAGTCAGTTATCTACATTTGAATAATATATATATATACATGCACAGTTTTTCATTGAAATGACATCAGTTCTTTAGCTAGTCAGTTATCTACATTTGAATAATATATATATATATATATATAAAGAAGACGTGTAAACTGTCTTCATTTTTATACAATCAGGTTTTACTCCAAACCTTACTCATACAAAAATTATATATATATATATATATATATATATATATATATATATATATATATATATATATTTACTTTTTATATATATTTAATTGCATGGATGCTTATCTGTGACCATATGAGCATCCATACTATTGTATATATATAAAAACTAATATATATTCATATCGTTATGTTACATTTATTTATTATTATATTACATAATAGCTCTATCACAGATATTATGCACTCTCCAAATTAAACCACATTTGGTCTACCGTAAATCGACCAAGTGAGATAGTGACAACCATACACGGTTATAATTATCTATATATATATATATATATATGTATATTTTGGCAGCATTTCTTCATTAATACAAATTTCGTTGAACATAATCAACATTTTCTGCCTACATATTTTCTTATTGATCCATTCGTATTGCCATATTGCTTTTATCATATTCGGCAGGAATTGATTGATGTATTTTCCATAATTGTATATATCCCAAGTATTTCCTGCCCGACTTTGGGCCATCATCAGGGGAGGATCTATTACAAAAGAGATGTAACTTTTGTTTTTGCATAACTACTATGTAAGAGCGTATTTACTGTTGGAGTGTATAGTGTTTGCTTTTAAATGGGTTTCTATAAATAGTGCCAGTAGCTAAAGACATTTAAGTACATTAGCACTGGTTTGAAAATTAATTTTGTTAAGTGTCGGTTGCTTGTTTCTAATATGTACTGCTTCGAGAATCTGTAGTTTTTGTTTATTATTTTGATGTTCTAATATTGTTGTGTTGTCGGTGAGAATTTTTTGTAATTCTGTTGTTGGACATGAATGTTTTTTTAAATGCTGAGCTATTGAACTTGTATCAGAAAGGTGCATTGTAAGTCTCCTCGACAGGGTAGTTGAGGTTAAACCAGCATATATATTATTATTATCAGAGATACAATCTCCTAAAGGACATTTAAATTTATATATAACGTTGGTTTTTTGCAAAACCCCAATCGAGGGAGAGGAATTATTTCTAATAACCAAGTTGGAGGTTTTAGATTTAGTATAATAAGTTTAAAACCTCCTACTTGGTCATATATATATATATAAATAATCATATTTATGATTGTATGCAAACAATATATACATATATATATAGTTTTCTCACCTCCTCACAGTCTCATCAGTGAAAGTTTCATCTATATGGAAAAAAATACAATCTTCTGATGAAATGGTCTCATTATGATTGCAGATTATATATCTTTAATATAAACATTTTGAACAGGTGCTCTAACTAAATAGAGCTGATTTGAAATCTGAAATATCAAAATGAACTCAGCGTCAAATACTGCCCAAAACTCTGAGTTTCACTGACATTGGACTGTACAATCATTACGGGGATAACAGTATTATGTGGGGCTATTTGCTTTTATACTATTTCTTAACAGAGAGTGTGTATATATTAAAGATTTGGTTTGGTTTCTTTGTTTGATGGCATATCAGTCTTTGTGGGTTATTTAATGCCAAAGCCATCCTTCTTGAAGAACGGTAGTGGTGTTATTTAACACATTGCTGAGGGAGATAAGGGAGTTCATATCTTTCCTAATGGTGTTAAGATATTTGTCTGAAAACGAATGTGATAGCATGACTGGAGTTTGAACTCGCTTACTCTGAGGTCGCAGTCTAGCATGTTAACCACTACACCATAAAGACTACACTGCATTATAATGGAAGATAGTGCAAGAAAGAAAAGAAAAAAAGCAACCACATATTCTCCATATTTCTTTCTCTTTCTGCTCCTCTTCACAATTTTTTTCTTTGTTTTTTTTTTACGACAATTGCATTTTTGACAGTGAATTATGCAAATTAATCTGTGGTTAAGTGGCACATAAGAAATTTGTCTAACTCTCTTTTACAATTTGGCAATTTACTGGTATACAAGTGTCTAAAATTTGTCATTTCTCTTTGGGGCATAACCTGCTCCCTTTCTCACACCCTTTAAAAGTTGCAGCTTTTTTTATTACTCATAATTTGATGATTGGTAACTTTCCTGTATCATCCCAAATCTTCAATACATGAATTGCCAATATTGTAAGTAAAGTTGGTGACCTTAGTTGAGGGTGACCCGAAAGTTCCCTTTTCAATAGCTACAACACTGAGGTGTTTCAGGAGGACGCTACTCCTTTCCCTAGATTGCTCCCCTTTACCCTTGATCCTTACCATATAATGTTGAGTGTTAAGCAAGGCAGCATCAAGTACCATTTTTTGAGTCTTTGGTATGACTCGACCTGGGATTGAACCGCGGCCTCCCGGCGAACACTCTACTCATTAGGCCAATGGCCTGTTTGTATTAATACTATACTTCCTATTTGCAAAGCACATTCATGATTATAAAAACTTTTCTTCCACTTGTGATCTGAGGCCTTGATGTGGGTCCTATCATCACAATCTTTATTTTCACTCCTATTTTCATTGGCTCGATCGGCTGGGGCTGTGGAATACACCAAATGCATTTCTGCAGAGGGGTACTATTTACGAACCCCTCCGCTCGGGCAGGATATGACACAAGGTCAATTTTTAAGCGGAGTTTAACAGGTTTGAATTCAGAGTTTTGCTTCTCCTAGACTAGTTGCCTAACCAAGGCTGAAGAACCTAGTCTGTCCTACTATTACCCATAGCTGAAGGGAGAATAATTGGATTCATACCTTCCCCAAGGGTATTAGTGCTATGTGAAATGCAATCAGTCTCGTCCAGGATTTGAACTCGAGTTGCCGCGTTCATTTCCTATGACGATAACGACTACACCACGGGCACCTCCTGCAGAGGGGTAAGACCCCACCTCCATCCCAACAAGTGTCTTGGATAAAACACTAAACAATCTGATGGTGAGGCTCTAGTAATGCAGGAGCTTTGGGGAATGCAGAGTACCCCTACATTGCCATCACTCCCAGGTCCACTCTGACCCAAAGTGGTAGTACCTGATAGAACAGTTTGAAATTTAAATGGTGAGTGAAAAGATGACTTATGCTAAATTGAATTTTTAGAAATAGAACTGTTTGATCATTTAACTGTGCTTAAACAAATGATTGATATTTAATTGAAGTGTAAGTGATACATAGCAATACTTGGAACCATTTAATTGGGTGCAAAAGAATGAGCTTCAGCTCATTTAAAAATGTTATTAACAAGATGGGCTTTAAATCATGTATATTTAATATATATGTATAAAAAGGATTTGGCATTAAATAACCTACAATGGTTGAGATGCCATAAAACCAAACCTATTTTCATCATCAGTAAATAAAGCCTTATACATTACAATTTATGATGCTACCTTCAAAAGGGCAACTTTCAGGGTCTCTGCAATTGCATCGTATATGCGGATTGCAAGTTGGCTCTTCAAATTTTTGACGTTTTTGTAAATAATTTTCTCTACTGTTGTTGTTTTTATCAATTTATATAATATTTCAGACCTGGTGAAGTGCTTGTCAACGAACCTAAGGAAAATTCCGCCAACATTTCTTTTGACATTTATATTATACAGAAAATTAAACCATATTACATTTTTGTATCTGTTGAGTTCTCTGGTATTTTGGCTATTAACATATGTCAACTGGTGACTGAGGCTGTTATTCTTTTGGAAATTTTCACATTCTAATTTGGTTCCATTAATATATATATATATATATATATATATATATATATATGTATGTATACAGGGTAATTGAAAACTGACTCCCTATTTTAAAATTCTTATAATCTATTACTTAAGTATGATTTTTATAAAAAAATGAATTATAAGTATCTTAAGATAGAAAGATACTTTTCAATTACTCTGAGTGTGAATGCACACATATAGACTGACAGACAGACACACGCATATATAATACACACACACACACACGCATATATAATACACACACACACATATATATACACACACACATACGCACGCACACACACACACACACACACACATATATATATATATATATAAATACACATAGATATGTAGAAACATATATAATGCAAAGCACCCCTCCTGTTATATATATATATATATATATATATATATATATATATATATATATAAAAGAGGAGTGCTAAGCATAATGTGTATTATCATTGAAAATGGAATCAGTGACCTGAGCTCAAATCCTAAGCAAGGTTATTTGCATTTCACTTCATGCTAATGCCCTTGTGAAAGGTGTGAATCCCTCTCTTCTATCTCTAACAATGGGTAAATAATAAGGCAGGTAGGGTATTTTAGCCTTGTTTAAACAAGTCTAAATCCAGTCTAAGAGTATGAAAATTCTGAATTCAAACCTGCTTTTCTCAGCTTAAAAACTGACCTTGTGTCACATTCTGTGGTATAAGGTATGTATATAATCAAACCCAGCCAAAAATCACATGTAATATCAAGATTTTTTATTTGACCAATAATCATGAACGGCAGTTACAAGAACAGCTAGTGTTTATAGATTAATATTGATATCAAAAGGGTTTACTTTAAGCCTATGGTTAGGTATAGCTTTAGTTTAGTTTCTTTGTTTTTTAAAGGAATATCAACCTTTGTTGGTTATTTAATGCCAAAGCCATTCTAGTAGAAGAAAATCAGTAATTTTATTTAACCCAAAGCAGGGGGAATAAGAAAGTTCATAGTTTACACAAGGGTGTTAGGCTAAAAGTGAACGTGATACTGCAACTAGAGTTTGAACACACTATGACGTTGCGACCCAGTACATTAGTTACTCTCCCACACAGACTAGTCAAACTCTGGTATTGAGAACCAAAATAAGCTTTTAATTTTCTTCAATTACTATTGAGACATTGTCGATCTTTTAAAATCTATGATAAAAATGAATGCAAATATTTGCAAAACAATGATTTTCCTGGCCCAGAATCCAAATAGTTGGGGGCTCGGTAAAGAACAAATTCATTATATGAGCTGTGTCCATATTTGGACACATTTAAATCTTTCGAATACATTAATTTATTTAGATTAGTATGCTCATCTTTGTTGTTATAGTCACAGCATTTTGGTAGATGTACTTTCATTTGCCTCATCAAGTTATAACACAAACGATAAGGAGATGAGTCTGAATAGAAAAATATCTGAATTGGGATCAAAAAGTATCTGAATAGATTCAGTTAAAGATGATGGAATGCATTGTCTATAAATATCAACACTTATCAATAAGTCCTCAAAATATTCTGTTGTTTAAATTATAAGAAATTATTCTCATATATTTTTAAAAGTGAAAGTGAAAGTTGAGCAAACCAACTCCGAAGATAAAAGTCAGGCCATTCAAAAAGGAATTTCAACAATGAAAATATATTGTTTATCATGAAGTTTTAAGGAGGTGCCCTTGGTGTAATGGTTATCGTCGTAGGAAATGGACACGACAACACAAGTTCAAATCCTGGCCGAGACTAATTGCATTTCACATAGCACTAATACCCTTTGGGAAAGGTATGAATCCATGTATTCTCCCTCCAGCTATGGGTAAATAGTAGGGCAGACTAGGTTCTTCAGCCTTGGTGAGGTAACTAGTCTAGGAGAAGGAAAACTCTGAATTCAAACCTGTTAAACTTCGCCTAAAAATTGACTTTGTGTCGCATCTTGCCCGAGCGGAGAGGTTGGTAAATATGATCATGAAGTTTTAAGAGAGTAAAATATTCTTTTCTGTTGCTTACTTTATTTGTTTAATATCAAGCTGAGAAAATATTGTCACTCAATGAAAAAAATTGAATTGGAATTAAATGACCTGTAGTTTAAAAGCTAATAAAGTGCTCTATATTTAATTGATAGAGCGAATCTAATTTTCAAATTGTTATTTACCATATTTACCCAAACCCTCCGCTCAGGCAGGAAAAGACACAAGGTCAATTTTTAAGCGGGGCTTAACAGGTTTGAATTCAGAGTTTTCCTTCTCCTAGACTAGTTGCCTCACCAAGTCTGAAGAAATCAGTCTGCCCTACTATTTACCCATAGTTGGAGGAAGAATAATTGGATGCCTACCTTTCTCAAGGGTTTTAATGCTATGTGAAGTGCAATCAGTCTCATTCAGGATTTGAACTCGTGTCGCCGTGTCCATTTCCTACAACAATATCCATTACACCACAGGCACCTCCTAAATTGTTATTTACAATCTTAACAAAATGCTTCTTTCATGTGTGTTTGCAATCAAAGGCAGTCAAGGTGGTTTCTTCCAATAAAATCTTGAGACTGTCAGCAGGTTGATATGAACTTGAACATATTTATTTTATCAGAGTTGTAGCATCTGTTAGGATCTCATCTATGAGTCAAATAAATCTGTTTGAAAAGCATTTTGTGATTTGCTTGGTTTCTTTGTTTGGGTTTTATGGCATATCAACCTTTGTTGGTTATTTAATGCCTAATCCATTTTTATGTAAATAATCAGTTCTATTTCAAACAATTCAGTTTAGCATACGTCAACAAAGTTAAATGGCTCCAAGTATTACTATGTATCACTTACAATTCAAATAAAAATCAATCATTTGTTTACACACAGTTGATTGGTTGGGTTTTATGGCATATAAACCTTTATAGGTTATTTAATGCCTAATCTATTTTTATACAAATAAACAGTCCTATTTCAAACAGTTCAATTTAGCATAAGTACACAGTTTAATTGTCAAAAACATTTCAAGCTATTCAGTTTAGTCAAAGAGTCCTAATTCAAACAATTCAGTTTAGAGTAAGTATAGTTTTTGTTTACACACAGTTAAATGCCAAAACAGCATAATAATAATTTGTTTGTGCACAGTTGTATGGTATCAAGTATTCTTATTTAATATAAATAATTTGCACACTGTTGTATTCCTATCTAACACTGATAATTTATACACAAGTATATGGTTTAAAGTAACTATTCCTATTTAAGAAAAGCATAAATAAAGCATCAATGTCAAAAACAGTTCTCTTTCAAGCAATTCAGTTTAACATAAGTATGTAGTTTAAATTTTAAAACAGTTCTATTTCAAGCAATTCAGTTTAGTATAAGTATGCAGTTTAAATGTCAAAAAAGTTCTATTTTAAGCAATTCAGTTGAGCATAAGTATGCAGTTTAGTTTCATTTGACCCATAGATAGGACCCTATCAGGTGTTTCCACTCCAGGTCAGAGTGGACCAGGGACCGATGGCAATGAATGGGTACTCTGCATTCCCCAAAGCTCCAGCATTACTGGAACCTTAGCATCAGATTGTTTAGTGTCATATCCAGGACAGGTTGGGGTGGTCTTACCTTTCTGCAGAGATGCATTTGATGTATTCTACAGCCCCAGCTGACTGGGCAAGTATCATATGGGTAAACTTGAAACCATATAATTCTGTGCTAGCAACAAATTATTATTATTTTATTGCTTGCAAATTTTTCGCACCTGTGTAAATTGGTGATCATTCTCTAGAGTCTGAATGACAGAAAGTCTCCTTGAGTCTCAAGGACACTTCTTCGTCTTTTAGCCAATCATAACAATGAGGTGGTAGGGATGATCTTGATTCTTCCTCTGATTTCCAATTCCTTGAATCTTTTTACCAAGCCTATGGGGACCATTCCAGGTGCTCCATTTACAATCGGTATCACTGTCATTCTATTGTTCCCCAGTTTTTTTTAGTTCTCTAGGAAGGTCCAAGTATTTGTTAATCTCTTCCCTTTCTTTTATTTTCACTCTGTGGTCAGAAGGATTGGCACTAGAAGGCAAATTCTTTTTTTTTCTTGTTAATTAAAACTTATTATTTAATTTTCAGCTTTAATTCTAGTTCTTCATATTCCTTCAGTGGGTTTTTATCCGAGAGTGAGAGAAGGTAGTGATTATATGCATTCTATATATCTATGTTTTTTGCTGTTTCTTTTTTTAGATATTTTTCAATCACATTGATTTTACTCTTCTAAGGAGATGAGCAGTTCTACCAAGTGCATTTTATTCTATTTTCTATCGGCTAGGACTGCCAGTACCAGCTCATTAGTCTAATAGGTAGAGTGTTCGTCAATGGTCCTAGAGACCTGGGTTCAATCCCAGGTCGTGTCATACCAAAGACTTTAAAAATGGTACTTGATACCTCCTTGCTTAACACTCAGCAATATAAGGTACGTATCAAGGGTAAAGTGGATAATCCAGGAAAGGATTGCACCATACCCTACACTTCGGTGTAATAGCTATCGAAAAGGGAGTCTTTTGGTTGCCCTCGACTACGGTCGCCAGCTTATATACTTTATATATGACTGCCCAGTATCTCATGAATGTGTTTATTTGTTCCTTTTATTCTTATACCCAAGGCTCCTACTATTACTGGTATGGTGATAGTTTTAAAGCGCCACATTTTTGTCCATTTCTATTTCCAGGTCTTTGCAGTTACTTTATGATATTCTTTGATGGATATGTTATTATCTGTTGGCACTAATCAATTAGAAGACATGTTTTTCTTTTATAGACGATATCTGGTCTGTTGTTCTTTATTTTTCTATCAGTTTGGATAGCGGATTCAGTCAATTGTTATTATTTTACTCATTATGAGTCTTTCACACCAGTGTTAGCAGTTAATCTTTCACTGAAGTCTGTAGAACAACAAGCCGAACCAAGTCTCCATGACTCTTCTGAGAATTCGAATTGATTTCAACAATGTCATGGTCTCAGTTTTTCCTGGGACTGCAGAATACACTGACGGTATTTCCGAGTAAGAGTGTTTGCCAATGGTGCGGGAGACTGGAGTTCTATCCTAGGTCGAGTCAATACCAAAAACCCAAAAAATGGTAGTTGATGCCACTCTGCTTAACACTAAGCATTATAAGGTATGGATCAAGGGTAAAGTGGAGCAATCTAGGGAATGGAGTAATGCCCTCCCCTACACCTTGGTGTAGTAGCTATTGAAAAAGGAACCTTCGGCATTAATTTGCTGTTGGCTTTGATGCTAGCGGACACTGTCCAGCAACAGCAGACTTGAGGCTGTAAGGCCTCCGGTTTCGGTTGAGTGACCTTTAGGGGACCAAGCTGCATCATTGACAACTTTGTCACCTTTGTAAAGCTTTGGATTTTGCTGTCTAGTTTAAGCTATAATCAGGCATACGTGCCTGGACCCAGATTTGGTTCCAAGTCCAGCTAGTCTCATCAGGCCCACATTGCACTAAGTGGGTCGATAACCAGCATAGTCCAGCAAGACTCAAGCCGTGGCTCATCCCTAACCTTCCCTTCCCCTAAATCCTCACTTTAATCGACCTTCGGGTCATTGACCTTGTGTCAAGTCCTCTCTGGTGGGAGTCAGAGGCAATAAAGCCCTCGACTACGTTTGCCTACTTTACTTTTTTACTATGCTAAATGGAATTGATTGAAATAGAACTGTTTTTTATATTTAAACAGTGGACTTATGTTAAACTGAATTGTTTGAAATAGAACTGTTTTAACATTTAACTGTGAATAAACAAAAAACTATACCTATGCTAAACTGAATAGTTTGAAATGTAACTGTTGATATGTATAAAAATGGATCTGGCTTTAAATAACTCAACAAGTAATTATTATTATCAAATAGGAATAATTACTTGTAATAAAACTAACCAACCAACCAACCAACTGAAACATATATTTCTATAATTATGTAGATACATACATTCCTTTGTGTGAAATTTCATAGCTGAAATAAAGAGTGATTATTTTGATTGACGGTTGCCTTAAACACTTTCATAAGAATAGACATATATAAATAATTCACTGGCAAATGTGTAAATTTATACACGTGCGCACATAATAAACCATGGATAAAAATTTGACTTGGTGATTAAATAATTCAACAAGGGTTGACATGCGGCAGAACCAATCCAACTACATGAAACCTATGGATAGGGATAGGGAAATATAATTCTTTCTGGATGTCTGAACAGTGTCAGAATAATTATCTTTACATGCAAACCCTAATCACAAAATTAAGCAGCATTCCAATACACACACACACACACACACACACACACACACACACAAGCACATACATGTGTGTATACACACACATATATGTACACACACACAAACACACACACATACACACACATACATACATACATACATGTACACACACACACACACACACACACACACACACACACACACATTCATACATAAATATATACATACAGGGAAATTTATTAAACTAACTGATGTGAAATTAAAATGGTCGGGATCATTGATTAGTTATATTTACATAGGGACTCTTAGAAAACATCAAAGCTTACATCTATCTCTCTCTCTCTCTCTCTCTCTATATATATATATATATATATGTATACACACACACACACATACATATATCAGTATATATATGCATAAAAAATATTTATACAAGAGGTGATTAAATAGTATCAAAACTGAAACTTCAATTTTAAATATATAAATATATATATATATATATATGTGTGTGTGTGTGTGTGTGTGTGTGTGTGTGTGTGTGTGTGTGTGTGCGATGGACTAAAATCAGTCTGATATATACCTATTCATAAGTGTCCATGTATATATGTATGTGTGGAGGTGCATTCACATACGGGTATCTATTAGGCTAAACTTAGTCTGTCAAGAAATTATATCTGTGGGAAAGAGATTAATTATATTTACACAGAACTCAAGTATATATATATATATATATATGTATGTGTGTGTGTGTGTGTGTGTGTGTGTGTGTGTGTGTCTATATGTCTGTTTGAGGTGCCTATGCCTATGGTGTAATGGTGAGTGTTGTAGGAAATGGACATGGCAACACAAGTTCAAATCCTGGACGAGACTGATTGCATTTCACATACCAAAAATAACTTTGGGAAAGGTATTAATTCAAGAGTTCTCCTTCCTGTTATGGGTAAATAGTAAGGCAGACAGTTCTTTAGACTTGGTTAGGCAACCAGTCTAGGAAAAGGAAAACCTGTTAAATTCAACCAGTATAGGAGAGATTCAGACCTATTAAACTCTACTTACAAATTGACATGGCATCACATCCTGCCCATGTATGTGTGTGTGAGTATATATATATATTAATATTGGAACAAAATCTAACTTTATGAGAAAAGGAAGACAAAATGGAAAATCAGATTGAAATATTTTCTGATGTGGATAGTTTCTGAATGGATTTTTTTCCCTAGATATATTTTGTATTTGTGGAATAAAATCCATCCTCTGTGAAATGCAATCAGTTTCGTCCAGGATTTGAACTCATGTCGTTGTGTCCATTTCCTACGATGATAACGATTACACCACGGGCACCTCCTTAGGCCATATCAACCATTGTCGGTTATTTAATGACAAATTTGGTTTATACATATATCTTGGATATATATGATTTGTAAACACGAGTCAACAAAGTTAAATATTTCCAAGTATTGCTATGTATCACTAACAATTCATTTAAATAGTCATTTGTTTACTCCATTAAATAATCAAACAGTTCTATTTCAAACAATTCAATTTAGCATTAGTCTTTTGTTCACAGTTTAAATATCAAACAGTTCTGTTTGACCCCATTTTCAGGTGTTACCACTCCGGGCAAGAGTAGACCTTGGAGCAATTGCAGTGAAGGGGTACTCTGCGTTTCCCAAAAATTCCAGCATTACTGGAGCCTTACCATCAGATTGTTTCGTGTCATATCAAGGACGCTCATTTAGGACTCTTGACAAAAATGCATTCAGTTGGCTGTTTCAAAACTGAAAATTCATCTGAAGTTATGTGATAGACATTAAAAAGACACTCATTTAGGGTTGGGAGGCTTAACCCTCGACAAAAATGCAGTCAGTTGGCTGTTTCAAAACTGAAAATTCATCTGAAGTTATGTGATAGACATTAAAAGAAACAAAATACATTGTCAAGTATTTAGATCGATAGATTGATAAAGAAGAGCTGTCTAGAGATTGAGATGAGGAAGAGGAGAGTCGATGCCAATTCATATTTCAAATATATGAAGCTTGCCTTGTTACTTTACGGAGGTTATCTACATCTTCATGAACTTTTCTTATTTGACTATAATAATAATTTGTTTGCGCACAGTTGTATGGTATCAAGTATTCTTACTTAATACAAATAATTTACATGCTGTTGTATTCCTATCTAACACTAATAATTTATACACAAGTATATGGTTTAAAGTGACTATTCCTGTTTTAGAAAAGCATAAGTACAGTTTCAACGTCAAAAACAGTTCTATTACAAACAGTTCAGTTTAGCATAAGTATGTAGTTTAAATGTCAAAGCAGTTCTATCTCAAGCAATTCAATTTAGTAAAAGTATGCAGTCTTTTATTTGCACACTATTATGTGGTATCAAGTATTCCTATCTAACTCTAATAATTTGCAAGTAATTATATGGTTTCAAGTGACTAATCATAATAATCTTTTGTAAACTATCATAGCTTAAATGATTTATTCTTAATACAAAGACGATGTCCTCATGGTGAAATGGTTAAAGAGATGGACTGTGGAATCATAGTAAGCGAGTTTGAACTCCAATTCCGCTATCACATTCACTTTTGGACAAATACCCTTGGGAAAGGTATGAACCCCTTATCCCTCCAGCTATGGGGTGAATAGTACCACTGCTGCTCTTCTCGAAGGATGGATCTGGCAATGAATAACCCACAAAGGTTGATATGCCATTAAACAAAGAAACCAAACCAAACCTCAATTCAAATAATTGACACTCAGTTATAGGGTTTCAAGTATTCCTATAAAAACAAATAATTCTAAAAGAGATCTATTTGACCCATGAATGAAATCCTAACAGATACTACCACTCTGAGTCAAAGTGAGCCTGGGAGTAATGGTACTGAAGAGGTACTCTACACTCTCCAAAGAGTCATATCAAGAACATCTCTTTTAAGAGGGCCTTACTCGTCTATAGAAGATCGATACAGCTGGTGTCTTGTAAGCCCCACCAATTAGTAAGCTAGACTTGTTCTCTGTGAATTTGATCCATAAGTGCCTCACACTAGTGGTCTTGTATCATACTAAAAGAAGCTGTAATAAGTAACTAGAGAGTAAGTAAGAAAATTTGGTGACTGTAGTCAAGGGTGACCCAAAGGCTCCCTTTTGAATAGCTACTACACTGAGGTGTAGTGAAGGACACTTCTCCTTTCCGAAGATTGCTCCACTTTACCCTTGATCCTTACCTTATAATGCTGAGTGTTAAGCAAGGTGGAATCCAGAAACATTTTTTGAGTCTTTGGTATGACTCAACTTGGGATTGAACCCCAGTCTCCTGGACCATTGGTGAACACTCTACTCAATAAGCCAATGGTCTGGTTGTACTAGAAAGACACTTGCACTATAAATATCAAGATTTCATTTAATTTCTCATAGATATTTCTATTCTATTTTTAAATCTCTCTCTCTCTCTCTCTCTCTCAGTTTAAAAATCTGGACAGTCTGTAAGATGATGCATACTGTTTATCTGAAGTTAGCCCCCACATATCCAAATTCTTCTAAGGTATCTCTCTCTTACACACCCTCATATATATATATATATATATATATATATATATATATATATATGTATGCAAGGTAATCAAGTGGTTTCTATGTAGGGTAAGACTGGTTTTTTTTGGCACCCAAATGTATAATTTTAAATATCTTTTTATTTTCCAAGATACAAGAACTTGTTGACATTTTTACGTGGAAAATAACTAAATTTTGCCTGAAATCATCTAACTCTTGGTCACCTAGTTGACAGAGCCTAAAATTCACTGATAGTATCTCCTGCCAAAGAATAAGACCCACTCCAAAAAATTGTGTTCTGGCTTTGACATTAAACTGTATCAAGTGGTGAGGTTCTGGTGATCTACCAAGTATAGAGTCAACTTTTTGTTGCTGTCACTCCCAAGTCCATTAGAATTATGAGTGGTAGCACTTGTTAGGGTCTCACATCGACTGGTTAAATTGATCTGTTTGAAAATTATTTGTATTAGATAGGAATGCTTGAAACCACATAACTGTGTAGAAACAAATGATTATTTATACCAAATTTGTAATATTATTTTGGTTTCAGTTTCTTTGTTTAATGACATATCAACCTTCGTGGGGAATTTAATGCTAGAGCCATCTCTGTAGGACGGTAGTAATGCTATTTAACCCATCACTGGAGGATGAGGGGGCTCATGCCTTTCCCAAAGGTATTAGCCCAAAAGTGAATGCAATAGCCAAACTGGAGTTCAAACTTACTTTGCCCAGTCAGCTGGGGCTGTAGAATACTCTGACTGCACCTCTGCAGAGGGATAAGACCCGCCCCCTAACGAGTGTCCTGGATATGACACTAAACAATCTGATGGTAAGGTTCCAGCAGTGCAAGAGCTTTGGAGAATACGGAGTAACCCTTCATTGCCATCGCTCCCAGGTCCACTCTGGCCCGGAGTGGTAGCACCTGATAGGGCTCTATATATGGGTTAAATAGAACTAACAGCATACTTATGCTAAACTGAATTGTTTGAGTAAACTGAAAAGCTTGAAATAGAAATGTTTTTGACAATCAAACCGTACTTACATTTAAACTGTGTGCTTATGCTTAACTGAATTATTTGAAATAGAACTGTTTTTCAACATTAAAACTGTATTTACACTTAACTGAATTGTTACATATAACTGCTTGAATAGTTTGAAATAGAAATGTTTTTGACAATTAAACTGTGTACTTATGCTAAACTGAATTGTTTTAAATAGAACAGATTATTTACATAAAAATGGACTTGGCGTTAAATAACCTACAAAGGTTGATATGCCATGAAACCCAACAAACCAAACCAAACCAAACTAACTTACTTTGAGACCACAGTTCTACCACTAAACCGAAAGGACTCCCCCAGAATAATAATTGGAAAATATATAATTACTTGCAAATCATCCCCAAGTCCACTCTTACCTGGAGTGGTAGTCCCTGTTGGTGTCTCATTTATGGGTCAAATAGTTCTGTTTTGATTATTTTTAATATTTACGATACTCGAAACTATATAATGTTGAGCAAATTATCAATATCAGATAGGAATACTTGAAAACATATAACTCTATAAATTATTAGTATAAAGAATAAAAGTAAGTAAAGTTGCAACCGTAGTCGAGGGCGACCAGAAGGCTTCCTTTACAATAGCTACTGCACCGAGGTGTAGGGGAGGGCACTACTCCTTTCCCTGGATTGCTCCACTTTACCATTGATACGTACCTTATATTGCTGAGCGTTAAGCAAGGAAGTATCAAGTACCATTTTAAAGTCTTTGGTATGACTCGACCTGGTATTGAACCCAGGTCTCCCGGACCTTTGGCAAACACTATACTGACTAGGCCAAAGAATAATTACTTGAAATTATAATTGTTTAGAAACGATTTTTATTATTGAGTGGACATAGTTACTGGAAACCATATTATTGCTTGCAGTAAAAAAGAAAAGACTGACTTTGGTATCAAATAACCCAACAAGGTTTGACATACCATAAAACCAAACAAACTAATTCTTGGATTTTAGTAACAATAATGGTTATCTTAATAAACTCCACAGTAATCATGTTTCCATTCTAAATTTCGGAAAAATGTTTTCATGATACAATTATGCTTTTTATGAAACAACTATGTTTTTGTGAAATAATTATACATTCATTTTAGTAACAATAATGGTTATCTTAATAAACTCCACAGTAATCATGTTTCCATTTTAAATTTTGGAAAAATGTTTTTATGATACAATTATGCTTTTTACGATACAACTATGTTTTTGTGAAATAATTATGAATTTATTTTAGTAACAATAATGGTTATCTTAATAAACTCCACAGTAATCATGTTTCCATTCTAAATTTTGGAAAAATGTTTTTATGATACAATTATGCTTTTTATGATACAACTATGTTTTTGTGAAATAATTATGCATCTATTTTATACTTCATTAACTCAGTTTATTGTATAAAATACAATTTTTAGATGTCATTTATTCTTACCCACATTAAAGACAATTATAATGCTACAATAATATTTATTTCCCTAAAATATTTTTGAAGCATTGTTTAGGAAATCCCAGATCACTCATGATGCCTCAGGATGCTGTTCCACTTGCTCAACACTCTAATTAGCCTTGTATATAAACAAACACACACACACACCACACACACACACATTATATAGTACAATGACCTCCTATTTCAAATAATACAATTATGTACAAAGAAACTGAAAATACTTGAAGCCACAATAATGAAAACAGAAAAAAACACAATAAAAAAAACCTTCACCCTGAGAACTGGCATACTATATGTATTTAATGATTAAATAAGATAAGAAAAATCAATAAAAGATTGTTAAAAAGAATCTTATCTGTTTTTTCAAGAAACATGTTTAATACTGCTGTGTTCATATATATATATATATATATGTGTGAGTGTGAGTGTGTGAGTATGTGTCTATATATATATATATATATATATATATATTAAGCGAGTTCCAACTCCAGTTGCACTATTATGTTCACTTTTAGACAAATAATCTTGGGAAAGGTATGAACCCCCTTATCCTCTCAGCTATGGGTTAAATAGTATCATTACTGTTCTTGAAGGATTGCTTTGGCATTAAATAACCTATGAAGGTTGATATGGCATTAAGCAAAGAAACCAAACCATATATATATATATATATATATATATGTGGATGTTTAGTTAGGCAGCAGTCTTTCATTTTGTCTACATAATTTTATTAAGATCCTTTCAAGTTTTCTGATATGTGTCTTGGTTGGAATTGGCAGATAAATTTACCAAAATTGTCCTGAGCACTTTTGGACCTTTCATTGGCAATCATCAGGGGTTGCTTGCATGTGTAGAGTGTTTTTAAAGAGTTCTGTAAGTTTTTAGGTTTTTTATATCATAACAAAATTACGTAAACACAGAGTTGGATAAAACTGAGATGCTGATGAATTTAAAAACAGAACGCTGTCAACGGAAATAGAATATTATCAAAAAATATGGAATGTTTTAAAAAAAATAAAGGCATCCCAAAACTTTGTTGCTATTTTAAAAATTAATTCTGTTAATTTTAGTTTTTTTTGTTTTTATGTAGGGCTTGTAGGATTTGCAGTCGTAGCTTATTTATTTCGTGTGCAATTATAATGGTGTTTTCAACAAGAATTTATCAACATTTTGATTTGGGAATTGAATGTATAATAATTTTATCAGCATCTCAGTTTTATCCAACTCTGCATTTATGTAATTTTGCTAAGCTATAAAAAACCTAAAAACTTTCAAAACTTTTTAAAAACACTCTTTATACTTACAAGCTACCCCTGATGATGGCCTATGAAACGTCTGAAAGCACTCGGGACAATTTTGGTAAATTCATCCACCAAATCCAACCTAAAACCAAGACACTTCTCAGGAAACTTGAAAGGATCTTAATAAAATTACAAAGACAAAATGTATCTTTATTATTTAATCAAACATGCTTATATATATATATATGTGTGTGTGTGTGTGTGTGTGTGTGTATATATATATATATATATATATATGAGGAATGGTATTGCAAACAAGTGACCGTCAGATTCTAGACAATGTGATTATAAGACCAAGTGTCTTTGTTTCTCTATCTCAGATATACATGCTCTGTCTATGATATTAAGCACTCATTTATGAATATAGCAAACTACATTATATATATATATATGGTGCATCTAAAAAATAAAACTTTTAAAACTTCTTACTAATGAAATGTTGAACCAGAAAAATTAGGTCATCTTGATATTGACTTGTGTCTTGAAAATACTGTCTGATGAGTTATTGATTAGTATTGGAGGTACACATGCAACAGTGAATGTATTTACCTAAACCCTCCACCATTGGCAGGATCTAACACTAGGCCATTTTTTAGCCAACTATGAATCTACCCAACTTCTTTGCCACAAAAAGAATGTGACACAAGGTCAATTTTTAAGTAGAGTACAGCAGGTTTGAAATAAGTTTTCCTTCTCCTAGATTGGTAGTCATCAAGGTTAAAGAATCCAGTCTGCCTTTCTATTTACCAATAGCTGAGGGGACAACAGATTCATGCCTTTCCCAAGGGCATGAGCTCAAAATGAAATGCAGGATTTGAAATTAGGTGGCTGATATCGTTTTCTGTGGCAATAACCGTTACATTAAGCCAAAAAGTGAATTCATGTCTAGTGCATTCGTTATTTTTAACTCACTTAAACAATAAAGACTCTTTGTGGGAAATTCTCTAACAAATTGGGAAAAATCTTTTACAAATTTTTTTCTAATGACATAATGGGCCTCGAAAGGATTGTCGGGACAATGTCTCATTTTACACCAGCACTTCAAATTGAGGGGATCATCAACCATAGATGATTCTGAGTCTGGACAACCTGCCATGTCAAACAACGGATGACAATCACAACAGAGAATTTTTGGCATTGCACAAGACAACTCTCCCTCACCCCAGATTTGACCTCAGTTCATTTTCCTTTTTTTTCCTTTTGCTCTTTAAGCAGAAATCCATCCTGAAAGGTCATTGATTTCAGATGATAGAAGGAATAGAGATAAATTCACACAAGACTACTTCTAGAACATGCTCACACACACACGCACACACACACATCCGCACACAAACACACACACACACATATATATATATATATAAAAGAGGTTTATGGTTCTTACTAGCTCACTTAGGGAGTTAATGGAGGACCAAATGTTGCAGTATTGTTAAATAGTGCTCAATATCAATGGTAGAGCATATACATACATACACACACACATATATATATTACATAGTACTGTCTGTGTTTCATACATTAGCAATTGACTATTGCTGATTGTATGAAACCCAGGGTCACAAGCTGTATCATGTAATATAATATATATATATATATATATATATATATATAGAGAGAGAGAGAGAGATGAAGTGCACTTCTGGTGTAATGGATATCGTCATAGGAAATAAACACTGCAACCTAAGTTCAAATCCTGGATGAGGCTGTTTGTGTTTCACATCCGCTTAAAAATTAAGTCTTGTGTTGCATCCTGCTCATGAGGAAGGCTTGATATATATATATATATATATATATAGTTTTCAAAACTGTGGCATCACCACTGGTTGGTGGTAGATGAGGAGAGGGTATTACACATGGTCTCTCACGTTGAATGATAAAATATAAAAATATGAAAAATATAAAAATATATATAAGTGTTGCTCATAAAGTTCTTAGCCTCACCAAGAGAAAAGAGTCATTGTGAATATCTATGTTGTGGCAACACAGTACCACTTCTTATAAAACTAGAAAAACCTTTTCAGATCTTTCTAGTTTTATAAGAAGTGGTAATATGCTGCCACAACAAAAGGTTTCAGCCATTTTTTTCTTTCTGGTTGAGACAGGACTTTTTAAATGATCCTCCTAAGTATATAGATAGAGAGGTAGACACAATATATGTATTCTGGAAGTTGTTTTTGTCTTCAGGCCTTGTAGTGAATATACATGTACATATATATATATATATATATGTTTTTATCAAACTTCTCTGACATCACTATTAGTAGATGAGATATTGCTACCAAAATATATGAATTGGTCTACTAATTTATGCGGCTTGACATTTAATGAGAAATTGGGACCATCTTGATTAAAATATATGAACTCTGTTTTATCCGAATTCACAGAATTAACAATATATATTTACCCAACCACTCTGCAGAAGCAAGATGTGATACAAGGTCAATTTTTTTGAGGAGTTTAACAGATTTGACTTCACATTTTTCTTTCTCAAAGAACAGTTTCCATACCATGGTTAAAGGGCCCAGTCAGGCCTACTATTTGCCCATAGCTGAGGAAAAATTGTAGGATACACCCTTACCCAAGGGTATTCGCACAATGTGAAATGCCATTAGAATCAACATCTCCATAATGAGAACCACTTCATCATGAATTAATATCTATATATATAATATATGCATGTGTGTGTGTGCATATATATATATATAAGTAAAGTTGGCAACCGTAGTCGAGGGCGACCAGGAGGCTCCCTTTTCAATAGCTACTTCACCGTGGTGTAGGGGAGGGCACTACTCCTTTTTCTGGATTGCTCCACTTTACCCTTGATACGTACCTTATATTGCTGAGTGTTAAGCAAGGAAGCATCAAGTACCATTTTTAAAGCCTTTGGTATGACTCAACCTGTGATTGATCCCATGTCTCCTGGACCATTAGCGAACACTCTACCCACTAGACCAATGAGCCAGTATATATATATAGATATATATACAGGGTGACCCAAAAAAAACAGAAGTAATATGGGTTCTGTTTTTTTTTGGTCACCCTGTATATATATATATATATATACATTACACCAACAGTTAATTTATTGATAATATATATATATATATATATATATGTGTGTGTGTGTGTCTGTGTGTATGTGTGTGTGTGTATGTGTGTGTATATATACACATATGAACTCTATTGAACAGATCCTGGGAGCAACATCCTATAAGACAGCAGCTATACGACTGCCTCCCTCCCATCTCCAAAACCATCCAAATAAGACAAACAAGACTTGCTGGACACTGCAGAAGAAGTAAGAATAAACTCATTGCCGACACTCTCCAATGGACTGCTTTACATGGTTGTCCAAGTGTTGGACAACCAATAAGAACTCGTCTACTTGTACGGACATAGGATGTAGTCTTGAAGACCAGCTGGAAGCGATGGATGATAGAGAAGAATGGCAAGAGAGAGTCAGGGAAATCTGTGCTGGCAGCATGACATCATGATGATGATGATATATATATATATACATAAAATGTGTTTTTAGGTAGCAGATATTCTTGTAAGCATATTTTGTTCAACTTGCTAACAGTCCAGCATGTTAACCATTACACCAAAGGGACTCTTCCATATTTTGTCGAAAATTATAAGTATTTGGTGTTAATCTTTATATTCAACTTTTTTTATTTGCAACTGTGGCTATAAGTGGTGTCTCAGTTGCAACATCTTGCTCGACAAGATAAGACTAATAAAAAGCTAAACACCAAATACTTGCCTGTTATTTTCAACAATATATATATATATATATATATATATATGTATATATATATTAAGTATAGGAAGTATAGAAATATGCGTCTTATAAAAAATTTAAATATGTATCTAACTTACAGAATATTGGAAAAAAACAAGTTGGCTGGTGTTTATCAAAAGCATTTTTGATAGGAATATAAAGTATCTTATCTTGTATATTATTTAATATTCACATATGTACATCTTATCTGTTTTGTGAGTGAGTGAGTATATATACATACATATATATATATATATACACACTATGAAGACTATATAGTATCTTATCTAGAATACAATTTGATATTACTTATGTATATCTTATCTGTTATATATATATATATATATATATATATACTATAGAGAGTACATAGTATTTTATCTCAAATATAATTTAATACATACATACGTATATCTATTTATTATGTCTTTAGACATATATATATGTGTGTGTTTGTAGGTATATACATATGTACACATGGTGATTTCACATATGCCCACAGACATGTGCCTAACACACATGTATTGATTCTTAAATAGTGAATTCCATTACGTACACTAGCGCCACCTATTTATATTCATTTCTTAAGTAGGTGGCAAAAAGTGGCCATATATAAAATTGTGGATGATATTGATATACTCATGAATGTCTAAGATAACAAGTTGGTTAGGGCATTGGACTGGATGGAAAGTGTGCAGAAATCCAATATTTACAGCAAGATCTTATTAAGCAAATCTTTTGTTGAAAGAGGCGTGTAACTTTGGTTTTATACAAGGAAACGAGAAACTTTTTTTGCAGCTATTAAACTCCAAGGAAAGAAAAAGTTATGTCTGTAGCAACAAAATGATAATTCTATAGTTAGAGCAAGGCAGATTTATAATACCGTAAATTTTGTAATACTCACAAAATTAGGTACAAGGTTACATGTGAAGAGCTCTTGGGAAAGGCAAGAATCCAACAATTCTCACTCCAGTTAGGCAGACTTGGCTCTTTTACTTTGGTATGGCAACTAGTCTAGGTGAAGGATAACTCTAAATTCAAACCTGTCAAACACCATTTAAAAATTGACCCTTGTGTCCCCTCCTGCTTGTGCAGAGGGGTTGAAAAATACAGAGATGTAAGGAGCCCCCTGTGAGAACTAAACTCCTTCTGCAAGATTAGCACCCTAATCACTAAAAAATACAGTTTGCAGCCTTTCATTAGAATTAAAGCAAGCTTAGCTGAACAGATCCTACACTTCCATCCCAGCAAAAGGAAAGTAGAATCCTTGACACAAGAACAATGCCATACAATCATTTTTTATCTGAAAATCAGAGATTAGATGATTTGGTTTGGTTGAATTTTATGGCATATCAACTATTGTAGGTTATTTAATGCCAAATCCTCTTTATACATATATATCAAATATATATGATTTGGTTTGGTTAGGTTTTATGGCATATCAACCATTGTAGGTTATTTAATACCAAATCCGCTTCAGGGACGAACTCATAAGAGATGTACTCTTATGGACCCCCACACATGGCCGTGCAAAAGCAGGATGACCAGCACGAACATACATTCAGCAGCTATGTGAGGATACGGGATGTTGTCCTGAAGACCTACCTAGGGCGATGAACAATAGGGAGGAGTGGCGAGAGAGGGTCAGGGTTATCCGTGCTACCAGCGCGATATGATGATGATGAAATATGTATGATTTGGTTTGGTTGGGTTTGGTTTGGTTTTATAGCATATCAGCCATTGTAGGTTATCTAATGGCAAATCATGTTTATACATACATATCAAATATATGATTTGGTTTGGTTTGGTTTTTATAGCATATCAACCATTGTAGGTTATTTAATGCCAAATCCTCTTTATACATATATACTAGATATATATGATTTGGTTTGGTTTGGTTTGGTTTGGTTTGGTTTTATGGCAGATCAACCATTGTAGGTTATTTAATGCTAAATTCTGTTCATACATATTGAGTGCTAAGAACTTTACAAAAAATAATGTTATGTTCTTTTTTGTTTCAGATTTGAAAATAGTATGCTATCGAGTCCTACTTATGGGTCAAATTGTGCAACCACTCCAGGTCAGAATGGACCAGGGAGCAATGGCCATGAAGAGGTATTCCACATTTCCCAAATATCCTAGGCTGGAGAATTGCCATTAGATGGTTAAATATCAAAGACTGTAGAATAGTCTGACTTGAAATGTTATTACTTGTTAGGGTCCCATCTGTGGATCATATATAACAGTCTGAAAATTATTTTTATTAGAAAGGAATACTTGATACCATATAACTGATAGTAAATTATTAATATCAAGTATAGTTACTTGAAGATATAATTGTTTCCTCAGGGCTATCATTATTAGTAAAGTAAAACTACACAACAGAACAAAAAAATGTTGATTCTCAAATAGAAATAATCATTTGAAAGCATACATTTATGTATAGAATATTAGTATTAGATAGGAATACATATGTTTTTTTTCTGATGTTACACTTTTGAAATTTGTTGATGGTTTCTCCAAAGGAGTTATTTGTGGTATACTTTCAGTTCTTATCGGAAACATTATGTTTATTTCTAAAGTAAAGCTGTTTAGTATTTAAACAAAAATAATATTTGATTTTTGTTTTTATCACTAAAGTGAAGCTTTGATGTTGATGTTCGGTCATTGTGGCAGTTTATTTTTAGATATTTCTGTTATGTGAAGTAGAATAAAATTTGTTCTATCTTTTGAAATATAGCTTGTTCTATCAATTCTAAACATTTTAAAATATTATCACTAGTTTCAAAGTTTATTCTGTTAATAGTGGTTTGTCTGAATTTTATATATAAAGCTTCTAGAATTTTTAATTTTTAGGTAATATTGTCAGTATGAAGTATTTTGTATTATTAACTAAAATATACTTATCTATTGCATTAAAACAATTGTTCTTTTTAAATATATACATACATACATATATATATATATACATACATATACATTCATATATACATATGTACATGCATATATATGCATCTATAAATATACTTACATATACATATATATTCACATATATATATATATACACATATAGACAAATATACACATACATATATATATATATATATACACATATATACACATAAATATATACATATATATACACATACATATAAATATATAAACATACACACACATATATATATATATATACACACACACACACATATGAATATACACACACACACACACATATATATATATATACATATACACACACACACACATATATATATATACAAACATTAATATATTTATACGTATACACAGACAAAAATATATATATATATACACATACACAATATACATATATACACATACATATATATACATATATAAATATACATATATAAAAATATATATACATACATACATATATCTAAACATATATACACACACACACACACACACATATATATACACATAAATACGTATATATACATATATACACATACATATATATATATACACATACATATATATATATATATATATATATATATATATATATACATACATACATACAGACCCTCTCTCACCACCCGTCTCTATCGTCCATTGCTCCTTGGAGGTCTTCAAGGCTACATTCTGTATCAGTACAGAGCTGTTGAATATAGGTTCCAGCCAGTCATCTTGCCTTTGCTCATCCATGTGAAGGGGTCCACAGAGTATGTCACTTATGAGTTCATAATTACTTCTCCAGCAGTGTCCGGCATGTCTGGTTCGTCTAACTTGGATAGTTTTCATAGTTTTCATAGTTATTCCGTACAGGTGCTGTTTTGTGTGGTTTTGCCTCCAGAACTTGTTCAATATTGCTAGCAGCAATTGCCATCAAGCTTTTTCTCCATACATTTAGTCAGCGTCCATGTAGTGCATCCAAATAGCAGTATTGACACAACCACTGCTTGGGAAAAACTGCGTTTTATTTTATTGGTCAGGTCTGATTTTCATATGACTGATAGCCAATTGATATCTGTCCATGTCTTTGCAAGTCACATGCTGATGTCTTTCTTGGTTGATGAGACACTGCATCCAAGGTAGGTGAATTTTTCCACTAGTTCCTGCGAACTAGAATTTAGTGTGGAGATGTTACCTCTTTTATCAAAGCATGTGTATTCCGTCTTGTCTGAGTTGACATAGAGGAATATGCCAGAAGCTGCTTGTTCCAAACTATGTAACAAGGTTTTGGCTAGGCTGGGTGCATTTGCCAGGAGTGCTATGTCATCATTGTAGTCTATAATTGTTTGTGCAGGGTATCTTCTGCTTCTTTGGGTTCTATGCAGTTTCATGATAGAGCACTGTAGATCTTACACACACACACACACACATATATATATATATATATATATATATATATATATGTATGTGTGTATGTGTGTGTATATATTTATATATATATATATATATATAAATATATACACACACATACACACATATATATATATATATACAGACATATATATATATATATATGCACATATATATAGACATATATATCTATATATACATACATATATATATACATATATAAATATATGTATACATACATATATATTTATACATACATATATACATATACACATACATACATATATATGTGGTTCATTCAATAAGTTTCCAGGCTTTTTTTGTACTGGCATTTAAAATTGTCGTAGACTCTTGAAAATTCACTATGTTATTTCTATACATCTTATGAGATGACTGACCAATTTTTAAGATTAACAACAGCAATTGGAATACACCCTACTAAAGCCTGATTGTCACAGCTGGTGAATTTCAAAAATGCAATCTGGATGTGAGGATACTTTAGAAGAACAATATGCAATAAGATTCTGTTTCAAACTTGGAAAAAATACCACAGAAGCAACGCATGGAATGCTTCAGACTGCTTTTCCACCATCTTTCATGAATCGAGCATGAGTTTTTGAGTGGCATAAGAGATTCAAGGAAGGCAGGGAGTCTGTGAGGGATGATGAGAGGTGTGGAGGAGTAAGGAAGTCAATACACCAGAGTTGATTAGCCAAAGGGTTAGGGTAGGGGTTAGGGTTACTATGTTGAGGTTTTATGGGAGTTCAGGAAGAGATTCCGGCGGAAGGGGCGAGCACTTTTCAAATCGGGTCAGTGGCATTTCCACCTGGACAATGCACCAGTCCAGAACTCCATCGTTGTCGCAGACTATTTGACAAAGATGGGCATCAAGACAGTTCCTCAGCCTCCCTGTAGTCCAGACCTTGCTCCCTGTGACTTATGGTTATTCCCTAAGCTCAGAGGCTGTTGTTATGAGACAATTGAGGAGATGAAAGAGGCTGTGACGAAGGTCATTGCCACACTCACACAAGAGGACTTCCAGAAGTTGCTGGAACAGTACAAGTTCATTGCAACTGGAGGAGATTACTTGGAAGGGGACTAGAGTTTCATGTGTATACTATCAATAAAAGTGGCCATACGAAAAAAGTCTGGAAACTTATTTAATGATCCTCGTATATACATATACATATATCTATACTTACATATGTATATATATATATGTACATATCCATACATATACATATATATATATACATATATATAAATGTACATATATATATATATGTGTATGTGTATATACATATATATAAATACATATGTATATATATATATACATATATGTACACTTACATATATACATATATATATATATATAAAATAAGCAAAGTTGGTGACCGTAGTCAAGGGTGATCAAAAGACTTGCTTTTCAATAGCTACTACACTAAGGTGTAAGGGAGGGCACTACTCCTTTCCCTGGATTGCTCCACTTTACCCTTGATGTGTACCTTATATTACTGTATGTTAAGCAAGGAGGTATCAAGTACCATTTTTAAAGTCTTTGGTATGATGTGACCTGGGATTGAACCCAGGTCTCCTCAACCATCGGCGAACATTCTACCCAGTAGGCCAATGATACACACACACACACACACACACACATATATATATATATAAGTGTCCTGGATATGACATTAAATAATCTAATGGTGAGGCCCCAGTAATACTGAAGCTTTAGGGAATGCAGAGTACCCCTTTATTGCTATCGCTTCCAGCTTCACTCTAGCCTGGACTGGTAATACCTGATAGGATCCTATCTATGGGTCAAATAGAAGTAAGCTGTGTACTTATGCTAAACTGGATTGTTTGAAATAGAACTGTTTTTGACATTAAATCTGTGTACTTAATCTAAACTGAATTGCTTAAAATAGAAGTGTTTTGACATTTAACTGTTTGTAAACAAAAAATTATGCTTACACTAAACTGAATAGTTTGAAACTTTTATCAAAATGACTTAATTTGGTGTTAAATTACCCGAAAAGGGTTGATATGCCATAAAACAAAACAATAAACCAACTTGTAGAAGGACAGTAGCAATATTATTTAAACCATGCCTGGAGGATAAAAGAGTTCATAAGCTTTCCCAAGGGTATTTGTCCAAAAGTGAATGCAATAACATGACTGGAATTTGAACTCACTAAGCTGTCACAGTCTAACACACTAGCCACAACACCACAGGAAATCCCCTGCCCACTAATAATGTACAGTGTATCCTCTTTTTTTTTTTTCATCATAAATACCAAAGTCCTCAAGTTTATAAAGGCCACAGATATTGAAGTTATGCCTTGCAAGATCCTGGCTGGACTGAACAGAACAAATGTTAAGAATGTAAGAGCACTTAATTGACATAGTGAGGATGGGTTCTGGCCATACAAAGTTGAAAACAGTCTTGTTATGATGGGTAAGCAAATAAGAAAGCCACTAGGGCAAGTAACAAATATTTACTCGACTTATTCATTTTGTATATTAAAATAGAAAACAAAGATGCAATTCAAAAGGAAATAGATCAAGTGCAGTTTCAACTTTTTTTTTTCTTTAATCAGAAAAATAAAAAATAAGAAAATTATGAAATCATAAATATTTTAACTGACTTATATTGTTTTAACCAGCCCATTGGCTTAGTGGTAGAGTGTTCACCAATGGCCTAGGCGACTGGGATTCAATCTCAGGTCGAGTCATACCAAAGACTCAAAAAGTGGTACTTGATGCCTTCTTGCTTAACACTCAGCATTATAAGGTACGTTTCAGGGGTAAAGTGGAGCAATTCAGAGAAAGGAGTGGCGCCCTCTCCTACACCTTAGTCTAGTAGCAATTGAAAAGGGAGCTTTCGGGTAGCCCTCGACAGTCGCCACCTTTAATTTATATTGTTTTAAATTTCCAAAATTTAAACTGATGGTTAATTGCATAAAAAAAATACAAAAGACGTATCAATATAACCATGGAATTTCTAATTAATTAATTGTGAGACCAGGTTCGTATCACACTCCAAAATGCAGTGTGTGTGTGTGTGTGTGTGTGTGTGTGCGCACTTGCGTGTGCATGTGCATGTATGTGTCTGTGTTCATACATGTGTGTGTGTGTGTGTGTGTGTGTGTGTGTGTGAGCATTCACATATGTATATGTGTGTGAGCATGTGTGTATGTGTGTGTGTGTGTGTGTGTTTAGAAAAATACATTGGTTAATAATACCTCAAGTATCCAGTGCAAAAAAATTTTTCTTATATTCAGTTGGGAAACCAGGTTGTTTTATTTAAACAGTCGGTTTCGGTTTGATTTAATGGCATATCAACCTGCAGGGCTTATTTGATGCTAAAACCATCCTTGTAGAAGAACAGCAGCGATACTATCTAAACCATAGCAGTGGGTAGAGGAGATAAATGAGTCCATACCTTTCTCAAAGATATGACCTCAAAAGGGAACACAATAAAAGGAACACTAAAGTTCACCTCTTAAGCTGTTACACCAAGGGGAATTCCCATTTCAAATAGATTATTTCAAAAGATAATGTGTACTTGATATCAATAACAATGTGACTTCATCACAAACACCAGAGTCCTCAAGGCAAAACCATAACTTTGATAAAATTAACATGGCACTGTTTCAGCCATTTTTATCGACACATATTGCCCTATTGTAACAAAGAATTAAATATTTTCTGACTCTGTCTCTGAGGGTGAATGTCTATCTCCTTCAAAAATCAGCATTTGAAATCCACATTTTTTTTTGTCTTGTTTTCCAACTGCTTCTGACATAGACAACTGATTGGTTGACAGCCCAGTCAGCTGGGGCAGTAGAATTCACTGACTGCACCTCTGCAGTTAGATGAGACCCCCATCAATGAGTGTCCTGGTTATGACATTAAACTCTCTGATGGCGAGGCTACAGCCTTGAAGATTTGGGGAATGTGGAGTACCCCTTCATAGCCTTTGCACCAAAGATTACCCTTACCTGATAGGGTTCTATCTATGAGTCAAATAAAGGAAACTATGAGTGCAAACAAAGGCCTGATGTTCAATTGTGACTTGAAACCATTTAACTGTGAGCAAAAAAGGGCTCAGGCTCATGTAAGAATCTTATCAACAAAATGTGTTTACAAATCATATATATATATGTAGATATTGATATACATACATCATATACACCAACCCCTCCACTCGAGCAGGATGTGACACAAGGTCAATTGTTAAGCGGAGTTTAATAGGTTTGAATTCAGAGTTTTAACTCTAGACTAGTTGCCTCACCAAGGCTGAAGAACCAAGTCTGCCCTACTATTTACCAATAGCTGGAGGGAGAATAATTGGATTCATACCTTTCCCAAGGGTATTAGTGCTATGTGAAATGCAATGAGTCTCGTCCAGGATTTGAACTCATGTCGCCCTGTCCATTTCCTACGACGATAACCATTACACCATGGGCACCTCCAAATTTGATATTCATACATAGAAATACTTGAAACCGATAAACTGCAAGGAAGGTAATGAGCTCTGGTTAATTTAAAAATCTTACCAAAAACTATTTGCTTATGAATCATGTATATCTAAAATAGGTTTAAACAGGTTGGGTGGGTTGGATTTTATGGCAAATCAACCCTTGTAGATTATTCAATGCCAAATCCTGTTTATACATAAATTAAGTATGATTTGCAAACAAATAGTTTGTAGTTAACATTCTTAAACAAGCCAGAGTTTATTTGCTTGAGTACACAGTCAAATGATCACAAGTATTGGTATTTAATATTAACAATTCAATTTAACTTCAGTCATTTGTTTACACACAGAAAAAGACATTGACACAAGGCTAAAGAAGGCATGGACAGCTATCGATCATATAGAAATCAGACCTGACCGATAAAATGAAACGCAGTTTCTTCCAGGCAGCGGTCATGTTGATACTGCTGTATAGATGCACCATTTGGACACTAACTAAATGGCTGGAGAAGAAGATAGACGGCAATTACACAAGAAGGTTGCGTGCAATATTGAACAAGTCCTGGTGGCAACACCCCACAAAGCACCAACTATACGGCCACCTGCCTCCATCATGAAAACTATCCAAGCTGGACGGACCATATTGCCCTATTGTAACAAAGAATTAAATGTCTTCTGACTTTTTTCAACACGTGGCGTATGAAGGCATGGACAGCTATCAATAAGCTATCGATCATATGGAAATCAGACCTGACCGATAAAATAAAATGCAGTTTCTTCCAGGCAGCGGTCATGTCGATACTGCTGTATGGATGCACCACTTGGACACTAACAAAACGGCTGGAGAAGAAGCTAGACGGTAATCACACAAGAATGTAGCAAGCAATATTAAACAAGTCCTGGCGGCAACACCCCACAAGGCACCAACTATACGGCAACCTGCCTCCCATCACGAAAACTATCTAAGTTAGATGGACAGACATGCAGGACACTGCTGGAGAAGCAGGGATGAGCTCGTAAGTGATGTACTCCTATGGACCCCCACATATGGTCGAGCAAAAGCAGGACTGTCAGCTCGAACATACATACAGCAGCTCTGTGAGGATATGGGATGTAGCCCTGAAGACCTGCCAGAAGCGATGAACAATAGGGAGGTCAGGAGTGGTGGTACCATTTAGGAGTAAAGGCAACGAAGGGGTATTCCACCTTCTTCAAAGCTCTAGTACTGGAGCCACACTATCAGGCGTTTTAGTATTAAATCCAGGACACTCATGGGAAGAATTTGGTATTAAATTATCTGCAAAGGTTATGTTATGGTGATATACCCTATAACATCACTGCATGGACCCTCCCTAACACTATAAATAGTGACTGACTCGATAAATGAGTCAAGCGAATCTAGTCAGTTACTGGTAACCATTACCGTCTGTATTTTTATAAAAATATACTGCTGCAAACCTTACATCTTATTGTGTTATTCATTTCTGGCCCTTCAAGACCACAACAAGTTGGTATGCCATAAAACTGAACCACCCAACCATTAATTGTGAGAGATGCAATGAAAATAATGTAATTTTCATTGCACAAGTGATTGAATGAGTTGAAATTCTTAAAGAAGGGCCAACAACTATGCCACTGCACAAGCATAGAACCCTGGTTCTAATGAATACAACGAAAAAGGTCCAGTTTATGAGGAAACTCGCTAAAGGTCACTGGGGTGTAGGTGGGTATGAAACATCTTGGAAGAGACCCCAAAACATCTTTTGACCCTCACCTACTTAGGTATTGACCATTCTAAGTTGGAAACAATTTGACGACGAGGTGATATCCTTTCAAATCCTCTCTCTTTTGGCAGGCAGCGTAGTGGAGAAGTGTCAATGTTAAAGGAAAAAAATGTATTAGGTTCTCTCAACACCATGCCAAACCTTCCAGTCCAGTGAGAGTGACAGGACACTTATATTTGATTAATTTGTCAGTAGCAGACCTGCATCTGATATGGTCTGACTTCATGAATATTTGTCCATAAAACCAAATCAAGAGATAACATATATATATATATATATATATATATATATATATATATATATATATATATATATATGGTTCTACATAGCTACAGCCCATTGACAAGTGTAGCAAGATAACTGGTGATTATAAGAACTGCAGGTTTTATTTCCAAGAACCTTCTCTTAAACTTTTCCTGGCAAAGGATACCAACAAGTCATCAGAACGTTGATGCTGGACTTTCCTTATCCAGTTTTGACTAAGGAGTTATCTTCTCTCGGAAGAGTTGCCTTTATATATATATATATATATATAATATATATATATATATATATATATATATATATATATATATATATAAATCACACACGTCATAGGAAATGGACACAGCAACACGAGTTCAAATCCTGGATGAGACTGATTGCATTTCACATAGCACTAATACCCTTGGGAAAGGCATGAATCCAATTATTCTCCCTCTAGCTATGGGTAAATATTAGGGCAGACTGGGCTCTTCAGCCTTGGTGAGGCAACTAGTCTAAGAGAAGGAAAACTCTGAATTCAAACCTGTTAAACTCCGCTTAACAATTGACCTTATGCTATATCTTGTCCGAGTGGAGGGTTTGGTAAATATGTATATATATCACACACACACACACACACACACACACAAACACTCATCACACAGAGTTAATGTTTAAAAAAAAAGATGATTTTTAACTTTTAGAAGAAGTGTGTAACAGATCATACATACAAAAATGACGAATAAATGCATATGTGGATGGTAAATGTAAATAAATTGCATTAAATTTACCACAGAATGAACGGAAATTTTCTATATTCAGCTGTATTGCAGAATCACACGCACACACCACAAGATGCAGATGCCTTCTAACTTGAGCCTCCATCGGGATTGTGGGTTTTGTCAGTCAGCAATAAGGATGACATATGTTTCTCTTTTTTTTTAGTGGATGGAGGTGAAATATAATTTACTCTCTCTGTCTCTTTTCCGGTCTTTCTTCGACGTTCTTTACATTTATGACCTATTTAATTAGTGCTTCCTTCCTCTCTCTCTCTCAAGTTTTTGTTAGTTTCTTTTTTTTATCAATTTCCTTTGTCTTTCACTCCTTTTTCTGCATTTCTCTCTGTATACACCGCATTTGTTGGAGGTGGGGGAGGTTAACATAAAAAAAAAACTTTTTTGAGAAAAAGAAAAGAAAAGAAAAGAAAGGCCTCTGCGTTTTATACTGGGAGATGTTATTTCTTTTAAGGTAAAATTAGTTCCCCTCGAAAAAAAAATTTTTTTAAATAAAAGAAATCAACAATTAAATAAATAAAAATCAACCATTCAATACGAAATTTAACTATTTATTCATAATTGTAGATGATAACATAAACAATTACGTAGCACACCCAAATGAAGAAACGTACAATAATCAGAGTCAGTAACAGTTGGCCCGCAAGACAACAGACAGTGCGAGGTCAGACAGGGAATCAGACAAAGAGAGCAAGAGATGAAGGAAGGGGGAAGAGCGCACAGATGGAAAGAAAGCAGTCAGTTAGTGGAAGGGGTTCCTGGGAACTCCAGAGAGATTCCCTTTCCTTCCTTCCTTCCTTCCTTCCCCTGTCGTCCCCAAAACCTACCGATTTTTGATTCGGAGGAAATGGAAAGGTGAAAGGAGCGAAGTTGATATAATAGTCACAGTCACCCAAGAGAGTTCTCAGCTCGGAATGAAAGCGATGAGGGTGTAGTCGAGAGAGTAGATGGATTATTGTAAGGTCATTCGTTGCAACAGAAGGAATTATCTGGAGTGGGTTAAAAGTGTAGAAAACGGAGATGGGGGGATGGTAGAAACGATTGTAGAAGAAAGAAAGAAAGAAAGAAAGAAAGAAAGAAGAGTGAACAAAAGAAAGAAAGTGTAAATTAAAGAAAGACAGAAAAAGAAAGGAAGAAAAAGGATATAGAAAGAAAGAAAGAAAGAAAGAAAGAACAAGAGAAACAAAGTGTGAATAAAAGAAAGACAGTAAAAGAAAGAAAGAAAGAAAGAAAAAGGATAAAGAAAGAAAGAAAGAAAGAAAAGTGTGTATTGAAAGAAAGACAAAAAAGAAAGAAAGAAAAAGAATATGGAAAGAAAGAAAGAAATCGGAAAAGAAAGAAAGAAAGAGGATATGGAAAGCATGAAAGAAAGGGAAACGAAAAAAAAAAAAGAAAGTTATAAAGAATGAAAGAAAGTGTGGATAAAAGAAAGAAAGAAAGAGAACCGAAAGAAGGAAATTAGAAAGAGTGGACAGAAGAAAAAAACGAAAGAAAGGAATATGAAAAAACCAAGAAAGTAAGAAAAAGAGGACAAAGAAAGACAGAAAGAAAGATAAAATGAAAAAAAGTAAGAAACAGATGAAAAAGGGAAAAAAAGGGGGGGTGCACTGAAGAAAGAAAGAAACAAAGTGACAACAAGCTCTTCAGACACTTCTCTTAACAAGGAGTTCATTTAGATTATATCGCATACTGAATATTGACTTTTGTCCAAGTTCCTACGTTGTTTTTTTACTCATACCTTTGAATCACTAACGCCCCCAAGTAGTTTATTTTTCTCTTCTCACTATTTAAGTTTCTCTCCCCGGGCTAACAACTAAAAATATCCCACAATTCATTCCCAAAAACGCTGTTATTATACATTGATTGATTAGCACTAGTCTCTTCATCATTGTTATTTTTATCACAATATTAGGCCACTTGTCGCGGGAAACTCAATCAAAATGAACAAAGACGATGAAAACGGGTCCTTGTGAATCAATGGCGGCCTTTCAGTAAAATAAAGGAAGCTATACGCCTAGTGACTCACAAAATCCTATGTGCAAAGGTCCCCAATGGATCCATTGTTTTCACAGAGGGTAATAATATATAAACCTAAAATCGAAAGCCATGAAAAATATTTCAAATAGACGAAAAATATTAGTTATGTAGTGAGGTTTTTAAAGAAAAATACAAATAAATAAATAAAAACATTTAGTTGAGCACAAGTTTCCAAGAAAGAAATCATATACGTGCACAAAAATTTCCAGCAAACTCTCTCTCTCTCTCTTTCATATATATATATATATATATATATATATATATATACTTTAAGAAAAAACAACGAAACCGGTCACATAGGATTATAAATTTATTTCCATCCTGTTACGCATTTTTGAAATTTCCAAAAACACGAAAAAAAATTAACAGGACTTCTTCAGATCTTTTTGATAAAAAAACTAGAATAGACACAGAAGAGTGGGAGGGGGTAGAAGAGGGGTGAAGAGTTACCTCTTCATTAAATTTCAAAAATGCGTAACAGGATTGAAATAAATATATAATCCTATGTGACCGGTTTCGTTGTTTTTTTTCTTAAAGAGTTTATTGCTCTGTATTATTGGTACATTGAGCTCTTTACCAGGAAAATTTTAAATATTCATTCATGAATAATTTCTTCTCCTGATGGAATTAATTCCAACTCCGGTTTAACTGGACCAAGAATACTATATATATATATATATATATATATATATATATATATATATATATATATATATATATATATATATATATATATCTGTGTGTGTGTGTGTGTGTGTGTGTGTGTGTGTGAAGCTTAGCTTAGTGGTGTTACAAGGCCAGAAATCTACTTATATAAAGGAGTCCTTGGGGTGTAGTGACTAATGTTCTGGACTACGACATTACAGTAAGCGAGTTCGCATTCACTTTGAGAAGGGTATTCTCCCAGCGAAGGGTTAAATAGGACCACTACTGTCCTTCTACATAGATATTACTTGCATTAAATAACCCACGAAGGTATCAACTGCCATTAAACAACCAAACCAAACCAAACCAAACCTATAAATAACAGAAAGTGCTTGGGAACTTTTGTAACTAAAATTTTGCAATTCATTAAGTGGGAATCCCATTTTTAATTCATCGGCAGAATTCGAAAGATCTCCGAATCCATTTACAGTAACAACTCGTTTGAGAAATTCTAACCGAAGTTCAAGTTTCCTCTCTGTCTGTCTCTTTCTCTCTGTCTGTCTGTCTCTCTCTCTTTGACTGTCTGTTTATCTGCCTCTCTAATCTATCTATCTCCACAAAGTCAGAAGCTGAGATGAGGGAAAGGCAGTTATATAAACATGTGACGCGATTAAGTCATCCTGTGTTCGTTACCCCAGGGGCTGATGGAAAGGGAGTCGAATGTGAGGATGATACGTAACATCCTCCGCTCGGACAGAGGACTATCCCTCGTAAAAAAAATCCACGTGATCGACCAAAAAATAAATAAACAACCCCTCCATCACCTAATTCTTTCTTTCTGTCGTCTTTTAAAAATAGTTTTTGCCCATGTTAAAGAAACCAAACAATGAACAAGATTTTTTTTCATTTTTAGAACCTTTTTTTTTTTTTACTTCCATCTTTCTTTGTTATTTTTCTGTCAAATAGTGTTCATGGCGTTCCTTATTTCTTTTTTCTCCTTTTCCCTTTCTTTTTCTTTTTAATTATTTCTTCTTTTTTTAATTTCATGATTTACTGTTTCTATTTTTTAGCTCCTACATTTTTCTTTGTTTCATTGATTTATTTTTCTGGAAACTATTTCCCTCGTCCTAAATCTCGCCACGTCAGTACTTTTCAAGTTCAACACTTTTCTTCTTCGTTTTCGTTTCATTCTTCCTTCTTTAAAAACCAAACCACCACCACCAACAACAACAGCAACAGCAATCATTATCCTCATCATCACTGAGACCCACACTATAAGATTTGATTTGACTTGAAACAATGCACAGCCCAACACTCTACCCACTAACTACTTCAGCAAGTTATAATTTCTCCGTTTCACGTTTAACAAAAACAAAAACTTCATCTCACTTGTGCATCTTCATCCTCCGTTAAAAAAAAAAAAAAAAACAGGGTCAGGAATAAATGTAGTGCAGCCTAGGGGTGGGGATATAGAGGAAACAAGCAACAATTAAATTCGATGGGTGCAGTCGGGGGGGGGGCTAGAGCCAAAGGGTGAGTGTATGTCTGTGGTGGGGAGAAGGATAATTAAACAATTGATAATTAATTCACTAGTTTTTAAAAAAAGAAGAATATCATAATAAGAGTAATAATGATTCCATGAAATTTGACCAGCATGTGATAAAAATTTTTATTCTTAATTTTTTACTAATAAAAACCCATGGATAATTATCATGTTAATTATCATGTTAATTGTATCTCTTCCAATTATCTATTGTTATTGTTTTCTTGGAATTCTTCTTCCATGCCACAACTCTCCATTGCATCAAAAGGAGTAAGAACAAGTGTTCACCCTCTAAAGCCTTGTAACAAAAGCCACTGGGATCCCTCAGTTTCTGGAGAGAGTGTCCCTGTGGCATAATGGCTTACGTACTCGGCTGCAACATCATAGAAACCAAGTTCAAACTCCAGTCGCAGTATTATACTCACTTTTGAACTAACACTTTAGAGGGGGTGTCCTCGTGGTGTAATGGTTAAAGTGAGGGACTACGGAATCGTAGTACGCTAGTTCGTTCTCCACTCGCGCTATTACGTTCACTTTCAGACAAATACCCTTGGGAAAGGTATGAACCCCCTTATCCTTCCAGCTACGGGTTAAATAGTGCCACTACTGTTCTTCTAGGAGAATGGCTTTTGGCATTAAATAACCTACAAAGGTTAATATGCCATAAAACAAATAAACCTAACACTTTAGAGAAAGGCATGAACGCCATTATATTTCTCCAGCCAGGTGTCTAATGGTAAAACTACTATACATCTACAAGGATGTTTTTGGCATTTGCCCATGAAGGTTGATATGTCATTAAACAAAGAAATGGAAACAGTCAATTTCTGTAACGCACATCCTGTGAAAGCATATGGATACAGAAAACTTTACCAATGATCACATGTCCTATTTGTCCTTGTTAGGTAAGCAAATAAACAGTCAACAACCTAATACATTTAACTTCATTGTTTTAAATTATTTCTGAGCATAGAGGTTGTAGTATTTTCAAGAACGTGCTTAATATCTGGGATAGACCATCTATACTGCCTCTCTCTCTCTCTCTCTCTCTCTCTCTCTTATACACACACACAGGTACTTGTGGTGTAATGGTTATCATCGTAGGAAATGGATACAGTGACACGAGTTCAAATCCTGGACGAGACTGACTGCACTTCACATTGCACTAATACCCTTGGGAAAGGTATGAATCCAATTATTCTCCTTCCAGCTATGGGTAAATAGTAGGGCAGACTAGGTTCTACAGCCTTGGTAAGGCAACTTGTCTAGGAGAAGGAAAACTCTGAATTCAAACCTGTTAAACTCCACTAAATAAATTGACCTTGTGTCGTATCCTGCCTGAGCGGAGGGGTTGGGTAAATATGTATACACACACGCACACACACATACATATAGGTAGATTAGAAAAGTTGGTGACTGTAGTCGAGGGCAACCCAAAAGCTTCCTTTTCATTAGCTATTACACTGAGATGTAAGGGAAGGTATTACTCCTCAACCAGGTTTGCTCCACTTTGCCCTTGATCAGTGCCTTGTAATGCTGAGTGTTATGTAAGGAGGCATCAAGTACCATTTTTTGAGTCTTTGGTATGACTTGAACTAAGATTGAACCTCGGTCGCCAAGGACATTGGTGAATGCTCTACCCACTACATAAATGTGCTGCTAAAACCTAAAATAAGTAAATGTTTTTTTAACTACCTGATGTCAGTCTCATAACAAAGTTTCATATAAAAAATGTAATCATCAGATAAAAAATACAATTTTCTAATTAAACATCTGACTTGCATGTTTTAGCTGAAGATTATATTTTTTTTTTACTAATACATCTTTTTTTTTGGCTGGGTGGATGCGTAGGTTAGCTGCCTGGATGGGAGTTGGAGTAAGATCAATGCCAACTGGGTCATTTGGGTGAGGGGTCTGATGTTGTAAGACCTGAAACCCCCCATGAACCCAAAGGAAACATCACTGATGACCCATCCTGATGCATCAATGAAGATGTATGATATAAATAAAAGAAACTTTTTTTTAAAAAGTTTTATCTTGCTCTACAGGCTAGCATTTTAGCACTTTTCTGATTTAAGGAAAAAAATGTTTTCGATAACGAGTTTCCCATATACAAACATACATTATATAAAATCTGTGTGTGTGTGTGTGTGTGTGTGTGTGTGTATGTGTGTGTACAAATTGTTAAAAATGAAGCAGATAAAACCTAAAACAATTTAAGATCTCACCTCTTTTTATACTGGTCTCATAACAAAAAGTTTCATGCATCTAGTGAAACACAATCATCAGATGAAACTTATGTATCTTGATACATAAAACTTAGTAATGAGATCAAAAAAAAGAGGAGGTGAGATCTTAATTTCTTTCAGGTTATATATATATATATATATATACACACATGCATAATACTGCCTATAAATAAGTATACCTCTGCTAATTTTATATATATATATATATATATACACACACATGCACAATACTGCCCATAAATAAGTATACCTCTGCTAATTTTATATATATATATATATATATATATACACATGCACAATACTGCCCATAATATACTCTGCTAATTTCTTTTATAAAACATTAATTTTCTTTTAAGCCAAAGTTACCTCGGAATATCGTGGAATATTATACAATAAAAACAGATATTATGAGAAATCATTTATTGCCAAAATCTACAACATTGAAACTTTAGCCAATAATAGAATTGAATGCAAATATGGGAGGAGAACTTATTTTTCGACAGATAAATATTCATATTTTTGGTTACATATTTTTATTGTAGAGTTTGGTGATTAATGATACCAAAGTAAATTGGCTGACCATAGTTAAGGGTGCTCTTAGGACTCCCTTTTCAATAGCTACAACACTGAGGTGTAGAGGAAGGCACCACTTCTTTAACTGGATTACTCCACTTACTCTTGATTCATACCTTATAATGCTGAGTGTTAAGCAAGGAAGCATCAAGTACCATTTTTTGAGTCTTTGGTATGAACCCCGGTCTCCTAGACCATTGGTGAACACTCTTACCAATTTGCTGATTGGCCGGTCAAAAATCACACCGAATAATATCCATTTTAATTGTACAATATTCGTCTAGAAATAATAAAATTCTGGTATCTTTGGTTTAGGAGAAAATTAACTGAAAGTAATCAAGAAAATACAGAGCAACAAAATGATTTTGATAAGAAGGGTCAGAGCTGGAGGCACAATAAACTGAGAAGTCAGAGATGGAGGTAGAATAAACTGAGAAGTCAGAGCTGGAGGTACAATAAACTGAAGGGTCAGAGATGGAGGTACAATAAACTGAAGAGTCAGAGCTGGAGGCACAATAAACTGAGAAGTCAGAGATGGAGGGACAATAAACTGAAGAGTCAGAGATGCAGGCACAATAAACTGAGAAGTCAGAGATGGAGGTACAATAAACTGAGAAGTCAGAGCTGGAGGTACAATAAACTGAGGAGTCAGAGATGGAGGTACAATAAACTGAAGAGTCAGAGCTGGAGGTACAATAAACTGAAGAGTGTAATGGTTATTGTCGTAGGAAATGGACACGGTGACACAAGTTCAAATCCTGGACGAGACTGATTGCATTTCACATAGCACTAATATCCTTGGGAAAGGTATGAATCCAATTATTCTCCCTCCAGCTATTCGTAAATAGTAGGACAGACTAATCTGCAGCCATGGTGAGGCATCTAGTCTAGGAGAAGGAATACTCTGAATTCAAACCTGTTAAACTCCACTTAAAAAATTGACATTGTGTCATATCCTGTCCAAGCGGAGGGGTTGGTAAATATGATAAACTGAAGAGTCAGAGATGGAGGTACAATAAACTAAGAAGTCAGAGATGGAGGTACAATAAACTGAAGAGTCAGAGATGGAGGTAGAATAAACTGAGAAGTCAGAGATGGAGGTACAATAAACTGAGAAGTCAGAGCTGGAGGTACAATAAACTGAAGAGTCAGAGCTGGAGGTACAATAAACTGAGAAGTCAGAGCTGGAGGTACAATAAACTGAGAAGTCAGAACTGGAGGTACAATAAACTGAAGAGTCAGAGATGGAGGTACAATAAACTGAGAAGTCAGAGCTGGAGGTAAAATAAACTGGGAAGGCAGAACTGGATGTACAATAAACTGAAGAGTCAGAGCTGGAGGTACAATAAACTGAGGTGTCAGCGTTTTATCAAGTAACTACTTTGCCCTGTTTTTTTTTACCAAATAACTCATCTTGAAATCCCATAACCAATATGATCTCACATCCTAAAATGGAAGAATCATAAGTGCATATTTGGTATGTAATGTTGTGGGAATTTAAGAATAATAAAAATGCAACAGAAACAGCTGAGAAAATTTCTAGTTCTAATGGCCAAAATGTCAATACTGACTCCCAAGTTGAAAACTAGGTTTCAAAGTTTTGTTCTGAGAGTACATCATTGAGAGATGAACTCAGACCAGGATGCTCATCCGACCTCAATCAAGATACTTTCAGAGAATTGGGGAAATGCAATCCATACAAAAGTACTTGAGAATTAGCACTTGACCCCAACATAGCCCAATCCACAATCTACCAGCATTTGAAAAAGATAAGAAAAGTGAGAAAGCTGAGTATTTGACTTCCTCTTACTCTTAGTGAAAAAAAATACATGGAAGATCGCATATCCATAGCAACAAGTCTTCTTTCAATGCAGACAAATGAACTGTTTTGCAAGAATATCTTTATGTGGGATGAAAAATAGGTCTTTTATGATAATGGTTAATGATATAGTATCACAGGGTAATCATCTGATGAAAGCTTTCTTGGCAGCAAAGCTGTGGCTTTTCTTGTAGTAGCAGGTGAAAGAAAAAATAAAATTCTTTGTTTTTATACTGCTCTGCTGGTTGGCACTTTTTGATTTTTTAAGTGTTTTTTTAAAACTGATTGTTTATTCTCATCTATATACTATATATATGTATATATATATATATATATATTTGACACTTAAACTGTGTACTTATGCCAAACTGAATTGTTTAAAATAGAATTGTTTTTTTACATTGAAACTGTGTACTTATGCTGAAATGAATTGTTTGAAATAAAACTGTTTTTGATATTGAAACTGTGTACTTCTGCTAAACTGAATTGTTTAAAATAGAACTGTTTATATGTATAAAAATGGATTTGGCATTAAATAACCTACAAGGGTTGATATGCCATAAAACCAAACCATATATATATATATATATATATATATGTATATATTAGTTTGCTATATTCATAAATACTTCTAACAATCAGTGATATAGGATATATATATGTATTTACCCAACCACTCTACCATGAGCAGGAAGGGACATAAGTTCAATTTTTATGTGAATTTCAGTTGGTTTGAATTCAGAGATTCTAGACTGGTTGCCATACCAAGATTGAACAGCGCAGTCTACCCTACTATTTACCTGTTTCAGAAGGTAGAATAGTTACATGCATACCATTTTTCATGGGTATTAGCACAATGTGGAATGCAAACAGCCTTACTCACAGGCCACCGTGTCTATTTCCTATGAGGATAACCATTATGCCACTAGCACATCTTTAAATATCAATATTAGAATAACATAGACATTGTGTCAACAGTGCTTGGTAACAGTTGTTTTCTTTTATAACAGGCAAACTTTTTATACTGAGCTGTGAGTGAATGTTTTAAAAATTAAAGTTTTAATGTAATCCAAAATCAGTGCTTGGTGACAGTCACTTTCTTGATCAGACCAAGCACCAGTCACTCTTTTTGTACTATCCTTTTAAATATATATATATATATATATATATAAGCTTCTGATGGGATTTGAACTCATGTTCCAGTTGGCTATAGAAAAGCCTGGTTAATTGAACCTAGAAGGAACATTGGTTTGTAAAAGCTCAAATTCTGACCTATAACTCACCCTTTACTCTGTCACTTGATCTCTTGGTGCCACGTTTGTTATTGTTTTTGTACCCAAGTAGTGTTTTAAATTTACTACAGAATTAAATCCACCTGGGGGACTAAAATAAGCCAACTGCATTTCCTGCAAAGGATAGAAATCTTCCAAAAAAAAAAGTGTTCTAAACTGCATTCAGTGGTGAGGCTTCAGGTTTTGAACTCTTGGGAGAGTGAAGTCATTCTTTCATTGCTATTACTCACAGATCCACTCTGAGCTCAAGTGGTAGTACATAGTAGGCTCCCATCTATGGGTCAAATAATCTAAGATCAGGTATTTTTCTGATGTTCCACCAAGGCAGAATCAACATGA
>OY757908.1:114151848-114154348 GCA_963585895.1 Sepioteuthis lessoniana | reverse complement strand
ATATATATATATATATATATATTGTACGTATATATATGTATATATATATATATATATTGTGCGTATATACATATATATATATATATATATTGTCTGTATATATATATATATATATATATATATATACGTACAGTATATATATATATATATATATATATGGCTATAATTTGGGAGTATAAGAAAAAGAGGACAAAATGAAAAATCTACATTTTTTGCACTGAAGATGTTAGGATAGTGCCTTCAAAGAAGCTATCTTTTGAGCAAAACTTGCCAATTTAATTTTCCATTATGTCTTCTGTTCCTCATTATATATATATATATATATATATATATATATATAAAGAGTAGCAGGTAATATGGCAAGGGTTGAAGAAAATCCAGGATGAGCCATTTCAATTTGTGCTAATGCTCTCAGGAAAAACATGAATCTATTCCTTCTTCACAGCTAAGAATGAAATAGTCGGGCAGACTTGATTCTCTAACCATGTAGAGACAATTTGTCTAGGAGAAGGAAAGATTCTGAATTCAAATTAATGTTGCTCAGAGAATCTGTAGCACATAGATGCACTATTCTTTTGCTTTCAGCTCATCCCAAAAAATGTGAGGGTGTCCTCGTGGTGTAATGGTTAAACAATGGCTTTGGCATTAAATAAACTACAAAGGTTGATATGCCATTAAACAAGGAAACCAACCAAAAAAATGTGGTTACTACACAAGCCTTTACAATCATAAGCAAATCGCCGGTGTAGATCCTAGTACTTACAAAAATCCACATATAAATGCCATTCAATATATCACGGGGATTTTTTGAAAAAGAAAAATTATTTTTTTAGAATTTTTTCCCACAAATATAAATTCTGCATTGTTTGGAATTGGTTCACAGAAAAATTATTTTCATCTCACATTTGAGATTATTTAAAATGTTGGCAAATCAGAGTGCTTTGAATTGAGGACTCTTATCAAATCTTTGGTGGCTAAAAAGTGCAAACCATGTGAAATTTACAGAACACGTGTGATGTGTTTTAGTAAAAAAAAAAAAAAAAAAATGTTTATAAATGGACTGAACATGTGTTTTCCATTACAGGCTGAGCTGAAAAGACAGTCCATGGAATGGAAACATACTTACTCTCTGGTAAAGAAAAAAGGTGAAGCTGTCAGTAAAGAAGAATATATTGATAGTCTTCTGGGATGTGAAAGGACCCATCACTATTTATTTTCTTTGAAAAAGATTCAACAGTAAACAATGGTTCCTATTGAAAACTCCTTAGGAAAAATTCACTTTTTTCTTTTTTAATGAATCTCCAATATTTGTCTGTAATACATCTTTTTTTATATCACCAAAAAATTCTGGGCCCAGTTGGCTGGGGCTGTAGAATGCACTGACTGTTCTTCACAGAGCGGTATGACCTCCTTCAATGAGTGTCCTGGATATGACACTAAACAATCTGATGGTGAGGATTCAGTAATGCTTGAGCTTTCAGGAATGTGGAGTACCGCTTTATTGCCATCACTCCTAGATCCACTCTGTCCCGGAGTGTTAGAACCTGATAGGGCCCTATCTATGGGTCAAAAAGAACTAAACTCTGTACTTATGCTAAACAATTACTGGAAATAGGACTGTTTTGACATTTAACTCTATGTATAGCCCAGTCAGCTGGGGCTGTAGAATATGACAACTGCACCTCTGCGGAGGGGTAAGACCCCATCAACAAGGCAACATAACCAAACTAAAATGACATTTAACTGTGAGTAAACCAAAAACTATACTTATACAAAACTGAATTGTTTGAAATAGAACTGTTTATATGTATAAAAATGGATTTGGCATTAAATAACCTATAATGGTTGATATGCCATCAAACCAAACCAAACTAAACTGTTCTATTTGAAGGAGATGGGTTAATTGAGCAATAAAAAAATATGGAAATACATATAAATATAGATTTTAGAAATTCAAACATATTCATAAATTTTCATCTTTCAACTCAGACAAGGGAATATCTTTAAGTTTAACTCATTTTACCTTTAGTTTAATGTTGAGAAAATACAAAAAAACACGATATTTTAGATATATTATAAGTATGATATAGCCGCTAAAAGTATTTACGATTGCATATAAATTCAAACATATCAATAAATTCTTTCATTGGTAATGATATCTCACACCATATATAAACAATGAGCCTTAATATATTTATCTATATCTTATTTATATAATAGTTATCATTTTTCTGTGCTTTATTTAGACACATTATTTATGAGTGTATTTGAAGGATTAACACCCACTGAAATTTCTTCCAATTTCAATAGACAGCCATCTAGTGATAATACCAGCATTGTGCTTGTACAGAATACCCCACCTTTAGAAATTTACATTAATTTTGTTTTTATATACAAAAAAAATTATATAGAAATGTAATTCACATATTCACCATGCAAATAAGTCGTTCTAGTTATCTGATTAATTTTTTCTTCCATGAACAGTTAAATCTCTAAATTA
>OY757908.1:114036371-114141371 GCA_963585895.1 Sepioteuthis lessoniana | reverse complement strand
ACAAGCAGCCGTTTTCTCCTCACACATACACACACACAAACACACACGAGGTTTCTTTTTCCTCTCTTTTTTCAGTCCCGTTGTGTGTGAATGTCAGTGTGTATGGTAGTGAGGTTAGTAGTGTTAAATCTGATGTTGAAAGTTCAGTACGATTTACTTCATTTTGCTTTACAGAACTTGGTTGATTTGAAGTAACTAATTCTCGATTATCTAAAGTAAGTTCTAAGTAGGTCTATTACAGATCGAGGTAAAAAGAAGAAAAAAATCGAATCCCTGATAGATAAGTAAATAAGAAAAACTGAAATGATTTCTTTCTAAACTAAAAAGTTACATCGTTAGTTTCAAAGTAACGTGTAAAGAGTAAAGAAAATCTGTTTTTGGTTCGAAACTGGTTTAGGGTTTTATTCATTTATCTATTTATTTTCGACACATACACAATTTTTTTGTGAATTGGATTTTTTGTCTCTCCACAATCTACTGTATATAAAAATCAAAATTAACCATTTTTTTATTAATTATTTTTTTACAAATTAAAGCTAAACCCAAAAAGTCACTATTAAAAATAATATTTTCAGCTGAAATGTATTATTGTTTATTTATATACTAAGCTTTGCTCAATATGGTTCACTGGTTTCAGTACCAGCTGTCCTTAAAAAGTCACCCATTAAAGTTATGAACAGGCTCACCGTTGCTGAACTACTTAAACTTAAAAAAATTAAATTTTAATGAATGACTTTATCTAATAGTTGTTGCAGCTCCTTAAATCTACCATTATGGCAACTGACGGGGCAATGGGAAGGTTACTTGGTTGTGTACATCTCCTTTCCATGTAAAATGCGACAGTTTGTATTAGGTTACATGGTACCAGTAGCAAGAAATAATCTCTGACATGTCGTAATCTTTGTTTTTCTATATGAAATAGAAAAGTTCAATTTCTTTTTGTTAGAGATATTGCTTAACTGTTTTATCAATTCGAACTTGAAAAATTAATTACACTATTGTTGTAAACTACCTACTTACCTACCGTTCTCGTATTTGGTGTGTGTCACTATAAGCGTGGTAGGGATAATTAGACTAAACTAAATGAAACCTATCCCCTAAACCCACGTTCTCATAGATTCCCTATACTGGTCAGCAGGTTACTAAATTAATTCTTAGCACACCAGCTTTCCCCAGGACTATTTCTCAGTAGCCCCTGTCCTAGTTAAACATTTCTTAGTAATTCCACTGAAATATTACAGTAGTATTAGAATTTTAACAAAGGATTGTTCTTTGTTGGCATAATGGTTAGAGTGTGTGCTTATGGTCTGGGAGATCGGGGTTCAAATCTCATCATCATCATGATAATGTCGTGCCGCAAGCACGGATATCCTTGACCATCTCTCGCCACTTCTCCCTATCATTCATCGCCTCTGGCAGGTCTTATGGGTTACATCCTGTGTCCTCACATAGCTGCTGTATGTAAGTTCGGGCTGGTCGTCCTGCTTTTGCTTGGCCATATGTGGGGGTCCATAGTAGTACGTCACTTACGAGCTCGTCTTTGCTTCTCCAGCAGTGTCCGGCGTGTCTGGCTCGTCTAACCTGTATACTTTTCGTGATGGGCGGCAAGTGGCCGTACAGTTGGCGTCTCGTGGGGTGTTGTCTCCAGGACTTGTTCAATATTGCTCTCAACATTCTTGTGTAGTTGCCGTCAAGTTTCTTCTCCAGCCGTTTGGTTAGCATCCATGTAGTGCATCCATATAGCAGTATCGATACAACCGCTGCCTGGAAGAAACTGCGCTTCATTTCATCGGTCAGGTCTGATTTCCATATGATTGAGAGCCTATCTATAGCCGTCCAAGCTTTCGTCAGTTGTGTGTCGATGTCGTTTTCTGTTGATGAGACGCTACTTCCTAGGTAGGTGAATTTGTCCACTAGCCTCAGAGAGGCTACGTCTAGTGTGGTAATGTTGCCCGTTTGGTTGTAACACATATATTCAGTTTTGTGCGCTTTGACATGGAGGCCAATGCCTGCTGCAGCTCATTCCAAACTATGCAGTAGTGTCTCTGCTTGATTAGGCGTATTCGCCAGTAACGCTAAGTCATCAGCGTAGTCGGCGTCTGTGATTGTTTTTGCGGGGTACCTTTTGCTTCTTTTCTTAGTCAGCTCGAAGCCATTTTCTCTGATTTTTTCGATCGAAGTTCTAAGCACGTAGTCTAGACAGATGATAAAGAGGTATGGGGCTAGCGTGTCTCCTTAAGTCATACCAAATACTCAAAAAATGGTACTTGATACCCCCTTGCTTAACACTTAATATTATAAGGCACGGATCAAGAGTAAGTGGAGCAATCCAGGGAAAGAAGAACCGCCCACCCCTATACCTCGTTGTAACAATTGAAAAGGAATCCCTCGGGTCGCCCTCGACAACGTTCAGCCAACTTACTAATTTATACTTCAAAAGAAAAAGCGTACATTAACTTTTATGATGATACAGTTAAAGATGGTTGATTGATGTTTTATGGCATATCAACCTGTGTGGATTATTTAATGACAAATGCAGTTTAGATATATGTATACATAGTGTCATCCTCAGACAGTCTGTTTCGTTGTATGATAACTCTTCAGTGTGGCTAGACCCGAGCTGAGATCGAAACCCGGTTAACTCAAACGCCAATCAAAGATTCTACCACTCAGCCACGAGTGCAAGCGAAGGAAATTTAAACGCTTATGTATCACATTTCTTTTGTTTACATATATCCGGTTAACGGCTACTGAGAGCTCAATTCATTTGAAGACCCTTGCTTTATGCTAGTGGCAACGATTACTTCCCTCGCTAGAGAGCTCAACCCTACAGGGGTAGGGGAACGTATATATATATATATACATATACAGGGTGGAACGATAAAATTGGCGTCCTAAAGAAAATAACACTACAGCTTTATTTTAAAACTTTTTTGAAAAAATCAATTCAGGTAACTTGATTATGTTGTAGAGCTGACATCTATTCAATATGGCCGCCTTCAGCTCCAATCACCGCCTCGAAGCGGATCCGGAACTGGGAGCATGCCTTTTCCACCAGCGCCGGTGGGAGCTCGGCTAATACTTGGCGGATGGCGGCGATCAGGCTGGCTTTGGTGTTGTGGGAGGTCATGTTGGTGATGTTCTTGACGTATGACCAAACGATGTAGTCCAGCGGGTTCAGGTCTGGGGAAGAGGGGAGCCATTGAGTGAAGCGTACAAAGTCGTAGCACTCCTTCTGAAGCCAAGCCTGGGTCTCTTTGGACTTGTGGGTCGGTGCCGAGTCCTGTTGCCACACCCAGGGTCAGCCACCGGCCACCTGATTGCATCAGGTGATCACCACACTCTTCAGCACGTCCAGATACCCTTTCGTGTTGACTTTCAAGCCGACTTCGAAGATGTGAGGTGACATGATGTGGTCCTCATTTGAAACCACACCAAAGACCATAACCGTAGCCAGAAACTTTGTTTTCATCACCCTGGGCATGTCTTTGTTATTCGTGGCAATCCAGATTTGCATTTTGAGGATGCTGGCAATGGTCCTGTTGTCATAACTTGGATCGGTAGAGAGCATGAGTTGTACAGCGGCGCATCTCCGATCTCGCTCGTTGAACATTGTATCACTTTCAGACATGATAGAAGGCTCCTATCGCTCTTGGGACTTGTACACAACTGGCCAACTAGTAGATGGTCTGCAACAAAAAAAAACAACGGTTTTCATTAAACGGAAATGGAATCATGTCGTCTTTTCTAGGGCGACAATTTTATCGTTCCACCCTGTAGAAGGCTTCTATCGCTCTAGGGATTTGTACACAACTGGCCAACTAGTAGATGGTCTGCAACAAAAAAAAAAAAAAAAAAAAAAAAGAAAAGAAAACCGGTTTTCATTAAACGGAAATGGAATCATGTCGTCTTTTCTAGGGCGACAATTTTATCGTTCCACCCAGTATTTTTATGGTTAAGGGAAATTTATGCGGTCCAGCATTGAAGAAAATTCTAGCACTGAAAATCAAACCACTCACCTAAAAAGTTAACCCCGGAGGATCATTCAACAAACAAATAATCATTTTTTTCCTCATAAATGTAAACGCGGCATCGTATGGAATTTGTTTGATGCAAAAATAATTTTTATCTTAGAAGCTATTCAAATGGTAACGAATTAAACTATACCTGAACTGAGGTCCCTCATTGGGTTTGTTCGATTTCTTTGCTTAATGGCATATCAACCTTTGTGGGTTATTAAATGCCAAAGCCATCCTTGTAGAAGAATATTAGTTGTGCTATTAACCGATAGATGGGAGAATTCAGGGTTTAAAACCTTTCCCGAGGGTATAAGTCTGAAAGGCAACATTATAGTGTGACTGGAGTTCGAACTCGGTCTGTATGATCTTGCAATCCAGCACATTAGCCACTATACTATGGAGAGTCCTCCCTCAAATTTTGGGTGGCTGAGAAGAGCAAACCATGTAAAATTTACAATAAAAAAGGGGTCATTTACAGAGAAGCATGTTTCAGTAAAATAATCTTTACCAATAAACTAAAAATAGGTCTACCTCTATGAGCCTTAGTTGAAAACGCAGTCTATGAAGTAGAAGCACGTTGACTCTTTTGTAAAGAAAAAGTTCTTGGCGCAGCAGTCAGTAAAGAAGGTCACGCTGTAACTCTTTTGGGACGTAAAACTATTGATTTCCTTTAAAAAAAAGTCCAACTGTTAACAGTACTTCCTTTTGTCAATTCATTTGGTAAAATTCACTTTATTAATGAATGACCCTCGTATATTTACCAATAAAAGTAAGCTACCTACTTTACAAAAATGAATCTTTAGTTTTTTATATTGAAGTTTTTTCTGTGTTTTTTTTTTTTTTTTTTTTTTTTTTTGTAAAGTAACATTTAATCTATTTTTGTTAGATACACAGGCTGTTATCAATTCAGCAAAATTGAGAATAAAAATAGAAATATGTTTTATCTTTTAATGTGAGTTTAAATTTGTACACTTATGCATATATGTTATGGAATTTTCACAGGTGCAGCAAATATGCAGGATATTTCAGAAAAACTGATATCATTTTGTAATGTAATGACTTGATTAATTCTCGTTTAAATCGTCTCAAATTTTAACAATGTGAAGGTTGGTAGGTTGGTTTTATGGCGTATCAACCCTTTTCGGGCCATTTAACGCAGAATTAATTCAGTTTAGTATAAGTAAAGTTTTTGTTTGCAAACAGTTAAATGTCAAAACAGATCTATTTCAAACAATTCAGTTGAGCATAAGCATGCAATTTAGTTCTATTTGACCCAGAGATAGGACCCTGTCAGGTGCTATCACTCCAAGCCAGAGTGGACCTGGGAGTGATGGCAATGAAGGGGTATTCCGCATTCTCCAAAGCTTCAGCATAACAGAAACCTCACCATCAGATTGTTTAGTGTCATATCTAGGACACTCGTTGGGGGGAGTCTTATCTCTCTGCAGAGATTCAATCGGTGTATTCTACTGCTCCAGCCGACTGGGCCGTAGTATATTCGTTTGTGAGGGGTGGGGGATTACCCCTCTGCAGAGATGCAGTTGGAGTATTCTACAGCCACAGCTGACTGGGCAATTTAACAACGTGAAGAAACAGCTCAAAATTCTGTTTAAGGTTTTTTTTGTTTTTTTTTTGTTTTTTTGTTCAGGAATAGAAATACGATTGACTGGAATAGAAAAGGGTGTTTGAACATTAAACAGAATTTTTAGTTGTTTCTGCATATGCGATTGAAATTAGAGATCACTTGAATGAAAAGTGAACAAGTTTTTACATTACGAAATGTTATCAATTTTTGCTAAATAACTTGTACTTCTCAAATGATATCAGGGGGGGGTTGTCCTCGTGGTGTAATGGTTAAAGCGATGGACTGCGGAATCGTAGTAAGCGAGTTCGTACTCCGGTCGCGCTAATACGTTCACTTTCGGGCAAATACCCTTGGGAAAGGTATGAACCCCCTTATCCTCCCAGCTATGGGTAAAATAGTACCACTACTGTTCTTCTCGGAGAATGGCTTTGACATTAATTGGCATTAAATAACCTACAAAGGTTGATATGCCATTAAACAAAGTCACCAAACCAAACCAAACCATCAAATGATATCAAATATTTGGAGGACAAGTACACTTGAACTCTACGAACCAAACATATAGGAATTAAAGGGACTATAAAATAACTAATTAGGAGGCAAACGTACATTGTACTATGACTTTAAAAGCTACAGTATAACCAAACATGGCGACATTGTGGGGTTGTGCCGATTCACTTTTTATCTATTTATTGTTTTACTACCTTTTTTTTTATTCGTCTGATTGTTCCCCCTTTTTCTTTTTCTTCCCTTTTCTTTCCCTTTTCCCTTTTCTTCTATGTCTTTTCTTTTCTTTTTTTTATCTATATAAAAGGAAAACTAAATTTGCTGATTTCACTCCCAAAATAGCGTGTTAGCCATCTGAAGAGGAGGTAAATAAAAAAATCTCGTCGAAATGAATTTATAATGACGCTATAACTGTGGTTGAATTTTCTTCCATTTACGTTTCATATAAATATATATATATATATATATATATATATATACGTGGTGCATTCAATAAGTTTCCAGAGTTTTTTTGTACAGGCATCTAAAATTGTCGTAGACTCTTGAAAATTCAGTATGATATTGCTATATATCTTATGAGATGACTGACCAATTTTTATGATTTCAGGTTCAAATTAACAGCCACGGCAACAATTAGAATACACCGTACTAAAGCCTGATTGTCACAGCTGGTGAATTTCAAAAATGCAATCTGGACGTGAGGACACTTTAGAAGAAGGATATGTAATAAAATTCTGTTTTAAACTTGGAAAAAATGCCACAGAAACCTATGGAATGTTTCAGAGTGCTTTTGGAGCATCTTGCATGAATCGAGCATCAGTTTTTGAGTGGCATAAGAGATTCAAGGAGTGTGAGGGATGATGAGAGGTGTGGGAGGAGTAAGGAAGTCAGTACACCAGAGTTGATTGGCCAAAGGGTTACGGTTAGGGTTACTATGTTAAGGTTATAAGGGGGTTCAGAAAGAGATTCCTTGGGAAGAGGCCAGCACTCTTTAAATCAAGTCAGTGGTATTTCCACCAGGACGATGCACCAGTCCACAACTCCATTCTTGTCACAGACTATTTGACCAAGATGGACATCAAGACACTTCCTCGCCCTCCCTATAGTTGAGACCTTGCTCCCTGTGACTTTTGGTTATTTCCTAAGCTTAGAGGCTGTCGTTATAAGACAACTGAGGAGATGAAAGAGGCTGTGACGAAGGTCATTGATACACTCACACAAGAGGACTTCCATGAGGCCTTTCAGAAGTTGTTGGAACGGAACAACAAGTGCATTGCAGCCGGAGGAGATTACTTCGAAGGGGACAAGAGTTTCATGTGCGTACTATCAATAAAAGTGCCCATACCGGGAGCTTTTTTAATAATCCTCGTATGTTTGCGCGTGGGGGGTTGTTTGTTTGTGCGTGAGTGTGTGTGTGTATGTGTGTGCTATGAAAGTATTCAATCTCATAAGATTTTGGATCTTCATCCAAATTCTATAGAAGACTGACAGTTACTTATACAGCAAGTCTCATTTCTTCATGCCATTGATGTTGTGCAAGAGAGAGGCACTTTCTTAAAAGCATTCTGGGGTGTATGTAATCGTCTCTTTATTTCTCCAGTGTCCACTCTAGCCAAGGTCAGAGTGAACCATTGGAGTTATACTGGGGCCCGTTAATTGTTCAAATAGATTTCTTTGAAAAAATGTTTAAAATGATTTTAAACTACATTTGCTCTTGAAAAATTAATATCGTAAGTTAGTATGAAGTCTTTGAAATGAGTGTCTTTTATTAAAACATTGGCTCTTAAAATGTTGATATTACAATTTGACAGAAATAAGTAAGAAAGTAAAGTTGGCAACCGTAGTCGAAGGCGACCCGAAGGCTCCCTTTTCAATAGCTACTACACTAAAATGTAAGGGAGGGCGCTAATCCTTCCTGCATTGATAGAAATAGTTTACTGAATAATAATAATAATAATAATTACTGCCATCAGAAACGATACCGACAACAACAACAACAACAATAAGAAGAAGAATTACAACCATCAGAAACGATACTGACAACATGATGGCCAACAGAATGACAATAACTAGGAAACAAAAATGGGAAGAAAAACAACTCTATGGGCGTTTTAAATGACTAATAAACAACTTTTCATGCGAGAAAACCTGGATGTGGCTAAGAAAAGGAAACTTTAAGAGAGAAACAGAATCTCTTCAAATAGCCGCACAAAACAACACCATAAAAACCAATCATATCAACGCGAGAATAGACAAGACACAACATTTATTCAATGCCTCTGCGACTCACAGCACAAGGGTTCCTTTTGTCTCAAGCTGTTAATAAAACTTCCAAACTGAAAACTATCAACATCTTCGTCAACTCATTTGTTCTTCCTTTTCAGATAATTCTACAACCCCAACTGCCAGTTTTCAATAAATGGTTATATTAATTGACATCTTGTTATAACCCAATCTCGAACAGAGGACCAGACCTCGTAATAATCAATGAAAAAAAAAGAGAACTTGTAAAATTGTAGACTTTGCTGTCTTAGCTAATCACAGAATAAAACTGAAAGAAAGGGAAAAGAAGGATAAGTACCTGGACCTTGCTAGGGAATTGAAAAACTATGGAACATGAAGGTGACAATCATACCAATTGTGATTGGTGCTTTTGGTAAAGTAACAAAAAGATTATTAAAGGGACTGGAGGACTTGGAGGCTGGAGGACCAGTGGAGACCATCCAAACTACAGCATTATTGAGAACATTCAGAATACTGAGAAGAGTCCTGGAAACTTGTGGAGACTTGCTGTCACTCAAACTCCAGTGAAAGACCAACAGCTAACGTGATGTGAAAAACTCTCTAAGAGTAAATGATAATGATAATAATAATAATCACCGAGTAAAATTGAAAGAAAGCGAAAAGAAAACTAAATACCAAGACCTTGCTAGATAACTGAAAGAAACTGTGAAACATGAAAGCGGCGGTGATACGAATTGTAATTGATGCTCTGGGTCCCGTCACCAAAGGATTGATAAAGGGACTGGAGGACTTGGAAATAAGAGGATGAGTGGAGACCATCCAAACAACAGCTTTGTTAAGATCGACCAAAATAGTGAGAACAGTCATGGAAACTTGAGAAGACTTGCTGTCGCTCAAACTCTAGTGAAAAACCATCAGCTAACACTGGTGTGAAAAACTCCTAAAACAGTAACAACAACAACAACAATAATAATCATATTTACCAACCCTTCCGCTCGGGCAGGATATGACACAAGGTCAATGTTTAAGCGGAGTTTAACAGGTTTGAATTCAGAGTTTTCCTTCTCCTAGACTAGTTGCCTCACCAAGGCTGAAGAACCAAGTCTGTCCTACTATTTACCCATAGCTGGAGGGAGAATAGTAATTAATAATAATAATAATAATAAGATTTATTACTCAGACTCCAGTGTAAGACAATCCACTAGCTCTGGCATGAAAAACTCACAGGAAGTAAAACTAATAATAATAATGATAATTATTATTATTATTAGTGAAATAATAGACATTGGCATTATGGTTAGTGTGTTTGCTAATGGCCCGGGATATCTGGGTTCAATCCCTGGTCAAGTCATACCAAAGACTCAAAAAATGGTACTTGATGCCTCCTTGCTTAAAACCCAACATTATAAGGTAGGGATCAAGGGTAAAGTGAAGCAATCCAGAAAAAGGAGTAGTGCCCTCCCCTACACCTTGGTGTAGTAGCTATTGAAAAGGTTATCCTCGACTATGATCACCACCTTGTAGTGAAATAATAATAATAATAATAATAATAATAATAATAATTATTGTTATTATTTCACTGCTTGCAAGTTTTTTAAGCTCTTGTTGGCTGGTGGTCTTTCACTGGATTCTGATAAACGGGAAGTCTCCTCAGGTCTCCAGGACTCATCTCAGTATTCTGGCCTTTTCCAACGATGTTGTAATCTGGACAGTCTTGATCAATTCTTCCTTTGATTGCCAGTTCTTCCAGTTCCTTTTCCAAGCATTATTATTATTATAATTATTAGTATTATTATTTTGTGTGCGAGAGTGTATGAATGTGTGTGTGTATTATGGGTTTTATCATTCTCATTAGAATTTGGATCTTGCACAGAAGATCAACAGTTGCCCATACGATAGGTGTCTCTTCTTCAAGATACTGATCTTATTCTTGGGATGAATGCTTTCATTCATTATATATATGTGTGTGTGTGTGTGTGTGTGGTTTATTTTAAAGAAATTGTTGCTCTGTAATGTCAGTTACATTGAGCTCTTTACCAGGAAAATTTAAATATTCACTGTTGAATGTTTGTTTTTTTTTTTTGTCCTGATGGAATTGCTCCCAACTCCAGTTTAACTAGACCGAATAATACTCAATACCTATATATATATATATATATATATGTGTGTGTGTATGTGTGTGTGTGTGTGTGTGTGTGCGCGCGCATGTGAATGTGTGTGTATTTCAGATACAGGTAAAATATTAAGGTAGATTGGACTTTCTAGCTTTCCCTGCGGAACCAGTGAAGGAGAAGGAAAAATTCTGAATTCAAAACCAGAGGAATGTTGTTCTGAGGAATCTGTGGCACATTGCTGCACCATTCTTCTGTTATCAGCTTATCGAAGAAGTGTGACTGGTTTTTCCCTAACCTCCACCTGTATAAACAAATCACTTTCAAACTATTAACTTTCGAAACATATATATATATATATATATATATATATATATATATACATGGTAGTAAATAAGGAAATAAATCCGACAGTATGAAGAGAAGTTGGAAAAACAAATAATCCAAAATTTGATGAATTTATTATGAAAGTCAACGTTAAACGTTTCAGTTGTAATAACCTTCTTCCGGACTCTAAATTGAGGAAAAATGTTGTTAAAATAGCAATGGATGTTTGATGAAATGATGGGGAAAAAAAGGTAGTGTATATAAAAAGAAAGATTCTCAGAAGCATATTCAACGTTCTTAGTTTTGGAAATATTATTATATTGTTGTCTCGTGGACTGATGTTTGAAATTTGTTGGGTTTCTACGGGATATATACTTCCCTGGCCTTGGCCAGATGGAGTATCATTATCAATGGCCGATTTGCGGCCAAAAGCCCCCTTCGGGTGGGCGAGCTGCAACATTGACACCTTTGTCCCCTATGTATAGCACTAGACCTTTCTGTCTAGTTTAAGCTATAACCCGGCATCCGAGCCTGGACCCTGATTTGGGTCCAAGAAACAACTTGGCTCATTAGGACCACATTGCACTGAGTGGGTCGATGAGCAGCACATACCAACAGGGTTCAAGCCTCGGCTAGTGCCCGACAATCCCCTCCCCTAAATCCCCACTATAATCGGTCTTTGGGTCATTGATCTTGTGTCAAGTCCTGTCTGGTGGGAGGCAGTGGCAAATACATTCTACAGGATATAAAGGAAGATAATAAAAATAATGATAACTAGAATTAGAGGAAAGGAAGAGAAAATGAATATGAACGTATGGTTCATGAGGATAAATTTGAATTTAAAAATGGGGCTCAAGAAAGAATAATTATGTGAGAAGAAAAAAATTATTTAAAATTAGATATGTTGTAGCTATTTAGAACTAATTTACCTAAAAAAGTGGATAAATTGAAAATACCAGGACGGGTATTAACAGAGGATAAGAGCGAAAAAAGTCTTAATCTCTTATGGATATGCACTAACATTGAAGCAATGATCAGTTTTAGATATATGTAGGAAGAGTACATTATGAGAATCGTCTAATTTAATGTCACGCTTGTGCTCATGTAGACATTTTTTAAGGTTTCTTATCAACCTTTGACATCGAATCACCCACTAGAGTTGATATACCCTAAAATCAAATAACTAATTTCCCTTCTTTGGAAAAGATCTCTCATTCTTACATATGGTCGGCCATAATAATAGAATGATTTTCATCAGTAGGCTGTAATGATACAGATTACAATGTTTTTGAGGAAGACATAAATTCATCTTTTCTTCTTCGCAACTTCGGCAAGTTTTGTTGGGTAGTGCTTTGCATATCCCAATGACAAAAAAAAAAAAAAAAAGAAAAGATAACTACATAATTTTTTCTTACTTGCACTAATTGCTTCATCTTTTTTTTTTTTTTTTTTTTTTTTTAACTTTTACAATGTTTTGGCCGTGTATCCTCTGACCTTCTTCATGTGCTGTTTGGTTTATTCAATTAGTGGCAGCTGGTGTCCATTAAAGGTCAAATACAAATACATTTTTTTTATCATTTGAAAATTTGAAACTGGACACTAGTGTAGAGAGACATAAATGATTGCCTTCTCTTGGACTCATGGGCGTGTACTTTGCATATCACATTTCCATTGGTTGTGTGAGAATTCAGAATCCTTTCTCTTCCTCTTTTGGTTTCTGTTCTTATATGGATAAACCTCTCTTGTTACCTTTATTCATTGAACAGACCTAGCCTCACTACCCGTTGAACAGCATTGTTTGCCGAGCAATTGAAGTAATAAGCACCAGAGATGATAAGTAAGACTTTCAACTATTTTTGGAACCCTTTTAATTCACAACTTGATCATGGAACAATGTGTACAGTTCACATATCAGGACAAATTTCTGCATCCATATAATATTTCTTAAATGCTTTCTATGTAGGTATTTAATGTCTGATATGAATAAATAAGATTATTTTTTCTTTCCTTCGATTTTGTTCAATGTTAGTGTATAATTGAATATACTATTGGACCTTGGTAACTGGAGACACAACTAGATATCTTACCTCACACTAACTATTACCAATAAGTGGTAACCAACATGATTTGGTTCGGTTTGGTATGGTTTTATAGTATATCAACCATTGTAAGTTATTTAATGCCAAATCCTCTTTATCATATTTACCCAACCCCTCCGCTCGGACAGGATATGACACAAGGTCAATTTTTTTTAAGCGGAGTTTAACAGATTTGAATTCAGAGTTTTCCTTCTCCTAGACTAGTTGCCTCACCAAGGCTGAAGAACCTAGTCTGCCCTACTATTCACCCATAGCTGGAGGGAGAATAATTGGATTCATACCTTTCCCAAGGGTATTAGTGCTATGTGAAATGCAATCGGTCTCGTTGAGGATTTGAACTCGTGTCGTCGTGTCCAATTCCTACAACGATAACCATTACACCACGGGCACCTCCGCAAATCCTCTTTATACATAAGTATTAAACATACAATTTGTAAACATATTTTGTAGATAACATTTTTAAACGAGCCCAATTTAATTTTTAGCTCAGTTAAATGGTTCCAAGTATATATCACTTACAATTCTATTAAACATTAGCCATTTGCTTATGCATAGTTAAAGGATCAAACAGTTTTATTTAAAACAATTCAGCTTAGCATAGGTCATTTGCTTGCACACAGTTGTATTTAACCCATAAGTAGGATCTTATCAGGTGCTACCACTCCAGGTCAGAGTGGACTTGGGAGTGATGGCAATGAAGGGTTATTCCACATTCCCCAAAGCTCCTGCATTACTGGAGCCTCACCATCAGATTGTTTAATGTCATATTCAGGACACTCATTGGAGTAGGGGCAGGGTCTTAGCTTCTGCAGATATGCAGTTGGTGTATTCTATAGCCCAAGCCAACTGTGCTGGAGGAGATAGATAGATATGCAAAGACTAATAGATAGATAGATAGATAGATGTGCATAGATTGAGAGATATGGATAGATAGATAGATAGATAGATATGCATAGATGGATAGATACGCATAGATAGATAGATAGATAGATAGATAGATAGATAGATAGATATGCATAGATAGATAGATAGATAGATAGATAGATATGCATAGATGGATAGATACGCATAGATAGATAGATAGATAGATAGATAGATATGCATAGATAGATAGATAGATAGATAGATAGATATGCATAGATGGATAGATACGCATAGATAGATAGATAGATAGATATGCATAGATGGATAGATACGCATAGATAGATATATAGGTAGATAGAGACGGATAGATAGATAGATAGATAGATAGATAGATAGATAGATAGATAGATATGCATAGATAGATAGATACGCATAGATAGATAGATAGATAGAGACGGATAGATAGATAGATAGATATGCATAGATAGATAGATAGATATGCATAGATAGATAGATAGATAGATAGATAGATAGATATGCATAGATAGATAGATAGATATGCATAGATAGATAGATAGATAGATAGATAGATAGATAGATATGCATAGATAGATAGATAGATATGCATAGATAGATAGATAGATAGATAGATAGATATGCATAGATAGATAGATAGATAGATAGATAGATAGAGACGGATAGATAGATAGATAGATAGATATGCATAGATATATAGATATGCATAGATAGATAGATAGATCGATAGATAGATATGCATAGATAGATAGATAGATAGATATGCATAGATATGCATAGATAGATAGATAGATAGATATGCATAGATAGATAGATACGCATAGATAGATAGATAGATAGAGACAGATAGATAGATATGCATAGATAGATAGATAGATAGATAGATAGATAGATAGATATGCATAGATATGCATAGATAGATAGATAGATAGATATGCATAGATAGATAGATATGCATAGATAGATAGATAGATCGATAGATGCTTGTATAGAACATGATGAAATGAAAAACAGAAAGCAATTTTTTTTTCATCTATTATCTTTACTAAAACTTAATGAAAGATTTCTGCCAAAATAAACAATACATGATGAGTTTGAGGTTCTTTTTATCCTGTTTTTGAATTTTTAATTCCCTTCTTTTTATTTATGATGTTTCGACCATGTACCCATCGGCCTTCTTCAGAGGACACTTGATTTATTCAACTGGTGGCAGCTGGTATCAAATGTCCATTAGCAGTCAAAAGCATACAAGTTAAATTAATCCTGAAAGCAAATAAACAAAAAAAGAAAAAAAAAAATCTGTGTCGTACAAGAGATGAGGTCAGACCAATGTTTTTTCATGTGGCCAACTAATATGTGAAATGTTCCATGAATAAGATGAGAAAAAAATACTCATTTGAAAGAGATGAAAGAACAAGAAATATTATATATCAAAAGAGTCTCTCAGAAATGAATCAGAATTTTTCTCAATGTTTAAAGCTCTCTTTGTTTGCATTTTGTTCGATGGATTTAAAAAAAAAAAAATTATTTAATATTCAATTTTTCTCTTTTTTTTTGTAATTAGACAATTTTCCTTCATCTATATTCTTTTTATTATAGATGTTTCAGTCATGTACCCTACAGCCTTCTTCAGTTAGCATTGGATTGATTCAAATGGTGGTGATTGTCGTCCATTAGAAGAATTCGAAAAGGCAGGAAGTAACATGAGCAGAATGTTATAAAGAAAAATAAATGAAGGAAATCGTCAAATTAACAAAAAATATAATAATATGTCAATCAAAATACAGATAATAATTATACCATAAAAACAGATAATATCAGGTATTATTTATTACCAAACTCTATAGTATTGAAAATGTAACTAAAAATAAAATTGCAATATTATTCAGATAACATTTATGAAATGTAAGTAAGAATTACCACTTTTTAGGTTTTGACACACAACTTTAAATATTGTTTGGAATGCTGTTTTTCTAAGATTATTTTTTTACAGTTGTTTTTAATTGCTTGATTCATTTTTTTTTTGTTTCTTCCTTTAGGTGTTTGTTTCTCCTTCCTTCCTTCCTTCCTTCCTTCCTTCCTTTCCTTTTCTTTTCTTTTCTTGTGTGTGTGTGGGGGGTGTATTTTTCTGTCTTTTTTTTCCATTAAGAAAGTGGTAAATACTCTTTTAGTTGGCATTTTGTTAAATGGAGGTTTTTACTTACTTTTATTTTAAGCCCAGTTGGCTGAGACAGTAGAATATGCCAATTGCATCTCTGCAGAGGGATGAGACACTGAAAGACTATCTACCAGTGTCCTGAATATGATACTAAACCATCTGATACTGAGGCTCCAGTCCTGGAGATTGGACAATGGGGAGTACCCTTTACTTACCATTACTCTCAGGTCCACTCTGACCCAGAGTGGTAGAATCATTGAGGGTCCTATCTCTGGGTCAAATAGATCTTTTACAAGGGATTATTAATAAGATTAAATGGAAGCATTTGCTATAAATAGCTATACTTTAGACTATTTAACTGTGCACAAGTAGATGATTAATATTAGATTAGATTGGAATACTTGATAAATAGAATTACTCAGGTTAAATAACTATAATCGAAACCATTTAACTGTGTGCAAATAGAACTAACAGTTTCAGATAGCAATAATTGAAACCATTTGATGGTGTGTAAAAAATTAATAGCATTTGACTATGTGTAAACAAATGAGTTTTTACTCATTTTTAAAATATGTAGCAACAAACTATTCTCTTAAAATTCACACACAAACACACACACACACACACACACACACACACACACACACACACACACACACACACACACACACACACATATATATATATATATATATATATATATATATATATATATATATAAACAGGATTTGGCATTAAATGACCAAGGGTTGATATGCCATTAAACCAAATAACCTAACCTGACCGCACTCATTTTTTCCTTTCTTCTTGGAATTGGACTGTTTTCTCTTAAGTGAGTTATTTGTATTTATGAGGTTTCGACTACATGCTCTCTGATCTTCTTTAGGTACAATTAGATATATTCAACTGGTGGTAACTGCTATCCAGTGTCCAGTAAAATTCAAATGCAAAATATTATTTTTTAATTGTTTGAAACAGTTAGATTGAATAATAAAGAATAAATTTAAAAAAAATAAACCATGGTCATAAGAAATAATCCCATTAAAAAATATGAATTAAGAAAACACATCTAATTTTGTTGTAATCATATACTCAAAGAGTTCACAGGATTGTCTTGTCAGTGATGTTCTTGGGGTCCTTATAAGTTTCAGGTCTTCCAAAATCATACAGACAAAAACAGATGATTTTTCATTTTCAAAAATACACTCATTCCCTATTCCTCTGAGTATGATACAAAACAGTTATCTAATGGTGAGGCTCAAGTTCTGGAGAGCTGAGTTGAGTGGAGGATTCTTTTTATTTTGGCAGAATTTGCTCAATTTAATACAAGCCAAAGACGATGATTTCAAAGAAAAGTTGGTTTTCTAATCAAGAGATATTAGAAATATGTGGACAGGTAAGTTGTGAAGAATATATTTAAGAATAGCCTTGCCCAGTCAGCTGAATACACCAACTGCTTCTCTGCAGACCCCACCCCCAACGAGTGTCCTGGATATGACACTAAACAATCTGATGGTGAGGTTCCAGTAATGCTGGAGCTTTGGAGAATGTGGCACACCCCTTTATTGCCATTGCTCCCAGGTCCACTCTTGCCCGGAATAGTAGCACCTGATAGGGCCCTATCTATGGGTTAAATAGAACTAACTGCATACTTATGCTAAACTGAATTGTTTGAATTAGAACTGTTTGACTAAACTGAATAGCTTGAAATAGAAATGTTTTGACAATTAAACTGTACTTACATTTAAATTGCGTGCTTATGTTAAACTGAATTGTTTGAAATGGAACTGTTTTTGACATTGGAATTGTACTTAAACTAAACTGAAAGGTTTAATATAGAACTGTTTTGACATAAATCAATACTAATTCTAAACTGAATTACCTGAATTAGAATTGTTTGAATAAAATGAATGGCTTGAAATAGAAATGTTTTTGACAATTAGACTGTGTATTTATGCTAAACTGAATTGTTTGAAATAGAACTATTTGCATAAAAATGGATTTGGTGTTAAATAACCTACAAACCATAAAACCCAACCAACCAACCAACCAAGAATAACCCTCTTCATAAATTGAAAAGTGAAATACTGAAAACCGACTCACCACAGAACCCAGCACCACAACATCAACCTTCATACAAGAAGACAGAAAAAATGTAGAATTAATAAAAAAAATTCAAGAATCAAGACAAGGAAAAAGTCAGTGTAGAAACCAAAGAGGTGAATAAATTATTAAAACATATCCCAATAGACAACATCACTGAACTGAATGATTTAATTTATGCAGGAGCAAAACTAGTCACTGGAGTGGGAATAACAGTTCGGATTCATCTATAGGTCAGATAGATCTTAAATGATGTTTAAAATTATTTCAAACTATACTTGCTCTTAAAACATTGATATTGTAACTAAGTATGAAATGTTTAAAATGATTGAACTTTATTAATACATTGCCACTTAAAACCTTGATATTGGAATTTGACAGGAATTGTTAATTGAAAGTTGGTGTGAACCCCCTTATCCCACCTACCAGCTATGGGTTAAATCATATCACTACTGTCCTTCTACAAGGATGGCTTTGGGCATTAAATAACTCATGAAGTTTGATATGCCATTAATCAAAGAAAATGAAGAAACCAAACCTTAACTGAAGAATTGGTTTTATGAAGTAAGTAGCAGAATTTTCTAGGTAAATATATTTATCTGATCTTTGAGGAAAATCAAGTTAAATTTTTGATAGGAAGGTGATTCAATTTACAATAAGGTTAACATTACCATTTCTGAAGAAAGTTAAAGTTGAAAACAACACTATGCCAATTTTTAGCATTGCCAAGAATAATTATAAAAATTATCAACAAAACAATTCCTTACCATAAAAAAAAGACAGATTATTAAATAAAAAGTTTCAAGGTGAATAATAAGATACAGTTGTTCATTTTCAATCATTTTTTTTCACGAAGAATCTATTTTCTTTTTCTTTTTATTTTTTAATAAGGGATTTTAAAAGTGAAATTGCAAATTAGCTGCACTTATTAGAAAAAATAGCTACTTTTGACATGTTACGAAGCAAATTACAGAAAGACTGGTTCAAGGCCATGAACTTTGTTTCTGGCCTGGACAGACATTGAAATGCTTTTAATGAAGTGCTCATGGGGGAATGGATATTGTCCTAGGAAATGGACACGACAACCTGAGTTTGAATACTTGATGATGCAGTATGCCTTTCACATTGCACAAATGCCCTTGAGAAAGGTATGGGTCCAACTAGTCTCTCTCTAGTTATGGGTAAAATATTTGGGCAGACTTGGCTCTTTAGCTTTTGTATGGTAACCAGTCTAGAAAAAGAAAAACTCGGAATTCAAACATGTTTAAAAAATTGCCCTTGTGTCGCATCCTGCTTGTGCAGAGGGGTAGGTAAATACATCCATTGAAGAATTTGGCTTAAAGAGACTCCTCTCATCTAAAAAAGCAAGGCTCAAGTTCATTGCCTTATGCCTGAGGCCCCTCCCAAGTGAGGAATGCTGACGGAGACCAAGCAATTTTTAGTACTTGCTTCAACATGCATTCAAGTGCAGGAGGGCCCCAGCCTAAAAATTGACTTTGTCTCACATTCAGCAAATAGCAAAGAAGACTAGATAAATACTATCAACTTTCTTTCTGCCTTACAATGAAGTACTTTGCTAGAGATATATATTGACCCTCGACTGAGCTGTCAATCAAGAGATACACCAGTGTAAATAAGCGGAAGAACAGCGGAAGCAGGTGGGCATTAAACAATAATATAACCAGGTGCCAGATGGTTTGAGAGAGGTGAGACCCAGCTATAGACAGAGGGCTTTGGGCTCTCAGTGACTCACAGTTGAGCAACCCCAGCCAAGATAAGGAAGAAGTGCTGCTACGGTCACGAGGTGAACTTGGGTCAATATAGCAGTCTGTCCCCGTCTCCAACTCATCTCTCACACACAGAAACATCAACCCTTTCGAAAATAAAGAGTGAGAGATATATTTTTATAAAGAAGTGTGTTCGTTCGTTCGTTATTGAAGTTGTCATTGTGTTGATTATGTTCCACATATATTTGTATATGTATAGTCGTAGTATACTATACAACACTAGTCTAAAAGCACAAGGGTTGGGTTCATTGCATGATGTCTGCAATACTGGCCAACAGGGAAAATGATGACAAAGCTGAACAATTTTTAACACTGCTCTCAAACATGCATTTGTTGATCTTATGTCATATCCTGCTGGTGATGGAGGGGTCAGGTAAATACTTTTAGAGGCAGTAAAAAGTGGTTGTCTTTGCAACAAAATTTTAAATAGAACCTGGGGACTTGGACAAACAGACCGACAAACACAACAGATTTATATATATAAGCATATTTGACAGGTTATTCTTCTTCATTACATAATATTTTACTTTCTTTCTCTTTCTCTCTCTTTGTTTACCAGCTCATTGGTATAATGGTTTGAGTGTTTACCAATGGCTGAGGAGACTGGGGTTCAATACCAGGTCGAGTCAAACCAAAGACTCAAAAATTGGTACTTGATGCTTTTTTGTTTAACACTCAGCATTATAAGATATGGATCAAGAGTAAGTGGAGCAATCCAGGGAATCCAGGTGTAGTGGCTATTGAAAAGGGTGTCTTCAGGTTGCCCTCAACTACAGTCTGTTAACATATATTATGTTTGAAAATTAATGCCTCTAATTTATTTTCATGGAAACAGCACCAAATACATAGAACGCAGTTGCCAGAAAAGTATAGTTACCCTCATTGGCTACATATTTTCTCCAGCAATCATCATCATCATCATGTCGTGCCATCAGCACGGATATCCCAGACCCTCACTCGCCACCCCTCCCAATCATCCATTGCTTCTGGTAGGTCTTCAGGGCTTCATCCCGTATTGGCACTGAGCTGGTGTATGTAGGTTCAGGCTGGTTGTCCTGGTTTTGCTCGTCCATGTGAAGGGGTCCACGGGGTTCATCAAGTTGCTCTGAAAGTTATGTTCCTTATTTTATTATTATCATTATCATATTTACCAACCCTTCCACTCGGGCAGGATATGACACAAGGTCAGTTTTTAAGTGGAGTTTAACAGGTTTGAATTCAGAGTTTTCCTTCTCCTAGACTAGTTGCCTCACCAAGGCTGAAGAACCTAGTCTGCCCTACTATTTATCCATAGCTGGAGGGAGAATAATTGGATTCATACCTTTCCCAAGGGTATTAGTGCAATGTGAAATGCAATCAGTCTCGTCCAGGATTTGAACTCGTGTCGCCGTGTCTATTTCCTACGACGATAACCATTACACCACGGGCACCTTATTATTATAATTATTATTGCCTACAACCTCAACAGTAGATGTTGGTGGCATGACAGTAAATGGTAAACCTTCTCACTAATTAATCATAATTTTTTTTGCTGTGAAATTCTAGCAAAATGGCATCTGATATGAAAGCAGAGGTATGTCACTGAATTCCTTCAAGCAGGAAAAATTGCATCCACTAGAATTCATTGATAATTCCTGAACATTTACAAAGACCAAAGTATAGATGAAAGCACAACTGGATGGTGTGCAATGTTTTTCAGCAGTGGGCAACAGTGATGCTTACACAAACCAAAATGTGGCAGTGAGCACAGTTAGGTGGCGGGCAATGCCTTTCAGGAGTGGGTAACAAGGGTCTTAGTGACAAGTCATGTTACTTATGGAAACTAAACCATGATTAAGTACGGTTTAGTGGTGAGCCATTCATTTTAGAAGTGGGCAACAGTGATGTGAGTGATAATTCACATTACTTATGGTGACCAAATAGTAAACCTGAGCTCAGTTAGGTGGTGGGCAATGCATTTCAGCAGTGTCATCAGCAATAACAAGGACAGACCATTTTCAACCCATGAAATAAAGAGCACCCTAGTTAGCTAGCCAGCATGAATTAGGCAGATGAAAGATGGACAACACAAACATGGTATTTTCTTCATAATGACAGGATTATCACTGCTGTGAAAAGTTGGTTGTCCCTGCCAGTGTAAATTCTTATGAGCGAACATGCAGCCTCTTTTCTATCAGTAGCAAAAAAAAAATGGTGGTTTGCAGGTGGATAGATATCTTTGAAGCTGAAAACTTGCTCTATCCAACGATGTCATAGTGTTCTCTGTATCTGTTGGAGCTTCCATGGAAATAAATGGGAGGCGTTACTTTTGGAACATCCCTTCTAAATAGTAATCTCGAGATACACATTTTTTTCTCATTCACACTCACATATACAAACTCTCTCTCTCTTTTTCCCTCTCCCTCTCACTTTTTTCTTCTCTCTCTCTCTCTCTCTCTCTCTTTCCCTCTCCCTCTCACTTTTTTCTTCTCTCTCTCTCTCTCTCTCTTTCCCTCTCCCTCTCACTTTTTCTTTTCTCTCCCCCTCTCACTTTCCCTCTCCCTATCCCGTTTTCTTCTCTCCTTCCCTCTCTCTTTCTCTCTCTCTCTCTTTCCCGCTAACTTTTTTCTCCCCTACTCTCTCTCTCTCATCTAGAACTTGTCTATATAAAAGAAATATTTACCCAAAATTTTGAATGTAGTTTCCATATTTTATATTTTTTGTTTTATTTCTTATAAAATTTTCTTTTATTTATTTATTTTCTTTCTCTGTATTTTTATATATATATATTTTTTCTTTATTTTTCGCTTTTTCTTTCTTTGTTTCTTTCTTTCCAAATTCTTCTTTTTCTCTCTATTTTTCTGTATATTTCTTTCTTTCTTTCTTTCTTTCTTTCTTTGTCCTTTTTCATTATTTTTTCTTAATTCTTTCTTGTTTTTTATTTCTCCTTTTTTCTTCTTTCTTTTCTTATACTTTCTTTTACTCTTTCCTTTCATTTTCAACTTTTTCTTTTTACTTTCTTTTATATATACATACATATATATGTGTGTGTGTGTGTGTGTGTGTTAGCAGATGATATTTTTCTCTATTTCTTTTTTGTTAAGTGCTTCAAACAAAGTCTGGAGTTCCCTTATAGCCCCCAACCATCGAAAAAAAAAAGAAGAAAAAAGTAGGGTAAAAGGCTGCAGTACTTGTGTAATTGGAGCCAGACACTCAGCAGTTATCATCTAGGTTACACATTTTGAAAAAAAAATTTCCTTTGCTTATATATATATATATATATATACATATTTATTCATATGTGACGTTAAGAAGCCCTAGATAGATCTCATCCTGCCAAGCAGAAAAAAGAAAAGATGAAAAAGGAAAAGGAAAGGAAAAGAAAGTAATAAGCAAATATAAGCAAGTTGCAAGCACTCTTATAAAATGAGAAATACTTCATTTTTTATTTAATGTCTAACTTTGACTTTTTCTGCTGAAAGGAAATGAAGGTACTTGGCATGAAAAGATAAGAAAGATTAAATTCAATTTTGAATAACTCCTCATGGAGTTTTGCCTGTCACAACATTTACTTTGTAGTATTATGATTCTTCAGACTATTATCCTCATCTTTATTTGGGGTGTCCTCGTGGAGTAATAGTCAAAGCGATGGACTGTGGAATCGTAGTACGCGACTTCGTACTCCAGTCGCGCTATTACGTTCACTTTCGGGCAAATACCCTTGGGAAAGGTATGAACCCCCTTATCCTCCCAGCTATGGGTTAAATAGTACCACTACTGTTCTTCTAGGAGAATGGCTTTGGCATTAAATAACCTAAAAAGAGTTGATATGCCATTAAACAAAAAAAACAAACAAATCATCTTTATTTATGTCTGTACAACGGTTCAGCCAATGTGCCCTCCTGGCTTCTCTTTTCGAACTCGGAGCCTTCTTGTCACAATCGGAAACTTTACCACTGAACTTTGAACCCAACTCTTTATTCGATCTACAGGGAATACTCTGCTCTCATTCTACCATTCATGTTAAGTTGTGTTAACTATCATTCTATATTACTGACACCCTTAACTAGGATTGAACCTGCAGTCCAAAGATAACTCACTTAGAACTGTTTTAACCCAATGCTTATATCCACTGTGCTACGTGTCCACCAGGACAATTCAGTGTCAATCTGGGGGCTTTATAAACCTAATGTTCATTTTTGATACCTAGAACAGCAACCAGTTTGACTATTTTTTTTTCTTCTTTTTTTTTAGTTCGAAAAGAGATACCTGAAGAAAGCCGGAGGGCACATCGGCCGAAACGTTGTACAGACATAAATAAAGATATGGATAATAGTCCGAAGAATCGTAATACTACAAATTATAATCAAACCTCATATCATACATTCAGAGGAACAACATTTACTGTTTAAGGAAATGGACCTGGATATGAATCCCTCTCTTCTCTTCTCTTAAATGACATTCAACTGATGCACTTTAGACTGACTCCAGATGTGTATTTGCATATGAAGTTTTTCGGGAATAGATGACTGAATGTGGTCCCCAGCCAGATTTGCAAGCCACATTTGCATTCAAATTGTTTTCTTTCTCCTAGATTGGTTGTCATACCAAGGTTAAAGAGCCCGGTCTGCCTTACTATTTACCCGTAGCTGGAGGGAGTAGATGGGTTTTTGTATTTTGCATTTTTAAACATCCATCGTTGACTTAACATCGCTAATATCACCGCTCATGGTCCTGATGATGGTTCAGTAGAACCAAAACGCTATATTGTTGACTTCTCAATAAATCTCCTCTTCCACTTGGATTGCCTTGTTATCAATTTTTCTTTACATTCCTAACTTTCCTAATGGCATTCATATGAAAGTGAACCACAAACAGTCTTGTCCAGGTTTTGAACTTGGGTCACTGTGTCCACTTTCAATGATGATAACCATTTATCTGCAAGCCTCCAATATGAATATGAATCCTGGGTATGACACTAAACTCTATCTGATGGTGAGGCTCCAGTTCAGGATATCTGGAGAGTGTGGAGTATCCCTTCATTACCATTACTCCCAGATCCACTTTATTCTTTTTTTATCATTAAGGGTTTTCGGACTATTGTCTCCATCTTTATTGTTATTTCCACAGCGTTTTGGCCGATATGTCCTCTGGCCTTCTTCAGGTGTTTGTCAAACTCGGGAACCTTCACGGAACTTCGAAGTATGTCCTTTATTGAATCCACGGGGGTCACCTCTTCTGATTCCGTTTGTCATAACCAGGTACAAGTGTTAAGTATTCCTGCATTGTCACTTGCCCGCAGTTAGGATTGAACCTGCAACCTCCAGATGATTGGCTCCTTAGAAGATTAGGGAACACCTATAACCATTATGCTATGTGTCCTGCTCAAGAGTATTAGTCTGAGAGTGAATATAGTGTGACTTGAGTTTGAACTCACATACTACAATGTTGCAGTTCAGCATGTAAACCACTATACCATGAGAACTCCCCATATGTATTAAATATGAATATCTAATATCACATAATTGTGATATCAGATATTAATATCTGATATCACAATTATGTGATATTAGATATTTTTATGTGAAATTACAGATTTTTACCCAGATTTTTTTAATCTGAGCAAAAATCTCTCAAGAAACTGCACAAAAATATATGAATATAAATATATGCATTTCCCTAATCAATAGGCATAAAATAACCCCAGACTGGTTTATATGCTCCAAAACTCAATCAAGCAATCAATCTTAAATTGTGGACTTTGTTGCTTATGTTTCAGTTCATTCCAGTGTCCTGGAAAAACATATAAATCCATCTCTTCTTCCTCCAACTATATGTTAAATAGTTGGGTAGATTGGGCACTCTGACCTGGTAGATGGGAAAGCCAATCAAGGAGAAGAAAAACTCTGAATGTAAATCTCTCATGTTTTCATGTGGCTGGGTCACTTGAGTCAGGTCAAAGATTGAAGCTTGTTTATATCAAATTGATTCATATTTACCAACCCCTCTGCTCAGGCAGGATATGACACAAGGTCAATTTTTAAGCAGAGTTTAACAGATTTGAATTCAGAGTTTTCCTTCTCCTAGACTAGTTGCCTCACCAAGGCTAAAGAACCCAGTCTGCCCTACTATTTGCCCCTGGAGAATAATTGGATTCATACCTTTCCCAAGGGTATTAGTGCTATGTGGTATGCAATCAGTCTCGCCCAGGATTTGAACTTGTGTTGCCGTGTCCATTTCCTCCGACGATAAACATTACGCCATGGGTACCTCCAATTTTAAATCAAATTGATTGTTTGGTTTCTTTATTTGATGGCATATCAACTCTTGTGGGTTATCTATTACCAAAACATCTTCATTGAACAACAGTAATGGTACTATTCAACTATTTTCTCATCACTATGGGATATCTTGCTTTGTTGCTAAGGGGAACTGATCTAGGGAAAATCTCTTTTTTCAATAACAGGATGTGTAGAGGCTGGCAAATCTACACCGTAAAATTTATGTGCTACTGAAACTGCAGTTCCCTCATTAACATGGTGTGGCTACAGAAATCCATCACCACCACCAACACGAACAACGTTAACAATGCCATCACCATCACCACCATCAGTTTTTACCAAAAAGATCGGAAGTTTAAGCTTTTGATGAATAAGTTAGTCCAAATTCAATATATATTTTATTACTTAAAAAGAGATACTGGAGGCACACTTAGCAGAACAGATATTATCATTGATAAGTGAATTGGTGATCTGAGTTCAAAACCTGGACAGGGCTGTTTGCATTTCATTTTGTGCTAATGCCTTTGGGAAAGGTCTAAATCTATCTGTTCTTCCACCATCTATGGGTACATAGGAAAGCAGACTGGGTTCTTTAGCTCTGGTATGGCAACTAGTTCAAAGAGAAGCAGAAACTCTGAATTTAAACAAACTTTACTCCCCTTAGAAATTGACCTTGTATCTCGATACTGCCAGTGGTTGCAAGGTTGGATAAAAACATATCCCTTCATGCCATAAATATAAAGTAATTCAATCATTGATCAATGCAAGAACTTGTTACTTCACATAATCCACATCATATCACATATAAAAACAGAAACATTTTGTTGATATTTCAAGAGACTGAGTGTGGGATGAAAGTTGATTCTTTTTCTTTTCTTTCTGATGGCATATCAAACTTTACAGGTTATTTAATGCCAAAACCATCCTTGCTGAAAAAGAGCAATGATATTTAATCCATTGCTGAGGGAATAAAGGGGTTTATGCCTTTCCTTTGTGTATTAGTCTGAAAGTGAACGAAATTATTTGACTATAGTTTGAACTTGCTTACTTCAAAGCTGCAGTTCAGCACTTTAGCCATTATGCCTAGTAGACTTCTCCCAAAAGGAGTTGAGGGAATAAACTTGGACAATATCAGATGCTCATGAACATTCTTGAATGTTTAAGTGTGGTTTTATTTGATTTGGTTTATTTGTTTTTATGTCATATCAACTCCTTATAGGTTATTTAATACTAGAGTCTGAGTTCCAGAACTGTAGCCTCACCACCTAATTCAGTTTAGTGTCATAAGTAGGACACTCCTTTTGAAGTGTTCTTACTCCACTCCACAATAATACTTATTACTTAAAAGAAATGAAAAACTTTACGAATCTTTTAATGACTTTGCTTTTTGCAAGAAAGCGTCGGGATACCAACTTCTAAATTGGATTGTATAATATTAATTGGTTTTTCAACAAAGCCACGGAAAGCCACACTTGATGGTCTAGAAGGCCTCATGCAGCCCTTAAAGGCTGCAGGTTTCCCACCCCAGTCCTAATGTAATTAAGATAACAGTCAAATTGATGGTTCTAAAATATCACAAAAATATGATATGTAATTCAACATGACTTACTGTACAACCACAAACTTTTTCACAGAACTGCAGGGTCAGGTTTAAAAAAAAACAACAAAAAAACATCAAATATATTCTTAAAAAAAAGAAACGTGAAAACAAATATATGATAACCAGATTAAAAGAATGCCTCAACTTATATGTATTATATCATGTTGAAATGATTATTGTCATAGAAATAAACATGGTGACCTGAGTTCAAATCCTGCACGAGTCATTTTGCATTTTATTTCATATAACACTTATATCCTTAGGAAAAGTATGAATCAAATTATCCTCTCTCCAGCTTGGGGTAAATAGTAGGGCAACTAGCCCAGAAGAAGGAAAACTCTATTCCCCTAATAAGGGGAATGCCGACGGAGCCGTAGGCATTTTTCGGAAATACTGGGCGCATGTGGGCTACAGCCCGGCGGCCGGGCCCACCTGAAAAAAGGCCTTGTACCGTACTTCCTCACTAGGTAGGGCATGCAACAAATACCACAGCTTCTTATAGGAATAGTATTAGAGTGTTGGAGACTGGAGATCGTACGAGATCACCTTACTTGCTACCGTAATAACGGAAGCCAATACTACCGTTGGACTATATCTTTATTCTGCATTCACTAATCCTATGCTCTTGTCTACTTATAGTCTCTCTATTGTATATACTTTTTCCTGAGAATATATCTCTGTTTCCTCTCATATTGTGGTTTGTCCTTTATTTAATATTACAAGCGTTCACTAACTAGAACGCAACTGTTATTTAATGCCAAAGTCATCCTTGAAGAAGAACAGCAGTATTACTATTTAAGCCTGGGTGATAAGGGATTTCATACCTTTTCCAATGGTATTAGTGTGGAAGTAAATGTAAGAGTGCAACTGGGGATTGAACTCTCTTACTATGATATTATAGTCCAAAATGTTAGCCAATACACCATACGAACTCACCGTGCTGAGGAAATGATTTTCAGCTTGGAAAAATTAAAATGTCTTTTTAGCCCCCACGAAATCTTTTGTAAATAAAACTAATGGCTTCTAAGAGTTTTAAAACTTTATTCTTTTTTAGGGGCTAGGTCATTGCTACTTTGTACCAGTGTTTCTCTCTTGACCTTAAAAGGGGTCAAGAGTGCTGTCTTGACCCATTTAGGGGTTACAGAAAAAAAGCTCTTGGTGGCCGACTTGAAATCTAACTAAGACTTTCAGCTGATGTTGGCTGATTATTGTTTGCACTGGCCATTGGATTGCTTTTTCTGGATTATTTCCCATAAAAGAATTTCCAGCTGTGAACTGTTTGAGTTGGCCAAGAGAGTTTTAAAAAAAAAGAAAAGAAGACTTTTGCTTCAAATAACTTTTGTTGGCAACCAGATATAATGTTTCTATATTTGCTGAGCAGCAATCACTGGCCATCGGTAATTGAATTTGTCATCTATATTGATAATCAAGAAGAGTTTGTCTGTCTATCCTCGATAGAGAGCCAAACAGTTTGATTGGTTTCAGTTTCTTTGTTTAATGGCATATCAACCCTTGTAAGTTATTTAATGCCAAAACCATTCTCCAAGAAGAACAGTAGTGGTACTATTTAACCTGTAGCTGGGAGGATAAGGGGGTTCATACCTTTCCTAAGGGTATTTGCCAGAAAGTGAATGTAATAGCGTGACTGGATTATGAACTCGCTTACTATGATTCTGCCATCCATCGCTTTAACCATTACCCCATGAGAACCCCACCACCAAACAGTTTGAGGTAGTGCAATTGAATTTGGTATGCATACAAATTAACTCTGGGGAAAGTATTAATGTGAAGATAGTTTTTTGTAATATTTAAAAGCAGTTTCCTTGTTTATATCTAATTGTAGCACTAGATGTAATATTCTTGTCTGAATTTCTTTACAGAAACATTGTCTTCATTGATTTTTAACTATTTTTTCATTTTATTTTTGTCACATGTTTTTATGACGGAAACTGTAATGACCTGAATGTTGTTAGAAGAATAGAAATAAGAAAAGTAATAAAGAATTAATAAGTCTAATCATGTGGAAATGACTTGTGATGTACTAATTTATTGATATTAATAGTGCACACATAGCTCAGATCAACTTTTCTGAGAGTCACATAGCTTACTTTCTGGTAGTTGTCAAGATAAACACTTTCATTAAGGTTGTGGAAAGGTTTAGTTTGGTTTGGTTTAGTTTGGTTTGGTTTGATTTTATGGCATATCAACTATTGTAGGTTATTTAATGCCAAATCCACTTTATACATATATATTAGATATATATATATTAATATATATCAAATCCACTTTATACATACTTTATTAAATATATATGATTTGGTTTGGTTGGATTTTATGGCATATCAACTATTGTATGAGGAACCTTCAATAAGTTTCCAGACTTTTTTGTACAGGTATCTGAAATTGTCGTAGACTCTTGAAAATTCACTATGTTATTGCTATATATCTTATGAGATGACTGACCAATTTTCATGATTTCAAGTTCAAATGAACAGCTACAGCAGCAATTGGAATAGACCCTACTAAAGTCTGATTGTCACAGCTGGTGATTTTCAAAAATGCAATCTGACACTTTAGAAGAATGACATGCAATAAAATTCTGTTTTAAACTTGGAAAAAATTCCACAGAAATGTATGGAATGCTTCAGACTGCTTTTCGACCATCTTGCATGAATTGAGCATGAGTTTTTGAGTGGCATAAGAGATTCAAGGAAGGCAGGGAGTCTGTGAGCAATGATGAGAGGTGTGGGAGGAGTAAGGAAGTCAGAACTTCAGAGTTGATTGGCCAAATAAAGACTTTCATGGATAAGGACCATCGTGTGTCTAGAGAAACAATAAGTGCACAGTTTGATGTCAGTGTGGGAACTGTACACACAATTATTTGCAAGGAACTGAAGATGTGGAAGATTTGCACAAAGTTTGTCCCAAGAGTGCTCAGAGAGGATCCGAAAGAAAGACGTTGTCATGACAGCAGGCAGATGGTCGAGCTGATCAATTCAGATCCTGCATTTCTTGATGCTCTGGTGACCTGTGATGAAAGCTGGATCTACTGCTATGACCCAGAGACCAAGAGACAGTGTTCCCAGTGCAAGAATGTTGGCTCTCCTAAACCCAAGAAGGCCAGAAAAAGTAAATCCACCCACAAACTTTTGATGATCTCTTTTTTTTACAGCACTGTCATGATCTACATGCACTGGGTTCACACTGGACAGACAGTCAACAAGGAATACTATGTTGAGGTTTTAAGGGAGTTCAGGAAAAGATTCCAAGGGATGAGGCCGGCACTCTTCAAATCGGGTCAGTGGCATTTCCACCAGGACAATGCACCAGTCCACAACTCCATCCTTGTCACAGACTATTTGAGCAAGATGGGCATCAAGTCAGTTCCTCAGCCTCCCTATAGTCCAGACCTTATTCCCAGTGACTTTTGGTTATTCCCTATGCTCAAGGAAAAACTTAGAGGTTGTCGTTATGAGACAATTGATGAGATGGATGAGGCTGTGATGAAGGTCATTGATATGCTCACACAAGAGGATTTCCATGGGGCTTTCCAGAAGTTGGAATGGTACAAGTGCATTGCAGCTGGAGGAGATTACTTCGAAGGGGACTAGAGTTTCATGTGAGTACTATCAATAGAAGTGCCCAAACGAAAAAAGTCTGGAAACTTATTTAATGAGCCTTGTAGGTTATTTAATGCCAAATCCTCTTTTAATATATATATATATATATATATATATATATATATATATATATATATGATTTGGTTTGGTTTCATTATATTAAATATACATGATTTGGTTAGGTTTGGTTTTATGGCATATCAACCATTATAAATTATTTAATGCCAAATCCTCTTTATACATATATATTAAATATATATGATTTGGTTTTAGTTGGGTTTTATGGCATATCAACTATTGTAGGTTATTTAATGCTAAATCCTCTTTATACATGTATATCAAGTATATATGATTTGGTTTGTTTGGATTTTATGGCATATCAACCATTGTAGGTTATTTAATGCCAAATCCTCTTTATAAAAATATGCTGAATATATATGATTTGGTTGGGTTGGGTTTTATAGCATATCAACCATTGTAGGTTATTTAATGCTAAATCCTCTTTATATATGTATATTAAACATATATGATTTCTAAATGGATTTTGTTGATAACACTCTTAAAGAAGCGTGGGCTCATTTTTTGTCTCCCAAGTTGAATAGTTTCCCTTATTTCTATCTAATATGAATAATTCTATTTACAATTAATCATTTTTTTGCACACGGTTTAATGTTTTCAAGTATTGATAAGTATCACTAACAATTCAATTAAATATTCGTCATTTGTTTATGCACAGTTAAATGATCAAACATTTCTATTTCAAGCAATTCAGTTTAGCATAAGTCATTTTGAATGTAAAAAAAAAAAACAGTTCTATTTTACCCATAGATAGAACCCTATCAGGCGTTACCACTCTCCATCAGAGTGGACCTAAGAACAATGGTAGTGTAGGGGTATTCTGCATTCCCCAAAGTTCCAGCATTACTGAGGCCTCACCATCAGATTGTTTAATGTCATATAAGGACACTTGTTGGGGGGAGGGTCTTACCCGTTTGCAGAGATGCAGTCGGTGGGCCAGGTTTGTTGAGAGAAGTTTAGACAGGTTACAATAACACAAATAAAACCATTCAATGGGCTGAATGTGCTGTGAAATTAATCATTGGAAAAATATGTCTTTTCATGACTAAATTGTGTTTGAGCGAGACACGCAGTACTTACTTATATTACATGTGGGTTTTAAGATCATCACTATAAAAAATAAAGGATGTAGCGTCACTTTTATTTCAGTTTTGAATAATCATTCTTATTTAAAAGATATTTTATTTGTTTTTATTATTTATTTGATAAAGTCTACTGACTTGTTTATAATAAACATGGCATGCATAAGACAGCTTCAGATTTATTTGGAAGTCTCAGATACCCCTCAAAACCTTTAAAAATCAATGAATATTTCACGCTAATACTTGATATTATTATATTCCAGACTTGGAGAGTTAGTGTAAACAAAAATCTAAAAAGATTTGATTTTTAAGTATTTTAGAAAATTTTAAATAACAAAAGCTACAATTTTTCACGGCATATTTTATCAATGTAGTTAAATAATATACATCAAAGTTTAAAATAACAATAGCTACAATTATCTTAATAGTATATTTTATAACTGTAGTTAAATAATATATGTAACATACCCATGATTCGGATATGCAAAACGTACATAGAATGCTCATAACATATATACATAGAACATAGGAATCCCGAAACATGAAAAACACTTATGACTTCTTAGTTCAAGTACAAAACTTTTTATTACCTTTGAGTTAAAAGGTTTTTCGACATAAGGAGAGAGGCACAATCTTTCTATGCTGGCTTTTCCATCTACCCACAAACATGTGCGACACCTGCCACAAGGCCACTGGCCTAGCTTCGGCGAGCAAGCGAAAGTCAACCTTCTTCCGAGCCAGGAACCCAACTCAACGGACTTTTTTCAAAATCCCCCAAATCCTCCGCGTGTGCTTCTGGTGCATGACGTCATTCACATCTCCTCGTCAAATTTTCTATCTGGGATTTTTATTTTGACATCTGTGAATGACACATCCTCCCCGTGTGCGCGTCAACACCTGTGCTCAAGTTTGCACCTAACTAACCCATGTGTTGAGCTGAAAGTTTCTCAGCTTAACTAAACCCAAAGGCAAGATATATAAAACAAAATCCCTTGGCCATTATATTACATATACATCAAAGTTTAAAATAACAATAGCAACAATTATTCTAATCGTACATTTTATAAAACTAGTTAGATAATATACATGCAAGTTTGAAATATCAAAAGCTACAATTTATTTCAGTGGTATATTGTATGAATGTAGTTAAATAATATACATTGTCAGAACTGATTGGAACGCTTTTTTATAACTGAACCAGAAGTGTTCACTTCAACCACTCAGTTCAATGAATTGGTCATTTTCTTTGGTAGCATTCAAATCTATACATACAATTCTACCAAAAATGACCAAAATTGACAAAAATTGAATTTTGTAAAAAAAAAAAATGTACTGCCAGAGATATATTAAGTACAACATCAGGGATATCTTAAAAATTAATTTCTCCATAAATTCTTTGAATAAACCATTTTCTTTGGTATCATTGCAATCTATGCATCATATTCTTCCAGAAACAACAGTAAAATCAATATTTTAAATTTTGTCAGAAAATGTTCTTTGAGTAGCAATTAAATCAAGGATGTTTTCAGACCTTGTTTATCTGTCAATTCTTCAAATTGTCCACATCCTTTGGTAGCATTGTAATCTATGCATAGAATTCTACCAGAAATGACTAAAATAATAAGACAAAACAAACCAAAATTCATCCAACCACTTTCAGAACAAATAATAAAAATACATATAATGTTTTCTGACCAATTGGCAACCATTATGCAACTCTCAAGCAAGTTGATTCCTGGATCAATACATGTCAGTCTCTCTGTATGTAAGAGAGCTGATTTGACCCAACAATCAAAAGTAAATGGATGCTAATGGATGATAATAGCTTTAAAGAGATGTCAAACAAAGGCTAAGCAGCAGCAGCAGCAGCAACTTTAAAGAGACACTGAACAGTCACTAAGAAGCAGCAGCAAAAACGGAATTAATTGGGAGGTGCTTGTGGTGTAATCGTAATTGTCATACAAAATGGCCACAGTGACATGAGTTCAAACCCTTGACAAAGCTATTCACATTTCACATAGCACTAATACCATTGGGAAAGGTATGAATGCAACTATTCTTCCTCCAGCCATGGTTAAATAGTAGGGCAAACTGGGCTCTTTAACTTTGGTGTTGCAACTGGCCTAGGAGAAGGAAATCTCTGAATTCAAACTTGTTAAATTTCACTTTAAAAATGACCTTGTGTCACATCCTGCTCATGCAAAAATGTTAGTAAATATATATGTATATATATATATATATATATATGTGTGTGATAACAGCTTATCCCTGTACATCAACTAATAATAAAGTCTTTCCTTTATTTATCTCATACAGGTCTCATCTCTCTTGCCTTACTTCTCGATCCTTTAGAGTTAATACAAGTTATGGCACCTAAAGATGACAACAAACATTCAAGGCCAAGCCTTACATTTCAGTACTCTAACTCCCATAAAAGCATCAACATTTAGGAGTGCTCTTAGTGTAATCGTTATTACCATTGAAAATGAAATCAGCAACCCAAGTTCAATCCTGCATGAAACTGTTTGCATTTCACATAGCACTAATACCCTTGGGAAAGGTATGAATCCAATTATTCTCTCACCAGTTATGGGTAAATAGTAGGGCAGACTGTGTTCTTTAACCTTGTTGTAGCGACCGGTTTAGGAGATGGAAAACTCTGAATTCAAACCTGTTAAACTCTTCTTACAAAATTGACCTTTTTGTCACATCCTGGAAGTGTAGAGGGATTGGGTAAATATATACATATAATAGGTTATCTCATAAAGAGTATAGAATTATAAATCATGTCTGAGTAGGAATAATGATCTGCTGAGAATTATTCAAATGGCAGGGATTTGACCATAATGATAAAACAGATAAGAGAAACAGATCTCAACAAAAAAAAAAAAAAACCCTTAAAAATTGACCCTGTGTCACATCCTGTTTGTGCAGAGGGGTTGATTAAATATACACAACAGCATCAAAGTTCAAGATTAAAAAAAAATTATTTTTGCACCAAATTAATGAAAGTTTCACAGCTGTTGGAAGTTGTATCATCAAATAGCAGATTATATATATATATATATATATATATATATATCATTTGTCATCCGTTATAATTTAATGTTGTTTGGGATTTTTCCAAACAGTCAGTCTTAAAGGCCACATATTCCAACTGGTTATTATATCAGAGTATTTATTGGCATGGTTTGTAAGTCTTCTAATTGGACATAAAGTCGTTTACTTGTTTATGTTTTTCTCTTCACCAAAAAAAACATTAAACTTTTATCATCATTTGCATATGAACATTTTATCAGCAGCTTAGGATGTTTTAATCTAATATTATTATTATTATTATTATTTGCATTTTTATTCCATTTTTTACTTATTATTATAATTGTTGTTATTGTTGTTGTTTTTATTAGGGTGTATCAAAAGTATTTTAATTTTTTACATACCTTCTTCCACAACATTTTGACTGATTAAAATGACATCTCAACCCATCTAGGGTTATTTTATTCTTACATGTTAAGGAATCATGATCGTATATATGCTTTTGAGTTGTTGTTGTTGTTGTTGTTGCGAAAGGGTTTTTTTTGTACACAGTTCTATCAAATATGAATAATTTTTAAACAGAACAGATCTTTACTTTGAAGATTAGTTTATGTCCTCATCAAAGATGATGATTCAATCAGACTGTTATTATCATTTAACTTTCAGCTTTATTTTCAGTTTCATACAATCCTTCACCGGGTCTTGACCCAAGACCTAGCTTGAGGGAAGGTAGTGATTATTTGTATTCTATGTAATTATGATTTTGAGGTTTCTTTTGGGTGTTATTTTTCAGTCACATTGAATGCTCTCCGAAGCAGATAAGCAGTTTCTCAAAGAGCATTTTAAAAATTTCGTATTGGCTAGGACTGCCAGGTATTTTGTTAGTGTGTTAATCTATCTCTTTCTTTATCATTATTACTGGCACTCTTTATGAGTTTTTAAGTAATGGTGGTTTTTCATTGAAGTTTGAGTGACAGCTCGTGTCCTCAGGTTTCCAGAATCTCTTCTAAGTATTCTAGCCGATCTTAACTGTGCTGTGGTCTGGATGGTTTTCAATTCTTCTTCTGACCTCCAGATTCCCTCTCTCTCTTTTCCAAGTGTTTGGGGACCATTCCAAGGGAACCAACTACAATTGGTATTACTGTAACCTTCATGTTCCATAGTTTTTCAGCTCTCTAGCAAGATCCAAGTATTTGTTTATCTTTTTGCTTTCTTTTACTTTTACTCTATGGTCGACTGGAATGATAAAATTCATGAAATGGTAAACTGTTTTCTTTTTGTTTATCAACACTTGGTCTGGTTGTCTCAGGATTGGGAGATCTGTTTTTATTTCAAAATTCCAGAGAATTTATTAAATCTCCTTTTCTAGGAGGGATTTTGGTTTGTGCAAATATGATCTGTCAGTATTAATATATTAGGGCATATCAAATGTTTTTTTGTTGGTCGGTTGTTTGGGTTTTATGGCATATCAACCTTTGTAGGTTATTTAATACCAAATCCATTTTTATACAAATAATCAGTTCTATATCAAACAATTCAGTTTAGCATAAGAACATAGTTTAATTGTCAAAAACATTTCTATTTCAAGCTATTTAGATTATTCAAACAGTTCTAATTCAGCCAATTCAGTTTAGTATAAGTATAGATTTTGTTTACACACAGTTAAATGTCAAAACAGTTCAATATTAAACAATTAAGTTTAGCATAAGTACAGTTTTAATGTCAAAAACAGTTCCATTTCAAACAATTCAGTTTAGTATAAGTATAAAGTTTAATTGTCAAAAACATTTCTATTTCAAGCTATTCAGTTTAGTCAAACAGTTCTAATTCAAACAATTCAGTTTAGCATAAGTATGCAGCTTAGCTCTATTTAACCCATTGATTGGACCCTATCAGGTGCTACCACTCCAGGCCAGAGTGGACCAGGCAGCGATGGCAATGAAGGGGTAGTCCACATTCCCCAAAGTCCCAGCATCACTGGAACCTCACCATTTGATTGTTTAGTGTCATATCCAGGACACTCAATGGGAAGTCTTACCCCTCTGCAAAGAAGCAGTCGGTGTATTCTACAGCCCCAGCCGACTGAGCAAAAGTATTTTTATCTTTTACAGACCTTTACTTCAAAGTTTATTTTATATTCATATCAAAGACTATGACTCAATTAGATTATCCTCATCATTATATTCCTGGTTTACCTGATGATCTTTCAGTGCAGTTCAACTGACATCAAGTCTCCTCAGGTCACCAGGACTCTCCTCAGGATTCTAGCCAATCACAACTATACTGTAATCTGGATGGTCTTCATTCATCTTCCGATTTTCAACTCTTCCAGATCTCTTTCCAAGCCTTTAGGGACCATTCCAAGTGCACCAATTACAATTGGTATCACCATCACCTTTATGTTCTATAGCTTTCTTAGTTCTCTAGCAATGTCTCAGTATTTGCTTATCTTTTCACTTTCTTTGATTTTCACTCAGTGGTCTGCTAGGATGGCAAATTCCACACCATGGCAAGTTCTTTTTTCTTCATTAATTTTCATTTGGTCTGGTGTTCTGGCTGGGATTAAGTGATCTGCTCGTATCTCAAAATCCCAGCAAATTCTATGCATCTCATTCTCAAGGATTGATTCTGCTTTATACATCTACCATTTAGTAGAATGATCAGACTTCAATATCTTGTACAATTCCCAGTGGATCACCTTCCCCCAATCAAGTATAGTCCTATATTCTTTTTGCACTTATTCATTACATTCACTTTTATGGCATTAATCATTTGGTCTTTGTCAACACAGAACTTACACTTGCTATTCTGTTCGTATTATTAATTTTTACTTTAACATATTTGTTCTTTATGGTATTGTTTTGTGCAGCTATTCAAAGAAGTTCAGTTTCTCTCTTAAGGTTTCCCTTTCATAGCCACGTCCAAGTCTACTTGTTTGAAATTTTGCCAGTTTGTTGCTTGAAATAACTGTACAGTTGTTTCTCTTCCCATTTCTGTTTCCTAGTTATCATATTTATCAACCCCTCCGCTCGGGCAGGATATGACACAAGGTCAATTTCTAAGCTGAGTTTAACTGGTTTGAATTCAGAGTTTTCATTCTCCTAGACTAGTTGCCTCACCAAGGCTGAAGAACCTACTCTATCCTACTATTTACCCATAGCTGGAGGAAGAATTATTGGATTCATACCTTTCCCAAGGGTATTAGTGCTATGTGAAATGCAATCAGTCTCGTCCTATTTATTGTTATTGTTCCCCTTGTCCTTATGTTGTCAGGGGTGTAACTGGCAGCAGCAGTAATTAGTCTGTTTTCGTTATTTTTAAAGTAGTCTTTGAGTTCTCATATTAATGTATCTACACAATCTTCCTCCCTTTTTTTTGACTATGTCAACTCTCAAATGTAAGGCCTTGTGGATCATCATCAACTTTCTTGACTTCTGGTCTATTTCTCTGAGTTCCTTCCTAGTCCATTTTAAGAATAATCCAGAATATCTTACAAGGACTGTGCAGGCGTTTATCCCTTAGAAGACATTTCTGCCGCAGAGTTTAGATTCAAAGAGTTTTTTTTATTTGTCTGAGGTTCTCTTTTCTTATTTTTTCTTTCATCTCAAATTGTTTGATGATGTCCGCTTCCAATATTCCCAAGTACTTGTAATTTTTCTGATTCTTTCCTGATTTGGCATTTCTATTCTTTCCATTATTTGTCATTTTCCACTATTCATTATGATCATGGCAAATTTTTCTATGTCAAATTCCATTCCTATATCCTGGCTGTATATTCTTATTATTTGTACCAGTTTTCAGTTCTTTTTTTTTTTTTTTTAAAAAAAACAGCCATGTACATAAGATGATTAATGCCATCCATGTACATAAGATGATTAATCGTTTCATGTAATTTTATAAATTCAAAGCTCTCACTGCACTTCCTAAGTATGTAATTTGCTATTACAAATAGTAATGGTGAAAGTGCAACTCCCTGGAAGATGCCTCTCTGGATCATTATTATTATTGTTATTATTTTACTCCTTGCAAGTTTTTCATGTCCGTTTTAACGGGTGTTTTTTCACTGAAGTCTCCAGGGATCCTCTAAGTATTTGAGCTGATTTTAACAGTGCTGAGATCTCAATTCAACAAAGAATAAGCCCTTGGTGAGATTCAAACCTGCAATCATTTTTCCTTAAAAAGCCAACATATTCAGGGCAGCTTCCTTAGCTATTAGGAGGCAAAGACCTACCACTTAAAGCAGTTCAAATTTAACAATTAGTTTTATCATTATTCAATTATCAATTCATTTATTCGATGGTATCATTATTTTATGGGTATCATTTTCTTTTTTCTTTTTCTCTTCCATCATGACTTTCTGTTTTATTTCACAACTGAAATGATAAGATAGAATATTACAAATGCAAATTATGATGAACAGTCATAATACACTTACCTTCAAGGTAAATTTTTGAAGTGAACAGGCAAAAATATAAAACTCTAAAAAGCTAAAAAATTTCCCAAAATGAGTAACTTTATGAGTTCTATTCTTTCAGGCATTTTTTTTTCTTTTTATTATCTCACAATCTTTGTCAATATCTAATTATAAAGGTGATGATGTTTGTCATTTAAATTTCATCTTAAAATTCCAGACAGTATTTTTCTTATATACAATCAGGTACATTGATAGAAAATATAAGGGTGAGTCAAAAGTTTTGCCGTGTTTTGGTATATATATATATATATATCATATGTCTGAAGCAGCTGAAGCTGTGAAAAGTACCTGCTGTGGTTGGTAGTATTGTGGTAGTTGGTGCACTGACATGTTGTGCATTACGTCTCTCAGTGTATCATTTGAAATTCATACAGATGAACATGCAATGTAGTCTAATTTGGGAACTTTTGTTTAATGTTTGAACTGGACCATAATGCTGCGGAAACAACCAAAAAACATTTGTTGTGTAAAAGGTGAAGGTGCAGTTGATCTCTTCCCAGTAATCAGATGGGTCAAGAAGTTTTGCTCGTGTTGCAAGAACCTTGATGATCAGGCAAGGTCAGGTAGGCCTAAAACCGTGAATTGTGAAACAATGAACCAAGCCATTGAGGCAAATCCAGCAAGGAGCAGTATCAGGCGAGTTAGGCATTTCGCAGTCCTGTATGGTCTATACCATTCACAACCATAGTAAAAGTAACTGGAGCTGATGAAACTTGCAAAACTTTTGACTTCCACGAGTGGAAAATAAAATAAGTAAGCCAGAAACAAAATTTGGTGATTTTAAATTTTATACATTTTTTATTAAACTGTATTCATATACACCCAGGGCAAGTGACTAAAATTTGTCAATATCTTTAAAAAAAAGGTAGTAAAGTTGGCAACCTTAGTCGAGGGTGACCCTAAGGTTCCTTTTTCAATAGCTTCTACACCGAGGTGTTGGGGAGGGCGCTACTCATTTCCCTGGATAGCTCCACTTTACCCTTGATCCTTACTCTATAATGTTGAGTGTTAAGCAAGGCAGCATCAAGTACCATTTTTTGAGCCTTCGGTATGACTCAACCTGGGATTGAACTCTGGTCTCAAGGACCATTGGTGAACACTCTACTCATTAGGTCTATGGCCCGGTCTTTTAGAAAAGGTACTTACACAATATATATATATATATATATATATATATATATATCAAACAACCTGGTGAGTCTTTGAGTCGACCTTTAAAAGAGAAATAGCCCATTCTGATATGACTAGAACGGACATTAAATTTTTCTGAATTATATTCCTATCACTTTGCTTGGAAAAAATCGAAGAAGAAAGACATATAGCAAGATGAATACTGGGTTATTTTTTTTTTCTTATTTTTATCCTGATTTCATTTTTTTTATTTAGAAAAAAAATCATTTTTATCTTTCAATTTTTTTGGGTTTTTTTGGTTTCCTTTGTCATCATTTTCTTTTCTTCTGTCTCCATTATCTTTATAATCATGATTCCATTTTTCTTTCCTTTTATAAATTTGTCCATTCTGTTCGTTTGCTGCATTCAGTGTTTCTTTCTTCCCATTTTTCTTAATCCCTTTCTGTCAATTTTGAAACTGTACATGAAGTTTATCTTTTTTTTTTTTCCACTAAGGTCTCACTATTGAGTAATACAACATTTTGTAATTATGGCAACTTGAAATGATTTATACCTTGTGATACCACATTACCCTGTTGTGAGACCAACTTGTGTGTAATCATATATATATATATATATATATATATATATATATATATATATATATATATATATATATATAGTATTATTCGGTCCAGTTAAACAAGAGTTGGGAGTAATTCCTTCAGGACAAGAAAATCATTCAAAAACTGAACATTTAAATTTTCCTGGTAGAGAGCTTTGGTTTTTCTTAAAGAAATATATATATATATATATATATATATTTTAAGAAAAAACAAAAGATCGGTTAATTTAGGATTATAAATTTATAATCCTAAATTAACCGGTCTTTGGTTTTTTCTTAAAGAAATATTGCTCTGTAAAAATTACATTGATCTCTCTACCAGGAAAATTTAAATGTTCAGCTCCTGAATGATTTTCTTGTCATGAAGGAATTACTCCCAACTCTGGTTTAACTGGACCGAATAATACACACACACACACACACACACACACACACACACACATATATATATATATATATATATATATATATATATATATATATATATATATATATATATGTGTGAAATATTAAATTCAGTGAATCTGGAATAGGGAATAATTCCAATCAGGACAAATAAAAAAAATATTCAAAAATAGAATATTAAATTTGAATATTACTGGTAAGAAGCTCAATGTATATAAAATCCACTGAGCAAATAAATTTTTTCCGAAAAAACCAACAATCGGTCACATTAGGATAATAGATTTATTTCCATCCTGTTAAAAGCATTGACACGAATCAATGCTCTAAAAAGATTTACAGGACATCAGATCAAATAAAAAATGGAAATAAAATAAATTCTACACATTTACAACCAGACAAAAAAAAAACATAACAAAAAACAAACCCTATTTCTCCTATTAAAGCTAGCATAAACCTTCAAGTAACAATAAATAGCAAGAATTATGGCTGGTAAAACTACATCCAGTGTCATCCTACTTGAAATCAAACAGACAACAATAACAATTACAGTAACACATGTCAAAAATTCAAACAATTATGAAATTATATGGACAATCTAAATTTAGTATATCATTTTTTTATGATAAAACACTTAATTATGGTCAAAATGTATTATCCTAATGTGACCAATTGTGGTTTTTTTTTGAAAAAAAAAGAATATATATATATATATAAATATAGTATATATATAAAGTATATATATATATATATATATATATATATATATATATATATAAAGTATATTTTGCTTTAGATATAAGTATATATATATATATATATATATATATATATATATATATATATATATATACATTTATATATATATATATATATATGTGTAAGTGTGAATGAAGTACATTTTGTTTTATGAATAAGTTAGTATGTACATAATATATATATATATATATATATATATATATATATATATATATATATATATATATATGAAAAGAAAAGTAATCAGATTATGAGTTTATTTATCATTGAATATTATCCCAATGAAAAATGTTTCAGTTTTTTTTTTGTAAGACATCATCAGGGCAATATGAATATATGATGTATCTTCTGAATTATATTCAAATTTAAAAATCAAATGAAAAAATTAGAAAATTCTTTGCAATTTATTATTGTTTGTTGTGTCCTGCTTCAAATGTATATGGCATAATTAATGATCAAAATTTTATTTTACCGAGTAATATATTTGCAGAATAAATATAAAAACAAAAATATTTATAAAAAAATATTTATAAAAGATCTTTAAGAATATTTCTTATAAAGTTTCTAAAAATGTTTTTTTTTAAATCCATAGCAAATACATGACCCTTTAAGATATTTTTTTCTGCTTTGTCTTTAAATTTGAATATGATTAAGAAGATACAACATCACATAACGACATTGTCCTGATGATGGTTTAACATAAAAAAAAAAGTTTAACATTGGTGTAATATTCACTTATATATAAATTTATCCTCTGAATACTTTGTTTTTTTCATATCTTTATATTTACACCCTGTCAGACTCATTTCCATTTTCTTTTATATATATATATATATATATATATATATATATAAGGTATTCTTCAATCCAGTAAATCCAGAGTAGAGAACAATTCTGCCAGGACAAATGAATTATTCAAATTTTGAATTTTTAAATATTCCTGATAAAGAGCTCAATGTAAATAATTTCACAAAGCAAATATTATTTCAAGAAAAAAACAATATTTGGTCACATTAGGATAATGAATTTATTTCCATCCAGTTAAGAGCATTGATATGAATCAAAGACTCTAAAATAATTTTTAACAGGCCCTCATCAGATCCAGTAGGAAAATGACTATCCCTCCTATCTGGTTGTAATCTATTTTACTTTCCTATTAAAAAGTCCTGTTAAAAATTATTTTAGAGCTTTTGATTCATATGAATGCTCTTAACAGGATGAAAATAAATTTATTATCCTAATGTGACTGAATATTGTTTTTTTCTTGAAATAATATATATATATATATATATATATATATATATATATATATATATATATATATATTATCACAAAGAAATTAAAATCTCACCTCTTTTTATATTGGTCTTATAACTGAAAGTTTTATATATCAACTCTGATAAAATCATCAAATGAAACTTGAGCCTCTTAAGTTTCATCTGATAATTATATCTGAGGTGATACATGAAACTTTTAGTTATTAGACGATCATAAAATGAAATGGGATTTTTATTTCCTTCAAGTTTTATCCTGCTTTGCTGACCATCATTTGAGCACTTTTTTGCCTTACAAAAATGTTTTAAAATGACTTGTTCATTCATATATGTGTGTGTGTGTGTGTGTGTGTGTGTGTGGGTGAAAGGAAAAAAAATCATAATTAAAAACGTTTTTTCTAAAATCAGAATAGTCTAAACATGAAAGGAATTACTTGTACTTTTTACCCCTAGACTAGAGTTTCTTCCAAACCTGGCTTTTGATTGGTAGGCTTTGTGGCAGTGCTTTTTTGCTTGTTTGATATATATATATATATATATATATATATATATATATATATATATATATTTAAAGTAAATATCCCGAGAAGATGGAATCAAACAGGTTGAAGTTACATAAGAGAATATACTAGTGGCCAACAAAAAAAAAGATATGTGGATAATAAATAAAAAAATGAAAAGAGAAAAACTGAAATACAACAAGATTAAAATCCAAGACATTGGAATGGTGACAATGTTTAACCTGGTTCCCTTTGATGTTCCACCTCCTAATAAAGGTTAGTTTTTCAGCATTTTTTTCCAATTAGTAATGTTTGTGGGCCTCTCTTTCCATTTTGTTTAAAGCTATCTGATGAGGTAGACTGCCTTGCCAGCCTGTCAAATTAAATTTATGATAGCATAATGACTGTCCATTGAGTTTTCCTTCCAATTATAACATACACACACACACACACACACACACACACACACACACACATACACACACACATATATATATATATATTTAGCTGTGTGATCCCCTCATCAGTTGGCTGATTCTTTAAGTAACCACCCTGGCCTGTTTGATACATTTTAGCATTTTAATTTTCGAACTAACTTTGCTTCATTTCTTGAAATATACGTAAATACAAGCAACCCATCTAAATTTGAAATGATCATTAATTGTTCTAACAGTTATATATATATATATATATATATATATATATATATATATATATATATATATATATATATAACTATAAAACTGATAGAACAATTAACGATGATTTTGAATTAAGCAGGGTTGCTTAAATTAACATATTCTTCAAGAAATGAAGCAAAGCGAGTATATATATATATATATATATATATATATGTATATCTACCAATTATACAATAGGATAATAGAAACCAAAACTAGTCACAACTCAGTGTTTAATACATCTAACCTTCAGGTGAGCTTATACCCGCTCATTACTAGTCCATGGAGTACAGAGATATGGATATAATCTCACCTGGAGATCCTGTGTGGAAAGCATCAAGTTATGAGTGGTCATGAATTGTCTTTTTTTTATCTTGCAATTGGAATATCCTAATATTGCTCAGAATATTATAATAGTTGTCTCAGTCGTAGTGGTAAATTATAAGTGTAATTATATATATATATATATATATATATGTGTGTGTGTGTGTGTGTGTGTGTGTGTGTGTGTGTGTGTGTGTGTGTATATAGTGTTTTTATCTTTTTGTTTTTTTGTTCAACGAAGTTTTGATGGCTTTTGATAAAAAAAACATCAGTACTTCAACGAAGAAGAAAAAATCATTTAAATGTTATGAATCCAAAAAAATAAAATTAATAAATGTACATTTATATATATATATATATATATATATATATATGTGTGTGTGTGTGTAAGTGTGTGTATGTGTGTATGTGTGTTATGAGATTTGGCAGTCTCATAAAGCTTGGGGATCTTCACCCAAGAAAAATAGCAGTTGCCCATACAGTAGGTCTCCCTTCTAGTTTCTCTACTAAGGATAGTGAACCCTATTTACCCAGCTATTTTGCTTATAGCTGGCAAGAGAACAGATGCATGCATGACTTTTCTAGGATTTGAATTTGGCTCCTCAAGTCTGTTTTCTTCCATGATGGGCATTATGCCACCGATGCTTCCATTATATATATATACCCTCAAATAAGTTCTCACCTTCTCAGAGAAGCTTCATTACAAAAAGTTTCATGTATTTGTAAAAATACAATCATAAGATGAAACACATGGGTAAAATGGATGAAGAAGAATAAATAAATACTGAATCTGATTCAGTGTTTGTAAATCATATCTCGTTCATTTTACTTTGGTTTTTTTCTTGCTCTACTGGCCAGTATTTGAGCACTTTCTACTATGAAAAAGATTTTATAATAATTTGTTCATTCACTTATATATATATATAAAAATGAAAAGACATATAAATTATATCTTTGTATTTTGCTGATCTTCTGTTCTTCCTGATGTTGAGCATTGGGTGATTTAGGACAAATACATCAAATTCAGTTCAGTTATTTTTTCATGCAACTTTTTAAGACCGAAATTAAAATCTTTGACTGTTGGAAATGGTAGGTATACCATTTGGCTTATACTTAAATTTGGCCAAGTATTTAGACACAGAAAATTGTATCTCACCTTAATGTTACACTAAAATTTACGTCTCTGAAAGTCACCTGGAGTGTGAGTATATATGGTAAGTTCAAGATTGTCTGTGTTTATTTATCGTCAATTTCTTTGAGGATCAAAATATTGATATTCGTTCCATAGTCTTTATCTTTTCCTTAACACAGTAAAAATATCAAACAAAATTCAAAATATTTACAGCCACATTCAAAGTCTAAATATAGAGAAAGTAAACAAATAGATAAAGATCTTTTTATAAGTGCTTTGATGATGGAATAATCAGTTTTCAAAGTTTGATACCTTTTGAGTTGTAAAAGTTAATCACAATTGCAAAAGAATGAGATGATCTCAGTATATTTCTATAATATCTCATCTATCAAAATTCCTATGCATATGTATTTCTGCATGAACAGATTTATAGGAGGTGCCCGTGGTGTAATGCTTATTGTCATAGGAAATGGACACGGTGACACAAGTTCAAATCCTGGACGAGACTGATTGCATTTCACATAGCACTAATACCCTTGGGAAAGGTATGAATCCAATTATTCTCCCTCCAGCTATAGGTAAATAGTAGGGCAGACTGGGTTCTTCAGCCTTGGTTAGGCAACGTCTCGGAGAAGGAAAACTCTGAATTCAAACCTGGTAAAAACTGCTTAAAAATTGACCTTGTGTCATATCCTGCCCTAGTGGAGGGGTTGGGTAAATAGAAAGAATAGATTTATACACAAGGGATGTTCAAAATCTTCTAAGCCTCAAGGAAAAAAACAAAAAAAAAGAAAGAAGAATTTCAGCTGAACATTTTTGTTGCGGTAACATGCAATCACTTCTTTTAAAACCAGAAAAACTAATTTAGATTCCTGAGGTGTGTGACAAATATAAAATCTGAGAGGAGCTTAAAACTTTTTAAACGACCCTTACATATGTGTGTATATATATCTATGTACATGTGTGGATCTTTATATATGTGCATACATAAGTATGTATTTACTCAACTCACCCGCCACTGGAAGGAGATGACACATGGTCAATTTTTTTAAGCCGTGTAAAGCTGGATTTCCTTCTCCTAGACTGGTCGCCTAATCAAGGCTTAAGAACCCAGTCTACCAAACGATTTACCCATAGCTAGGAGGAGAACATATAGATTCGTGCCTTTCCCAAAGACATTAGCATCAAGAAAAATGCAAACAGCTTCTGCTTAGATTCGAACTCAGATTGTTGATTCCATTTCCTACAATGATAACTGTTATGCTGAGTGTGCCCCTGTTGAATATGTGCATATATGTATGCAAATATATGTGTATATATGTATCTGTGCTTTGGCGGTGCAGACACATTCTCGAACTGACCTAGAAAGAAACTACCTAGAACTAGATATATGTGTATATGTATACATTGAATATTTCACATATTCTTCTCAGAGTTCAAACCCTTGGCAAATCATTTTTTGCACTAGACCCTTAAAAAAAGTTATTTCATGCTTGGTTGGACCCAGAACTTCTCAGCCCTCCTCATATGAAAATAATAAAAGATGAATTGATTTTTGCGTTTTTTTTTTAAATCTTCACTTTCTTTGCACTGGTTTTGAGTGTCAGTTGATTGGAGCTGAATATACTAAGTTCAGAACCTTTATTGTTATATGTGTTCAAGGTGGAATAAAAAAAAAATCAAGTTATAAAAATGTTAATATTTTTCTTCATACCCATTAGCCATCACTGCCTGAAAACAGCTGAAATATAAAAATGAATTAAAATATTTACAACCACATGCATAGACTACAATCAATAAAGACCGATAAACTGTTCTTTTCTTATTGTTAAGATTAATTTTAAAAGAGTTTTGGTGCTTTTAGAGTTTCAATTCTTCTTGCATTTAAAAGAATTTAAATTCTTCATGAGTTTAATCACAGTGACAAAAGTATGTGATGATCTCACCCTTTTTATTTTGACTTTTGCATAGAAATTCATTTGCATATACATTTGCATATTGTATCGCATATAAACGAGTTCACTCAGTAGTGTGTCCTGAAAAATATGCTGGGGTAAGCAAATAATTCTGTTAGGGTCATGCAGGCGGAATCAAAGAAAAATTATGGTGATTAAGGGTTAGATTAAATGCATCGCGTTTTCTTCAAAATATCAACTGAATTTTTTTGAGCGTTCATGTTTAATATCTGAGCATAACCTTTTGGAATAGCATTCAACAAATTCAAAAAAGTTCATCCCTTTAAATTAAATTGAATTAAATTAAATTAAATTGTACTATTTGATTCTACTATACAGGAGAGTTTTAATTCTTCTTGAATTTAAACATTTTTTAATTCATTTTATTGTAATATTACAGGGATGGGTTGTTGGAATAATAACACGAATCATAACTTACAATGAAAAAGGTTTATTCTACAAGATATACAAGGTTGTGTTAACAGAGGTAAATTGCTTGCTCGTCTCACTTGGAAAAGCAGCCATTTTGTCAACACTGTAACTGTTTGTATTCAAATAGAACAGTCCATTTGAATACAAAGGGGTATCATCTCTTCTCTACAACACCTCTTAATCGGAAATTAAATTTAAAAATGATATTGTACATTCTTACTTCGCATAACTTTCATATTCAAACGACAAAATTAATCCATGAAAATGGTTTTTTGAAAACGGTTTTGGGGTTTTAAAAAAATTATTCAAAATGAATAGTTCTAGAGATCCTACATGTTCTTCATTTATACCTGGTTTTCCAGACTGCAGTAATGTTAATTCTTGAAACTTTTAACTCAGCTTTTTTCAATCTTTCAATTTCTGTATATAAATGTCCTGAAAAATATCCTTGGGTAAGCAAATTAAACAGCTATAATCTTATACAAAAATGAATAATTCTTATAAATTTAACATATAAATAAGAAGTATTTTATAATTTACTTGAAGCATTGCACAAATTATTTTTGGACGTTGTAACCAAGGTGCCACGTAGGGTGTTTAAATGCTATGCTTGGTGTTGTTACCAAGGTGTCACGAGGGGTATTGGAACATTATGTTGGCTGTTGTAACCAAGGTGTCACGTGGGGTATTAGAATACTATGTTGGTTGTTGTAACCATGGTATAACATGGGGTTTTAGAACACTATGTTGGTTGTTGTAACCATGGTATCATGTGGGGTGTGAGAACACTAAATTGGCTGTTGTAACCATGGTGTTACGTGGGGTGCTAGAACACTATGTTGGCTGTTGTAACCATGATGTCACATGGGGTTTTAGAACACTAAGTTGGCTGTTGTAATCATGGTGTCATGTGGGGTTTTAGAACACTAAGTTGGCTGTTGTAATCATGGTGTCATGTGGGGTTTTAGAACACTAAGTTGGCTGTTGTAACCATGGTGCCATGTGACACCATATTTACAATGTCCAAAAAAATCTGGACCTACAATACAGTTCATATTAAAAAAAGTCCCTGATAGTGATGTTTTTACTTTGAAATTGATTAGCCCTGAATAATTATTTTGTATTGCAGTAGCCCTCTAAACAAATACAACACAATAAGATAAATAAGTGTTTGTGTATACAATGATTAATCTTTAAGCATAATTTTCAAAACAAAATTTAACAGATTCAAAAAAGCTCATACCATTGAATTATCGTAATTTCTATTTGCATGGTTAACTTTTTGTATGTCACCATTTAAAAACTATAATAGCAAGTTATAAATTGAACTGAAGCAAGATTCTGTGTCTATTGGTCTTCTTCCTCTTTCATTAAAGAGGGTGTCCTCGTGGTGTTATAGTTAAAGCGATGGAGTGTGGAATCGTGGTTAGTGAGTTCAAACTCCAGTCACTTTCGGACAAATACACTTGAACTCACTTATTCCCAGAGCTATGGGTTAAGTAGTACCACTACTGCCCTTATACAAGGGCGGCTTTAGCATTAAATAACCTATGAAGGTTGATATGCCATTAAACAAAGAAACTGAAACCCATCTTTCATTAAAGCAACAGTATCTGAATGTATTCTTTACCCAAATTTCGACCACATCTTATAAGTGCCATACCATTTTATTTCGAAAAGAGATAGCAATGGATTGAATTTTTTTGCATCAGCGATATGGATTTTCAAAGGTGAATGTCTGATTACAAGTTTTATACATTATAATTGGTAAGGATTCACATAAAATTCTTAAAGTGCTATATGACACAACTGAAATGAATGTTACATTAAAATAAATAAATAAAGGGTTAACAATGTGTATCTTGCTTCTTTAGAACACATGCTACTGGTATGTATATAGAGAACTATCTTTTTTTCTTTGTCTACTGATATATGAAGAGAGAGGGATATTTTTAAAAAATTTATATTCACAATTTGATACAAGTAAGGCAAACATTTTTTTTATATTGTCTGTATGTGGAGAAAATAAATTTAGATACAAATATTCATGAGTAGAAATATTTTTGGACTTATCTGCTGTTAAACCCAGAAATAATGTTGTGTATTGATAATTCTTATAATCTTTTATGTTTTATACAACAGAATTAATCCATGAGAGTGGTTTTTGAAAAGAGGTTTTTGGGGTTTAAAAAAATGGTTCAAAATGAATAGTTCAAGAGATCCTACACGTTCTTCATTTCCACTTGGTTTTCCAGACTGTGGCTTATCATTGACAGAACCTACCTCCTGGAATTCCTAGTGGTGTTTTATTTAGAATTAGTTCAAGACAAGGTTATATCATGTAAAGGTCATGAATCCATGCAATTTTAGTCAAGAATTTTAGTCTAGAAGTGGCATGTGGTGGTCTAAATTACAACTAATCTCTGATTATTTTTAAAAGTGTTTAGGAAGAGACTTATTAACAATATCTAATAATAAACTAATTAGTAGCTATACCTATTTCTAGGAATAACCTATGAATTTTGATATGCCATTAAACAAAAAGAACTGAAACCAATCTTTCATTAAAACAGCAGTATAAATCATCAATGAAGCATAATAACACTCGTTCGTATCAATATTCGTATCGTATTCATGCTAAAGGTTTTTCCACTTACAAAACCCGGCTTTATATTTAAGGTCACATACTGTAATTATTTGTGTATAATATGCATTCATATATAACATGCACTCCTATGATACTTTTAGGAATTTGTAGCAGCTATATTTGTTCAACATTTTATTCAGTTTGTATTGACTAAAAATAAAAATTCAACACAGTTTACTTATGTTTTGAAACGAAACATTTACGCAGTATTTAGAGCAAACACATGGACAGGTTCACACAAAAATACAAGCTTTTGCCAAAAATAAGCTCCTAGGAAGGAGAAACAAAATTATAAACAAACACATTTTGTTAGCTATTTTCTCTTTAGCAGCATAAAACAGAAGTGCTGGATAAACATTTGTTACTTTGGCTCATAGATATAATTTACATTCAGTCATACCATCCCAAATGTGGTGATGCCCATAGCCAGATAAAAAGTTAACATTCAGTTCTTGCATATAATAGGCATCTCTAACTTTTAGGTTTAAAAATATAAAAAAAAAATGGTGTGTCATACACAAATAATCATGCTATATACTAAAATGAGTCAAAAGTCTTACAATATTAGCATATATGCTTGTTTCCCAAAGAACTTGAAACTGATGCCATATAGTCCAGACCAAGATCTCCTGAATTATTACTTCACCTCAAAGGACAAGAACTGGAATCAGCACGGGATCAAAGTATTGGTAAAAAGGGGGTTTCAGATGGTGGAGCATGATGGCCTCTACTTTGAATGCAAGGCTGCTTTTGTTATAACCTGAAGAATAAAGCAAAGAAGTTACCAAAATATTGTAAAACTTTTGACTCACCCTAATATATATATGTTGTGATATGGCTCGTACCACCTGACATCCGGTAGTCCAGATGTATAAAAGGCGTCTTATGAGTAGCAGTCGGCAGTTGTTGAATATCGACACCTAGCGTAACACTCTCATGGTGAGAGACTATGAATATGGTATATATTCTGGATTGTACTGTTCAACCAATAAAAAGATTTAACTTTGTATTTCTCTGAGTATCTCTTCCTTCACGATACTACAATATAAAAAGCAAAAAAATAAAAAAAACAGAAATAGTTCAAAGGTTATAAAATTTGTGGCAATTGATAAAAAAATCAGACCTTTTGATTGTTATGTTTTGTTATATGGGGAATAAGCGGTAGCTTTCTTGAATTAGGTACCTGGACAAGGTACTTTATAACAGGTGACTGTAAGGCATTTTCAGAGTGTACCATTTTTCTCTTATAGCTAGGAAATGGCGGTGTGGTGAGTGGTGACATAGAACTTAGGTCTTGGAGTTGGTGGCGACCAATACCAGAAATGCCTCTGTCTGGTGTGGATGGCGCCGTGCTGCACAGCTTCTTGCATTTTGATGGCTCTTGCTGCGCAATATCGATGTTTGGCTGCTTGTAAATGCATCTGGAAATTGTGTCGGTCATGCGGGGGCTTGGAAATAATTGTGGTATTTGCCTTGCCCTGTTAATATTTTGCCGGGGTTGATTAGTCTGAGGTGAATTCCGTCTCTCATTGTGTGGCCGACAGAGCACATTAAGTCCTGCAAGAGAATAATAGACATCTTCATTTCTTTGCTGATTATCGAAAGGATGATAATGAGAACTTTTAGATTAAGATATTTTTCTTCTTCCTCTTTCATATATTTTCATGTTCTTTCTTTCTTTCTTTCTTTCTTGATCACTCTCTCATTCTCTCTCTCTCTCTCTCTCTCTTGCTCTCTCTTTCTTGTTCTCTCTCTCTCTCTTTCTTTCTCTCTCTCTCTCTTTCTTGCTCTCTCTTTCTTGTTCTCTATCTCTCTCTTTTTCTCTCTGTCTCTTACTTTGCATAATTTTTCTTCTCATTCTTTATTGTTGCTTATTCTTTCTTTAGTAATTTACAAAATTGTTTTAAATCAATATCTATCTATCTATCTATCTATCTCAACCGGCTGGGGCTGTAGAATACTCCAACTGCATCTCTGCAGATGGGTAAGACATCCACAACAAGTGTCCTTGATATGACACTAAACAATCTGATGGTGAGGTTCCGGTAATGCTGGAGCTTTGGGGAATGTGGAGTACCTTTTCATTGCCATCGCTCCCAGGTTCACTCTGGCCTGGGGTGTTAGAACCTGATCAAGTCATATCTATGGGTCAAACAGAACTAAACATTGTACTCATGCTAAATTGAAACACTTGAAATAAAAGTGTTTAAGCATTTAAACTGCATACATATACTAAACTGAATTGTTTGAAATGGAACTGTTTTTGTATGCTAAGTTGAATCGTTTGAAATAGAACTTTTTTGATATTAACTTAGTGTAAACAAAAAACTATACTTATACAAAACTGAATTGTTTGAATTAGAATTGTTTGATTAAAGTGAATAACTTGAAATAGAAATATATTTGACTATTAAACTGTGTACTTATGCTAAACTGAATTGTTTGAAATAGAACTGTTTATATGTATAAAAATTAGATTTGGCATTAAATAACCAACAAAGTTTCATATGCCATAAAACACAAGCAAACAAACAAATCTATCAATCTATCTATCTATCTCTGTTATGTTTTGACCTTTTGACCCGGCCAAAAATGCCATTCAAGGTGATGCACTGGAAGGAAGTGATACATTCTAATGGCAGTCATGAGAGGAAATCGTGTGGGCAGAAATTGGCTGATGAAATGGGACGAGGTAAAAAAAAATCCTGAACAATTATATAATTCAGTTGAGTTCGACGAGCCAGAGCAGTTGCCAGGAGAGTTCCAGACAGCTAGAGACGAGATGTGGTAGGGAAGGCCACACCCGACTGAGGGGGCCCTCGGATACCCCGATGGAGTTTGGGGTCCAGAGAAGATGCTGATAAGATGCAATAAAGAAAGCCAGCATCCAGCAGTGGGCCCGAGGCCTCCAGTTGAGCATCAAGAGAACAAGAAAGACACAACGTGACGGTCATAACAGTGGGGTCAAAATATTGCAGTTATGTTTGATCTCCAGCTCCCTCTCACATGCAACCCTTGAACAACCCTTTCAAACCCTTACAATAAAGTGAGAGGTAAAATATTGTTAAAGAAGTCTTCCTGCGTCTTTATCTTTGCGTCTGTTTTATTATTGTGTCGTTATGATGCTGTAGATGACTACATAATATCTCAATCTCTTCATATCTCTCTAGCCATCCTTGTAAAAAAACGCAGTGGTACTATTCAACCCATAGCTGGAGAGATAAGGGGATTCATGCCTCTCCCAAAGGTATTAGTCCAAAAATGAACTTAGTAGCCCAACTGGAGTTTGAACTTGCAAACTACAGTTCCACCGTACAGTATGTTTGCTACAATGCCATAAGGACTCCCTCCTCTCCAGATTGGTCCTGATCTTTAAGATCTAGCTTGTCTATTGGTCTTGCCATTTTGAGTACATGATACAAAATAGCAGCAACAAAAACTAACAAAGAAAAAAAATTCTATAAGATAAAACCCTCACTTATCTTAAAAAACTTGGTGCAAAAAAAAACCTGTTAAAAAACAACTAAACAAAAACTGTATAGGGGGTGTCCTCATGGTGTAATGGTTAAAGTGCTGGACTGCAGAATCGTAGTTGGTGAGTTCAAACTTCAGTCGTGCCATTACATTCACTTTTGGACAAATACCTTTGGGAAAGGTATTAAGCCCCTAATTCTCCTAGCTATGGGTTAAATATTTCTACTACTGTTCTTCCAGAAGGATGGATTTGGCATTAAATAACCCAAGAAGGTTGATATGTCATTAAACTAACTAACAAAAACTGTAAATATAGATGTACAATGAATTTAATTCCCTAACCTCTAGGCATAAAATAACCCAAGATAAGTTGACATGCCATTAAAATCAGTCAATTGGTAAATTGGCCCCGAATTATATAGCTGGTTTAGTCTGGTTTCCTTGTTTTTTAGGGCATAACATATTCTAGGTTATTTAATGAAAAAGCTACCCTTCTAGAAGAACAGTAGTGGTACTATTTAACCCATAGCTGGTCGGATTAGGGGGTTCATACCGTTCCCAAGGGTATTAGTCTGAAAGTGAATGTAATAGCATGACTGGAGTTTGAACTCGCTTTCTACACTGTCACAGTCCAGCCCACTAACAACTACACAAAAAGGACTCCCTCACTCCCAGAATTAGAAAGATGAAAGATAATACAAATCAAAATTATCAAGGATAATGATTGTTAGGGCTTTATCTAAAAATAAATGAATAAATATTTATAAATAATATACACAAAATTTTAAGGTAAAATACTCTGAACCATGAACAAATACCATTAAAACTCTCTTTGAGGTAAAAGAAGTTCACTTACCAAATTTACTTCAAGATTGGAGTTCATAGGTAACAAGAAAGCAAGTAAACGTACAAAGAGAATTATTTAAAGAAATATGGCATAAATAACAATAGTTGAATTCCATCATTCCCTTTAATGTAGTCCTTTTTAATACTGTTTGCATATGGACTTGCCAAAGACACTGCTCACAAAGGGTAGTGTCAAATGTTCATACTACATGTGATTTTCAAGTGCTGCTCAAATATCACAAATTTTTGGGAGTGTCTTAATTTCATATTTTAGAATTGTTCATAATTTTACAATGTCTCAGATTTGAGTCTTGGAGATTGGTATCTTTGTTAAATGGCATGTCATCTTTGATGGGTTATTTAATGCCAAAGCCAACCTTATGGAAGAATAGAAGTTGGGCAGACAAGGGAGTTCATATCTTTTCTGAGGGTATTAATCTAAAAGTAAACATTATAGCATGATTGGTGTTCCGGCTCATTGGTCTTGTGGGTAGAGTGTTTGCCAATGGTCTGGGAGACCTGGGTTCAATCCCAGGTCACATCATACCAAAGACTTTAAAATGGTACTTGATACCTCCTTGCTTAACACTCAGCAATATAAGGTACTTATCAAGAGTAAGGGGGAGCATTCCAGGGAAAGGAATAGCGCTCTCCTGTACACCTCAGTGTAGTAGTTATTGAAAAGGAAGCCCTTGGGTCGACCTTAACTACGGTCGCCAACTTTACTTTACTTTACTATGGATTCACAATCAAGCACGTTAACCACTACACCATGGAGATAACCCCACTCTATACAGTATGTAAGAGTTGTCTGAATTTAAGATTTGTAAAAAAGTATGGTTTTATTTTAAGCTTTCATCTAATAATTCAAACAATTAACAATAACTATCCATTTTAATCAACAGCTGCTAACTAGAATGTTTACTACTGAAAAATTCAAGCATGAATGTTAGCTTTTGTGTGAATATGGATGTTCAAGAAAGATACAAAAAGAAAGAAAGAAAGAAAGAAAAAAAAAACTGATTTTTTTTTCTGTTTCTTAGCAGACATTAACCCTTTCAATCCAACTTCAGCACAAGTGATTTTTTTCGTATTTTTTTTCTTATCAATGTGTTTGCAAAAGCACTTATCATTAGATCCAACATCCTTTTAAACTCAAAGTAACTTTTTCTTGAGTGGGACGAAAACATCCCTACAGCATGATTACATCACAAATCCCTGCGATTATTTCCAGAATTTAACAACTGATATTATTAACAGGGTTACCTTGAGTGGTTTAATGGTTACATTGATCACTGGGAGTAAGTTTGATCCTTATGAGTGCTCCATACTTTTTGCCTGGTGCCAAACTAAGCTCATCGTATTACTGAGAAAGCTTATAATATGTGGACTGTATCCTCACCAAAAATTGATGTTCTGGCTATGACATCTGATGGTGAGATTCTAGTTCTAAAGATCTGGAGTTGGAGGGATAACGCTACATTGCCATTAATCCCAGGTCCACTCTGACCCGGAGTGGTTGCACTTGTGAGAGTCTCATTTATGGATCAAATAGTGCTCTTGAAGAATTTTCTCATATTACACAGGAATACTTGATACTAAAGTGTAAAAAAAGAGATTATTGCTGTGGAATGTGGAAAATATAAATGTTTATGATGATAGTAGAGCATTCACAAATGAATTATATTTTGGCATTAAATAACCCATAAAGATTTGATATGCTGTTAAACAAATAAACCAAACCAAATGAAGCAAAGCTTAGCTATTGACAACGTGGGTCATTAGCAAATATTTTCTTAGGATGTACCCTTGGGTGCTTTATACTTTTGGCCTGGCACTAAACTAAGCTGCAGAGGGGTAAGACCCCTCCTACCAACGTATGTCCTGGATAGGACACTAAACAATCTGATAGTGAGGTTCCAGTAATGCTGGAACTTTGGGGAATGCAGAGTAACCCTTCATTGCCATCACTCCCAGCTCCACTCTGGCATGGAGTGGTAGCACTTGATTGGGTCCTATCTATGGGTCAAATAGAACTAAACTGTGTACTTCTACTAAACTGTATTGCTTGAAATGGAACTGTTTTGATATTTAAACTGTGTTGGCAACTGTAGTTGTGGGGGATACCCAAAGGCTCTTTTTTCAATAGCTACTACACTGAGGTTTTGGGAAGGGGGGGTTTTCTTTCCCTGGATTGCACCACTTTACCCTTGATTCAAACCTTATAATGCTAAGTGTTTATGGAGGTGCCCGTGGAGCAATGGTTATCGTCGTAAGAATTGGACACGGCGATACGAGTTCAAATCCTGGACGAGACTGATTGCATTTCACATAGCACTAATACCCTTGGGAAAGGTATGAATCCAATTATTCTCCCTCCAGCTATGGGTAAATAGTAGGGCAGACTAGGTTCTTCAGCCTTGGTGAGGCAACTATTCTAGGAGAAGGAAAACTCTGAATTCAAACCTGTTAAACTCCGCTTAAAAATTGACCTTGTGTCATATCCTGCCCGAGCGGAGGGGTTGGTAAACATGATAATGCTAAGTGTTAAGCAAGGAGGTATCAAGTACCATTTTTTGAGTCTTTGGTATAACTTGACCTGGGATTGAACCCCGGTCTCCTGGGTTTATTTGAAATGGAACTCTTTGACTAAATTGAAAAGCTTGAAATAGAAAGGTTTTTGACAATTAAACAATGGGCTTAAGCTAAACTGAATTGGCTGAAATAGAACTGTTTATTTGAAAAAAATAAATTTTAGATTAAATAACCTACAAAGGTTGATATGTCATAAAAACAAACAAACAAACAAACTAAGCTCATCAGCCTACCAGCAGGGTTTAGAATAACCACTACAAAGAGGTAAGATCCCTTCAAAATGCTGTGACCTGGGTATGACATCTGATGGTGAAATAGTAAGCTTGTTGATCATTTTAAATTTGATTCTGAATGAGTGCCCTATACTTTTAGCCTTTTGCCAAACTAATCTCAGCTAAGCAAATGACAACTGCTATTCATTGAGGCATATTTTCTAGGGACATATGCTTGAGTGCTACATTCTTTTGGTATCATTGAAACATTTTTTTTATTGTTGCCAGATATTGAACTAAGAAAATAAACAACAAAAAACGAAGTTACACCAGTACAATTAAAACGCAGTATTGTACTTTTATTATATACACATCCATAATGACGACCCAAGAGGGGTCTGAGAAAACTTGGGAACCAGTTTACAGAAAATTTATAAGTCAAAGCCTGCCGGACATCATGACATACATACAGCAACTTGTAAGGATTGAAATAAAAAAATGTTGACAAAGGATGTCTATAATATTTAATCATATGTATATATCTATATATATATATATATATATATATATATATGTATATATATGTATTTGTGTGTGTGTGTGTATATATATATATATATATATATATATATATCCTGTCAATGTTAACATAAAATCAAGATCCAGAAATAGTTGATTTTCCTTTAAAATATACTACCTCTGTCCCATTTAAGCTGACCTTTCGGTCATTGACCTTGCGTCAAGTCCTGTCTGGTGGGAGGCGGCAACAAATATCATACTACCCCTGTCCCATAATTGGTGTTACATTTACATATAAGTTTTAAAAAACTAAAAAGTAACACCTATAGTGGGATAGGTCGGTATAAATTACTACTTTTGTTCCATAAAAAAGTTAAATTGGCATATAAATTTTATACATCAAATGTAACAACTATTATGGGACAGGTAGTAATGAATAGCTATTTGTGTCCCATAAAAATATTAAATTGACATATAGATTTTATACTCTGAGTGTAAGAAATATTATGGGACAGAAGTAGAACGATAAACTGTATGTGCAAAGGGTCTGCAACACGACTGATATATATGTAATTTTTAAGATTTTAATTTATAAGTTTTATTTATCATACCCAAGCAATAAAATCACCATTTCTTCTTATCTTAACTTTTGTTTCATTTTTATTTTATAGTAAGTTTTTTTAATCAATATTTTTTCTATCAGTTTCATTTTTTATGTATATGTCCATATATCGATATATATATGTATGTACACGTGTGTCCGGTTAACCGGACATTTGCCTAGCAGTTAGAGTGTTCGCCAATGGCCTGGCAGTCCTGGGTTCAATCCCAGGTCAAGTCATACCAAAGACTAAAAAAATGGTACTTGATGCCTCCTTGCTTAACACTCAGCATTATAAGGTACGGATCAAGAGTAAAGTAGAGCAATCCAGGGAAAAGAGTAGCGTCCTTCCCTACTCCTTGGTGTTGTAGCTATTGAAAAGGGAGCCTTCGGGTCACCCTCGGCTATGGTTGCCAACTTTTTACATGTCTGTCTGTAATATATATATATATATATATATATAAATACATATTAAAATAAATAGGTCTACAAATGAATTTCAACGTGGGATTTTTGGATTTTATCATTATTTCTCTATTTTTATCTATCTATCTATCTATCTATCTATCTATCTTGCCTTTAAGTAAGTTTGGTTTAAGCTCCATAGTTGATTTTTTAAACACTGGGGCCAGAGTTACAACCACAGCAGAACATACCCCTTGTTGACCCTCATGAATATATGGTAGTAGTAAAATATAATTTGGGGACATTTTGATGATGTAACGCCGCTGGTTTATAAATATGCATATTTGTATGCGCGCATACACACATGCTATGCAAATATGGCCATACTGCACACATATAGAAGAGACATAAGTGGCGACCAATTGTAATACAGTCACCGTACTTATTGATACTCAGAATTCAGTCTTCAAGTTGACACCATAATCATACGCCACAGCAGGGTTCCAATCTGACCTCAACTCATCCTGCTGACCTCCGCTAACCCAACAGAGAAGAGCAATGCAATTTGGATGTTTGGTTTGAACTTGAGACAAGGTAATCTTTTAGCGGTTATTTCTTTTACCCATTAACAAATACCACCCTCATAGATGAGGAACAGTTATTTTCTGACAGAACTATTTGATTCTGTCTGTTGACCAATGAGGTTTTTCAACTCAGCAAGCAGGAATAAACTTATATGCAAAGTTTTCCTGTGGGCTACCATGCATAGACTCATCAGTGTTGGCTAACTAGCAAAGACATATTTATCAGCCCTGGATGCCATCTAGAGAACCAGCTGAGAGGAATGGACAGTAGAGATGGATGCCAAAGGAGAGCCAAGGGAATCTTTGCTATCAGCATGACATGATGATTATGATGGTATATATATATATATATAAGTAGTTTCTTAAGAGGCTTTTGTTTTTTGCACAAGGTCCTGTTGAAAATGAATAATTTTTTTAAAAGATCTACTTGACCCATAGATGGTACTCTAACAAGTATTACCACCCCAAGTAATGGCACTGAAGGAGTACTTCACACTTCACAAAGTTCCAGTACTGAAGCCTCACCATCAGATGTTATGTCATCCGTTAATTTCATGAAAATACATATCTGCATCCAAATGTTGGGACAGAGTTATTTGAAAGTTATATGAAAGACCAATAGTTACCTTTGAGGCAGATCTCTAGTTTCTGATAGAAGGCTAAATACAACATCAGACTGCCATAGCAACTCCTATTCCTGGTTTTGAATTCAAATTCTTCATTCTTGATTAGTTAACCAATCACAGTCTTCCCCGCTATTTTAGCCATAGCTTGGGAGAGAAGAGTTGGATTCATGCCTTTTCTAAGAACATTCATACTAAAAGTATTTTTTTTGAGAGAGAGACAGAGAGAGAGAGAGAGAAAGGTGGCATTAGAGTGTCTAGATTCTCCTGTTTTTGCTATTGTTTTTTCTACTCTCAGGCTGATGTTTGGTTTGGTTTGGTTTTATGGCACATCAACTATTGTAGGTTATTTAATGCCAAATCCATTTTTATCATATAAACAGTTCTATTTCATACAATTCAGTTTTGTTTGAGAATAATTTTTTGTTTACACACAGTTAAATATCAGAACAGTTCTATTTCAAATAATTCAGTTTAGCATAAGCAGACAGTTTAATTCTGTTTGACCCATAGATAGTGCCCTATCAGGTGTTACCACTCTAGGCCAGAATGGACGTAGGAGTGATGGCAATGAAGGAGTACTCTGCATTCCCTAAAACTCCAGCATTACTGGAACCTCTACATCAGATTATTTAGTGTCTTATCCTGGACTCTCAGAGAAGCAGTCAGTGTATTCTACAGCCCCCCACCCAAAGCCGACTGGGTAACTCAGATTGATGTAATGATTATCATTACTGAAAATGAACTCACCAACCAACCTAATAAATCCATCTCTTCACCTACCTCCACCACCACCACCTGCTATCTTTGGGTAAATAGTAGGGCTGACTGTGCTCTCTAGCCTTGCAGGCAAACAAATGAGTCTAGAAGAAGGAAAGATCCTGAATTCAAAACCAGATTGATTGATTGACTGGCTGACTGACTGATTTTAATGGCATGTCATCCTGTCTAGTATTATTTTATGCCTAGAGATTAGTGAATTATATATACATTTTTTGTGTTGTTGTTTTTTGTTTTTTTGTACAAGGTCCTATTAAAAATGTACAATTTTTTAAAAAGATCTATTTAACCCATACATGGGACCCGACCAAGTTCTACCACTCCAGGTCAGAGTGGACCAAGGATTAATGGCACTGAAGGAGTAATTAACACTCAACAGAACTCCAGAACTGGAGCCTCACCATCAGATGCAGTTTAGTATCATACCCAGAGCACTTTGAAACTAGAGGTATACGAGGCTAGTAAAACCGCCCCTAAAAATTGATTTGCAACTAAAACTGCAGCACCGTTACTGAGATGGGGTTGCTGCAACTCTATGTGCACAGAAAATTCTGTGACCATCACAACCTCTTCTTCAAATCCTCCCACTATGTACACAGAAGCAAGATAAATTTACAACACAATTGCCACATCTGAGAAGAGAGTAACAAGAACATAAAAAATGTTGACAATTTCTAAGAAAGATTAAAGGTTATTACATAAGAGATTATATTATTTTATCAAATAAAGAAAGGAAGAAAATGTCGATAAAGGAAGAAAAAGAAAAGAAGAGAAAGAAAGGATGAAAATACTGGTGAAAGAAAGAAAGAAAGAAAGAAAATATTGATAAAAGAAAGAGAAAATATAGGAAAATGAAAGAAAGACTATAAATGTATATATATAAAAGAAAGAAAGAAAGAAAGAAAGAAAGAAAGAAAATATTGATAAAAGAAAGAGAAAATATAGGAAAATGAAAAAAAGACTATAAATGTATATATATAAAAGAAAGACAGAAAGAAAGAAAGAAAGAAAGAAATAAATAAAGAAAATATTGATAAAAGAAAGAGAAAATATAGGAAAATGAAAAAAAAGACTATAAATGTATATAAATAAAAGAAAGAAAGAAAGAAAGAAAATATTGGTAAAAGAAAGAGAAAATATAGCTTAATGAAAGAAAGACTATATATGTATATATATATAAAAGAAACAAAGAAACAAAGAAACAAAGAAATATATATAGAAAGAAAATATGGGTAAAAGAAAGAGAAAATATAGGTAAATGAAAGAAAGACTATATAGATCAATAAAAGAGACAAAGAAAGAAAGAAGATACAGGTAAATGAAAGAAAGAAAACATGAGAAAATATTCATGAAAGAAAGAAAGAAAATATCAGTAAATGAAAGAGATAATGAGAGAAAAAAAATATATGTGAAAGAAAGAAAGAAAGAAAGAAAGAAAGAAAATATAAGTAAATAAAAGAAGGAAAGAAAATATAGGTAAAAGAAAGAAAGAAAAAGTAAGTTATTGAAAGAGACAACGGAAGAAAGTAAGAAAGAAAGAAAATATTGATAAAAGAAAGAAAGAAAGAAAGAAAATATTGGTAAAAGAAAGAGAAAATATAGGAAAATGAAAGAAGGACTATATATGTATATATATAAAAGAAAGAAAGAAAGAAAGAAAGAAAATATAAGTAAATAAAAGAAAAAAGAAAGAAAGAAAATGTAAGTTATTGAAAGAGACAACGGAAGAAAGTAAAAAAGAAAGAAAATATTGATAAAAGAAAGAAAGAAAGAAAGAATAAAGGTAAAAGAAAGAGACAAAGAAAGAAAGTAAGAAAGAAAGTATAAATGAAAGAAATAGAATAATCTTTAATTCTTTTATATAATAATCACATCATGAGGATTTTTGAAATAAGCATTTGACATACAGCCGAGAAGAATAACTAAGGAAAATAATGATTAGTAAGAAAGAGAAAATGAAAATAATACCAATTACGCTTGCCAAAGTTTATTTGCTGCATAAAGTTGATAGCTTCAAATGTGCAAGCTATTTCTGCAGCACCTTGTATACATGATGGGATGAAGTCGAGACATTTTGACAGCTGTCTAAATATCTACATGAAGTCAATACCAATAAAAGAAATAAAATATTATGAAGCCAGTCTTGATACTTTTTTAATTAGTTTTTTTGGCAAAACAGGATTGTACAAGTGCAGCAGGTAAGATTTGAGGATGCAGAGGACGCTAACAGAAATACAACTACATAGCTTCACACCATATCGAAATAGAGGTTTCAGAGGTGCTTTGACTTAGAGAAAACTCATTGGAAGGAAATTTCATTGGATTAAGTGTTTTAAATGACAAGGAGATGACTTTAAGAAAAGTTTGGAGGCACATTTTTCATGATAGTTACCCTCATAGGTTATGGAACTGTCGACCCAAGTTCAATTCCTGGATGAGACTGTTTGAGTTTCACTTATGTGCTCATGCTCTAGGGAAAGGCATGATTCCATTTGCTCTTCTCCTCCCACTTAAAGTAAATAGAAGAGCAGTGTGGGTTCTTTAGCCTTGGCTAGGTAACCAATCTATATATTTACCGACCCCTCTGAATGAGCAAGATATGACAAGATCAATTTTCAAATATAGTTTAATAATTTATATTATTTCGAGTAATCAGGTTATTGTCCTCATCTTCATTGTTATATTAACAATAATTTGGATTTCTAAGGTGTTTCTTGTCAAACTTAGGAATCTTCTTGTTGAACTCAGGAACCTTCATATTGAATTCAGGAACTTTCACAAAACTTCAAACCAAACTCTTTATTTAATCCATGGAGGTGCATGGTTCTAATTCCGTTATCAATGACCGAGTGCAAGTGTTAAGCTGTGAAGTAAACCTAGTTATTTTTTGCCTGTACTCAGGATTGAACCTGCAACCTAGAACATTCGAGTAGTATCTTATAAGGCCACTGGACTTTGTTGCTTTTCTGTTACTGTGTAGGAATGCAAGATCAAGTTGCAGTCTCATAATGTTTTCGTTGCTGGAAAATTGAGATTAAAACAAAGGAACAACTGCAATTTGATCTTGCATTCCCCCACAGAAAAATAACAAAGTCTGGTGGCCATATAAGATACTACTGAAGCATTCTAGGTTGCAGGTTCAATCCTGACTACAGGTGAAAATAACAGTGAATAATTGATATAACTTAAAACTTTTACTCAATCATGACAATTGGAATTAGAACAATATACGTCTATGGATTGAATACAGGGTTTGGTTTGAAGTTCTGTGAAGGTTACTGAATTTGACATGAAGGCTCCAAAATTCAACTAGAAGTTTTCTGAGTTTGACAAGAAACACCTGAAGAAGGTCAAAAGGCACATCAGCCAAAAAGGACAGTTGTCTGAATACTCTAAATAATATGGTTTCTTTGTTTAATGGCATATCAACTCTTTTTAGGTTATTTAATTCCAAAAGAAGAACAGTAGTGGTGCTATTTAACCCATAGCTGAGAGGATAAGGGGGTTCATACCTTTCCCAAGGGTATTTGCCCAAAAATGAGCGTAATAACACGACTGGAGTACGAACTCGCATACTACGATCCCACAGTCCATCGCTTTAACCATTACACCACGAGGACACCCCCGTCTAAATAATATATGAATTATCAAGTCTCATCTAAAAAATTCAGCAAGAGTTTAACGAAATTTAATTCAAAGTTTTCCTTCTCCCAGACTAGTTGTCATAACAATGTTAAAAAAAGCTTGATCTCCCCTACTATTTAGCCATAGTTGGAGGGAGAATAGTTTAATGCATATATTTCTCTAAGGCATTAGTATTATGCAAAATGCAAACAGCATCATCCAGGATTTGAACTCAGGTTGCCATGTCCATTTCCTCTAACAGTGCTGTGAGCAATATTGAACAAGTCCCGGAGGCAGTACCCCACAAAGCAGCAGCTGTATGGCCACCCATCATGAAAACTATCAAAATTAGATGAATCAGACATGTGCGACACTACTGGAGAAGTAGGGATGAGTTCATAAGGGATGTACTCCTATGGACCCCTTCACAATGCCGAGCAAAGGCAGGACAACCAGCTTGAATTTATACACAGCAGATCTGTGCTGATACAGGATGTAGCCCTGAAGACCTGCCAGAAGCAGTGGATGATAGGGAGGGGTGGCGAGAGAGGGTCATGGATATCCGTGCTGATGGTGCAACATGATTATGATGATGATGATGATGATGTTGATTACATGGCTAAAAAATTGAACTTGAGTCACATTCTTCTTGTTGTGGAGGGGTTGGGTAAATACATACTTTAAGGAAAATTAATATTTCTATCCAAGTTCATTTCTGCCAGAGTAAATACAATTTCTGTCTCAATACTTTTTGTTAACCCCTTGCATATTAACCATGATTAACTTTGGTGGTGGTGGTGGTCATGGCTCATTACTATTAATGACAGTGATGATAATTGTAATCGTCAAGATGATGATGATGATTCTGAATATTGATTCTCAGAATCATCATCTTATTACCCTGTTCCCCTCCCACACACATCCCTGACCACTGCCGATCATGATTTTGAGGTTGCATATTTCTCGTGATCTTTCTTGTTACAGATGAACTGATTTGATCAAAGATCAGAGAGAAACATAACGAGGAAAGAAAAGTTTCTTTCTCCGCAAAAGGAAGGTGATAAAACAAATCTAAACTAAAAATGACAAAAAAAAAAAAAAAATAAGCAAGAAATTTATTAAAAAAATAAACCAAAAAAAAAAAAGCAAAATTTAAGAATTTTTGACTAATTAGTAATTTTAGAAGCGAGATTAAATCCATATAATACATTGATTGACAGAAAATCGTCTGTATTGGTTGCTTTCTTTTAAGATATTTTGTTTTATCTTTTGATTGTTCAGTTTCAGTATTTATCAATCAGTTGATTTGTCTCCAATGGTTCAATTATTTCTCTGTGTACTTGTCGATTTCAGTTTAATCTGTTCTCTCCATCCAAATCTGTTCAATGGAGGCTCATTAGGTTTCTCAAGACACTGATGTTAAGTTTAATCCTTTCTAAACACTCCATAAAACTGGTGATTTTGTGTCAGGTAAAATTAAGTAAATATCTATCTTAATTTCTTTCTTTCTTTCTCAATCTATTTCTTTCAACTGATTTATTTTAGTCTGTTCATATCTATCTATCTATCTATCTATCTATGGCTGCTGGTCTGTCTCTGCTATCTATCTATCTATCTATCTATCTATTTCAGACTATTTTCAGTGATTCTATCTATCTATCTATCTATCTATCTATCTATCTATTTCAGACTATTTTCAGTGATTCTATCTATCTATTTCAAACTATTTTCAGCGATTCTATCTATCTATCTATCTATCTATCTATCTATTTCAAACTATTTTCAGCGAATCTATCTATCTATCTCAGACTATTTTCAGTGATTCTATCTATCTATCTATCTATCTATTTCAGACTATTTTCAGTGAATCTATCTATCTATCTATCTATCTATTTCAGACTATTTTCTGTGAATCTATCTATCTATCTATCTATCTACATCATTCATTCTGTTATCACTTATATATACATTATGTTCTCTTTTCCTTATGTTCCATTTCCTCTACATCTGATCCCCACCACGTCCCCACCTCTTCTATACCATTCATTTATCCATCTCAGTTTGTTTTGGCTTCTTGGAACATTTTGTCAGGATGTCTGCAATGGAGTCATGGTGTGCGAGCTTGTTTTGCCGACCATTTACAAGCGGAGTCAGCTTAACCCTCACTGTAGGTCCAGCCATACTGGCTAACCTAAATAAGGTTTTGTAAACAGAGCATCTGTCACAATGGAATGATTAGAGTACTGATCTTGAAAGCTATTGATGGAATACCAGATCTCATTTTATGTTTCGAAATATCACATTGAGTATTACAAGCTGAACTTTTGGAAATTCCATGGCAGTTTAATTAAAAGAACCTACAAAGATTAAAGATGAATTTGACATTTTTAATGTGTTGTTTCTAGCTAAATACATATCCAGTGGATTGATTGATTTTAACAACATGTTAATCAAAAGTTTGGAATTTAAATCGCATGTTTATATTATCTGCATTTTTTGGTTTGGTTTAGTTCCTTTATTTAATAGCATATCAACCTAAGTTATTTAATACTAAAGCCATCCTCGTAGAAGAACAGTAGCAGAACTATTTAATCTGTAGCAGGGAGGATAAAAGGGTTTATACTTTTCCCCATGTGTATTAATCTGTAAGGGAACAGAATTTGCAACTTGCATGTTTCAAAGCTACAGTCAAGAGCTTTAGCTATTACACCAAAGGGACTCCTGGCTGGGGTTGTAGAATACACTGACTGCACCTCTGCAAAGGAGTAAGACCCCCCTATGAATATCCTGGATATGACACTAAACAATCTGATGGTGAGGTCCCAGTAATGCTGGGTCTTTGTGGAATATGGAGCACCCCTTCATTGCCATTGCTCCCAGGTCCACTCTGGTCCGGTGTGGTAGCACCTGATAGGGCCCTATCTATTGGTTAAATAGAACGAACAGCAAACTTATGCTAAACTGAATAGTTTGAAATAGAAATGATTTTGACAATTAAACCGTACGTACATTTAAACTGCGTGCTTATGCTAAACTGAATTATTTGAAATAGAACTGATTTTTGACATTGAAACTGCACTTACACTAAACTGAATTGTTAAATATAACTGTTTGAATAAAGTGAATAGTTTGAAATAGAAATGTTTTTGACAATTAAACTGTACTCATGCTAAACTGAATTGTTTTAAATAGAACTGATTATTTACATAAAAATGGATTTGGCATTAGATAACCTACAAAGGTTGATATGCCATAAAACCTAACCAACCAACCAACCAACCAACCAACAGGGACTCCCTCCTGCATTTTTTCCTGTAATTTCTTAAGAGGTTATATTTTGCTCATGGTTATGTGATATCAAGGTATTTGCAAACAAATCTACTTAACCCATAGATTGGACCTTACCATGTGCTACCACTCAGGGTCACGGTGAACCAAGGTGTAATGGCCATGAAGAAGTTCTCTACTCACCCCAGAGCTCCAGAACTGGATTCTCACCACCAGATGTAGTTTAGTGTCATAACAAGTGCACTTTTATTTTGTGAGTAGTGTTCTTATCCCTCTGTAAGGAATGCACTTAGAGTATTCTACGCTTTGCCAAAAGGGTGGATATATATATATATATATATATATATATCCAAATCATATATATGATACTTAATTTCATATATGTATTTACCAAACTCTCCATATGGACAGGATGTGACACAAGGTCAATTTTTAAACAGTGTTTAATAGATTTGAATTCAGAGTTTTCCTTCTCCTAGACTAGTTGCCTAACCAAGGCTAAAGATCCTAGTCTGTCCTACTATTTACCCATAGCTGGAGGGAGAATAATTGGATTCATAACTTTCCTGAGAGTATTAGTGCTATGTTAAATGAAATCAACTTCATCTAGGATTTGAACTCGTATTGCCATATCCATCTCCTACAACGATAACCATTATACCATGGGCATGTTATTTGTGCATAATACTCACTCATCTATAACATGCATCCCTAATTCAGGATGATTTAATTCTGGAAAAAAAATTCTCATGTATAAAATGCATTGATTTTTTAAAATTTATAGCAGTTAAATTTGGCCCTAATTTAGCAACTCCTAAGGGATCATTTTTCCCCAAATGATTATGCAGCCCAGTCGGCTGGGGTTGTAGAATACTCTTACTGCATCTCTGCAGAGGGGTAAAAACCTTCCCACATGTACTATTTACCCAACCCCTCTGCTCGGGTAGGATATGACACAAGGTCAATTTTTTTTAAGCGGAGTTTAACAGGTTTGAATTCAGAGTTTTCCTTCTCCTAGACTAGTTGCCTAACCAAGGCTGAAGAACCTAGTCTGTCCTACTATTTACCCATAGTTGGAGGGAGAATAATTGGATTCATACCTTTCCCAAGAGTGTTAGTGCTATGTGAAATGCAATCAGTATCGTCCAGGATTTGAACTCGTATCGCCGTGTTCATTTCCTGCGGCGATAACGACTACACCACGGGCACCTCCTCCACATGTGTCCTAGATATGGCATGAAACAATCTGATGGTGAGACTTCAGTAATGCTGGAGCTTTGGGGAATATGGAGTACCCCTTCATTACCTGTGGTAGCAACTGGCAGTGTCCTATCTAAGAGTCAAATAGAACTGTTTGACATTTAAAATGAGTGCAAACAAATGACTTATGCCAAATTGAATGGTTTGAAAGAAAACTGTTTTTACATTTAACTGTGAGTAAATAAATGAATGATGTTTAATTGAATTGTTAGTGATACATAACAATACTTCAAACTGTTTAACTTTGTTGACTTATCTTTACAAATCATATATATATGATATATATGTATTAAGAGGATTTGGCATTGAATAACCAACAATGATTGATATGCCATAAAACAAAACAAAATAAAACCTAACTGTGCCAAGTTTTGCATTCCAACTGTGTCAGTTTGTTGCATTTGCTTAATATGTGATTAACCATTTCATCTCTGTCTCTTGATTGGTTTGGTTTAGTTTCTTTGTTCAATGGCACATCAACCTTCATGATTTATTTAATGCCAAAGCCGTTTTGAAGAAGAACCAATAAGGGGTTCATGCCTTTCCTTGCAGAAGAATAGCAATAATACTATTTAACTAATTGCTTGAGGAATAAGGGGTTCATGCCTTTCCCAAGGGTATTTGTGCATGTAGTTGCATGACTGGCATTAGAACTTGCATACCTTGTTGTCGCTTGTCCAACATTTTCGCCATTATTCCACTGGAACCCCTCAATTCTGTTGTGCATCTGTTGCATCATGGTAAGGAAATGATACTCAGTGAAACAGAGTTAATTATCTATTAACTAAAGAGGTACAGTCCAACAAGTATTATAAGTCTCTCGCTGTTGGTATTATGACCTAAGTTGGTCTTCTACTGACTGATGTCCTTCAGAGCTATCTCTCTGGTTCTCTTTCAGCTTTTATTTCTGTCTCCGTCTCTATGAGACACGGCGTCTTTTATACTTCCGCGATACCGAAAGTAACGGGGTACGAGCCACTATACAACAGCATTGTAATTTTTGCTTTGCCATAATCAGTTCTAATAGTATCATCTTATGCTGCTATTAAGAGAGTTTTAGTTTCTCTCATGAGGTTTCCTCTTCTTATGTTGTATAGCTACATACATATACAAATATAAGCGGAAACAATCAAAGATAATGATAAACTTCAATGAACGAACGAACACACTTCTTTATAAAAATATATATCTCTCACACTTTATTCTCAAAAGGGTTGATGTTTCTGTGGTTTGTGAGAGATGGGTGGAGAGACATATACTAAGAGAGAGGACTTCTTCTTCCTGTATCTTCTTCTGGGAGCCAGGAGGTGCCGACGCTTGCACCCCCTTGCAAGCTCGTCAGAGAGGCCTCTGGTCGGCTGGGTGTCCCTTGCTTGACTGCAATTCTCTGCACTCTGTATAAATCTCACCATATGGTTTTCATCATGTGATCTCCTTCCTGTTACATACCTGTTCGACCTGAGTGCCCTGATCGTGCTGTCCTGTTTACTAATCAAAATGTGACGGCTTGCCAAGCACATGGGGTCACTAGAAATGAACTGAAAATCCATGGCATATGTTATATAACACTTAGCCATGTTTGTAATATATTAACATGACCTGCGGGTGTGAATACGGTGGATGTTGTTGACAGATAGATTGATAAGACCGGTGTGATCACCGAAATGTCATCATGTCCACAGATGCTGTGTATCAGAGGATGTTGACATCGCTACATCTGTTCACCGATAATATCAACAAGATGATTGCCAAAATATCACCATGCCCACAGTTGCTGTGAATATGGTGGATGTTGAAAACAGGTGCATCCAGTTGAAGATATCTGAAAATCACCTGAACGGTGGGCGTTGTTGAATTCAGTGATAGTGGCAGATACATATGCCTACAGAACCGGGCTTGGGCAAGTAGCCAATGGGAAGCAGACAACATAACCAATGGAAAGCAAAGAAGTGATAGGTGGGCGTAACCATGGTTAACAAAAAAGAGGAATTGCTGCAGGTCACGTGAGAGTTGTAGACTACGTAAGTTCCCGAATTTCGACTAAAGTCAGTTGTTCACTGGCTCTTCCGTCTCCCGACAGCTCCTCCGTGTGCACAAACTCTCTGCGATTGCTTTTCTGCACAACACAAGTATCATCGCCGAAAATAAAAATATAATCTTATATTTTTATATACATACATGTTCCTCGTTGTGAATAATGACACAGTATACTATACGACATGTTTAGGGAATCCCATATGCAATTTCCTAAGTTTTTTACTAAAAGTATTCATGCAGTTATTTTTCTTCCCCTATCTGTTTCCTTGATTTTGATGTTTTTCTATTTGTTCACATATTGCAATTGTTGTAATAAGTCTCTCTTTGCTCTCTTTTGCATATTCTTTAAGTCTTTATATTGTTGCATCAACATAATCCTAAATTCAGGCAAGTCCTCATTTTTTTTCTTTACTTGACACATATAGTCTGTCCCTGTCATCTCTCAAGTGTAAGGCTTTGTGCACAATCAATGATTTCCTTTTCCTTTGGTCCATTTTCTGAGTGCCTCCCCTGTTCATATTAAGAATGGTCAACAGTATGCTACAAGGGCATCTGCTTAGTTAACTATTCCTTTCATAAGATTTCTGTCGTTTGGTTTTGAGAAGTCTTCTTCTCATGGTGTAATGGTTAAAGCAATAGACTACGGAATTGTAGTAAGCGAGTTCAAACTCCAGTCGCACTATTACATTCAATTTCAGACTAAAATCCTTGGGAAAGGTATGATCCCCCCAATCCTCCAAGCTATGGGTCAAATAGTAACACTACGATTCTACTAGAAGGAGGGGTTTGGTATTAAATAACCTACAACGGTTGATGTGCCATTAAACCAAGAAACCAAACAGAGCTTGCTCTCCTGCTGCTAAGGGGGTGTCCTCGTCGCATAATGGTTAAAGCGACAGACTGTGGAATCATAGTAAGCAAGTTCGCACTCCAGTTGCGCTATTACATTCATTTTCAGGCAAATACCCTTGGGAAAGGTATGAACCCCCTTATCCTTCCAGCTATGGGTTAAGTAGTACCACTACTGTTCTTCTAGGAGAATGGCTTTGGCATTAAATAACCTACAAAGGTTGATATGCCATTAAAAACAAAGAAACCAAACCTGCTGCTAATTGCACCTCCCAGTTTTCCATGGCTTTCATGATGTAGTTTATGACTTTGTCTGATTTATTATCATTGTAATTATACTCCTTTAGAGTTTTTCACATCAGTGTCAGCTGATGGTCTTTCACAGGAGTTTGAGTGACAGGAAGTCCCCTCAAGTCTCCAGGACTCGTCTCAGGATTCTGGCCGTTCATAGCAGTGCTGTTGTTTGTATAGTTTCTACTCATCCGCCAACTTCAAAGTCCTCCAGGCCTTTTAATAATCCTTTAGTTATTGTGCCTAATGCACCAATCACAATTGGCACAATCGTTACTTTCATATTCCACAGTTTTTTAAATTTTCTAGCAAGGTTGAGGTACTTATCCTTCTTTTCACTTTCCTTCAGATTTATTCTGTGGTCCGCTGGGACAGCAAAGTCGACAATTTTACAGATTCTCTTTTTATTGTTGATTATTATGAGGTCTGGTCTTCTGGCTGGGATTAGGTGATCCGTTTATATGCTAAAGTCCTATAGGAGTTTATGCAAGTCATTTTCTAGGACAGGTGCCGGGTTGTGCATATACCATTTGTTTGTATGGTTGAATTGAAATTTCCTGCACATTTCCCAGTGGATCACCTTTATTATAATTATTATTATTATTGTTGTTTTTATTATTATAATTATCATTTGATATTGGTGTGTTTGGGGGTTAAGATATTATGTTTTTGGGTGGTTAAATTTATGTTCTATTTAGCTTAGATTTTCTAGACAAATTGCCATTTTGTTTTCATGGGTTTCTTTCATGTAATAAGATTTTTTTTTTTCAATTCTCTCAATTATGATGAATTTAACATCTCTGTTAACGTTGTGGTCTGTTGGATAGAAGTGTTGTTCAACTGGAAATAATTTATCATGGCTGAATGATCTTATTCTTTGTCTATAAGTGTTTATTCTAAAGTTAAATAGCCATTTTGTTTTCCTTCTATATTGTTTGGGGCAATGTGTGCATTTTAAATGGTAAATATTTTTGCTATTACATTTTCATTTGTGGGTAATTTCGAAATCCTTATTGATTAGAGAACGCATAAAGGAAATAGTAAATAGATGTTTTTACATCAGCATCTATCTCTACAATTACACAATTGTCAAAGTTTGAGTGATTTTATGACAAATGTTTGAAAATCTTTGCTGTTTAAGATTTTCTTATTTCTTTTCATGTCTTTAGGTTTGGTTTGGTTTCTTTGTTTAATGGCATATGAACCTTTATTGGTTATTTAATGCCAAAGCTATTATCCTAGAAGAACAGTAGTAGTACTATTTAACCCATAGCTGGGAGAATAAGGAGGTTCATACCTTTCCCAAGGGTATTTGCCCGATAGTGAACGTAATAGCACAACTGGAGTACAAACTTGCTTACTACGATTCCATAGTCCATCCCTTTAACCATTACACCACGAAGACACCCCCCTCATGTCTTAAAGATATACTAGATGACTTATGAAACTGTCAGATTGCCATTGTAGCAGCAGTCCATGATGATATTGATTCTTCTATTTCAAAAGGAGAGATGAATTCTGATTAGTATTTTATAGTTTCCTTCATTATACTGAGAATTCAAATGATTAAAAAAAATTAAGTTCTGCACAAATAAAGATCTCCTATGGTCTTAATGCATTTGGTCTTTGCAATTGTTTCTAGCATTTTTTATAATGAAAATAGTTTTCCTTCATCTTCCAAAAATAGATCCTAGGATATTTATGAATATATAATTTATGTACTAAGCTGATTGTGTTTCACTTGATACCAATGCCCTTGGGAAAGGAATAAATTCATAATTTCCAACCAACTATGGGTTAATAGTTGGTAAGACTTGGCTTGTTAACCTATGTAAGGAAACCAGTCTAGGAGAAGGGAATATTTGAATTTACAACATCTGTCCTTTGCTTAAAAAACTACCTTGTCTCACATCCTGTTCATGATAGAAGGGTCTGGTGAGAGAGTCTATATAGGGATCTCCGCGGGAAACTGGAAGCAAAGATGGTACAGCCATAGACACTCATTTTCCAACCCGAAACTTAGATACCAGACTGCTTTATCGAAATACTTCTGGGGCCTAAAGGATCAGGGGCTATCCCCACAAATTATGTGGAAAATATTAAGGCACTCATCTGCCGCCAACAGCTTCAACGGTAGATGTAACCTATGCATAATTAATTTCAAGAATAGAAAACTTTTATTGAACGAAAGAAATGAGCTTGTCTTTAAGTGTAGACATAGAGGAAAATCTAAATTATCTTAAATAATAAAGAAACATTAGTAAATAATAGAGATCAACCCAACAGCAGATATCACCAAGACAGGGAAAGATAAAGATAGATAAGGGCCAGGTGAACAAGGAATATTAATCCAAAAATAGGGCCTGCGATTCTAGAGTGGTTAATTCCCCTTGACCATTTTTAGGGTAAATTTTAAAAAATACACTTGACGACTATAATGAATGTCCCCACCTTATCTGGTTTAAGTATCTCGATCCTAATTGAAACTAGAGGAACACCTAAGATGGCAACAGCTGGGTTAATTAACAGACATATCAGAAATAAATGTAAATCATTAGTTAAATGATCTTAGTCTGTTTAGAATAGCACACCTGCCAGGTAGGAGAAACCACAAGCAGAACACAAAATTAGAAGGGACTGACCAGTAGATTAATTCCACTCCTGTTTCTTAATCGTTCTAAAATATAATATGTTCACACCCTCTGCTCACGCCTATGAACGAAAGAATTTGTAGCTTTGTAATTTGAGTTCCACTTTATGTTTTTTATTTTTTATTTTCATGTTTTTTATTTTTATTCTTATTTTTATCTTTATCTTTGTTTTCTGATTTTTAATTTATTTTTTAATTTCTTTAATTTTCCTATTTATCTTCTGAATACGAACTGTAACTCCTCATTCGCATATCTGGGACAATACAGAGCATGTAAAAAGAGTCATCTGACGAGACGGAGAATATACCAACAATATTCTCCGCCGAAATAAATTTATTATGATGGCTTAACCGAGTTTGAGTCTCCATTTAATTGTACTATATATATATATATATATATATAGTATAAATATATATAGTATATAATAGTATATATATATATATATATATATATGTATATATATATATATTATAGTATGAATATATATATATATATATATATATATATATATATATATAGTGTATCACAAAAGTGAGTCCACCCCTCACATTTCTGCATATATTTAAGTATATCTCTTCATGGGACAACACTGACAAAATGACACTTGGACACAATGAAAAGTAGTCTTTATGCAGCTTTACTCACTTTTGTTGGCAGGGGTTTAGCTTTTAATGGTTATATTTTGAGGGGAAAATAAATTAACTCTAAGCTGCACACAGACTCCTTTTCATTGTGTCAAAGTGTCACTTTGTCAGTGTTGTCCCATGAAGAGATATACTTAAATATCTGCAGAAATGTGAGGGGTGGACTCACTTTTGTGATACACTCTATATATATTATAATAGTATATATATATTTAGTATATAATAGTATATATATATATATATATATATATATATATATATATATTATAGGATATATATATATATATACATATATATATACTATAGGATATATATATATATATATACATCATCAGATGGAATTCCATCAGACAGCTTGAATTAGCAAAACAAATTTATTATGGAAATGGAATACTATTTCTAAATTTCTTGTTTTTTACATAAAAATTATATATTTTGCTCAGTAGGTATATTTTGGATTTAACAACTGTGCATTGAGCACTCATTCTTTAGATATTCACAGTCCTTATTTAATTTATATATATATATATATATATATATATATATATATATGTAACAAGCTTGATGTATAACAGCCCAACAATTTTGTTAAAGGTGTAAACTATTGAAATACTGACCCAGATGATTTGTTTATAGTAATAAAGACATGTACGACAAGCCAAAGTTCTTGGATGAGCTGATAACAAATGAATAGGGGAACCAATAAGGAACAGATTTTTCTGAAGAATACTTGTCAGGTTTTGAATTTAGAGTTTTCCTTCTCCTTGAGAATTGTCCCACGTTTACCAGCAATTTGATGAAGGAGAGAAGGTTTCATGCTTTTCTTAATGGCAATAATTGTTTAATGACATATCAACCTTTGTGCCTTATTCAATGCCAAATCTATCCTTGTAGAAGAACAGTAATGTTACTCATTAACTCATATCTGGTAGAGGGAGTAAAGAGGTTCATACCATTCCAAAGAGTATCAGTTGAAAATTAAATGGGATAGAGTTACTGGAGTTTGAACTGTCTTACGATGATATTATAGTCCAGCAAGTTAGCTATTATGCATTTACCTATATATATATATATATATGTACAGAGAAAAATTAAAAAAACAAGGTAATCCAAAAGAATTTAATGTAAAAGAAAGTAAATGCTATAACATTTGGGGGCAAATGAACCATCATCAGGACTAGGAAAGGATGAAATCAAGTGACATTGAATCACCGAAGGATTAAACATCCTTTATCGCCACTTGGTATTATTTGTCCGGTTGGCTGAGGCTGTAGAATACACCAACTGCTTCTCTGCTGCAGAGTAAGGCCTGACCCCAATGAGCATCCTGAATATGACACTAAACAATCTGATGGTGAGGCTCCAGTAATGCTGAAGCTTTGAGGAATGCAGAGTACCCCTTCATTGCCATCGCTCCCAGGTCCACTCTGGCCTGGAGTGGTAGAAGTTGAAAGGGTCCTATCTATGACTTAAATAGAACTACACTGTGTACTTATGCTAACCTGAATTGTTTGAAATAGAACTGTTTTGATATTTAACTGTGTGTAAACAAAAAACTATACTTATACTAAACTGAATTGTTTGAAATAGAACTGTTTATTTGTTTAAAAATGGATTTGGCATTAAATAACCTACAATGGTTGATGTGCCATAAAACCAAACCAAACCAAACCAAATAACTTGGTATTACCCTTTCCTAGTCCTGATGATGGTTTATTAGAAGCAAAATGTTATAGCATTGACTTTCTTTTACATTAAATTCTTTGGAGTTGTATATTCAAATTTTGTACATTGTAAACATAGTGTCATGTGGGGTGTTAGAATGCAATGCTTCAAGCAAATTATGAAATATATATATTTGTGTGTATATATATATATATATGAAAGAGAACAAGGATGATGAGGACAAAGGGTTGAAGAATAATCGTGGGTTTGGTCTGTTGAAATTCTGAAGAGACAAAAAGATTCTCCTGAAAAGATAGACGTTCATGAATGATTGATTGCCAAGTTAAATATAATCAGGAAAGAGGCATTGCTCACAGAATCGAACAGTTCCACAGCTTGAATGCTTCATTGCTTGGCTGTTCATTTTCTTCAGATAACAAGATAATTTCTAACTGGCTCCAGAAACAAAACCAAGAACCCACCCCCCATAATGCAAAAACAAAAAATTCAAAAAAACACCCTTCATATAATTCAACGATTGCCTCAACCCCTAAACTAAACTTTCACCATCTTCCTCAAATTGCACTAATTACCCAGCCTATCACCCATACATTTCTTTCCCATCACTTGTTCTTGAGTTTTCACTTGGCATTCATTTCCAATTTGGTGTTCTCTCTAGTGGACTGTGCTTTTACTGCAGTTGTGAATTCACTCTGTGTTCAAGATGCATCCACCATTAATTTGTGCTGGCTGCAGGGCAGCCATGTTGCTTGCTTCCAGCAGACCTTTCAATATTGCCAGTGGCTGGTTGGCTTGTTTTATGACATGTCAAACTTAGTTGGGTTATTTAATGCACAGTATTGGCCAAATAAGTAGAGTGTTCACCAAAGGTCTTGGCGACCAGGGGTCAATCCCAGCTTGAGTCATACCAAAGACTCAAAAAATGGTACTTGATGCCACCTTGCTTAACACTGAGCATTATAAGGTAAGAATCAAGAGTAAAGTGGAGCAATCCAGGGAATGGAGCAGTGCCCTCCCCTACATCCCAGTGAGGCTATTGAAAAGGGAGCCTTTGGGTCACTCTTTACTGAGGTCGCCAACTTTACTTTAACTGGCTCATTGGCCAAGTAACTAGAGTGTTCACCAATGGTCCAGGAAACTGAGGTTCAATTCCAGGTCAAGTCATACCAAAGACTCAAAAAATGGTACTTGATGCTGCCTTGCTTAACACTCAGTATTATAAGGTAAGGATCAAGGGTAAAGTGGAGCAATCCCTTACACCTTGGTGCAGTAGCTATTGAAAAGGAAGCCTTTGGGTCACTCTTGACTAAGGTCGCCAACTTTACTTTACTTTTCTTCAAAACAATTTTTTGGTTTCAAGTAAATTATGCATATCTAATAAGAATAATCTTTTGTTTGCACCCAGTTACATAGTTTCAAATATTCATATGTAATACTAACAAGTTATTCATCTGGTTTCATGTATTCTGATCTAATACTGATGATTTCCAAAAAATCTATTTGGCCCATACATGGGACTACTACACAGGGACTACTGCACAGGGGTAGGAATGAACCTGGAAATAATGACAATAAAGAGGTAATTAACATTCCCAAGAACTCTGAACTGGAGCCTTACTATGGGATGCAGTTTCGTGTCAAGGATATCCTCATTTATGGTGGTGGTTCATCTCTCTGCAGAGGATGCAGTCAGTGTATCCTAAGCCCTGCTGGAGAGGATGGTTAAAATATTGAGCACTATATATATATATATATATATAGATTGATAGATATATAGATAAATAGATATTTGCATATATATATGTATATATATATATGGAAGAAAATAATGGATAGTAATCCGACAATTTGTGAAGAAATATATATATATATATATATATATCAGTGGCGACTCTAGCCTATTTTTGCTACTTGTGCCCCTCACCCTCTGTCAACTTCAGTTTCCAACCTGTGGTCCGTGGACCCAAAGTAAGTCATCATAGTTGCTATTGTGTGATTCTCCATTGTATAGCACAGATTGACTAACGTACCTTGCATGGTGTTTTTTTTTGTAAACAATCAAGATACTATATAATTTGTAGTCTTGTTAATACAGTAGATAAGATAATTTTTTTTCCTTTCAAAAGTATAGAAGAAAAGAGATGTTTATTACTATGATGAGAAAAATATGTTTATTAGAATAATGAAATTGATGACAAAGATTATTTTTTGAAAATGTATTCAAATAAACAAATTTTAGTTACAGAATGTAATATATGTAACATTCATTAAAGAAAAAGAGATCTGTTAGTGAAAAAACGAATTAAAACACTCCGTTTAACCAACATTTACCATAGCAATGATGATGACATCGGTGACGGCTATAATCTACTATCACCCCTCTCTCTTTCTCTCTCTCTCTCTCTCTCGGTCCCTCTCCCTCTTCCCAAGACAGCTGTCAGCAGTCACATTGTGCTAATTTTTTTGAGCACGGTATTTTAAGTTGCTTTTGCTATTGGCTACAGCCAAAAGCTGATTTCTCTAACATTACTGTTATTATAAGGGTCTTGTGCTTGGCACGGATTACGCGTGTTCAACATTATAGCCGATTTTATGGGATGTTCAATGGATCTGACGGTGGCCGGACAAAGACCATCCGTTCAAAACAGCATCATTGTATTATTCCCAGATATATTTATGAACTTTTGGCTACTTAGTTATCGAAACTTGAATAGATACGTAATTTAATTGAGATCAGACTAAGTATGTTTGCTTGAAATTAATGGATGATTTTTAATCCATTTTGAATAACATTGACCGAGTTATTGGTCATGCCGGGCACGAGTAGCACTAGTCCCATCTCCACCCCTGATATATATATATATATATATATATATTTGATTAAAAAGTAACGCCTATTTTAAAATTCTTTTTGGTTATTTTTTAGTTATAATTTTACAAGAAATGATATTTTACATGTTTTGAAATAGGGAATTATTTTTAATCATCCTGTGTATATATATATATATATATATTGTCATCTACAGACAGACTGTTTCATTGTATTACAACACTTCAGTGTGGCTAGACATGCAAGATACTTCGAGCTGGGATCGAAACCCACCTAACTTTACACTAGACTTAGTATCTTACCATTCAGCCATTTGGGCAACTTACGTTAGCTTGAGAATTATTTATCTGACTTTCCATCTAGATAGATTTAACATGAAGTCATTTCATTGTGCTGGGAGCACTCCCCAATCAAGACTCATACCTGGCTGTCAAAAAAAAAGCTTGATACCTTTGGCATTCCCCCTTAAGGGGTGCTTAAGGTACCAAGCAATACATTCAGTCCTGTTAAGCCAGTATTGTCCAACAAGAAGACCTTTTGAGACCAGATGATCAATTTACAATCGCCCACTCTGCATGAATCCTAAGTCAGTCCTGGCCAACACCAGGTATGTATATCTATTTTTCATTATATGTATATTATTGATGGTAGAAGATGGTAGAAATTTGCTAATGTAAGCATGCTTCTGATAATGATCAACAGATCATTGGCAGGTCTGCATATATATATATATATATATATGAAGAGATATAGTATGAGAGAGAAAGATAGAAAGCCACTCAGAAGAACATATTGGGAGTTGAAGTCAACTCATGCTCAGAGGCTGGAGTGATGCTATTTCTCATGGCTCCTTCTGAATCTATAATATGGGTCCCACCAATATGTGATAGAAGACCCTCCCACTCTACTACATGTCAATTTTCATAAAGTAGTATTCATAGAAAATATGTGACCCCTACCCTTCCGGGAGGTCTGGCCTGGTAGGGAGTGGTGTTGTACTTTGGCTCAGAAGTACCAAGGAATGGAATAGAGAGAAAAGTTACACAGTTGTAATAAGATGATATTGATTAAAACTACAGATTTAATAGATAAGAATCAGGAGTAATAAAGGATTTTGAAATGGTAAATAAAGACATTCACTCTATTTCTTTTCTGATGGTTGGTTGGGTTTTTATGGCATATGAATCTTTGTAGGTTATTTAACGCCAAATCTATTTTTATGTACATAGTTCTTTTTCAAACAATTCAGTTCCGCATAAGTACACAGTTTAATTGTCAAAAATATTTCTATTTCAAGCTGTTCTGTTTATTCAAACAGTTCAAATTCAGCTAATTCAGTTTAGTATAAGTACAGATTTTGTTTACACACAGTTAAATGTCAAAACAGTTCTATATTAAACATTTCAGTTTAGAGTAAGTACAGTTTCAATATTTCAAAAATTGTTCCATTTCAAACAATTCAGTTTAGCATAAGCATGCAGTTTAAATGTAAGTACAGTTTAATTGTCAAAAACATTTCTATTTAAGCTATTCAGTTTAGTCCAGCAGTTCTATTTCAAACAATTCAGTTTAGCATACATATGCACTTAGTTCTATTTAACCCATAGATAGGATCCTATCAAGTGCTACCACTCTGGGCTAGCGTAGACCTGGGAGCAATGGTTCTGAAGAAGTGCTCCACATTCCCCAAAGCTCCAGCATCACTGGAACCTCACCATCAGTTTGTTTAGTGTCATATCCAAGACTCTCATTGGGGAAGCCTTACCCTTATTTTCTGACTACAAAAGATAACATAAGAGGCATTGAATACTGGTTATATCTCATGGTGATTTTGCCAAGTGTTCAAATCAAAACCAACAACTATTTAACATTTTTGAAAGTGCTTCACCAGCAATAAGACTTTTTCCTGTTACATTGTCAAAACAGATATTATTAGGTATTATTTATAGAGTTCAACTTCAAGCAATTCAGTTTAGCATAAGTACACAGGTTCTACCACTCTGGGCCAGAGTGGACCAGGGAGCAATGGCAATGAAGGAGTACTTTGAATTCCCCAAAGCTCCAGCATTAGTGGAACCATACCATCAGATTGTTTAGTGTCATATCCAGGACATGTGTTGCGGGTGTCTACCCCTCTGCAGAGAAGCAGTCGGTCTATTTGCAGCCTCAGCTGATTGGGCCAGTAATAAGGTTGAGGAATCATCCATTTGGAAATGTATGGTTTAGATAAGAATCAAGGATGTAGCAAGTGAGTTGGACTTGAAATTTTCTGAACACTGAAGATCAATGAGTTCCATCTGCCATTGTAGTAGTACTTCTTCATTGTGAACATCAAAAGGTAAAAAGAAAATGTTGAAAGCTGGATGCTAGTCTGCACCGATGGGTTTTGAAACCTATGGCCCTTTTCGTTGGTTTGAAGTGTTACAACATACAATGAGAAAAACTTCATTTAAAACAAGACAAACAAGGAACATCTGAAATTTAAACAATTTTTTTAAAACAATAAAACGCCAACTTGGATTTGAATGTTCAGAAGTTCCCTTTTACAAGTAGTAAATTTTCAAAGTGGTGGAAAGTCAGAGGTTAGGAAAAAGAGGGAAAGGAGGAAAATGTTTTTAAAGAGTACTTATTCCTTTTTTCTTTTCTTTCTTTTATGGTCAGGTAGTGGAACTAGCAGAAAAGTAGTTTCAGCTCTTAACTCGAGGGCGGATGTTACTTCTCGCTTGATCACTGTATCTATGTGCTTCCTTGGGTCTCTTTTGTCCTCATTGCCCTGGTTCACAGAAATCCTGATTTTTTATCTCTCCCCACCGGCTCCAAACTCATCACTTCACAATCCTCCTCATTTTTGGTGCGACTGGTTCTCATTGGCTACTTTAATTTTTATTATTTTCCTTTTTTTCTGATTTCTAACCGGATAGGTACGTGGAGGTAGCAACGCATTTATACATTTTGAATGTGGCAGCCGACGAGTCAAAATCTGGTTGGGAGTTTTCTTGTTAATTCCTAAATCCCCACAGACCCACATAAGGATGGAAGGTTGGGAATCCTTGTCATAGGGTTACTAAAATTATTACTCTTATCCTCTCATGAATATTAATATAAACAGAAGTTCTTATGGAAGTAGGTTCCTTTCTCCTTGTATTAGTGGGTCTAGTTGACTGGGGCTGCAGAATACACCGACTACTTTTCTGCAGAGGGATAAGACTCCTCTAATGAGTGTCCTAAATATGACACTAAACAATCTAATGGTGAGGCCCCAGTAATGCTGGAGCTTTGGGGAAAGCTGAGTGGCCCTTCATTGTCATGACTCATAGGTCTACTCTGGCCTGGATTGGGAGCACCTGATAGAGCCCTATCTATGGGTCAAATAGAACTGAACTGTGAGCTTATGCTAAACTAAATTGCTTGAAATAGAACTGTTTTTACATTTAACTGTCAGTAAACAAATGAATGATGTTTAATTGAATTGTTAATGATACATAGCAATACTTGGAACCATTTAACTTTGTTGACTAAATTGAATAGCTTGAAATAGAAATGTTTCTGACATTTAAAGTGTGTACTTATGCTAAATTAAATTGTTTGAAATAGAATTGTTTATATGTATAAACATGGATTTAGCTTTAAATAACCTACAATAGTTGATATGCCATAAAAACAAACCAAACCAAACTAAACCAAACCAATCCAAGTATCAGATAAACAAATTAAAGATCTGTCCACTTTTATTTTAGAAATATTCCTTACAGACAGATAAAGACACACAGGCACTCACAGAGAAACAGACACATATTTACGCATACACACAGAGAGGAAAACAAATATATAGACAGACCAGACACACATGCATGAATAGATGTTTACACATCTACATCCATACAAAAGTTGTGTGAAGAATCACATGGATGACCCTCAAGTGCAGCATATAGTCCATATGCTGCTGGTTGAGAACTCCAGGTGTAGAGTTTGATCATAAATAATACCTAATTATATGTTATGATTATGTTCCATGGGAATTTTATATGAATGGAAAAGAAAAGTGATAACTCAATTTAGATACTTACGGGGCATCTCTTTAGAAAATGGTGGGTCTTCTACATTCCAGTCATCATCACTTTCTGTGTAAAAATCAGGAATCATGAATTGCCGTTGTCCATTGTTTTCACTGGTTGGAGCTTCCCCAATTTCCTGCCAATATCAGAACATAGAAAATTTTTGAATTGTGTTATGTTTGATACATCTGGATATGGTTATATTTCTAAATATGGTTATAAAGTAACATCTACCCATAGTACATTGTTTATTAGATAGGTTTGCTTTAGTTTCTTTGTATGATGTCATCTCACCCTTCATGGGTTATTTAATGCTAAGTCCATCCTTGTGGAAGAATAGTCATGGAAATATTTAACGTATAGCTGGGAGGATAAAAGACTCAATACTTTTATGAAATAATTCAACTGTAGTTGGAACTTGTTTACTACGATGTCATAATTCAGCCACTGTGCCGCAGAGATTCTACCCTTCTTAAATAGGAAATAAGTGAAAGCAGAAACACAGACTACAAAGCTTTGTACCTTATTAGAGGATTTTTGGACATTACAGTATCAAGGTGGTTTTCACTCTCTCAGACACTGTCTTAGATGTCTTTACTAAAGTTGTCATTTACAAAGCTTAGGTCAATATCCTCATGTGGTACTATGCTGTCACCGTACTTTATTATGGCCTTAGTTCCATGACTACCTCATGTATTTCCAGATAGTTTGTTTATCACTCTCTGAGCACACATTGTGTTTGGAATATCCACAGATGGGGGATGACACAATCTATCTGGTTGGATGATTTGTTGAAACAAGTTGTCCGGGTGTTGGCAACTCAAAGAGAGAAAAACTCTCCATTAACAATTAACAATTATCCATTGAAATTCAATGGTGTAACAATAATCAAATACAATATATATATATATATATATATAAAGAGAAAGAGAAATTGTTGCTTTTGTTGTTTTTGAGAGGCAGACAATTGGGGTATTTGGCTGGTGCAGTTTTTCTGTCTCATTCAATTTTTCAGATTTTGAGGCTTTTGCTGGAGAGGCTTGAGTTCTTGGAGAGCTTTCTTTTTTTATTCTCTTGTTTTTGGTTTGGATATGAGATCTCTTCTTTCATCTAACCCGAAAAACATCTATTTTTACAGAGGATTCCCTCAGGAGCAAACATTCTCAATTGGTTAACCAATCACAGATCATTTTGTATACTTTTACAACTTTTTGACTGGTCAGCCAATCAAATGTGCTGATCTACATTTGTGTGAAGAGTATCTCTTTCCCGTATCGGATTTTAATTGGTCATCCAATCAAACCACAATATAGGTACAAGGTTAATTAAGTGTAACATATTGACCCCGGCCAAGCTGTCAAAATAGGAAATGCACCAGTATAAATAACAGGTGCATCCGGTTGAGGAATATCAGGATATAACCTTGACCGTGGGCGGGTTTAATTGAGTGCGATTTGTGATGCCCACAAGAAGAAGATGGGCGTTGAACAATTATATAACTCAGCGCACAGGAAGTTTAATCAGTTGGAGATAAGATGCGGTAGAGAGAACCAGCACCCTGATTGAGCAGTTGCAGTTGGAGAGAAGATGCTGGAATGAAGACCATGTCCCAGAGAGGCTGGGACCCCAGGCCCCCGGTTGAGCAGCCCAGGAGAACGGGAAAGAAACACTGTTATGGCCATAAGAGTGGGGGTCAATATGTTGCAGTTCTGTTCGGTCTCCAACTCCCTCTCACACACAACCCTTTCGAACCCTTTCAAATAAAGTGAGAGGTATATTTTTCTAAAAGACCTGTGTCCGCTCGTCTTCATTGCATCGTTATGTTTCAGCATACATATGTATTATATGGCTATACAACATGAGGATCTCAGCCCACTCATTGTGAGGAAGTATTTCTTTTCACTTTAAACAAAACAAAAGATCTGATCTTTTAACCCCAATAGGTGGGCAAGAGATGTCATGATTTAAATTGGGTCAACACACTGACAAATCCTGAAGCTTGTTTAGCTTTAGTTTTGACAATCTGAAAGTTGGTTAATACTGACCTTTGAAATTGACTTTTCAATTTCTTTAAAAATATATAAATTTTAAGGAAAATTATATTAGTCAGTGCCTGTGGTGTAATGGTTATCGTCGTAGGAAATGGACACGGTGAAACGAGTTCAAATCCTGGACAAGACTGACTGCATTTCACATAGCACCAATACCTTTGGTAAAGATATGAACCCAATTATTCTCCCTCCAGCTATGGGTAAATAGTAGGGCAGACTGAATTCTTCAAACTTGGTGAGACAACTAGTTTAAGAGAAGGAAAACTCTGAATTCAAACCTGTTAAACTCCACTTAAAAATTGACCTTGTGTCATATCCTGCCCGAGCGGAAGGGTTGGTAAATGTGATCAAGGGAAAATTACATTTTCCTAAATAAAAGATGTAGCCTACACTCCATAAGTTTTTAACAACAGAGAATTCCGCTTATTGTTATACTCATCAATGTTTTGGCCAGTGCATCCTCAATTCTTTTTCAGGTATCTTTTATTATAGTTGCTAAGCCTCAGGGAACGAGGCTAGAATAGAATGCATCATAAACTGCAAATATTCCTTTCACTCTTATTTGATCAAAGTGTAATCGGATTGCATATTGATTGAAATCCAAATAATAATTTGTAAGCAAATAAATGAGTAGATTATTGAATAAAACACGGATCTCCAAATCAAATAAATTTGATTTCTTTAACTTGAGTGAAAATTTTGTTGAAAAAAAGTTGCAAAGTCTTTTTTGCTGAGGAAAAAATAATATTAGTTAGAAAATAAATATTCTCCAATATTTACATTACAAGAAAATAAAGTTCAGACATTCAATGAAGTTGTTCGCATTGACAAAATCTTGCTGATATATATTGGGTGTAAAAATCTCTGTGTGAGTTTGTCACTATATAATAGGAGAGAAAGTATATCTATGAGCTAATATGTAAGCAGATGAAGCCAGAATTCACAACTGCAAAAACATTTTGTAAAAGTAGTATAAGCATGTCTATGTAAAGAAAAATATTTTCATTCAGTTTAAAATGATGAAATGATGTTGAAATCAAATGCCAACTTGAAGGAACAGAAGGTTAGATTTCCACTCAAACGAAATAAGGTTGAAAGACTTGAGAAGATATACCGACTAAATCCAAAGCAAATAACTCTTGTATCTTCTGATACGTAAGCTGCACACCAAAAATAAAACCCAAAATAGAATTGTAAGAATATATAAAAGAACTTTACTTATTTTGGTACCACTCAATGGCCTGAGAGACCGGGGTACAATCCCTGGTTGAGTCATGCTAAAGTCTCAAAAAATGGTACTTGATGCCTCCTTGCTCAACACTCAGCATTATAAGGTACGGATCAAGGGTAAATTGGAGCAATTTCGGGAAAGGAGTAGCACCCTCTTCTACACCTTGGTGTTGTAGCAATTGAAAAATAGCCTTTGGGCCACCTTTGACTAAGGTTGCCAACTTTACATATTCTTTGAATTAGAATACCAGCCCATTGGTATTATAGTTAATGTGTTCACCAATGGTTCCCAAGACCGGAGTTCAATATCAGGTCAAGTTATACCAAAGACTCAAAAAATGGTACTAGATGCCTCCTTGCTTAACACTCAGCATACGTATCAATGGTAAGTGGAGCAACCTTGGCAAAAGGAGTAGCACTCTCTCCTACAGCTCAGTGTCATAGCTATTGAAAAGGGAGCTTTTGGGTTGACCTCAACTACAGTCAGCCAACTTACATATTCATATTTTGGGTGGAAGGGTTTCAATGCTGGACTTTTAGAATTGGTTTGCTTTGCCTTCTTGCTTTAATGGCATATCAACCTTTGTGGATTATTTGATATCAAAACCATCCTTGTAGAAAAATAGCAGTGATATTATTCAACTGATAGCTTGGCCCAATCAGTGGAGGCTAGAGAATACACCAACTGCATCTCTGCAAAGGGGTAAGATACCCCGCAATGAGTGTCCTGGATATGACAATAAACAATCTGATCATGAGGTTCCAGTAATGTTGGAGCTTTGGGGAATGTGGACCCCCCCCCGTTGCCATCGCTCCCAGGATCACTCTGGCCCTGAGTAGTAGCAGCTGATAGGATCCTATCTATGGGTCAAATAGAACTAAACTGCACTTAAGCTAAACTGAATTGTTTGAAACAAAACTGTTTTAGTATGCTAAACCAAATTGTTTGAAATAGAACTGTTTTTGACATTGAAACTGTACTTACACTAAAATGAATTGTTTGAAATAGAACTGTTTAACTAAACTGAATAACTTGAATTAGAAATGCTTTTAACAATCAAACTGTGTACTCATGCTTAAATGAACTGTTTGAAATAGAACTGTTTATTTGTATAAAAATGGATTTGGTATTAAATAACTTATAAAGGTTGCTATGCCATAAAACCCAAACAAACAAACAAACAAACAAATAGTTTCTATCAAAGCAAGGCTCCATTGGTCAGATCATATTGTCAGGATAAAGGATCACCAAATCCCAATGTAGTTGCTGTTTGAAGATCTGGTACACGGATACAAAAAGGAGGTGCTCAAAGTGCGATGGTTATTGTCATTGGAAACGGACACAGTGAACCAAGTTGAAATCCTAGATGAGGCTGGTTGCATTTCACATAGTGCTAATACTCTTGAGAAAGGTATGAATCTAACTATTCTTCCACCAGCTATGGGTTAATAGTAGGGCAGACTAGGCTCTTTAACCTTTGTATGGCGACCAGTTTGGGAGAAGGAAAAAACTGAATTCAAACCTGTTAAACTCTACTTAAAAAAAAAATTGACCTTGTGTCACATCCTACTCATGTTGAAGGGTTGGTAAATAAATACATGCAATGATACAAAAATAAAGGACACTCCTGCAAACACTACAAAGACAATTTATAGTGGTGAGACATTTCTCCAACAGAACTTTTTGGCACAATACAACACAGAGTACTTTGGCATGCTCTCACCAGGAAAGCATCAAATGCACCAGAAGAGAAGCATTACAACCAAGCACAGGCAGTTGGAGAATATTGCCTCTGAGTAATATCTATCCCTGTAACTTCAGCCAATTGCCAGTTCTCCATCCATGCACAACTCTGAAAGTCTAAAATTGGCCTTGAGAGTCACGCCTGTATCCGGAGGTATATTATTAGATGCAACCTGAACCTCGCCACTCCTGATTCCAAAATAGCAAGAATAAACGGATTTGCCTTGAAAGTGACCTGGCCTGTTCCAAACAGAGCCATACAAAAACCTAGTAAAAAATTAATTCAAAGCTGCATCACATTTTTGAACCAATCAATGTTTAATTGGAGGTGCCCGTAGTGTAATGGTTATCGTCGTAGGAAATGGACACGGCGACACGAGTTCAAATCCTGGACGTGACTGATTGCATTTCACATAGCACTAATACCCTTAGGAAAGTTATGAATCCAATTATTCTCCCTCCAGCTATGGGTAAATAGTAGGGCAGACTCGGTTCTTCAGCCTTGGTGAGGCAACTAGTCTAGGAGAAGGAAAATTCTGAATTTAAACCTGTTAAACTCCGCTTAAAAATCGACCTTGTGTTATATCCTGTCCGAGCGGAGGGGTTGGTAAATATGATCATTGTTTAATTTGAACTATGCAATTTTATGTTTTTTAATCTGAAAGTGTTGTATACAATACAAATACAAAAATAGGCGGACTCTTTCATTTCAGATACGAACAGGTTTATCAATTTCTGGCTTCAGTCCATGGTGACACAAGGAGAGAGATACAATTCTTAAAAGCCTATGCTAACCATACTATGCTGACCCCACCCCAACATATAGCACATCAATTCATCTCTGCTGGTCGATATCCGAAAAACTGAGCCTCACGCCTCAATGGTAGAAAACCCAACTATATCTTTCAATGGTCAAATACCTAACTAGATCTTTCAACGGTTGAATACCCAACTGACATCTTTTCAAAATCCTCAAATTCTCAGGACCATCTCTTCTGGGCATGACATCATCCACACTCCAACTCTATTTCCTGTCAGGGGGTTTATAATGACAAATGGTGATTGTCATATCCTTTCCACACAAGTGTAAAACTGCACCAACTGACTATGCACCTGGACTAAGAGACCCGAATGGTTCAAAGTCTTACCAAAGTGAATGATAAAATATAATTAACAAAAAATGATTAATATAAAAAAATCATTCCTTAATTATATAACAAAAGTCTATTCCTTCTGTTTGAAATAGAAATATTTTTGACATTGAATCTGTACTTACACAAAAGTGAATTGTTTGAAATAGAACAGTCTTGACATCTAATTATGTTTAAACAAAAACTATACTTATACTAAACTGAATTGTTTTTGTTAGAACTGTTTAACTGAATAGCTTGAAATAGAAATGTTTTTGACAATTAAACTGTGTACTTATGCTAAAGTGAATTGTTTGAAATAGAACTGTTTATTTGTATAAAAATAGATTTGGCATTAAATAACCTACAAAGGTTGATATGCCATAAAACACTAACAAACAAACAAAAAAACAAGTTTGTAGCCTGTACATCGTGTAATCAAAGCTGTTCAAATCATGGCAGGTACCCGGCACTGGTTTGTAGTATCAGAGTAGTTGATGTGCTTCTCTCCATGGGTGATTTGAAAATGGCTCAGATGAATGTGTGACTTAGTCTAATTCAGGAACTTATGCTTTACCAGTTCAAACAGGGTCATAAAGCTACAGAAGCAAACAAAAATATTTGTTGTAGGAAAAAGGGAGACATTGTTGATCACAGTAGAGTAACTAGATTGTTAAAAAATTTCACTCATGTTGCAAGAACCATGAAAATCAGGCAAGGTCTGGTGGGCCTAGAAGCATGGATTTCAATGCCATACTCAAACCCGAAAAGACAAATGCAATAAGTAATGCTCAGAGAGTATCAGGTGAGCCCAGCATCCCACTATCCAGTGTAGTTCATCACCTTCACAAACTCGGCAAAACCATCCAAAGCTTCTGAATTGTGCTTATTATGAAAATATTGCAAAACTTTTGACTCACCCTAGTATTAAATGGCTGGATATTTCACAACCTAACTTTTGTCTGGAGTCTCTGTGGTGTAATGGTTAAAGTAAGCGATTTCACACTTCAGTTACACTATTATGCTAACTTTCAGACTAACACTGTTGAGAAGAGCATGAACCCTCTTATTGTCCCAGCTATGGGTTAAATCATATCACTGCTGTTCTTTTACAATGGTAGCTTTGGCATTAAATAATCCATGAAAGTTGATATGCCATTTAATAAACCAACTCAAACCAACCCAACCCAACCCAACCCATATAAGTATGTAGTATTATCTTTGTAAAATTTCTAATTCTATTAATTTAGATAATGTGTAGATCACATTAAATATTTATTGAAATCAATGAGAGTATCTCAGATGTAGAAATAAAACTGGATACATTGATTTTTATGCTAAAGTTAGACACACCGACACAGATACATACCCCCATATATATATACATATATATATATATATATATATATACTGACTCATGTATTTTGTAAGAAGAATTGATCCAATTAGTAGACTGAATGAATTAGCTATGATGATATGCATAATGTCATCAGTCAGGAGAGATAATGACTGTACACATGAGTTATGAATAATTAATTATAGATGTTTAATTATCTTATCTCTGGTAGTAATTCTGAAAGTAATGTCTCGTGTTTATTTCTATGATAACCATGACAGATACAGGGTGCAAATATGGAGGCACACTTAGTGTAGCAGTATTTGTCTCTGGAAATGGAATTGGTGACCTGAGTTCGAATCCTGGACAAGGCCGTATGCTTTTCTTTTGGGAAAGGCATGAATCCATCTCTTTTACCTCCAGCTATAGGCAGACTGGGTTCTTAGCCTTGATTGGACAAAGATGGTACATACTGTTTTGAACAAATCCTGGAAGTTGCACATTATGAAACAGCAGCTGTACGGCCACTTACTTCCCATCTTGCCAACCAGTCAAGCAAGATGATCTAGACATGCTGGACACCACTGATAGAAGTAAGGGCAAATTCATAAGTGATGTTTTGGCTGACCAGCAAAATTTTACATTCATCAGCTCTGTATGGACACTTGATGGTGTCTAGTGGACTTATATAAGTGATAGTCAACAGGGATGAGAGAGAGATTCAAGGGGATCTGTGCTTTCAGCCCGTCTTGATTATGATGATGATGAGGCAACCAGTCTTGGAGAAAGAAAGCTCTGAATTCCAACCCAGCTTTACTCCACTGAAAAATTGACCTTGTGTCATACCTTGCTTGTGGTTAGGTAAATGCATAAAGGGAGCACGCTTACTGGAGAGAGAAAGTTTTCGACTGACACTACCTTTGCAATGCCTTTTCTGCTGTGATCAACAAGAGATTACATGCTTCATGTTGCCAAGGATGAAACAGTTTTCACATAAATGATAATCCTCATTTAACTATTAATTAGATTGATTTCATTTCTAATTTTGAGAGAATAGAAGGAGATACAGTGTACTAATCAGAATGCTGACATTCACGCTTGCCTTCTCTTGGGTCTGCAATACAATGCTGTACGATTGTTGGAGTCTTCAATTCAAGGGTTGTTTTTCCAGCCCACGGAAGAAGAGCTTTAACCTTGACTAAGATTCATCTCTTGAATTCTTGCATTAATTGAGATTGTTACAATCAAAAAAAAAAAAAAAAGAAAAAGAAAAGACAGAATTTTAATGATTATTTTAATGTTAAAAAGAAGAAAAAAATTCCTTAAGAGTAAATTGGAGGGATTAAAAGAAAAACAAAAAAAAGCAACAACAAATAAACCCCCAAAAAACGAAAAAATAGATGAAATATTGATTCTGTGCTCCAGTTCATTGCATCAGAAAGTTGAGTGATTGGCAGATAATCTTATGTAGATAATTCTCAGTTGGTTTTATCCATTTTAATAGCTCATTAATATCATGGGTTACATAAACATTTAATCTGCTTATATATAAAAGACAATAAGAAGAATAGAAACCCACACTCACACATACATATAATTATATATATATATATATATATATATATGTGTGTGTGTGTGTGTGTGTTTCTATTATTCTTATCTTATATATATATATATATATATATATATAAGATAAGAATATATATAAAATTAACTTAGATCACAAGTCGGAAATCTTCTACTAAAGTTTCACCTTATTGGATCATCAGGAAGCCTAACTATATATACATCTATCTATGAATATATATATATATATATATATATATATATATATATATATATATATTGGTAGGTAGATGTATATATACATACATACACACAAGTGTATATCAATTACATACATACATACATACATATATATATATATATGCATATGTGGAGGCATTCCTGGTGTAATGATTACCATCATATGAGGTGGGCACAGTAACCTGAGTTCAAACCCTGGATCGGACTGTTTGCATTTCACCAAGCTGATGCCCTTGGGAAAGGTATGAGTCCAGCTATTCTCCCTCTAGCTATGGGTAAGTAGTAGAGTAGACGAGGCTCTTTATCCTTGGTAAGGCTTCCAGTCTAGGGGAACAACAACTCTGAATTGAAACCTGTTAAACTTTGCTTAAAAATAATCTTTGTGTTGCATTCTGTTCTGCTCTAGTGGAGAGGTTGGTATATATATATATATATATATATATATATATATATATATATATAAAGTAAAAAGTAAGTTAGCGACTGTAGTCGAGAGCAACCTGAAGGCTCCCTTTTCAATAGCTACAACACCAATGTGTAGGGGAAGGTGCTACTCCTTTCCCTGGATTGCTCCACTTTACCCTTGATACGTACCTTATATTGCTGAGTGTTAAGCAAGGAGGTATCAAGTACCATTTTTAAAGGCTTTGGTATGATGCGATCTGGAATTGAATCCAGGTCTCTCGGACCATTGGGGAACGCTCAACCCACTGGGCCAATGATTGTGTGCTGAAAAGATCTCAGACTGACCAAAAAGTGAATGACCACACACCATGAAATTTTATTCTTTTTCACATATTCATCCTGCTGTCCAACACGCTTGGCATATCATGTTTCTTTCACCCTTCCGCAAAAATCAATAAAATTTGATAAGACTTTATTCACTTCTTTGTAGGGCCAAGAACTTTTCCTGTATTAGTATTGTTATATTTGAATAATGAACAAAAAATTCTCATGAAAATGACACGATGATTCAACAGGGAACCAACTTTAATTCCAGATTATCAATTCATTCTTGAGATGATTCTGCTTTTTTTCAATAGAGCAGAGTCTATAACTTTTATGGGACTACCTCACCTGGGAGGAATCTCTGAGGCATCATGGCTAACATGCAGAACTATAACATCATAGTAAACAAATTCAAACTCAACTCGTGCTATCTATTATGAATTCCCTTATCCCTAATCCAGCCATGGGATAAATAGCACTATTATTTTTCTTCGAGAAGGATGACTTTGGTATTAATAACCCATGAGGGTTGATATGCCATTGAAGAAAGAAACCAACCAATCAACCAACCAAATAATTAATCCTCAATGTAATTGGTTATTTATATTGGCCCTTGACTGAGCTGTCAATCAGAGATTCTCGGCTCAAGATGCACCAGTGAAAATAACTGGAAGCAGTCATGTGGTTGAACGGAAGTGTGTGGGTGTTATGAAATGATATATGCAGATGCCCATGTGAGATACAGGAGTCTTAGTCTTCAGTCAATCTCAGTTTGGAGATATTAGTTGAGTTGGCAGATAGAGAACTGTAGCCACTGGGGTGGGGGCAAGCAGCCTCCTGGCGAGGACCGTTTGAGTAAGTCTCATTGGAAGAGAATACATTAGGCCTTGAAGATGGCAGTCTGTCTTTGTCTCCCACCATCTGTGTGTCTGTCTCTCTCACATCACAGATGCTTTGACCCCTTTTCATGGTTGGTTGGTTGGTTGGATTTTTTATGGTATATCAACCTTTGAAGGTTATTTAACGCCAAATCCATTTTTATGTAAATAATTGACCCCTTTTGAGAATAAAATGTGAGCGTTATATCTTTATAAGGAAGTGTTGTGGTTCCTTCCTTCATCATGGCTCTATAACAATGAGTTTGAACTCCAGTCACACTTTAACATTCATTTCTGAACCAGTACCCTTGGGAAAGCTATGACCTTCCATATCTTCCCCATTATTGGTTACATAGTACTACTGCTATTCTTCCACAAGGATAGCTTTAGCACTAAATAACCCATGAAAGTTGATACACCATTAACTAAAGAAACCAAACCATATCTATCTATCTATCTATCTATCTATCTATCAACCAATCAATCAATCTCTTCATATCTAAGTTTTTTTTTTCATTTTTTCTTTCTATATATTTCATTTTGTTCATAAGCTAAATAATCTTAATTTGTTTTTTTCTATCTATCTATCTATCTATCTATCTATCTATCTATCTATCTATCAACCATTCACTCTTCATATCTATCTATCTATCAACCATTCACTCTTCATATCTATCTATCTATCTATTTATCTATCTATCTTCAGTCATCAATGGTCAGTTCAGAAAATGAATGAACTATCAGAAACTGAGAAGAAAAGGTCCTTGTGGATCACCTAAACTGATTAGATGCAAATACCAGACCCGATATTGCTTTTGACAGTAGTGTGTTAAGTGCATCCTGAAACAGACCTTTTTGTGGATGCCCAACTGAAATTAAACAAAGTAATCAATGGAATGTCCCACGGTAGCTTGAAGTTATTTTTTTCTGAAAATACAAAACATAGTCATTGTTGCCTCTTAGGCTTTGTTAACCCCTCTCAATTCTCAAGGGGGCTTTATGAAATATCTAATCTATTTGCAATCAAACAAAGTAAGAAAGACGATAAAGTCAACCTTGTTGGCAGAGACAAAAAAGCGTTGCTTAACTGTGTTGAGGCCGCTATTTATGTTGCCAGTATAATAGAGGAAATATTAGCTAGTTCTGAGTTGCAAATAAACCACCATCATCATCATCATCATCAAGGCATGCCAACATCATGGATTCCTTTGTCTCTCTCTGACCATCTGTCCCTATTGGTCATCTCACTCCGAAAGTCCTCTTGACAGCATCTACCATCTGTATTGAGCTAACGAATGTAAGTTTTTGCGGGTCAGACAAAACTGGTGTGCACATGCATGGTAGTCCATAGGACAATGTCACTTATACATTTGTCCTTACTTCACCAGTGTTGGATGATTTGCAAAATGGGAGTCTGTGGGGGGGTAAGTAACCATGCAGTTTCTGTTTTGTAGACTGCTGCTTCTAGGATTCGTTTAAAACACCATGCAGCATTCTTGTGTTGTTCCCGTCTAGCTTTTCCTCCAAAATGTTTCTTTAGGGTCCAAGACGCTCAACCATATCGTAATAATGACATAGCTACAGCTTGGAGGAATTTCTGTATTAAACTATATAACAGACAAAAAATGTTTTATGGAGGCATTGTATTCTTCAAGTGGATCTGGCAGTGATTAATGACTTGCGAGATAGAGGAGAGATTAAGTTGTGCAATTGAATATATAAGTGGGATTTTGCTGTCTCGGTCAGTCTTTGCAATCCAAAAAAAAAAAAAAAAGATTCAGAATCAAAGAAATAACCAAGCAAATTAAGATAACACACAAATGTTTCAGAAAATGTACACAGCCAATGATAGGACTAAGTGGGAAAACCGAGTTTGTAGCTGAAAACCTGCTCTATTTAATGGTGTTATTGTGCTTCCTGTATCTGTTGTATTATTTTCAGAGGAAATAAATAGGAGACATTACTTTTGGAGCATCTCACAATATGTATAGTCAATTTGGGATGACTGTGTGGAAAAATAGTGTTCTGTAGCTGAAAACTTGCTCTATTCAATGATGCTATTTTGCTTCCTCTGTCTATTGTAGTTTCAGAGGAAACTCGCATTACTTTTGGATCATCTCACATTTGTATTGATAATGACTATGCTAAAAAAAATTGATTGGTAACAGAAAACTTGCTCTATCCAATGGTGTTATATGTCCTTCCTATACATCTCTGCTAGTTTTCATAAAATGAATTGTTTTTTTATCATTAAGGGTTTTTGGACTATTGTCTTCATCTTTATTGTTATTTCCACAATGTTTCGGCAGATATATTCTCCGGCTTTCTTCAGGTGTTTGTCGAACTCAGGAACCTTCACTGAACTTTGAACTACATCCTTTATTGAATCCATGGAGGTTGTCTGTTCTGATTCCGTTAGCCATAACTGGGTACAAGTGTTGAGCATTCCTGTATAGTTACTTGCCTGCAGTCAGGATTGAAGCTGCAACCCCCAGATGATTGTCTCCTTAGAAGCTTTGGGAACCAACGCCTATAACCGTTACGCTTTGTGTCCTGCTGGACAAAAATGAATAGGCATTACTTTTGGAGCATTTCACAAATGTTTAGCTTATGTTGATAACTCTCCAGTAAAATACTGTTTGGTTGTAGAAAACTTGCTCTATCTAATGGTGTCATTGTCCTTTCTTTATCTTTTGTAGTTCATATGGAAATGATATGATACATTACTTTTGAAGCCTGTCACATATGTATAGCTTATATTGATGATAGCTCTTGTTTGGTAGCTGAAAACTTGCTCTATTCAATGGTGTTTTTTGTGCTTTCATGGCTTATTGTAGCTTTGATAGAAATTGATGAGAGGCATGTATATGGATTGTCAATGGTGAGGATTATTTGTAAAAAGTGATTTGTAGCTGAAAACTTAGGTGGGGAGAATCTCCATGGTGTAGTGGTTAATGTACTGAATTGCATCATCATAGTAAGCAAGTTCAAACTCTAGTCTCACAATTATATTCCCTTTTAGATTAATACCCTCGGGAAAGGCATGAACCCACTTATTTCTCCAGTTATGGCTTAAATAGTTCTATTACTGCTCTTTTAAGAGGATGACTTTGGTATTAAATAACACACAAAGGTTGATATGCCATTAAAACAAATAAGCAAGAGAAAGAACAGAAGACATACTCTATCTAATGGTGTATCTGAACATGAAAAATTTAATAAATAATTCTAAAACAGCAAGCATTTAAAGATTACTGGCAACTCACTGGAACAACCTTGTTTTAAAGACTCAGGTTAGTAGATAATCTTGCAAAGAATTGACTAGAAAACTTACAACTAACTGTTCAAAGATTATATCCGCTGGTTAAGGTCATTAAAATTTGACCTCCCAAATTCACAAAAGAAGAAACATAAATGAAGTCAACTACTCATCATTGAGTTTTCAATAATCTTCATGCAAAATCTACAATTGACAGAGTTGATTACTATGATCAAGAGAAATATACTATCCTTGAATGACAGGTACATAATTACAAGAGGAAATATGTCCGGCCTGATAATAATGATTGTGGCAGACATTTGACTCGATTGTGACGAGCCTTGTGAGTCAGAGAAGAGGTAGGAGAAGTATAAGAATAAGGGGCAGAGAAGTTATGATTTATTTTCAGCAGTGGCTCACGAGAATCACTTCCGAGACTTCAGTCAGGACTTGGCTTCCTCTGAAAGTGCCAACCTTCCTGAGATTAAAAAAAAAGAAAAAGCATTACACATGCATCATGGCTCATAACTGAAATGATTATATTCTTTTCACTTGCTTTTCCTATTAACATCAATCACAAACAAGTTTCACACTCGCGATTCGGCAATATCCTGGGTTCAGTTCCCAGATTAGCCTGAGTGAGCTCATTAGCTGTAACCTATGTTGCCAAAACTTCCAGGACAGATTTAAAAGAATATCTTACTTGGTTGTAGGGGGTCAGATAGAAGAATATCCCACTTGACTGCGGGGGAAGATATGTTACATAGCCATACGTGAATATGTGAACTGTACATAGAATGTTCATAACTCATATATAGATAACATAGGAATCCCGAAACACAAAAAAACACTTACGACTTCTTAGTTCAGGTACGAAACTTTTTATTACTTCTGAGTTAAAGGTAATTTGACATAAGGAGAGTGATACACAATCTTTCTATGCTGACTTTTCCATCTGCCCCCCACCACCCGCGGCACCCATCCTCTTCAGACGCTAAAACTCAACTAACTGACTTTTCTCAGATTCCCCAAATCCTCCATGCATGCTTCCGGTGCAAGACGTCATTCACATCTCCCAGTCATATTTTCTATTTGGGATTTTTATTTTGACATCTCTGAATGACACATCCTCTCTGCGCGCATGTGAACACCTGCACTCATGTTGCCCCTAAGTAACCCATGCGCTAAGCGAAAGGTTCTCAGCCTAACTAAACCGAAAGGCAAGATATATACAACAAAATCCCTCGGCCATTATATTACAGATATATTGATGAGCGTAAAGTACAAATAAACAATCAGAATTATCTCATAGATAAGTTTTCTAAATCCTGTTTTTTAATATCCTCAAACTGATGTTGAATTTAATGAAACGATATTTGTAAATTCATCAATCAAAATAAAGAAAATTTATACAAAGAGGAGTTTCCATGGATACTACTTGTCTAATTTATATACCATATATCATCAACTGTTTGTGAAAAAAAAAAACTAAAAATGACAAAAAACAAAAACAAACTTTAGCTTTTATTTAAAGTGGTACTTCATATAATTCTCATTGAGTGCCCCTTTCATGTGGCCATGTGCCACATCTAAGCAAAAAGCTTAGTAAATTACCACTCCCTACAATTCCTTATTTAGCAACTACTTAAAACATAAGGGCTAGTTTTACTTGAAATATGAAATATATATATTTAATTCTCACATCTTCACACCACTAATAATGTCCAGGATTAGATTGGTTGGGTTTTGTTGCATATCAGCTGTTGTAGGTTATTCAATGCCAAATCCTGTTTGTATATATGCTGTATATATATATATATATATATCAAATATACAGGATGTCTCAATATACATTGTCCCATGTGACTGCTAATAACTCTACTTGTGTTTCAGATATAAAAATAGTATATTATAACAACTATTAATCCTAATAACTCTACTAATAATCATATTGTGTTCTCTTGTGTTTCAGATATTAAAATAGTATAACAACTATTAATCCTCAATCACAATGCCTTGGACAAGAGAGGAAAAAATATTTTGCATCCCTACTTATTTGGAGACAAAATCATTCAAACCTGTCTCAAAACAAATGCAACCCATTAATATGATAATGATTTATTACTGAGACTAGAAACTTTAAAAATGATTGCATGTCCTGGAAGCTGATATAATAAAAGTTTAAAAAAGCATTAATTTGATGTCTCTAGCTCGAAGGATGCAGTTCTGTATGGGATGTGTTCCAAATGACCACCATTGTGCTTGTCTCTGTAATAAATCATTATTATATTAATGGGTTGCATCTATTTTGAGACATCCTGTATATAATGTCAAAACAAATAGATTGTAGATAACATTTTTAATGAGCGAGCGCTCATACGTTTGCACCAAGTAAAATGGTTAGACATATGATTCGTAATGCAGTTTCTTCCAGGCAGCGGTCGTATTGATACTGTTGTATGGATGCACTACTTGGACGCTAACTAAACGGCTGGAGAAGAAGCTAGGCGGCAATTACACAAGAATGCTGCAAGCAATATTGAACAAGTCCTGGCGGCAACACCCCACAAAGCACCAACTATACAGCCACCTGCCTCCATCATGAAAACTATCTATTTTCAGTGAATCAACCTATCTATCTATCTATCTATCTATCTATCTATCTATTCAAATTTCTTCATATCTATTTATCTATCTTCTTGAAATTCTTCATATCTATCTATCTATCTATTTATCTGTCTAAATTTCTTTATATGTATGTATGTATGTATGTATGTATGTATGTAGAAAAACTGATAACAACGATCCAAGTGGAAGGAATGATTTATTAACGGGCCGACACTATAGCATTTCGGTTCTACTGAACCATCATCCAGACCATGAGGGGTGATATTAATAATTTCAAGTTAACGATGGATGTTTAGAAATGTGAAATACAAAAACCTAGGGGAAAATATGTATGTATGTATGTATGTATGTATGTATTTATCTATCCAACTATCTCAGACTATTTTCAGTGAATCTATCTATCTATCTATCTATTTAAATTTCTTCATATCTATTTATCTATCTTCTTGAAATTCTTCATATCTATCTATCTATCTATCTATCTATCTCAGCCTATCTATCTATCTATCTATCTATCTATCTCAGCCTATTCCTATCTATCTATCTATCTAAACTGGATGAAATTCTCTTGATACTATATGCCCAACCCAATAATAGTGTCTCACTCATTCCTCCCTTGATAACAAGTGGGTATAAAATTACTGCTTTTAATTTAATAACACAATAAGATCATATAAGTTAAAATATCTACCTGTTCTTTTGTTGTAAATATAAAATAATCCAATCAATGATCAATTCAAGAACTTATTTATCACTTCATGCAATCAACATCATAGCATAATATTAAAATAGAAACTGATTTTGCAAGAGACTGAGTGTGGGATGAGAGTCAAACAAATAGATTTAGATAAATTTAGATGTTCAGGAATATTCTGAAATGACGTTTGATTTTTTTTCATTAGTTTGGTGTGGTTTGAATTATTTAAGAGCATATTAACTCCTTATGGGTTATTTAATGTCAAAACTTAATTTCTTTGTAAATATTTGATCATAACAGCAACAATACTTTTATTGTTGCTTTGTATTCTTTAAAATTGCGTTTTTTTTATTTGTCAAAAATCGTTTGTTTTTGTACAGTTTCATATATTCCTATCCAGTTTGAGCCCAATTTAAGATGATCTATTTTAGCTCAAGATGGAACCTTAACAAGTACTATCACTTTGGGTCAGAGTGGACCTAGGAGTAATGGCAATGAAGAGGTACACTACACACCTTAGAGTTTCCAAACTGGGGCCTTACTATTGGATACAGTTTATTGTCATTGACTGGTTTTGGGGTGTCTTGCCCATCTGGAGATGGTATCATCATCATCATCATCATCAAGTCATGCAACTAGCATGGATTTCCCTGACTCTCTCTCTCTTCACGTGTCCCTATCATCCATTGCTTCTGTCAGGTCTTCCTAACTACATCCTATGTCTGCACAAGGGTGGTTGGCCAATGCTGGTATGTCCAATTAACGTGTCCATAGGAGAATGTCACTTATGAGTTAATCCTTGCTTCTCCAGTAGTGCCCAGCACATTTGGTTCATCTTACTTGGATGGTTTTTGAGGTAAGTGACTATACAGCTGTTGTGTAACATACTGACCCTTGACCAAGCCGTCAATCAAGAAACAGGTGCATCCGGTCGAAGATATTGGAATATCACCTTGACCTGTGGATGTGGTTGAATTTGGTGCAGATGCATATGCCCACAGGAAGCAGGTGGGTATCAAACAATTATATAACCAAGTGTCATAGACGGCTTGGGTTAGTCAGTTAGAGTTGGAGTTTGAGGCAGGCAGACAGTCAGTTCGAGGCAGTCACAGTTTGAGTTGCAGTTGCAGTTGGAGTTCGAGTTGCAGTTCTGATTGGGGATAAGATGTGAGAACCAGCTCCAGACAGAGGGCTTGGGCCCTCAGGATCCAGGTTGAGCACCCCAGCAGAATGAGGAAGAAGTGCTGCTATAGTCAGAGGAACTTGGGGTCTATATGTGTCAGTCTCTTTCCGTCTCCAACTCACCTCTCACACATAACCAACATCAACCCTTTCGCAACCCTTTCGAGAATAAAGTGTGAGAGGTATATTTTTTCTAAAGAAGTGTGTTCGTTTGTCATTATTGTTGATTATGCTTCCGCATGTATATGTATACATATAGTTGTATCATGGCTATACAACAGTTATTTTGTGAGGTGTTGCTTCCAGGGTTTGTTCAAAATAGCTCTTAGCATTCTTGTGCATTTCTTGTCTAGCTTTTTCACTATCAATTTTGTCAGCATCTACGTGGTGCATCCATACAGTAGTATTTCCAACAAAAAATTGGAGAAGATGTAGTCGGCCTATCTAAAATTGTTATTCATTGGGTAACCTGTCCCTAAAAAATTCATTAAGGTTTCAGTATTTATAGTTGGAGAATATTACAAGAAATATGCAAGACACTCGTTAAGAGGTGGGGGGGAGTCTTACCCCTCTGCAGAGATGCAGTCAGCATATTCTATAGCCCCAGCTGATTGGGCTAAAATATGAAATAATTTAATCAATGATC
>OY757908.1:113786371-114031371 GCA_963585895.1 Sepioteuthis lessoniana | reverse complement strand
CTATGATGTCACAGTCCAGCATGTTAGCCACTAAAACCATACTAAGTATTGTTTCTCTGTCTCTACTACTTTTATCTCTTCCTAGCTTCCACCGAGTGACCATTACCATTCATTCAATTCCAAGATTTCTTTTTACCATAACAATTGTTCATCATCATCATCATCATCATATGATGATGATGATGGTCCTCATCATAATGATTTATTCAGTTTTTTTTATTTCTGAGAAGAAGAAATGGCTATCCATCAGAGACACAGGCCTGTCTGTGAGTTTTTGCGTTTAATTGACAAGATCAAGAATTTTTTCCAAAACCTTACCAATAATTTCTGTTGGAATTTCCGAGAATCTTTCAGTTGAATTGATAGCAATATTTCTGTTGGCATACTCTTTTAGAAATAAAAAGCAGCAATGCTAAGATGGAGTTAAACTGTTAACATATAATAGTGAAAATACTTCATCTAAAAAGCAGCTATAAAAAAATGGAATAAAACTAGCTATAAAATTGCCCAGTCTGCTGGGGCAGTAGAATAAAATCTAAAAAGCAACAATAATGAGATGGAATACTAGAAATTAAATAATAATAATAATAATAATAATAACAATAAAGTGATAGTTAACAAAAAAACGAGAACATGCCAAATTGTGGACTTTGAAGTTCTGATTGACCACTGGGTAAAACTGAAAGAAAGCAAAACGAAAGATAAGTACCTGGATCTTGCTAGAGAAATGAAAAAAACTATGAAACATGAAAGTGACAGGGATACCAATTGTAGTTGGTGAACTTTTAGTACAATTACCAAAGAACTGCTTCAGGGACAGGAGGACTTGGAAATAAGAGGACAAGGGGGGACCATCCAAACTACAGCATTGTTGAGATCAGCCAGAAATACTGAGAAGAGTCCTGGAGATTTGGACTACAGTGAGAAACCATCAGTTAATGCTGGGGTGAAAATTCACAATAGAATAAAATATTGATAGTAATAAGAAGAAACCAAAAAAGGTGACAAGTGTGTGGGCCTTACCAGAGAATTAAGAAAGCTGTGGAACGTGAGGATGACAGTGATACCATTTGTTAGCAGGACACTTGGAATGATCACTGATGGCTTGGAAAGGAGACTAAAAGAGATAGAAATTGGATAATGAACTGAGACTATCCAAACTACAGCATTGTTGAGATCTGCTAGAATACTGAGAAGAGTCCTGGAATCCTGAGGTGACTTACTGAAAGACCTTTGGCTAATGCTGGTGTAAAAAACTTGCAAGGAATATAATGATAAGAATAATTTTAATCTAAAAAGCGACTATAATTAGATGGAATAAAACTAGCCATAAAATAATGATGGAGAAAATGCTTCATCTAAAAAGCAACAATAATGAAAAAAAAGATGGACAAAGCAAAAATGAACATGATAAGCCAAGTTCAAATCCGAGACAAGGCTGCCTGCATTTCACATAGTGCTAATACCCTTAGGAAAGGTATGAATCAAACTATTCTCTCTCTGGCTCTGAGTAAATTGTAGGGCAGATTGGGCTCTTTAACCTTGATTTCACAACCAATCTAGGAGAAAGAAAACTCTGAATTCAAATCTTTACTTAAGAATTGACTTTGTGTTGCATTCTGATCATATAGAGGCATCAGGTAAATATATATATATATATATATATATATATATATATATATATAAAATAAAGTAATGATATCATGGTATTGAGACTACTATCAAGATGTCTCATGAATCAATACCAATTCTCAGAATTTTTTAAACAGCGTTTTTTTTTGCAAAGCTCTGAATTGTCAATGAGTAAAAACCCTTTAAACATACAATGGTGTGTCTTTTTCTGCTTTTTTAAACTGAAAATTTAGATTTGTGGCTGTGGAGATCATTAAAAGAAAAAGTTTCATGCCATTCTCAGATATGCTTAAACCAATGGTAAATTTACTGGAATAATTCTGTTGAATGCCAAGAATTTTGAAGAATATTAATATTTTATTCATTGTTCATTTCTGTCTTGGTTTGGTTTGGTTTGGTTTGGTTTTATGACATATCAACCATTTTTGGTTATCTAATACCAAATCCTCTTTATACATATATATTAGATATATATGATTTGGTTTGGTTTGGTTTTATGGCATATCAACCATTATAGGTTATTTAATACCAAATCCTCTTTGTACATATATATTAAATACATATGATTTATAATCATATTTTGTAGATAACATTTTTAAATGAACCTGAGCTCATTTTTTTTCCACACAGTTAAATGGTTCCGAATATTCCCATTTTTCTATTAGTCATTTGTTTGCATATAATTAAATGGTTTCAAGTATTGCTATATAACAGTCACAATTCAACATCGGTCATTTCTTTGCTCAAATTTGTTGGTAATTACATTTCTAAATGAATCTAACTAACTTGTTTGTACTCTAGCATTGCTATTGTTCCTTCACAGTTAAATGGTTTCAATTATTGCCGTTTAACACTATTAATTCTATTTGATATTAATCATTTGTTTGCAGTGAAGTGGTTGCAAGTATTGCTGGTTAACACTAATTATTCTACCCAACAATATTAATTCATTTGCACACAGTTAAATGATTTCAAGTATAGCTATTCAATGTTACGTTTTGCTCTGGCCAAACAAATGACAACATATATAAAAACATATATTTATTTTCTCGACGGACGCTTGTGTGAAGTAGGAGCAATCAGGAGAGGTATTCAAATCGTTCATCTATGAGGCCTGAACACTTCAGTGTAAGTTAGACGATGGCCTAGAAAGCTCACATGGGGTAACGACAGGACAAGATTGAGTGAACAGTGGAATTTCACTGCCTTCTGTTCACAATCATTGACCTTATGTTACCATCAAACTCCCACATGGAGATATGGACACGCCTCTTTGCCCACACAATCTCCTCCCATAACTGGCCAACGGAACATGCAACTTCCGCCCTTTTTTTCTGACAAACAGGGGTTGATCATCATTGAACCCATACGCGGGGATATGAACACATCTCTTTGCCCACACAATATCCTTCCATAACTAGCCAACAGAAAATGCGACTTCCGCTCTTTTTTCTGAGTAACAGGTGTTGATCATCATCAGGCAGAAATAACTGTCATGCAGTTCACAGGTCACCCTCTTCCGGTGCATCACTTTGTGACTGCGCCGTGGAATTTTAACCTCATCCCATATTGTCAGCCAAGCTGATCATTATATTCCTTGCAAGTTTTTTACGCCAGCATCCACACAAATAATTCTATTCAATATTACTCAAGCTGATCATTATTCTATTCAATATTACTCAAGCTGATCATTATATTCCCTGCAAGTTTTTTACACCAGCATCCACACAAATAATTCTATTCAATATTACTCATTTGTTTGCACATAGTCAAATAGTTCCATGTACTGCTATGTAACACAAACATTTATATCAAATGTCAGTCATTTGTTTACACACAGTTAAATGATTAGTTATCTTTCTAACAATTCTATTTAGGATAAGTTATTTATTTGTACAGAGTATAAATGTCAAAGAGTTCTATATGACCCATAGAAAGGACCCTATCACATGCTACTACTCGAGGTCAAAGTGGGCCTGGGAGCGATGTCAATGAAGGTGTACTCTGCATTTCCCAAAGCTCCAGTATTACTGATTGTTTAGTGTCATATCTCGGACACTCATTGAGGGGTCTTATTCCTTTACAGAGATGCAGCCAGTGTATTCTACAGTCCCAGCCGACTGGGCTTTCTATCTTGGGGAAATACAGTTTCAGTTATTTTTTTTTGGACATAACTGACATAGTTTTTTTCTTATTTGATTGATATCTTTCTCCGTCTACTCTTAGCCCAGTTTACTTTCGGACGAATGGCTTTCGGAAAGGCATGGACTCTGTTATCCCCCCAATTGTTATCTGTTAATATAGCTTCTCTTCTGATATCTTTTATTTGGTAGATATTAGTCTTAGTGTATCTTCATAACAATATAGCCCCGTCAGCTGGGGTTGTAGAATGCACCGTCTATATCTATGTACCAACAAGTCTCCTGGATACGACATTAAACCATCTGATAATGAGACTCCAGCCTTGGAGATTTGAGAGATGAAGAGTACCCCTTCATTGGCATTGGTCCCAGATCCACTCTGACTTGGAGTGGTAACACCTGATAGGGTCCTATCTATCAGTCAAACAGAACAAACTGTGTGCAAACAAATGACTGATGTTTAATTGTAACTGTTGTATTGCAATACTTGAAACCATTTAACTGTGTGCAAAAAAAAGAGCTCAGGCTTTTAAAAAAATGTTATCTTCTAAATGTGTTTACAAATCCTATATATATTTAATATATATTTAATATATATGCATAAACAGGATTTGGGATTAAATAATCAACATTGGTTGATATGCCATGAAATCCAGCCAAACCAAATTATAACTAACATTATTTTTACACCAGAATAAGCTTATAAATGAGGATTATTCGATGAATAAGGCAGATTGTTTTTTTGAAAAAACAAAATTGATTTTTTCAGAATTTTTTTCAGTCAATATAAACCTTGCATCGTTTGGAATTGGTTGATAGCAAATATTATTCTTATCTTACAAAAATATTTGTTTTGAGGTTATTTATTTTGAGGTTATTCAAAATGGTGGCAAATCAAACTGAGTACTCCAAGCCTGAAAAGATGTATGTCATCCAACTTTTTGTGGGAGAAATGCTAACCATGAGAAAATTTCAGAACAATATGTGATGTGCATGGATAAGCAAGTTTTATACCCCCCAAAACGTTTACAAATGGGCTAAATATGGGTTTTTCATTACAAACATGAGTGGAAAAGAGAATCCAAGGAGTGAAAACACCCTGTCACTTTGGTAAAGAAAAAGTTCTGAGTGAAGTAGTCACTAAAGAAGGTCATGCTGACAGCCTTCTGGAAAATGAAAAGACACATCACTACTGATTTCTTGAAAAAGGTGCAAGTGTAAACAGCATTTCCAATTGTCAAATCTCCAGGTGAAATTCACCGTATTTACTGAATGACCCACACATATATACATGATGCATTCAATAAGTTTCCAGACTTTTTTTGTACAGGCATTTAAAATTATTGTAGACTCTTGAAAATTCACTATGTTATTGCTATACATCTTATGAGATGACTGATCAATGCTTATGATTTCAGGTTCAAATGAACAGCTACAGCAGGAATTGGAATACACCCTACTAGAACCTGATTGTCAAAGCTGGTGAATTTCAAAAATGATATCTGGACTTTAGAAGAACAATATGCACTAAAATTCTGTTTTAAACTTGGAAAAAATGTCATGTGATGAAAGCTAGATCTACTGCTATGACCCAGGGACCAAGAGACAGAGCTCCCAGTGGAAGCATGCTGGCTCTCCCAGACCCAAGAAGGCCAGACAGAGCAAATCCACCTACAAAATTTGATGATCCCTTTTTTTGACAGCACTGGTATCCCACTGGACAGACAGTCAACAAGGAATACTATATTGAGGTTTTAAGAGAGTTCAATAAGAGATTCCGTCTGAAGAGGCCAGCACTCTTCAAATTGGGTCAGTGGCACTTCCATCTGGATAATACACCAGTCCACAACTCCATCCTTGTCACAGGCTATTTGACCAAGATGGGCCTCCCAATAGTCCAGACCTTGCTCCCTGTGACTTTTGGTCATTCGCTCAGCTCAGAGGCTGTCATTATGAGACAATTGAGGAGATGAAAGAAACTGTGATGAAGGTCATTGACATGCTCACACCAGAGGACTTCCATGGGACCTTCGAGAAGTTGTTGGAACGGTACAACAAGTGCATTGCAGCTGGCGGAGATTACTTTGAAGGGGACATGTTTCATGCGTATACTATCAATAAAAGTGCCCATATAAAAAAAGTCTGGAAACTTATTGAATGATCCTCGTATATATATATATATATATATATATATATATATATATATATGGGTCCTGTTTATATCCATCTCACTTCACTTCTATTTTAAAAGGTGTGAACGTATCTTCCAATTTCTATATACATTTTACAAAAGAATATATCTATCTGTCCATTTAAAATACATTTATACATCTTACTCTATTTCTATATATGTATCTGTGGATTTGACTTTATACACACACACACAGATATATATATATATATATATATATTTGTGTTCACTTGTGTTCCTTTATATATTCTACCTTACATGTTTTTGTATATGTCCACCTGTGTGCTTTGTATATATATTTCTACTTTACTTTTACATACCTGTCAATTTGTCTTGTTCTTTCACAAATATAAAAGTCAAATTGCTTGAACTCAGGTTTTTTTATTTCCATTTCTCTGAATCACGCCAGGAGTGTTCCAAGGCAGAACTGTAATTCCATTTACATTCTTTTACATACAAAGACTAACCAAAGCAATGCAAGCAATTTTCCCCATGAAGTGGATGCCATAATCTTTTCTCTAACAAATTCTTTTTGATTCTCATAGATGGACAAAAAGCACTTAGAAAAAACTTTTACCAAGATGCCTAGTATTCTTGCATAGATACTATCTACAATTTTGAGAAAAATCATTTTGTTTGGACTATTGACCTCATTATTGATGCTGCTTTTATCATCATCACAAATAATGATTGACTGATGGTTTGGTTTGGATTAATGGCATATCAACTATTATAGGTTATTTAATGCCAAATCTTCTTTATATATATATATATATATATATATATATATATATATGATTTGGTTGGTTGGGTTTTATGGCATATCAACCATTGTAGGTTATTTAATGCCAGATTCTCTTTATATATATATATTAAATATATATGATTTGGTTTGGTTCGGTTTTATGGCACATCAACCATTGTAGGTTATTTAATGCCAGATTCTCTTTATACATATATATTGAATATATATGTTTTGGTTTGGTTGAGTTTTATAGCATATCAAACATTGTAGGTTATTTAATGCCAAATCTTCTTTATACATATATATCAAATATGTATGATTTGGTTTGGTTGGGTTTTATGGCACATAAACCATTGTAGGTTATTTAATACCAAATCTGGTTTATACATATAAAATAGATATAAATGATTTGTAAACATCAGTCAATAAAATTAAATAGTTCGAAGTATTGCTATATATCAGTAACAATTCAATTAAAACTTAGTCATTTGCTTACACGCAGTTAAATGATCAAATAGTTCTATTTCAATCAATTCAACTTAGCTTAAGTCATTTGTTTGGTCTTAGTTTAAATGTCAAACCGTTCTATTTTACCCATAGGTAGGATCCTATCAGCTGCTACCATACGGGAGTGGAGTGAACCAGGGAGCTGTGGCAATGATAGTGTACTTCGCATACCCCAATGCTCCCATATTACTGGAGCTTTACCATCAAATTGTTTTGTTGTATAGCCATAATACAACTATATGTGTACAAATATATGCGGAAACATAATCAATTGATAATGATGACTTCAATAACAAACGAATACACCTCTTTACAAAAATATAAATCTCTCACACTTTTTTTTGAAAGGGTGATGTTCTGTTGTGTGTGAGAGATGAGTGGAGACAGGGATGGACTGCTATATTGACCCAAGTTCTTCTCTTGACCATAGCAGCACTTCTTTTGCATTTTGGCTGGGGTTGCTCAACCCTGTGTCACTGAGGGCTGCAAAGCCCTCATTCTGCAAGCTGGTTCTTACTTTGGCATCCTGACTCCGACTGAACTTGACCCACCCAGCTACCTGTTTATATTATTTCCTAATGCCCACCTGCTTCCGCTGTTCTTCCGCTTATTTACGCAGGTGCATCTTTTGATTGACGGCTCGATCGAGGGTCAATATATTACAGTTTGATGTTATATCTAGGACACTTTTAGGGGTGAGGGATCTTACCTTTCGGCAGAGATGCAGTTGGTGTATTTTACAGCCCCAGCTAACTGGGCTGTGAGTGACCGATTAATTTTAACAACATATCAACTTGTCTGGAGTTAGTTTATGCCAAGAGGTTAGGAAAGCATATTCATTGTATGTTCATAATTACTTGTTTTGTTTAGTTCTTATTGTAATGTTACTAGGTGGGTTATTGGAATAATAACTTGAAATCATAATATATAATGAGAAGGGTTTATTTTACAAGGATGTGTCCACAGAGGTATATTGTTTGCCAGTCTTGCTAAGAAAGCTAACCACCCAGCCAACAAGCATAACAGCTTTTATTCAAATAGAATAGTCTGTTCCAATACAGAGGAGTATCATATCTTCTCTACAACAGTTCTTAAAGTGCTTTTTATTTATTTTTTATTTTTAAACAGACCTATTTTACCCATTGATGGAACCTAACAGTTGCTACCACTCCAGGTCAGAGTTGATCTGGGAGTAATGGCATAGAATGGGTGCTTAACACTCCACAGATCTCCAGAACTGGAGCCTCACAATCAGATGTAGTTTATTGTCATACCAAGGAGACAGTTATATGGTTTAAAGTATTCCTATCTAATACTAATAATTTTCAAACAGAACTTTTCGACCCATCAATGAGACCCTAACAGCTACTACCACTCAGAGTGGACTTGGGAGTAATGGCAATACTTTTCAGAGTTCCAGAACTGGAGCCTCTCTATGAGATACAGCTTTATGTTATACCCAGGACACTCCTTTTTTTCTGGAGGGGGTGATCATACCCCCTCTTCGAGGGATGTAGTTATAGTATTCTAGGTTCTGCCAAAAAGTCACAATTTCAGATTGCATTTCATTGATGTTACTGCCAATTATCAATACGGATATTTAGACTTCATTTCAACAGATCGATGCCAATTTGAATAAAATTACAAATAATAGTTTTTGATGAAATACAGGTTTTTGCAGGGGAAAACCTTTCCATATACACACCAGACCTGACCCTGTGAAACATTTTCTGCTTTTCTAAACAAAAAATTAATTTCAATAAGAAGTATAATAATAATAATTTATAATCAATTAAATAATTATCACTAATTATTACAAAATAATTAATTATTAGATTAATAATTATTACTCATCAAAGATAGATAGATAGATAGATAGATATGAACATAGGTAGATATGAACAGACTGAGATATATATGAACAGACAGATAGATATAGATAGATATAGATAGATGATGTGATGATGATGATAAGACATAGGTTGATATGAATAGACTGAAATAGATATATAGATATGAACAGATTGAGATATATAATGAATGGACTGATAGATAGATAGATAGATAGATAGATAGATAGATAGATAGATAGATAGATCCATGCTAGCAGTATGAATTGATGATGATGATGATGAGACATAGGTAGATCTGAATGGACTGAGATATATTTGAACAGACAGATAGATAAAGAGAGAGAGAGAGAGAGAGAGAGAGAGAGAGAGAGAGAGAGAGAGAGAGAGAGAGAATTCAAAGAACATTAAAACAAAAGGAAAAGAAACAAGATGTCTGACTTTGTATATTTACAGCAACAACTTTAATGCCATCTCAACTTATAGATCAGTGTTACTGGCACGTGAGATTTTCAGAGCACAATGTCAAAAGTGAAACTGGACTTTTATACGCAGAACACTGAGACAAATTAAATTGCAGCTAGTCAAAGTCAGATTTAGTCTATCTTGTTTCTTCTTTTGTTATCCTTTACAGGAAAACTTTTTCTTTGAATCTCAACTCAAAATCAATGGCCTCACAGAAAGATGGAGAAAACAAGATAGAACAACTGATAAATTTTTTAAAAAAAGAGCCAAAAAAATAAGTAAAGATACAAATGCTCAAATTGTATCACTTTTCCTAGACCACCTTGCCCGAAGTCAGAGATTACCAAAATTGTTAATATCAACCCATGAGATTTGATGGGACTATCGATGGGCTCAATAAATGTCTCGAGGGTCTGAAGAGAGTAGATAAACATGGCAGGGGTCAAAAGCTGAACTGACATCAAAAACTGATTACTCTGCCTACACAAAATGATTGGAAGAGTTTCTTCACTCTCAGAATTTCCCTAAATTTTTCTAATCTCCTTGCATTTTGATATACTCTTATTTTTAATTCTGGAATCATGTTCAGTATTTTGTTCTGATCATATGTTTGCTAAACAGTTTTTCCTTTTCTGTGTCTCAATATTTCAAAAGTTCTATTCTTACGTTTCGGTTCTTTGTTTTATGGCTTATCAAACTTCATGGGTTATTTAATGCCAAAGCCATCCTTGTAAAGAACAGTAGTGTTACTAATTAACCCATAGCTGGTAGGGGTAAGGGAGTTCATGCCTTTCCCAATCTGAAAGTAAATGTAATGGACTCACTTGAGATGGATCTCACTTACTATGATTTTGCAGACTAAAACATTAGCTACTACTCCATTGGGGTCTTCTTCACTGAACATAGATAAATAGATTCATATTATAAAGTGAATATTATCAAAAATGTATTTTCATTATCTAAAAATTCACCGAAGTTTAAATATAGAGCAACAGGTTTTAGCTGTAGTCTCTCTCACAAATGCATATAGAAACTGTGTGTTTACCTATTTATATATTGTACATGCTAGGTTTGCCCAGTTAGCTGGGGCTGTAGAATACACCGACTGCATCTCTGCAGAGGTGTAAGTCCCCCCCCCCAACAAGCACCTTAGATATGACACAAAACAATCTGATGGTGAAGTTCCTGTAATGCTGGAGCTTTGGGAAATACGGAGTACCCCTTCATTGCCACTGCTTCCTGGTCCACTCTGGCTTGGAGTGGTAGCAGATCCTATCTATGGGTTAAAAAGAACTAAACTGCATACTTATGCTAAACTGAATTGCTTGAAATACAACTGTTTTAAAATTTAAACCACATACTTATGCTTAACTGTTTAAAATGGAACTGTTTTTCTATGCTAAACTGAATTGTTTGAAATAGAACTGTTTTATGACCCTGAAATTGTTCTTATGCCAAACTGAATTGTTTGAAATAGTACTGTTTTGACAAAAACTATACTTATACTAAACTGAATTGTTTGAATTAGAACTGTTTGATTAAATTGAATAGCTTGAAATAGTAATGTTTTTGACAAACTGTGTACTTATGCTAAACTGAATAGTTTGAAATAGAACTGATTATTTGTATAAAAATGGATTTGGCCTTAAATAACCAACAAAGGTTGATATGCCATAAAACCCAAACAAACAAACAAACATGTTTGGTGGTTAATGAGGGATCAAGGGTTCTGCAACAAGGTCAATGATCTCAAAAGCTTTGCAACCCCTACCCTCAGGAATGAATGAAATGTAAATTTATAGGTATCTTACTTAAAAATTTTTATGGGAGCCTGGAAATTGTTTTTAAACAGATAGCACACTTTCATCTTTAACAGTTAATAATCTTGATTTGAGCCATACTAGTAAAACAATGGCGGTGCTTGTGGCATAATGTTTATCATCAAAGAAAGAGGATTCAAATCCTGTGAATGGTACAAAATCAACCTTTCTCCTTCCAGCTAACATAGTAGGGCAGACAGACTTTTTAGCTTTGGTGTGGCTAGGAGAAGGAAAACTTTGAATTCAAACCTGTTTAACTCTGCTTAAAAATTGGCCATATGTCACATACAGCCAAAGTGGAGAGATTGGGTAAATATATACTTACTAAACAACTTAATGCATGAGCACCATAAGAAAATGGTTTTACACTAAAAAAAACCCCAAAGAAACAGACAATATCCAGTAGAAATGCAGAATATGCAGATGATCTAGTGCCTCTTGCGATCATACCTTTTTCCACATCTACTTTTTTTGAAATCCTGGTTACCATGGCTACCAAATTAAAGACAATAAATGTTCTGTGCTTCTGTTGGTTAAAAATCACTTAAATTCATTTGTATGTTCTATTTTTTTTTTTGGTTCTTGCCGAACAAAATTTCACATTACAATATGATTTAATGTTGGGTCTTCATAAAAATGGCCGCTGTCTTATGATTCGTTGTTTGTGCTGATTACAACTTTGCACAATGTTCGGAAAAAATAGATGAGGAACACAATTTCTGACAGGAGGAAGCAGCTCTTAAAATGCTGGCAAATAATACAAGAGAGGTCTTGACATGTGCATTTAAAGTAGTGGTTGGATAAAAGCAATAATGGCAGTAAAAATTCAATAGCAAAAATACAAATACACTCAAATATATATATATATATATATATATATATATATATATATATATATATATATATATAAGAAAAATGGTGATAAATTTGACGGCATGCAAATATGGAAATATAAAGAAACAAAAATATTCAGCGGATGTATTTATATATGAATAATTAGCAAACATTTGACGTTTTAGTTTTTTTAAAACTGTCATCAGGGCTATCTTATTATGTGATGTTGTCTTGACCCAAAATTATTTTCAATATGAGACAACATCACATAATAACATAGCTCTAAAGATGGTTTTAAAAGATAAGAAAATTAAACAATGGGGTATTATTCATATATAAATAAAAACATCCTCAGAATATCTTGTTATATATATATATATATATATATATATATATATAGAGAGAGAGAGAGAGAGAGAGAGAAATTGAAAAACAAAATTATCAAAGAGAAGAATTTAATGTGAAAGAAAGTCGACATTATAACATTTCAGTTTTAATAAACCAACATCAGGATTTAGAAAAGATGATATCGAGTGCTGTTAGATCACTGATGGATGTTTCACATTAAATTCTTTGCTTGACTTTGTTTTTCAATTTATCTCTGTATTGCTAGATTACCAGCCCATTGGCCTATTGGGTAAAGTGTTAACCACTGGCCCAGGAGGCCAGTGTTCACTCCCAGGTCAAGTCATACCAAAGACTCAAAAAATGGTACTTGATATCTCCTTGCTTAACACTCAGCATCAAGGGTAAAGTGGAGCAATCCTGGGAAAGGAGTAGTAGCTTTCCCTACACCTTGGTGCGGTGTAGTAGTTATTGAAAAGGGAACCTTCGGGTCATCCTCGACAATGGTTGCCAACTTACTTTTATATATATATATATATAATATATATTTATATATATATATATATATATATATATTAGTTGTAAAAGATGTAAAACAGGATAAAAACTGATTAATGCTTTTCTGGAATCAGAATCATAAACATGGACAGATAACCAAAATTTGTTTCCGGTTCTTTTCTACATTTTACATCATTGGGACAAAAAAATTAATACATTTTATTTTTGTTTTAATTCTTCTAATTATCATTTTATTCATTCATTTTATCTTACTTTGTGCATTCAATAAGTTTTGTACAGTTCTCTTGTACAGGCATTTAAAATTGTTGTAGACTCTTGAAAATTCAGTATGTTTTTGCTATACATCTTATGAGATGACTGACTAATTTTTATGATTTCAGGTTTAAATGAACAGCTACAGCAGTAATTAGAATACACCCTGCTAATGCCTGATTGTCACAGCTGGTGAATTTCAAAAATGCAATCTGGATGTGAGTACACTTTAGAAGAACAATATGCAATAAAATTCTGTTTTAAACTTGGAAAAAATGATGCCACAGAAACATATGGAATGGTTCAGACTGCTTTTGGAGCATCTTGCAAGAATCGAGTATCAGCTTTTGAGTGGCATAAGAGATTCAAAGAAGGCAGGGAGTCTGTGAGGGATGATGAGAGGTGTGGGAGGAGTAAGGAAGTCAGTACACCAGAGTTGATTGGCCAAAGGGTTAGGGTTAGAGTTACAATGTTGAGGTTTTAAGGGAGTTTAGGAAGAGATTTCATTGGAAGAGGCCAGCACTCTTCAAATCGGGTCAGTGGCATTTCCACCAGGAAATGCACCAGTCCACAACTCCATCCTTGTCACAGTCTATTTGACCTAGATGGGCATCAAGACAGTTCCTCAGCCTCCCTATAGTCCAGACCTTGCTCCCTGTGACTTTTGGTTCTTCCCTAAGCTCAGAGGCTGTCATTATGAGACAATTCAGGAGATGACTCGCTTACAGAAGAGGACTTCCAAGGGGCCTATGAGAAGTTGTAACAGTACAACAAGAGCATTGCAGCCGGAGGAGATTACTTCGAAGGGGACTAGAGTTTCATGTGTGTACTATCAATAAAAGTGGCCATACGAAAAAAGTCTGGAAACATATTTAGAGATCCTCATATTTTATTTTCACATATTGTATTTTTTTTGTTTTCTTTTAAATTCTTTTTTTCAAATTTCATTTTATCTTATTTTCCCACTGTATCAAACAATCAAATATTAACCTGGTTTTCATGAAATGTCACCTTTTCTAGCCAGATTAATATCAAAAGAAAACAATATTCCACTTAATTTGAAATAGTTTAAAAAAAAAAAAAGAATCATCCCAAGTATTCACGAATTTTAATGTATTACTCAGTGATAATTTATCATTTGGTATGTTTCAGTTCTCACACAACAATAATATTTTCAGATCCTTTAATTCAGAGCTTTGATAATTGTCATAAGTGCAAATCTGAATGTTTTTTCTTCCCGCTTTGTAAAGTTTTATAAGGATTGGCATTCCTAATTCCATTGCCATGATAACTAACTAAACAGTTTTAATGTTTCCCAAAGTTTTTCGTAAAGTTCATCATTTTTTTAAAGTCATTATTTTAAGCCCATGAAGGGTGAAATATTATAATAAATATGTAAACACTCCACTAAATTAGTTTTCATGCCTTATTTTTCTTGTATATATATATATATATATATATATATAAGTAAAGTTGGCAACCATAGTTTAGGGCGACCTGAAGGCTCCCTTTTCAGCTGCTACTACACAGAGGTATAGTGGAGGGTACTACTCCTTTCCCTGGATTGCTCCATTTTACCCTTTATCTGTACCTTATAATGGTGAGTGTTAAGCAAGGTGTCATCAAGTACAATTTTTTGAGTCTTTGGTATGACTCAACCTGGAATTGAGCCCTAGTCTTCAGGGCTATGAGCAAACATTCTAATAATAATAATTAGAGACAATTTAGCACTTAGAAATATCTAAAATTTGATAAAGCAAAATATAAAATTTGACTTGATAAATTTTAAAACATTAAATGAAGCAAAAGGAGCCAGTGAAATAGACAAAAATGAGTTTCTACTATAGATTCTTTTGATAAATCCTAATAAGCAGTTGTAATTTACAAAGCTTAGTTTAGTTTGGCACAAGGCCAGCAATATGAGGTACTATTTACCAACCCCTCCGCTCGGGCAGGATATGACACAAGGTCAATTTTTAAGCGGAGTTTAACAGGTTTGAATTCAGAGTTTTCCTTCTCCTAGACTAGTTGCCTCACCAAGGCTGAAGAACCTAGTCCGTCCTACTATTTACCCATAGCTGGAGGGAGAATAAGGGGGTTCATACCTTTCCCAAGGGTATTTGCCCGAAAGTGAACGTAATAGCGCGACTGGAGTACGAACTTGCGTACTACGATTCTGCAGTACATCGCTTTAACCATTACACCACGAGGACACCCCAGCAATATGAGGTACTCAGTGAGAATTGAACCCACTCACAATGGTCTGTGAGTTTAGCTTCTCAACCATAATACCATGTGAGACACATAAAAATTAATTTGGTTCACAGTCATGGGTATGAGGCATCTGTTTAGATTTGGTGTGATTTCTTTGTTTAATGCCATATCAACCTTCATGAGTTATTTAATGGCCCATCCATTTAGGATTGAACTCACTATTTAAAGAAATAAGCTGGCAAGCCTAACTTGTTAACCAATGCACTATGAGAGGATTCCCACACCCTAATAAATAGAAGATGTAGGTCGGTTCCTTCACACTATATCCAATTGGTTGATTTGAGATCTCAGAGCAGCCAATGAGAGTAAATATTATAAAGCTGATTGATTCAGTGAAAGAGAAGATAAAGTCACTAGTTTCGTTTGTACTGCTGCCTACAAATGTGGAATCTGATTGTCCAATGTCGATGAGGAGAAGTGAGAAGTAGCGGAATACCACAGGGTAATAAAAAAAACATGATGTCATCCAAGAACCAACCCTGAATATTCAATGGAGTTAACCTTAACATAATCTTGCTTTAAGACTGGAAAGGGAGACAAGCAAAGGTGGGAGAGTGAAAAGTAATCCTGTTTGCTATTGTTACACAGTGATCTAATTAGTAAAGTTGTTACTGAGAATGGAATACTTGTACTCTATCTTGTGAACACACGAGTCTATATTTAATCCAAAGATAAGTCAAAGGTTTTGCAATATCTTGAGGCACAATTTGGCAACTCCAGGTGCTTTTGTGGAGGTTGTGAAGGTGATGAACCACTCCAGACTGAGAGATGCCAAGCTCACCTGATACTCTTTGACTGCTACTTGCAGGATTTGCCTGTATGACTTGGAATATGGCCTCTGAATTTATAGTTTTAGGTCTAACTGACATTGCCAAATCGTCAAGGTTCCTGCTTCCGGAGCAAAATTTCTTGAACTATCTCGTTATTGTACTGTGATCAACTGTGCCTTCACTTTCCACGCAACAAATCTTTTTTGTTATTTCCGCAGCATTATGGCCCAGTTCCGTCTCATAAATCATACGTTCCTGAATTAGACTTAGTTACTTGCCCAGTCGGCTGGGGCTGTAGAATACACCAACTGCATCTCTGAAGAGGGATAAAACTCCCCTCCACTGAATGTCCTGGATATGACTCTAAACAATCTGATGGTGAGGTTCCAGTGATGCTGGGGCTTTGGGGAATGCAGAGTACCCCTTCATTGCCTTTGCTCCCAGGTCCACTCTGGCCCGGAGTGGTAGCACCTGATATGACCCTATCTATGGGTTAAATAGAACTAAACTGCATACGTTAGCTAAACTGAATTGTTTGAGTAAACTGAATAGCTTGAAATAGAAATGTTTTTGGCAATTAAACCATACTTACATTTAAACTGTGGGCTTATGCTAAACTGAATTATTTGAAATGGAAATGTTTTTTGACATTGAAACTGTACTTACACTAAACTGATTAGTTTAATATAGAACTGTTTTGACATTTAACTGTGTGTAAACAAAATCAGTACTTATACTTAACTGAATTAACTGAATTAGCTGAATTAGAACTGGTTGTTCAAAACTGAATAGCTTGAAATAGTAATGTTCTTCACAATTAAACTGTACTTACACTTAATCTGGGTGCTTCTGCTAAACTGAATTGTTTGAAATAGAACTGATTATTTACATAAAAATGGATTTGGCGTTAAATAACAAACAAAGATTGATATGCTATAAAACCCAACCGACCAACCAACCAACCAACCAACCTAGAATTACTTACAAGTTCATCTGTATAACTTTCAAACCACATACTGAATGAAGCAATGCACAATATGTCAGCACACCAACTACCACAATACTACCAATCTCAGCAGGTACCTACCATGCTTTGAAAATATAGCAAAAATTTTGATTCACTCTGTTTTTTGAATGTTCTTACTTGCAGACGTTTAGTGCATTGTCTTCCTGCTTCTTCTTCAGAGGTGTTCTCACAGAATTTACTTGTGAAAGGACTGGCTGCTAACAATTTTGCCATGCTAGGACTTGGAGATGTTGGTATCCCTGGGATATTCATTGCCTTGCTGTTCAGATTTGATATCAGGTAAGTATGATATTTGTCGCTGCTTCTCACCAGACAAGACTTGACACAAGGTCAAAAGCCCGAAGGCCGATTAAAGTGGGGATAAAGGGGAGGGGAAGGTCGGGAATGAGCCAAGACTCGAACCCTGTTAGTCATTGACCCACTAAGTTCAATGTGGGTCTAATGAGTCAAGCAGTATCACGGACCTAAATCTAGATCCAGCACGTATGCCAGAATATAGCTTGAACTAGATTGTGAAGTCTAGTGCTATACAAGGGGTGCATAGGAGTCAAAAAAGCAGCTCGCCCCCTCAAAGGTGGCCCAGCCAAAGCTGGGGGCCTTTTGGCCTCGAATCTGCCATTGATTTTGATACCCCATTTGACACAAATGCCAGACAGTTCAGCCAAAAGGCCAGGTAAGTATTTTCCTTGAGCATTCACACCAGTCTTTAACATTCACTTCACTTATTTTTCAGAAAATTATTGACTTAATTTAAAAAGAAAATGGACTATAAAAGAAACATGTAAATTCCAGACCAACTTCCTAATTGCAAATTAATTGGACAGTCAGGACAACAGAACTTATTTTCAGATTAAAAAAGTAAAGAATAAAAAATATTACAGGGATAGAATTAGCATATGACCCCTCCCTTGTTTGTTTATTCAACAAGAAAAAATTTCAGATTCTGATTAACCATGTAAAAACTTTATTTATAATTTTCAAAATGAGACTTCAATTTTTTTTAGTTGTTAGTTAAAGCAAAACAGGATTTGGCATTCAATAACCAACAATAGTTGATATACCATAAAACTAAACCAAACCATTCTCCAATGGATTTTCATAGCATGTGGGTTTTCATCTTAGATGGCGTTAATTAGCCTTGCAATGACAACCAGCATTAGTTCCATAACCTGATTTTGGTTAATGGAGGTGCTACTCATGTACCATGTCTGGAGCAGAAATAGTTAAGAGGTAACCATCCCTCTCCAGGTCAACCGGTATAGGTAGAAGAAAACTCTGATTTGAAGCCAGCTGTTCTCTACTTAAAGATAGACCTTGTGTTGCATCTTGCCAATAGTACAGTGGTTGGGTAGTTTCTCCCTGAGATGTGTTTCCCTTGAATATGTCTTGGTAACAGCTGATAAAGCCGAAGACTGAGTCAACCAAGCAATTAGTCTTTTTTGAAGTTACAACTACTATGTACCTACCAACAAAAATATAGGCAGAATGGTCTGGGAGACTGGTGTTCAATCTCAGGTCGAGTCATACCAAAGATGTAAAAAAATGGTACTTGATGTCACCTTGCTTAACACTCAGCATTATAAGGTATGGATCGAGGGTAAAGTGGAGCAATCCAGGGAAAGGTGTAGTGCCCTTCTCTACACCTTGGTGTAGTAGCTATTGAAAAGGGAGCCTTCAGGTCACTGTTGACTGCGGTTGCCAACTTTACTTTTATAGCTGTAGTCAACTTAAGAATTGACTTTGAGTCACATCTTGCTTAACTTAGCAATCTATTTGTAGATGCATCATCAAAGTTACTCTCAACAAGACAAGTTAGTCACAGATATGAAATGTTACAAAATGACAAATGATGGTAAGGAATTAAATAAACAGTATTAAAAATGGACAAGTGGAGGGAGACCCCATAGTACAATATAATGGATAAAGTGTTGGAATATAGAATGCAAGTTCAAACTCCAGTTGAGTTATTACATTGATTTTCGGATAAATACTCTTGGGAAAGGTAGGAACCTTCTTATCCCTCCTGATACAGATTAAATAGTACCATCAACGTTCTTCTACAAGGTATTTAACTCAAAAAATTTAATAATTGGTTTTAGTAGCGTTGATATAGTAATTTTTCGATTTGAAAACAAAAGAAGTTTTATCTGAGCAAAAAAAAAAAAGTTTATTTGTGAATTCTTCTTCAAAATAGTTTCTCTTGATCTTTCAATACTGAAGAATATAAAAGAATATCAAAAGAATACAAAGTGACAATTATACGTGTAACCCAACAATTTGTCACATGTTTACTAAAATTTACGGTTGTAGGAAAATTGTTAAAATTTACTTTTTAAAAAAGAAAAAAAAATTGGAATTCTTGAATTACAGTCAAGTCATACTGGAAGCACAAATTTTCGCAAGAATACCAAAGTTAATCAGTGATGAGCCAGTTCAATATGTAAATGAGTGATTACTTACAAATGGCAATACTGTAAGCATCTTGAGGCTTGTCTACTAAACTGAATAAGGCTTAGTAAATAACAAATGTAGAGCAGTGATTGAGAGAAGAGCATTATTTTTTGGCTATAAATAACCCACAAAAGTTGATATGACTTTAAACAAAGAAACCATTCAAGTGGACAACAGTAGAAATCCAAACAGACAAGGTAGGACAATAATTAAGCCTGGGCTTAAAAATGTTCAAGGTTTGTGGCTGGGAGGAAAATATTCATGAGAAAGTTTAATCTACTGTGCAAATATTATAGGATAGAAGCAGTCAGAATAGAACATGCGTCTGGGGTCCAGAAGATTCAGAAAGAACAGATGCTGTCTATTAGTGAGAACAAAACTTGGGTTTTTACTGGAACCAATCAAATGATTCATCTGAACATCTTCTATAAAAGAAACCACAGAAGGGAAACAAACTGACTAAGGTAGTCCCCTTGGTGTAGTGTTTAGCGTGATATACTGCAATATTGTTGGAAATGAGTTCCAACTCCAATCGTGCTATTATGCTCAATTTTGGACTAACACCTTTGGGAAAAGTAATAACCTCCTTATCACCTCAGCTATGGGTTAAATTTTCAACTGGGATGGCTTTGGCATTAAATTACCCATGAATCTTGATATGCCATTAAACAAAAGAACCAAACCAAACCAAACCAAACCAAACACAAGGGTTACATTTCAGTGGTGGAAAGTGTGTAATATAGTTGCCATCTCCAACCACCAGTGAACCTGGTGCTTAGCTGTGAGACTGACATCTAAGGTCAGAAGTTACTGAGTAATTGACAAAGAGACAAGAAACATCTTTGATTTCAGAATTAGTGAAATCACTCCTCACCCCATTTGAGAGTGAGCTATGATTTGTCAAAGAATATATCTTTCTTTTATCGATTCAAGTATAATACTTCACATCTAACTTTTTTTTATACCAGTGCAGAGGAAAGTACAGCATCAATAATAAAGTGAGTGGGATTTTTCAGTGACCACGTGTCTGATTTTCTTTGTTTTCCTGATTAGCACTCTTTGCCATCTCTTCATCTGATATTGGTCTCTGGCAACCTTCTTAAAGACATTGCAATACCACAAAAAATTCTCTTTCACAAGGGAACATAACCTGATTCCACTGGTATCCAAATGTTGGCAAAATAAGCTAAAAGAAACCTGGTTGGTTGGTTGGTCGGTCGGATTTTTATGGCATATCCAACCTTGGAGGGGATTTAATACCAAATCTTGCTTATACACATATATTAGATATATATGATTTGGTTTGGTTTGCTTTTATGATGTACCAACCATTGTAGGCTATCTAATGCCAAATCCTGTTTATACATATATATTAAATATATATGATTTGTAAACGCATAGTTTGTATATAACATTTTTGAACAAGCCAGAGCTTATTTGTTTGCACACAGTTAAATTACTCTGGGTCAGAGTGGACCTGAGAGTAATGGCAATGGAGCCTCACCATCAGATGTGATTTAGTGCTATACTTAGTGTAATATAATTGCGGAGGGATTTCGTTTTGTATATCTTGCCTTTCGGTTTAGTTAGGATGAGAACCTTTCGGCTCAGTGCATGGGTTAGTTCGGTGCATACATTAACGCAGGTGTTCACGCGCGCGCGGAGAGGATGTGTCATTCAGAGATGTCAAAATAAAAATCCCAGATAGGAATTGGGCCAGGGGATTTGAGTGACGTCACGCACCGGAAGCTTGGGCTAAAGATTTTAGGATTTGAGAAAAAGCAGAGAGTTGAGTTCCTGCCTCCGAACGAGAAGGTCGAGATTCAGAGCTGGGCGAGGCCAGACGAATTTGTGCGCTACAGGCGCCACGCGTTGGTTGGGTTGAGAGCTGACGATGTAAAAGCTATCAGCATAGAAAGATTGTGTCTCTCTCTCCTCATGTCGAAAAACCTTTAAACTCAAAAAGGTGAATAAAAGTTTCGTACCTGAACCAATTTCGTGTTTTCGGATTCCTATATATGTTTATGAACATTTTATGAACATTATGTCTATTTCACACATCCGTATATCTGGCTATGTAACGTTAGGACACTCATTGAAGTGGGTCTTTCCCCTCTGCTGAGATGTAGTCAGTGTATTCTCTAGCCCCAAATGATTGGAGAGAAATCTGTTAAGCATTTGTTCAAAGGGGAAAATCTGGCTTTGGCATTGGTATAAAAATATTTTGAGTTTTGTATATGTTGTGATGCTGGCAAAAGAAAGATACGGGGAACACAAAAAGGCAATATAGAAAAACAAAAAGGCAGATAGAAAAACATATATATTCAAGTAACAGAAACAAGGTACAAGTGAACCTGGTTAAACAGTAGTTAGTTAATAGGAAGCTGAGAGTCCAGTGGGTTAGTGACTATCTGTCCACAACGCAGGTGGTATCACTCGTGGCTATGTCGCATGGGTTTGGTCAGATGTATTTGTCTTCCGGTCAACCAGCCGGATAAGTTGGGCACAAGGCCTCTTTAAGGTGGGTCCGGGTGCAGAGTCACAGCCCACATGCACCCGGCATTTTCAAAAACACCTAGGGCGTCAGGCAATTAACCTAACCACTCCGAAGAGGGTTAAAGCCTGAGGGGACGGCCCTCTGCCCTGCCATTAAATTCTATAGTCTGAAGGAAAGCGAATTGTGTCTACCGTCGTTGAACTACATTCTCATCTTCCGCTCTTAACAGATATTTTATGCCTGGCTCGTCCGAGGATAAAGATATTTTATGAGGGGCTTAGTTCAGGATACGGATATTTTAGTGGAGGCTCCTTCCGAGATATAGAAAGAATTTCTCGCTACTGACTTTTACTTGAATTATTTTGTCTTTGCTTCTTTCTTTTATTCAATTAAAAAAAAACAACATTGTTATTAATCTTGTTAACCCAAACACGGCAGTTCAGAGTCCTTCTTTTATGGTGAAGAATTGTATTTGTCGAAGACCTTGAATTTGAGGGAGAAAACTAGCCAGTTAACTATGTTGACTTTAAATTATTCATCTATAATTCGCCTAGTGACTTTAAAATGTGGTCTGCTCGGGAGATGGTGATATCTGTGACACTAAATAGCGTTCGGCAGACCACAGGCAACGTCAGTGCCCTGCGTCAACTGGTGGACTTGACGGGAACGAACAGCACCCAGCAAGCCCGCTGGGCACATGGTGGCGTAACACATGGCCGACCGAAATGTGCCTCAAACAACTGGAGCGGCGGACCAAACACGAGGGTTTGGTCAGTTATCTATCAGGCGCCCCACCAAACGAGCGAATTTGGCACAAGGTCGTTTTTATGGTGGGTCCGGCATTGCCAAAAATACCTTCGGCCCCGTCAGGCACCAGACAATAAGCCCAACACCCCGTAAGGGGGTAAAAACCTTGGAAGATGGCCCCACTCCGAGGCTGGAGGAAATCTCCAGTGCTGAGGCAACACCCGACCGAGCCGCGCTGACCAAAACACGGCCGACCGAAGTGCGCCTCAAACAACTAGGGAGGCAGACAAGACAAGGGGTTTAGTCAGCTTCTCTGACGCTTTGTTGACGTGTATTTATGGAGAAAGGCGAGTCTATTATGTAGGGAGTACAACATTATACTTTCTGGAATGATAAAATTACCCCGTCATTTTTGCTGAATCTTTAATAGTTGAAGTAACATAGGAGTCCCACTTCAAATCAGAAATAAAGTGGAAACTTAAGGTGTTTTTTTTTGTCAAAGTAGTTGATCTGTTTTGAATGAATTCTGTTAATTGGAATCAGTGTGGGAAGGCCAGAAAAATTCTGATGGTGACGGAAAAGTAGCTGCTTAGCTTTACAGGTGTTGAAAGACACAAGTTATTTTCTACCGAATCACACAATTAAATTAAGGTTAGCTAATAGACCAGAGGTCAGGTCAAGGTGGGTAAAAATATTGAGGTCACATGTCAATGGAACAGATAGAATAAAGGGAAGAAATAAATGAAAAAAAAAAGAAGGCGAAAAAGAGGGAAAGCGTATCTAAGAAAAAAAGAGAGGAAAAAAACAATAGAAAGGAAAAGAAAGAAAGAAAGAAAGAAAGAAAGAAAGAAGGAAGGAAGGGTATTAGAAAAAAATGAAACAAAGAGAGTGGAGAGAAAGAAAGCGAGGTAAATAAACAAAGTTAGGGAGGATAACAGAAAGAGAGAAAAAAGAAAAGAAAGAAAGAAAGAAAGAAAGAAAAAGTAAAAGAAAAGGGGGGGATATTGGAAAAAAACCCAAAGTGAGTGGAGAAAAAAAAAGAAAGAAAGGTAAATAAACAAAGAAAGAAAGAAGGAAATAAAGAAAGAAGAAAGAAAAAAGGAAAAGGAAAAAGAAAGAGGGTATTCGAAAAAAAGAAACGAAGTGAGGGAGAAAAAGAAGGCAAGGTAAATGAACAAGGTTAAAGAGGATAAAAGAAAGAAAGAAGCAAAGAAAAAGAGGAAAAGGAAGGAGAGTATATATATTAAAAGAAAAAGGAAAAACAAAAAATGGTGAGAAGAAAAAATAGTGAAATTATTAATGCCTTTTTAGAGGGGTTTTGAGTGCACGGAGTGAATCCCCTGCAACGAAGTAAGACTTCTTCACCAAAAAAGACCCCCCCCCAAAAAAAACCCCGGATATTCTAGGTATGGCACTCTCCTACATCTGATAGTTCTGTAAATCTGGAGGAATGTACATTACCGCTTCACAACCATTTCTCCTAGTTCCACTCTGATCGAAAGAGGTAGTGTCTGTTAGAGTCTCATCTTGTTGCATATTAAACCTTGACCGAGCCGTCAATCAGAGATTTCTCTGAACTGGACGTACCTGGTTAAATAAACGGAAGCAGTCACGTGGTTGACCGGTTGTCGTGGGCGTTATGAAATAATGTATGCGGATGAACACGTGAGAGTGGAGTAAGTTGGCGTCAAATTGAGTCGAGTCAGACCCAGCTTGGAGTCACTGATAGCGCCCCGCTCGGGGTGGCAGCCCACAACGGCCTCCAGTCGAGTAACCCAGGCCGAAAAGCAGAAGAAGTGCTAAATTGGGTCTTGAAGATAACACAGCGTGTTATGGTCAAGAGAAGACAAAGTTATGGATCAATATAATAATCTGTCTTCGTCTCCCTCCGTTCGTCTGACATTCCCACACACTACAGAGATTTGGCCCCTTTCGAAAGAATAAAAAGACGTATATATATATTTTATAACGAAGTGTTATGGTTCTTCCCTCATTTAAAGTATATAATAACCTATGGGTCACATAAATCTGTACAAAAATTATTTGTATTCGACTGGAACGAGCGCAAAAAACTCTTAAGAAAAAACAACACAAAACGTAAATATGAACGTACAATGAACACGATTCCCTAACCTCTAGTTTTGAAATAACCCTAGATAGGTTAACATGCCGTTAAAATCAGTCAATCAATTATAATTCCGTTTGTGACTAATTATCCTGATAAAGCTCGACACATCGTTGCTAAGAAACAAGAAGTATGAAAAAATCAGTGTCGAACAGAAAATGTGAGTAGCTGCTTCCAGTTTGATTCTAAAGTTTACAAAATTGTATCTTGAACAACAGGCTCATCGACCCAACTTGTAATTAAGATTATTAAAATAAGAAGCAAATATATAAATTTTCATTAACTTAAATTACACAATTAAAAAATCCCTTCTTAACCAAATGAACGTAAATGTGATTGTTCAGTATTTTTCGATACAAGTGTCGGAGGAAAAATATCCTTTTTAGGGCGTTAATATTTGAAAAAAAGGGCAATTGTTTTTTCCATGGTATTTTTTATGTTGAGAAATATATATTAACCAAACCCCTTGCCTCAAGCCGGACGTAACACAAAGTCAATTTATAAGCGAATATAATTTTTTTTTTTTTCATCTCCTTGGCGGGTTACCTTATCAAAGCTAAAGAACCCAGTCTGCACTATTATTTTCTTATAGTTATAAGGAGAACAGATTGCCTTCATACCTTTCCAAAGGGCATTAGCTCAAAGCAAAAGGCAAACCGCCTCATTCAGGATTTGAACTCAGCTCGCCGATTTTATTTCTTACGACGGTAACCACAACGTTAAATGCGCCTCCTAGGTAAACGAATAATACAAGTAAAAATTCTTACTCACCTCGTAGATGGCTTCTTTTGTGCACTGGAGCCTTGAACCAGTTGATGAACTTCTTCGTCTATGGCCCTTGAAAAGAGAATCGCCAGAAGAGGCTCTTCTTCTTGATTCTGGCATCAAACTATTTTGGGTCATATCAGAACTTGTAGTCCTTATAAGAGGCGCGTTAGGCCAGTATGTTTCCATGTGGGCATGGCATATTAGGTGCTTGTGTTCAGAAACGCATTTCTCCGAGGGGTTGTTTTTATCCGAGTGCGGAGTATTGATCCGGATCTTACACCGGATCACGCAGATGGACATTGCAGCCGTAAGCGGCACGGCTACCGTCACGGCACCCAACACAATCACAATCAGTAAATAGACGTGGATCTTGTTGTCCGAGCTGCCGTGGACAGCATTTGCGGTTTCAGCTGACTGGTTACTCACCGTTAGAACGAGAGATAAATTAGTCGAGGCTGTTAGAACGGGATCACCGCTATCTTTAACGATAAACTGAAGGAGGTGAGTCCGGGCATCTTGCTGGGTGACTTCCCGACTGAAAGACAGCAGGCCGGTGTAGTGGTTTATTCCAAACAATTGGTTATCGTTTCCTGACTCGATTTGATATCTGAGAAACGCGTTTTCTCGGCTGTCGCTGTCTGTGGCTTTCAGAATGGTGATTTTGTTAGTATGTTGTGGGTAGTAGGTGACATCCATCGTGAAGGGATTTATGCTGGGAAAGGTGAAGTAAGGAGCATTGTCATTTTCGTCTCGAACCTCAACAATCACGTTCGCTGTGTTATTGAGCAAAGGAGTCCCGTTGTCTGTGACTAAAACCTGGAATCTATAGACGTTTTGGAATTCGTAGTCTAAAGACATAACTGTCGAAATTTCACCAGTGTTTGAGATCTGGAACGGTATGATGTGCGTTTCGTTCGAAAGAAGAGTGAATGAAAGTTGACCCCCTGGTCCCAGATCGGGATCAGTGACATTGATCATCCCAACAAAGGACTCGGCCTTTTGATTCTCTAGAATCGAAAACTTGAACAACTCTTTGGAAAATTTTGGATGTACGTCATTTATATCAGTCACTTGGATAGAGAACTCGATTTTGCCATGCAGAGGGGGCGAACCCTTGTCTTGGCAGTCAATAGTGACATCATGATACTCCTTCGTTTCTCGATCAATCGGATTTTTAACGATCAGTTTGTATTCTTTGAGTCCTAGGCTCTGTAGCTGGAATTTTTCGTGCTGAAGATCGCAGACGACCGCCCCGTTTCTGCCGACGTCATTATCAGTAACCATTACGTATGCAATGAAGCTGCCTATCTCTACGTCTTCAGATATCGTTGTGGTGTTTCTGGATGAAGAGGAAACAAAGTTCACGTCTATGATAGGGGCATTGTTTTGTTCGTTGATTATGTTCACCAAAACCTTAGCCGTGGAGCTCAAGGCAGGGTCACCATTGTCTGTCGCCCGGATGTAAAGTTTAAATGTTGGCTTTTGAAGTGCGGAAGAAAATTTTTTCCTTAAGAAAATCTCTCCGGTTTTTTCATCAATCTCAAACTGAGATTTGGCGCTTTCGGAAGTTCTGTCGCTAAAGTGGTAAGAAATTTTGCCATTTTCTCCCGAATCGAAATCCATTGCAGACAAAATGGCTACTGGCGTCACTTCATCACTTTCGTAGTTTACAGATACGTTATATACATCTTGAGAGAAAATTGGTGGGTTATCATTGACGTCTGTCACCATTACATGAACATCTAGAATACTTTGCTTGGGTGGAGAGCCTCCATCTTCAGCTACAACTTGGACTATATAAGTATCTTGAACCTCTCTGTTAAGTCTCTCTTGTAACACGATGCTGAGGTCAGATATGCCATCAACACTTTCAGAAACCGTCAAAGAAAACGGTTCATCTTTGGTCTTCACCAATCGATATGTGATACGGGAATTGAGATCTCCGCTGTCTTTGTCTATCGCACTGGGGATGAGCCTTCGAACACCCTTGCCGTCATCTTCAGAAAAGTGGATATTTACTGCTTTGATTGGGAATTCCGGCTGGTGGTCGTTAACATCTATAATGGTGACCTTCACTTTCAGGATCTTCATGAATGTCTCCGCCTGTCGGACGGCAACTTTGACGACCCGAAAACACTCGGCCCTGTGTCTACAGAGAGATTCAGCATCCAGTTCCTGGGCCGTGTATAGTTTGCCCGTCTTCTTAGAAATGCGAAAAAGTCGTGAAATTTCGTGGGTGCTTTGTTGTAATTGACTGAAAGTGATCAACCGGCGATCCGTGGGTCGAATATTATCGATCAAGTGGGAATCTGCAGCAACATCTCCTAAAAACGTGCCAGCATCTTTGCCTTCTTCTACCGTGTAGGTAAGGTCTGCACCGAGGCACACACGAAGGGCCAACCAAAGTGTGCACGCTGACCCCAGCATTACTTGGTTTGGATGACAGCGTTTAAAACTTAAGCCAGTCTGGAACTCATTTAGGCAGACATTGTGCCAGGATGTAGACCTTCGATGAAGTAATGATCTGAAAAGTAAATAAAGATGAGTCAATTACAAAAAAAAGAAAAAAAAAGAGAATTATAATCAAAGAAAAACATCCATCGTTGTTAAAGCAACAACTTTTTCTCCCTCATAAAGTCCTGATGAAGGTTTTATAAAACCGAAAAGTTTTACCGTTGACTTTACCATCATAAATAAATTCATCTTTTAAGGAATACTTTGATTTTCTATTTTCTTCATACTGTCGGATTTACTTCCATAAGTTACTTCCATATGTATATATATATATATATATGTGTGTGTGTGTGTGTGTGTGTGTGTGTGTGTGTGTGTGCAATTTTATTTTTGTTTATAGAATTTCAAGATTGTGAAATTTAGTTATTAATTTTTTTGATTCACAGGTGACTCCAGTTGTATGACTTCTAGAACTTTCCAAAATATTGTCTTTGTAACAGTTAAAAAATAAGTACACCCTTTTAAAAATTGCATATATATATAATACACCCTGACACCCATTTATATAGAATATACATAAAGTAAAATTGTTGACCCTAGTTGAGGACGACTTACAGGCTCCCTTTTTCATAGCTACTACACTGAGGTGTAGAAGAGAGAGCCACTCCTTTTCCTAGAGTGCTCCACTTTACCCTTGATATGTACCTTAAAATGCTGAGTGTTAAGCAAGGAGGTATAAAGTACCATTTTTTGAGTCTCTGGTATAGACTCGACCTGGGATTGAACCCCGCTCTCCCAGGCCATTGATGAATACTAATACACCCATTTATTATAATAATATGTAATATACTCCTTTAATTATAATATACATATATATTATACATTCCTTATAAAAATTTCTTATGCAATGTTATTTTTATTTATAGAATTTCTATCGTAAAATCTAGAAATCAATTTTCCTGATTCACAGTTGATTCAAATTGTAAGACTTCCAAGCTTTCACTGATATAATTTTTACAGCAGCCCCAAAATAAGTCACCCCTTATATATAAATTTATGCAATTTCATTTTTACTTACAGATGTTTGACAGTTTTTCCTTTTTTTTTGTTTTCCTTACAGAGTTTCGATGCTGTAAAATTCAGTAAATAATTTTTTTGATTGTATAATGTTTAACCAATAATGTTTGTTGGGTTTTATGGCATATCAACCTTTGTAGGCTATTTAACACCAAATCCATTTTTATGTAGATAATCTGTTCTATTTAAAACAATTCAGTTTAGCATAAGTACACAGTTTAATTGTCAAAAACATTTCTATTTTAAACTATTCAAGCAGTTATATATAACAATTCAGTTTAGTGTAAATAAAGTTTTACTGTCGAAAAAGCTCTATCTTAAATAATTCAGTTAAGCATAAGCACGCAGTTTAAATCTAAGTACGGTTTAATAGTCAAAAACATTTCTATTTCAAGCTATTCAGTTTACTCAAACAATTCAGTTTAGCATAAGTATGCCGTTAGTTCTATTTAACCCATAGATAGGGCCCTATCCGGTGCTACCACTCCAGGCCAGAGTGGACCTGGAAGTGATGGCAATAAAGGGGTACTCCGTATTCCCCAAAGCTCCAGCACTGCTGGAACCTTACCATCAGATTGTTTTGTGTCATATCAGGACACTCGTTAGAGGGGGGCTTACCCTTCTGCAGAGGTGCAGTCAATGTATTCTACAGCCCCAGCCGACTGGGCAATACACAGAGTTAAATGTCAAACAGTTTTATTTCAGATAATTCAGTTCAACATAAGTACACAGTTTAGACGTCAAAACAGTTCTATTTCGAGCAATTCAATTAAGCACTAGTACGCAGTTCCAATGTCAAAACAGTTCTATTTTGAATAATTCAGTTTAGCATAAATACGCAGTTTAAATGCAAAAATCAGCATAGTGAAAGAAGCATAGTTTAGTTCTATTTAACCCATAGATAGGATCCTTATCAGGTGCTACCACTCTGGGCCAGAGTGGACCTGGGAGCGATGGCAATGAAGGGGTACTCCGCATTCCCCAAAGCTCCAGCATTGCTGGAACCTTACCATTAGATTGTTTTGTGTCATATGCAGAACACTCGTTAGTGGGGTCTTACCCCTCTGCAGAGAAGTAGTCGGTGTATTCTACAGCCCCAGCTGACTGGGCAATAAAATTCTGGTATCTTTGGTTTAGAAGAACATTATATTTTTTGAGAAGATTGGTTGTCGTATACTTCTGAGTGATATAGTTCATACCAATGGATTATGATGTATTATAATTTTATCGAATTAGTATGTATCGATGCGAATTAACCTTCTGATTGATTGGTTGGTTGGTTGGTTGGGTTTTAAGGCACATCAACCTTCGTATGTTATTTAATGCCAAATCCATTTTTATGCATATAGTCAGTTCTATTTCAAACAATTCAGTTTAGCATTAGTACATAGTTTAATTGTGAAAAACATTTCTATTTCAAGCTATTCAGCTTCATCAAACAGTTCTAATTCAGCTAATTAAGTTTAGTATATGTACAGATTCTGTTTACTCAGTGAAATGTCAAAACAGTTCTGTATTAAACAATTCAGTTTAGTGTAAGTACAGTTTCAATGTCAAAGACATTTCAAACAATTCAGTTCAGCATAAGCACGCAGTTTAAATGTAAGTACAGTTTATGAAAATAGTTCTATTTCAAACAATTCAGTTTAGGATAAGTATGCAGTTGAAATGTAAGTACAGTTTAATTGTGAAAAACATTTCTATTTCTAGCCATTCAGTTTAGTCAAGAAGTTCTAATTCAGTTAATTCAATTTAGTATAAGTACAGATTTTGTTTACACACAGTTAAATGTCAAAACAGTTCTATATTAAACTAATCAGTTTAGTGTAAATACAGTTTGAATGTCAAAAAACATTTCCATTTCAAATAATTCAGTTTAGCATCAGCATGCAGTTTTAATGTCAGTACACTTTAAATGTCAAAAACATTTCTATTTCAAGCTATTCAGTTAAGTTAAACAATTCAGTTTGGCATAAGTATGCCGTTAGTTCTATTCAACCCATAGATAGGGCCCTATCAGGTGCTACCATGCCAGGCTAGAGTGGACCTGGGAGCAATGGCTATGAAGGGGTGTTCTTACATTCCCTAAAGCCCCAGCATCACTGGAACCTCACTATCAGATTGTTTAGTGTCATATCTGGGACACTCGTTAGTGGGGGGGGGGTACCCCTCTGCAGAGGTGCAGTCAGTGTATTCTACAGCCCCAGCCAACTGGGCAATAACTTTCTGAGATGGTGTCATTGTATTGTAATGGTTACAGTGATAGACTGTGGAATCGTAGTAAGCAAGTTTGAACTCCAGTCCCGCTATTATGTTCACTCTTGGACAAATAAGGTATGAACCCCCTCATCCTCCCAGCTACGGGTTAAATAGTACCACAACTGTTCTTCTTGAAGAAGAGCTTTGGCATTAAATAACCTACAAAGGTTGATATGCCATTAAACAAAGAAACCATACAAAATAACATTCTGATACCCCTGCCAGCTAGGGCTGTAGAATACACCAACTGGATCTCTGCAGTGGGATAAGACCCCCACTTTAACGATTGTCCTGGATATAACATATGTCAAAGCTCCAGCCTTGAAAATTTTAGGAATTGCTCCCAGGTCCACTCTGACCCGGAGTGGTAACACCTGATAGGGTCCTATCTGTGGGTAAAATAAAACTAACTATTTGTGCAAACAAATAACTGATGTTATATTTGTGCCTGATATTTCGCAATACTAGAAACCATTTAACTGTGCGCAAAAAAGAGCTCAGGCTTGTTTAAGAATGTTATCTACAAAATGCGTTTACAAATACCAATTAATTAATTACAAATAATTTTTCAAAATTCATATAAAAATTCTGTGTCTAATTTTTCCTCAGATTGTTTTGGGAGATAATTGAGGGTTTTAACAGATAGAATTTTTTTCTTTGAGTTTGTTTTTTGTCACTCTCTTTTATTACACATTCAATAAGGCAAGGAGGCGAATTGACAGGCCAGATTTGCCCACTTCAAGAATTAAGACCATTATGGAGTGGCATTTTTCTTAAATGAAGAAATCAAATGAGATTTTAAAAAGAAGGGAAAAGAGTTCCAAATGGAAATTACTCTAATTAAAAACAAATGGTTAGTTGTTTTTATTTTTTTCGTTTACTGTCATATTTATCCTTGTAAAAGAATAGTTGGGGTACTATTTAACCCATAGCTGGAGTGATGGTGGTGGAAAAGGGAGTTAATACCTTTCCCAAAGGCATTAGTCTAAAAGTGAATGCAATAGCACAACTCGATATCAAACTTGTTTACTATGATGTCACAGTCCAGCATGTTAGCCCCTACGCCACAGAGACTTTCCGCCTTGAACAGAAATATTTTTGAATATCTTTAATGCAACTAAAAATAAAGAGATGGAATGAGTCATAGGCGAGTAGACTGGTTTTATTTGATAGAGTACAAAGATTAAAAAAGTGATTCTTTTTAATCCAGAATTTTATGTGTAAAGACCGAACGCTTGACATAGCCCAGTAAGCAGGGTTTATAGAGTACATCGATTGCATCACTACGGAGGGGTAAAGCCCTTGCAATGAGTATCCTAGATATGATACTAAACCATCTGATGGTGAGGCTCCAGTCCTCGAGCTTTAGGGAATGTGGAGTATCCCTTCATTGCCCTTTCTTCAAGGTCAACACTGACCTTGAGTGTTAGTCCTTGTTAGAATCCCATCTATGGAACTGCTTAATCATTTACTATGTTTGGGATATTCTAACTGTGGGCAAACGAATAAATAATGTTCTCAAAAATTACTAGTGTTAATAGCAATACTTGAAACCATTTACAAATGAAAATATTAGAGTTAGATAACAATACCTGAAACCATTTAACTGTGTGCAAATAAAACTATTGGTGTTAGATAGCAAAACTTGGAACTATCTAACTGCGTGCAAACAAATAAATAATGTTGACTATAATTACTGTATGTTGTGTCATTGTAAGGAAGAGATACTCAGTGAAATAGAGTTAACTATTTATTAAGTGAAGTGGTACAGTCCAACAAATATTATAAGTCTCGCGCTGTGGGTGTTACGTCCGAAGTTAGTCTTACTACTGATAGAGATCTTTCAGTACTGACCATGTTTAAGAAACATGTCTTTTATTCCTATGAGATACCGGAAGTCACGTGGTACGAGCCACTATACAACACTGTATTAGAGATCAATACTTGAAGCCATTTAACTATGTGCAAGCAAATGAGCTCTGGCTCATCGAAAAATTCTTTGCAACAAACTATTTGTTTACAAATTATGTTTCTTTCATATATTTATGTATAAACAGGATTTGGCATTAAATAACCTACAAGGGTTGATATGCCATGAAACACAGCTAACCAACCATTTGAATCCCAGACAATGTCTTTCTGCCAGAGTCTCTAACTATTGGCTTCTCTTTTAGAGTGGAGCAGTTCTGATCTACTCTTGCTTACTTGTACTTTTATTTGGGACTCACCCAGTGCATATAAGAGAAGCTAATGCACTGAGCCTTGTAGCTCTATTTTTGCCTTGATTTAGATAGATATTAACGTCTGCATATGGTGTAAATAGATATTTCTCTGAATGACGACTTGTTTTCTTCAAGCTGTGAAGATACAAAATTATGCTTTTACAACAGCTTCTTTTCAAGTGTTTTTTTTCTTTGTATTGAACCTATGAAATGATATTATGAAAGTTGTATACTGTAATCTGCTTTTTTCAAGAGGTCTACTAATCTGCAAGTCATCCAGTGGATGAGCAGGTGCTGAGAGTGATTGGTCCTGTCTTTTTAGTGCCAAAAGTTTTACTTTCATATTTCTATTTTATTTCATTGCATTTTTATATTTTATTATTCATTCTATCTTTTTATTTTTGTATTTTACTATTTGCTTTATTTTTAATTTTTTTTATTTTTGTATTTTATTATTTGTTTTATTTTTTTTTGTATCTTATTACTTGTTTTATTTGCTAGTTTTGTATTTCATAATTTGTTTTATTCTTTATTTTCATATTCTATTTGTTTGATTTTTATTCTTAATTTCTGCATTTTATTATTTGTTTTATTTTTTATTTTTGTATTATTTGTTTTATTTTTGGTTTTTGCATATCATTTTTTAAAATTTTTAAATTTTTTATTTCATCATTTTTCAAATTTTTAATTTTCAATTTTTGTATTTTATTATTTGTTTTATTTTTAATTCCAATGATGTAAGTTTATTAATCCCCACATGACTTAAATACAGTCAAATGTTCAAAATACAAGAGACTTAAATATAAACAAACAAAACAAAAAAGAAAAAAAAAAAGAATTGGTAAAATTCCTTCTTTCTTTAAAGAATATTTCTTAAATAACATTCAGTTTTCTCTTTCTCTTATTCCAAGTCATATATAAAACCATTTGGGCTGTATGACCAGTTAATGTCCCCTGGCTCTTGGGTGTGTATGCAGTTAAAAGTTATTAAAAACAAGGAATTCTTCCACTTTGCATAGTTCAGATAAGATGTAGCAACTGTTACCATCTAGTTGAGTAAACAGTTATAGCAATTGTTATTGTGTAGCAGGCTAAATGATAACTTTGAATATTCAAAAGTCCTGCGGTAGATATGAAGGATGCTCCAAAAGTAATGCCTCCAATTTGTTTTCGCAGAAAATACAACAGACACAGCGTGTGCAGTAACACAATAGGATAGAGCAAGATTTCTGCTAGAAAACAGTATTTTTTTACATAGTCATCTTTATTGACAATAGATAAATGAGATGCTCCAAAACTAATGCTTCCTCTCTATTTCCACAGAAAACTGCAACAGATAAAAGAAGGACAATAATGTGAATGGATAGGGCAAGTTTTCAACTACAAAACATAATTTTTTCCACATAGTCATTACCATCAACTACACATATCTGAGATGCTCTAAAAGTAATACCTCCTGTTTATTTGCAAAGAAATTACAATTGAAAATAGTAAAGTTGGTGACTAAAGGCGAGGGTACTATTTACCAACCCCTCCGCTTGGGCAGGATATGACACAAGGTCAATTTTTAAGCAGAGTTTAACAGGTTTGAATTCAGAGTTTTCCTTCTCCTAGACTAGTTGCCTCACCAAGGCTGAAGAACCTAGTCCGTCCTACTATTTACCCATAGCTGGAGGGAGAATAAGGGGGTTCATACCTTTCCCAAGGGTATTTGCCTGAAAGTGAATGTAATAGCGCGACTGGAGTACGAACTCGCGTACTACGATTCCGCAGTGCATCGCTTTAACCATTACACCACGAGGACTAAAGGCGAGGGTAACCCAAAGGTTCCCTTTTCAATAGCTACTACACCAAGGTGTTGGAGAGGGCACTACTTCATTCCTTGGATTGGTCCACTTTACCCTTGATCCTTGATCCTTACTTTAGAGTGCTGAGTGCTAAGCAAGGTAGCATCAAGTACCATTTTTTGAGTCTTTGGTAGGACTTGACCAGGGATTTAACCCTGGTCTCCCGGACTGTTAGAATTCGTTCGTGATGCTCGTTAGCAGTGAGTAAATACTCATTTGCGTAAAAAGCAATGCTACGACTTGAGGCAAGATTATGTGGATATTGAGGCATTCTATTGCTCTCAAGTGGTAAAGTCCATTTTTTGGACGGTGATTGGTTGCTGGTCCAGTGAATAGGTATATCAGTGTGTGTATACACTGGCTTGCTAAATATGTTACTGGTTCAGCATTGGGTTACTGCCCATTTTACTTTTGGTCTGCCGGCTGGGGCTGTTGAACCGGTAAGTGTTTTTCTTGTTGTTTATTCTGCCTGTGAGAGTAGTGACTTCTACACTGGACCATTAGCAAACACTCTAATGGCCTTGTACAATTGAAAATAGAAGCACAATAATACTATTGAATAGAGTAAGATATTTATCTGACTTCCTACCAAGTCAAATTTTACATGAAATCATATAAAAGTTCCACACACAAATCAAGACTCATGTGAGACTTTCACAAATAATACTTAATCTTCTCAGCGTTATCCATTTTGGGGTACCTCTGGCTCCAAATGATAAACTTAGACCTACCAAGTGGGTATTGCCTGGGGAAAGGCCTCCTGGGACCAGGCAATCGACTTGATAAGACCCACTCTGGAAGAACAGGAGGGATGAGCCCTTGTTATTAAGTTGTTTGAGTAAGTTTTCAGCTACAAAACATTCTTTTCCGTCATAGTTATCACTATCAACAGAACATTCATGTGATGTTCTAAAAGTAATGCCTGCTATTTATTTCCTCTAAAACTACAATTGAGAAAGGAACTACTATAACACCATTGGATAGAGAAAGTTATAGCCACTTCTGAGGATTAAGTGGAAAACATCATCCTCTCAACTGGCGATGCCTTTTTCCTGGAAATCAACAAGAACCATAATCCTAAAAGAGTTGCTCCAAAAGTAATTCTTTTTGTTTTCAAAAGTGGTGACAATAATGTTGATGTCAAGCTGTGTTTAACACAACTGTCCACTCACAGAATGAAGATAATCTGGACCAATTAAAAAAAGATTGATAACATTTTCCTGGCAATGACTCCCATTATAACTGCTGCAAAAAAGTGTGTTGCCTCTGCTGATGTAGATTTTACAAGCACTGCATGAAGATTTTTGTTCTTTGCTGGTGAAAATGCTCAGACAATGGTGATGATTTTGTAGAAAAAACATTTTTGTAGCTGAAAACTCACTCGAGCCAATAGGGTTATTATGTAGTTCCTGTGAAAGTAAACCAGGGCTATTACTTACAAACCTATGGATAGTTATCTAGGTATATTGGGTTCTTTAGCCCTGGTAAGGCAAACAGTCTAGGAGAAGGAAAACTTGGAATTCAAATAAGCTATTCTCCACTTAAAAATTAACCTTGTGTCACAGCTGGAGTGGTTGAGTAGATACATAAATTTCAGACCCTCCTTTGAATTTAAAGAAAAGGCAGATAGAATTTGTCTCCTGACAAAGTAGAGGTTGATATATCTAACATACTATGGCTAAAAGACAATGATTTCTTCAGTAACCTTTGTTTCTGCAACTAATCTTTAACTTTAAAATCATATTAAAAGTTGATCTTATCATGATATATTCATAATTATCCATAAATAAGTGACAATGTGCCAGACTAAGATTTGTAAATGCAGTCTCACCCATGAATAAATACACTCCTAACAATTTTTTTATAAAAAGTTAATTTTCTTCCAAACCAAAGATTTCTGGATTTTATTATTTTTAAAGGAATATTATATAATCAAACATTATACAATCAACCAGGCCATTGGCCTAATGAGTAGATTGTTCACCAATGGTCCTGTTATATATTGACCCTCGACCGAGCTGTCAATCAAGAGATGCACCTGTGTAAATAAGCGGAGGAACAGCGGAAGCAGGTGGGCAGGAGACAATTATATAACCAGGTGCCACAGACGGCTTGGGTCAGTTCCAGTTGCAGTTGGAATCAGTTGGAGACAAGATGCCAGCATGAGAATCAGTTTGCAGACAGTGGGCTAGCGGCCCTCAGTGACCCACGGTTGAGCAACTCAGGCCAAGATGAGGAAGAAGTGCTGCTATGGTGGCGAGAAGAACTTTGGTTCAAAATAACAGTCTGTCCCCATCTCCAACTCACCTCTCACACACAACCAACATCAACCCTTTTGAGAATAACGTGCGAGAGATATATTTTTATAAAGAAGTGTGTTCGTTTGTTCATTGAAGTTCATCATTATGTTTGATTATGTTCCGCGTATATTTGTATATGTGTATGTATGAGGCTATACAACAGTCCGAGAGAGTGGAGTTCAATCCCAGGTCCAGTCATACCAAAGACTCAAAAAATGGTACTTGATGCCGCCTTGCTTAACACTCAGCATTATAGGGTAAGGATCAAAGTTAAAGTGGAGCAATCCAGGGAAAGGAGTAGCACCTCGGTGTATAAGCAATTCTAAAGGGAGCCTTCGTGTCACTCTCAACTTTAGTTTTTATACAATCAAAACAAATATTATTAGGTATTATTCATTGCTACATACTACAGCAGAGAAAATAACATAATTACCAACTGACCCATTAGCCTTGTAATTAGAGTGTTCACCAATGGCTTGGGAGACTGGAATTCAATTCTAGGTCGAGTCATACCAAAGACTCAAAAAATGGTACTTGATGCCTCTTCGCTTAACTCTCTACATTCTAAGAGTAAAGTGGAGCAATCCTGGGAAAGGAGTAGCACACATCCCTACATCTTGGTGTAGTAGCTAATGAAAAGGGAGCCTTTTGGTCACTCTTGACTATGGTTACCAACTATATATATATATATATGTGCTTGTGGTGTAATGATCATTGTCATAGAAAGTTAAGACAGTGGAACGAGTTCAAATCCTGGATGAGGCTATTTGCATTTCACAAAGCACTAATACTCTTGGGAAAGGTATGAAACAAACTATTTTCCCTCCAGTTACAGCTAAATAGGTGCCCGTGGTGTAATGGTTATTATCGTAGGAAATGGACACAGCGACACGAGTTCAAATCCTGGATGAGACTGATTGCGTTTCACATAGCACTAATACCCTTAGGAAAGGTATGAATCCAATTATTCTCCCTCCAGCTATGGGTAAATAGCAGAGCAGACTAGGTTCTTCAGCCTAGGCGAGGCAACTAGTCTAGGAGAATGAAAACTCTGAATTCAAACCTGTTAAATTCCACTTAAAAATTGACCTTGTGTCATATCCTGCCCGAGTGGAAGGGTTGGTAAATATGGTTACAGCTAGATAGTTGGGCAGACTCATTTCTTTAATGATAATATGGCAACTGATCTAGAAAAAGGAAATCTCTAAATTGAAACCTGTTAAACTCTACTCATGCTAAGGGGTTAAGTAAATGCATTCATAGATTTAAAAGAACCAACATAAAAATTCTTTCGTATTATTTATCCATTCATTTTTTCTTGCTTTATTTCATTTTTTTCTTTCTATTTCTTTCCTCAGTCTCTTTCTCAATTAAAGTAGACTCCAAACATCTAAAGATCCCTTTTTTCACTTCCGTATTTTCTTTTTATTTCTTTTTAAAGAGATGCTGTATTTTTAAAGTTGCGGGGGGTAAACAAGATGTAATCTTAAGACATTTCTCACTTACTCACCAAATAGTTCACGAATTTTTGAATGATTCAAAGATTCAGTCTGTGACCAAAAAATGAACAGGAAATTTGTTACATGCTTAAATAGCCATACAAAACTGTTTTGTCTACCATTATATATATATACATATATATATATATATATATAAGTAAAATAAAGTTGGCGACCATAGTTAAGGCCAACCTGTAGGCTCCCTTTTCATTAACTACTACAATAAGGTGTTGAGGAGGATGCTACTCCTTTCTCTGAATTGGTCCACTTTCCCCTTGATCCCTATTTTATAATGCTTAGTGTTAAGCAAAGAGGCATCAAGTACCATTTTGAGTCTTTAGTATGACTCGATCTGGGATTGAACCTCAGTTTCCCAGGCCATTGGCGAACAGTCTATTCACTTGGCCAATGGGCCGATATGTAAGTAAAGTTGCTGACCATAGTCAAGGGCAACCTATGGGCTCCCTTTTTATTAGCTACTACACTAAGGTATTGGGCAGAGCACAACTCCTTTTCCTGGATTGCTCCCTTGATCTGCATCTTACAATGCTTACTTGTTGAGCATTCTTTATTTATAAATATAGGCAAGTACATTATACATACATATATATGTATATATATGTATATATATATGTTGAGCATTCCTTATTTATGAATATAGCCATGTACATTATACACACACATATATATATATATATATATATAGAGAGAGAGAGAGAGAGAGAGAGAGAGATGTAGTATCAAGTATAAATAAGTACACATCTTCCAATCTTTTTAGGAAAAAGTTAATTTCTTCAAAAATACCAAAGAATTTTCTTACATTTAGTGGAACATTATATAATCAAAATGGAGATTGTTAAACATTATTCATTACCAAAATTTACAGCAATGAAACTTTTTAACTAAAAATAAATTTGCAAAAATAAAATTGCCACTTCTGTTAGGCAAAAAAATGGCTTAAATATGAATATAAGCTGTATAAATATGAATATAAGCTGTGCAATGTATTCAAATTTTTTGTTGTGGCCTTCAACAATGTAGAGTTTGGTAATAAATAATACCTAATAATATTTTTTTATTGTCTGAAATTTTGCTATAAATAATAAGACACTGGTAATAAATAATGTGTAAGAACAACTGTTTTGATTGAATAATGTTCCACGATAACTAATAAAAACTTGGTATTTTTGGTTTATAGAAAAGTAAATTTGGCGACCATAGTCGAGGGTGATTAGAAGGCTCCCTTTTCAAAAGCTGCTATACCAAGGTGTTGGAAAGGGCACAACTCCTTTCTCTGGATTGCTCTACTTTACCCTTGATTCATACCTTATAATGCTGAGTGTTAAGCAAGGAGTTATCAAGTACCACTTTTTAAGTCTTTGGTATGACGCGAACTGAGATTAGACCCAGGTCTCCCGGACCATTGGCAAACACTCTACCCACTGGGCCAATAAGCCGATATAGGAGATATAGTAGATGGTTGGTTGGTTTCTTTATTTAATGGCATATCAACTCTTTTTAGGTTATTTAATGCCAAAGCCATTCTCCTAGAAGAACAGTAGTGGTACTATTTAACCTATAGCTGGGAGGATAAGGGGGTTCATACCTTTCCCAAGGGTATTTGCCTGAAAGTGAACATAATAGCGCGACTGGAGTATAAACTCGTGTACTACGATTCCGCAGTCCATTGCTTTAACCATTACACCACGAGGACACCCCCACCAGATATAGTGTAGGTAAATAGCTTAGAAATTGATTTTATATTTGGGTTATGTTAAAATTGTTAAAATTCAGAAATGATTATGTATGGAAAGAATTAATCTGAAAAACGTCTTTTTTTTTACTTTATTTTTCAAACTAATCACAGAAATAAAGTTGGCGATCGTAGTCGAGGGTGACCCAAAGGCTACCTTTTCAATAGCAACTACACCAAGGTTTAGGGGAGGATGCTACTCCTTTCACTTGATTGCTCCACTTTACTCTTGATCCGTCTCTTCTTATGGTGAGTGTTAAGCAAGGTAGCATCAAATACCATTTTTTGAGTCTTTGGTATGACTCGACCTAGGATTGAACCCAGGTCTCCCAGGCCATTAGTGAATGCTCTAACCATCATTCTAATGTCTGGTGTAATCACAGAAATAAATAAATAAAAAGTAAAAAATAAAAAAGTCCATAATTTAGTCAATAATATTTTGCCACATGATAAAAATGTTTGAGTCATATAACTATCTTCACTGTTGCTGACTCAGAAAAAGATCTGATGCAGATTTGTGTCAAAGGTTGTACCTATTAAACCAAAGAAAAGTGGAATTCTGACGTATTTCATAATTCCGGAATAATTGAACAAGCCTCAAATTGCAGAATTCTCAATCAAAAAAAAAAAAAAGAAGAAATTTTTTAAAAATCATTATTTTTAATTACTTGCTTTGTTCTGTCTTAAAATCGAAATAACCTCGAAATCATCGCTGGTTTTTGAAATGATTAAAGCAAAAAAAAAACAACAAAAAAACAATTTTTTATGAGGAAAATGAAACGTTGACAAAAGACACACAGCTGGGCCTCTTCGCTAAAAATGAATACAATGTGTGGGAATTCTACGGATGCTGACAACTAAGACATGATTATATATTTCGGTAATTACTGAGGGAAGGAGGCTATTATATCCATCTTGAATATAAATTTGCACACACACACACACACACACACACACACACACACACACACACACACAGAATGAATAATCAAAATTAATAAATAACAAATGAGGCTAAAAGGAAATAAATAAATAAATAAAAAGTAAAGAAAAGAAAAAAAAAGAAAGAATGTGGTGACATTAATAAATGAATAAATAAATATGGATATAATTAGAAAGAAAGAAAAAGAAAGAAAGAAAGAAAAAGAAAGAAAGAAAGAAAGAAAAAAGTGAATACAAAGTAAAAAAGAAAGAAAGGGTGTGGATATATTAAGGAAGAGAGAAAGCATGAAGAGATATTAAAAAATAGAAAGAGAAAGAAAAAATGAAAGTGAAAGAAATAAGAGTGAAGACAAAAAAAGGTTGAAAGAAAAGAAAAAAGATGGATATATTAAGAAAGACAGAAAGAAGAAAGAAAGTAAGAAGGAAAAGTGAAGACAAAGAAAGAAAGAAAGAAAGAAGGTGGATATATTAAGAAAGAAAGAAGGAAAGAAAGAAAGAAGGTGAATATATTAAGAGAGACAAAAAGAAGAAAGAAAATAAGAAGGAAAGGTGAAGACAAAGAAAGAAAGAAAGAAAGAAAGAAAGAAGGTGAATATATTAAGACAAATAGAAAGAAGAAAGAAAGAAAGCAAGATGGAAAGGTGAAGCCAAAGAAAGAAAGAAAGAAAGAAAGAAAGAAGGTGGATATATTAAGAGAGATAGAAAGAAGAAATAAAGAAAGAAAGAAAGAAAGAAGGTGGATATATTAAAAAAGACAGAAAGAAGAAATAAAGAAAGAAATAAAGAAAGAAAGAAAGAAGGTGGATATATTAAAAGAGACAGAAAGAAGAAATAAAGAAAGAAATAAAGAAAGAAAGAAAGAAGGTGGATATATTAAAAGAGACAGAAAGAAGAAATAAAGAAGGAAAGGGAAAGAAAGAAAGAAAGAAAGAAAGGGTGTGGATGGATTAAGGAAAAAAAAGGTGAAGGTAACTAAAGAAAAAAGAAAGAAAAAAGAGTGAGAAGATATTAAGGAAGAAAAAAGAAAGGAAGTCAAAAGATGAATGAGAAAATGTATTAACACTTTCATAGTGTCACTAGAGCAATTGTTATTCCATTCACTTTTGTTGATACAGTGTAACAGTCAACTTATAGAATGTATTATTTATGCGTATAGGTTGTTTGTAACATTGTGATTTCAACGTTCTATTGTGCAGCAAAAATTGTCAATCAACTTTCTTGCAGGGATAAAGGTCTTTTCTCTTTCATTGCTTCATTCATTTCAAATGGTGATTACCACAGTAGCATTTAAAATGTTTAAAGAAATCCAATTGAATTGCATCAAACACAAAGATGATTTTTCTTATGTAATAGCCTGGTCAATTTGGTTGCCACTGAGTACAGGTCATTGAGAATCACAGTAGCAGGATCCAGGAAAAAAAAAGATGACAGGGGATTCTGATTGATGGACTGAAGGACATGAGGTCAAACCAGGTAACGAAAACCCAACTGAGAGAAATAAGCTGGCAGTTTATTGGTTGATAGGAGTTAAGTGATAGGAAAAAAGTGTGAGAGATTTCACTTGGGGTCTCTGATATATTAGAAACTAATGAATTGCTTATTTATCAAGTTTAACATAAAATTCTTTTTCTAATTCATCACCAGAAAAGTCAACCCCGTTAAGGTGGGCAATATATCCATCTTGCCATGTGACAAATACCTCACCTCCTTAAACATAGTTAGTTAACCACTTTTTTCTCATATTTCTGTCTGATAATAGTGTGCTCTTCAAGTCATGGAATTCAAGTGCTCATCATTCAAATATTTTAGGTATTACACCTGTTTGTTCGATTTGATTTCTTTGTTTAGTGGCATCTCAGGTTTTGTGGGTTACTTAATGTCAAAACTAAGAAGTGGTATTATTTAACCCATAACTGGAGGAATAAGTGAATTCATGCCTTTCCCAAGGGTATTTGTCTTAAAGTGAACAGAATAGCATGTCTGGAGTTTGAACTTACTTATTATGATTTTGCAGTCTAGCATGTTTGTCATTATGCCATGAAGTGTAAGTGTGTGTGTATGTGTGTGTGTATATATATATATATATATATATATATATATTTGCATACACATATATATATATATATATATATATATTTGCATACACACACATCTATATATATATATATATATATACACTGATACACTGTGTATATATATATATATATATATATATACACAGATACACTGTGTATATATATATATATATATATATACTGATACACTGTGTATATATATATACACATATATATATATACTGATGCACTGTATAGTGTATCACAAAAGTGAGTACACTCCTCACATTTCTGCAGATATTTAAGTATATCTCTTCATGGGACAACACTGACAAAATGATACTTTGACACAATGAAAAGTAATCTGTATGCAGCTGATATAACAGAGTTAATCTATTTTCCCCTAGTAATAACTCAAAATATAACCATTAAAAGCTAAACCCCTGCCAACAAAAGTGAGTACACCCCTTAGGGAAAGTTGTCAATATCAACATACACCATGTCAACAGTCAATATTCTTTGTGGCCACCATTGTTATCCAGAACTGCCTTTACTCTCCTGGGCATAGATTTTACCAGAGCTTCACAGGTAGCTATGGGAATGCTCTTCCACTCCTCCACGACACCGTCGTGGAGCTGGCAGATATTTGAAACTTTGCACACCTCCACCTTCCACTTGAGGATCCCCCAAAGATGTTCTATTGGGTTCAAGTCACGACACATGCTTGGCCAGTCCATCACCTTTTTGTGATACACTGTATGTGTGTGTATATATATATATATGTGTGTGTATATATATATATATATATATATATGTATATATATTTATATATATTTATTAAAAAAATTTAGTGTGTACTTACTTATGGGCAACAGTATATATATGTATATATACTGTTGCCCATAAGTAAGTACACCCTAAAATTTTTTAAAAGTTAATTTTCTTCAACACCAAAGATTCTAAGGTTTTAATATTTCTAGTAGGATATAATAGAATCAAAATGGATACCATTAGCTATTATCTATTATCAAACTCTACTGCATCCATAGTGAAATTTTCTCATACAGTCAATCCAGGCACTCAAAACAAGTGGATTTTTCTACTCGAAAGAGTATAATTTCTACCTTAAACAAGATCAAGAAAATAGTAGCTATTGAGAATTCAACTTCCATTCAAAATGGCAACCAGAAAACCTACATCATATGAGCTGGCTTGAGTGAAAAAGTTCATTGTGGGTATTTAAAAATCAATGTATCGTCCTTTTCTTTCCATCATTCCATTATCTGCTCAAGAAAGTTGCTGATCAGTTGGCTGAAGCTCTGAGGAAGAAAAGCCATTCTATCCTTGAAGAATCCCAGTTCCTTATATCAAGAAGCTTCCTCAAGCCTGATAGTGTGGTTATCCAGGGTAACTCTCTATAGGTTCAACAATCATAAGTACTGCTTGGAAGGGCAATGATGCTTAATATGATGCACTTGAGCTGAACTAAAAGTCACTATGACAGCTGGTGTATACACACCCAACTGTGAAGGGGATCATCCAAGCCTTGTGATTATTATCTATGGGGAACTCCTCTATCCCTATTCAGAGAGCTGCCTGAATTTGCTAAAGGTCAGTAAGAGAACCCTAGATAAAACATACCTCAGACAGGGACCTATACATTCTAGGCAACCTCCATTAGACTGATACACAAATCAAAACTTACTGCTGTCTTTAACAAGCTAAACTCAAATCTGAAGCTTGTAGATATACAGTGGGAATTTTATAGTCTGTCTCAGTTCTTGGCAAGCACCCCCCATTTCGTGATCTTGATCAATCAAACCTGCTAAGTACTTCAGAACTCAGATTTAGATACCATGAACACCCATGGCCATACATAGCATGAATGGAGCTGCACAAATTGGCTGGCTGGAGAGAAATCTGGGGTCAATAAACTCTAATTGGAGGTACCCGTGGTGTAATGGTTATCGTCGTAGGAAATGGACACAGCGACATGAGTTCAAATCCTGGACGAGACTGATTGCATTTCACATAGCACTAATACCCTTGGGAAAGGTATGAATCCAATTATTCTCCCTCCAGCTATGGGTAAATAGTAGGACAGACTTGGTTCTTCAGCCTTGGTAAGGCAACTAGTCTAGGAGAAGGAAAACTCTGAATTCAAACCTGTTAAACTCTGCTTAAAAAATTGACCATGTGTCATATCCTGCCCAAGCAGAGGGGTTAGGTAAATATGAATAAACTGAAATTGAACTCAGGAGACCCCTTTTGGGTGAGGGCTTATCTATGGGCAGAGGATGTGGACAAGGTATACTAAGCCCTGCTGTTGATGAGCAGAAAAAATGTATTAGCATATTCATAAACCAAATAAATAAAAATTCTGTTAAATAAGATACGAATATGGGTCTTGATAATCATCTTATATATATATATTTTGCTGTTGATTTTCATCAATAAAGCATACTTAGAATTGGCTATCAATGATGTATAATATAAATGCTTTCTTGGACCTTGCTGTGATTTTCTTCATTCTGATATTGTTTAATGAATCTATTTTCTTTTAGTATTGTTATCTTACCCAAAAGGAGGCACTCAAGACATAACGGTTATTGGAAATGCACTCAGTAACCCCAGTTCAAATCCTGAATAAGGTTGTTTTCATTTTACACAACACTAAGACCCCAGGGAACGGTATGACTCAAACTATTCTCTCTCAAGCCATACATAAATACGAGAGACAACTGGGTCTTTAACTTTGGTATGACAACTAGTCTTGGAAAACAAAACTCTGAATTCAAACCTGTCAAATGTTGCTTAAAAATTGACCTTGTTTCACATCCTACTTGTGTTGAGGGTTTGGTTTGGTTTGGTTTGGTTTTATGACATATCAACCATTGTAATTTATTTAATGCTGAATCCATTTTTATACATATAAACAGTTCTTTTTAAAAAATTTCAGTTTGGCATAAGTACTCAGTTTAGTTCTTATTGACCCATAGATAGAACCCTATCAGGTACTACCACTCCAGGTCAGAGTGGATCTAGGAGCAATGGCAATAAAGGAGTACTCTACATTCCCCAAAGCTCCAACATTACTGGAATCTCACTATCAGATTGTTAAGTGTCATATCCAGGATACTCGTTGGGGAAATCTCACTCCTCTGGTGTATTCTGCTGCCTCAGACGACTGGGTCAGTTTGTGCTGAGGGGTTGGTAAATGCATATATACTTGTTGTATTACAATTAATATTTTAAAAATTGCAAATAGAATATAAATACTAAAGTAGACTGGAATCTTTAATCTTGGTATGGCAACCAGTCAAGTAAAAGGAAAAACTCTGAATTTAAACCAGACATGGAGAGGGATACACTCGGCCAGTCTCTTCCCGCCCAACACGCACTATGTCATTGAACCCCTTAATCAAAACAGGTTTTCTGATAAATGTTTTCTTTCTGATCTAAAAAATAACTTTTTTCTGAGTCAGTTGAAAAACAAAATCAAGTTTTTAAACATTAACCAATGTTCCTTTTCACTCTTTTTATTCTCTTTTTTAAGGTTGGCAGAGAACATACTACAGTCTTTACTTTACTACCTTCCCTCTAAGGGAGCTTTAAAATAAGGTCAATTTAATGAAGGAGGACCATTGTATGTAGGCATGAGCAAGTCAAAAAGAAAACCTTTGATCCCTATGACCACTGTTAAGCTGGGGAAAGACTTAAGCAAACCTTCTGCTTTGATGCAAGGGGAGAGCTGCTCTCTAGGTTTAGGATCCCCAAGACAAGGATCCCCTCATTTCTATCTTTGTGTTCTGTCAGAAGACAAGAACTTGGCCAAGGAAGACTTATTGTCAAGTGATGCTCACTGGAGTCAAGCAATGCTAGGTTTGCTTAGTACTAAGATGAGTGACCACTTAGTAAGCAACTATGGGTGAAGAGAGAAAGAGTGAGAGAAAGAGAGAAAAGAAAGAGTTAAAGGGAGAAGTAAGAGGGTGACAAAATAGTAAAAGAAAGAAAAAAGAAAAAGAAAGAAAGTGAAGGAGTTTGGTTTGATTTATTTGTTTAATAGTGTATCGACCTTCCTGGGTTATTTAATACCAAAGCCAGCTTTGTAAAAGAACATCAGTGATACTATTTATCCCATGGCAGGAGGGATATGGGGGTTCATGCCTTTTCCAAGGGTATTTGTCTGAAAGTGAATATAATAGTGTGACTTAAGTTTGAACATGCTCTCAACAATGTTGCAGTCAAAAACATTAGCCATTACATTCTGAAGAAGTTGAAGAAGAAAGGTTAAAGGTTTTTGGTCCTTTTGCCCATCCATATTCAACACTCGTGAACAAAGCTTAGGCAGTAACATAGAGATGGCTGAGGTGCCCGTGGTGTAGTCATTATCGTCGTAGGAAATGGACACGGCGACACAAGTTCAAATCCTGGACAAGACTGATTGCATTTCACATAGCACTAATACCCTTGGGGAAGGTATGAATCCAATTATTCTCCCTCCAGCTATGGGTAAATAGTAGGGCAGACTAGGTTCTTCAGCCTTGGTTAGGCAACTAGTCTAGGAGAAGGAAAACTGAATTCAAACCTGTTAAACTCCGCTTAAAAATTGACCTTGTGTCATATCCTGCCCGAACGGAGGGGTTGGTAAATAGTAACATAGAGATGGCTGAGATAGGGGAACAGATACAACACTTTACTTCCAGTCAGAAGGTGATTGATTGCATGGACAATAAAATGCTGAGTCAGATTCAAAGATGCTTCTAAGATTTTTCTTAAAAAAAAAAAAAGAAAAGATGATGCTGGAAATAGCAATTTTGACATTTGTGGAAAGGTTACATCTTTCTTTTTTTGTTTTTTGAAAAAGACAAGAAAATATTCTTTTTTTAGGAAATCAGTTGTTACAAGAATGGAAGAGTTTGTAATGGAATTATATTTTATTTATAGCCTTCTTTGAATCACCTGTCATTTTTGCAGTTGGTTTTCATCAATAAAGCACAGTCAGAATTAGACTATTAACATCACCTGAGGAAACATTAATGAAGTTATTAACCCATCTGACTTCAAAAGAACTCAAAGGCTCTAAGCCAACAAGTCATATCCCATCTCATTTAACTGAGTAACCTCAGAAACTGCTGAACCAAATCATTTTTCTATTAGTACTTAAGTATGGGATTTCAGATCACTGATGTTGAGCAATGATGAGCCTGATCAGTGCTTAAATGAGTGACCATTTTGAAACAACAGGTACTGTAAATAGCCTGTATGCCAGTCACTGCAAAACTTAACAAATAACTCTCTTTAATCTTTCTGCCCAGTAAGCTGGGGCTGTAGAATACACAAATTGCTTCTCAGCAGAGGGGTAAGACTCCCCTCCAAGTGTCCTGGATATGACACTAAATAATCTGATAGTGAGGTTCCAGTTATACTGGAGCTTTGGGAAATGTGGAGTACTCCTTCATTGCCATTGCTCCCAGGTCCACTCTGACCCGGAAAGGTAGAACCTGATAAGGGTTCTATCAACAGGTTAAATAGAACTAAACCATGGTTTCTAGAGTTTACTGTTTTTTGCATTTAAACTACGCATCTATTGCCCAGTTGGCTGGGGCTGTAGAATACACCGATTGCACCTCTGCAGAGGGGTAGGACCAAACTGCGTGCTTATGTGAAACTGAATTGTTTGAAATGTAACTGTTTTTGTCATTGAAACTGTACTTACACTAAACTGAATTGTTTGATATAGAACTGTTTTGACATTTAACTGCATATAAACAAAATCTGTACTAATACTAAACTGAATTGGCTGAATTAGATCTGCTTGCCTAAACTGAATAGCTTCAAATAGAAATATTTTTGACAATTAAACTGTGTACTCATGCTAAACTGAATTGTTTGAAACAGAACTGACTATTTGCATAAAAATGGATTTGGTATTAAACGACCTACAAAGGTTGATATGCCATAAAACCCAACCAACCAACCAACCAACCAACCCTTTTTAATCTTTTAATACAAGTTGAGGTGGGGGGGAGTCTTGTGCAGTCAGCATATTCTAAGCTTTGCTAACTGAGCAAACAAAAAAATAAAAAAGAACGAAAAGAAAATTTGTGGGTCCACTTCTAAAGACCAATGAATACATGACAGAATGATATTTTATTCTTCTAAATTCTAAAAGTGCAAATTGCCCAGTTGGCTGGGGTTGTAGAATACAACGACTGCATCTTTGCAGAGGGGCAAGACTCCCCCAATGAGTGTCCTGATATCTGATACTAAAAAATCTGATGTTAATGTTCCAGTAATGCTGGAGCTTTGGGGAATATGGAGTACCTCTTCATTACCATTACTTCCAGGTTCACTTTGGCCCGGAATGGTAGCACCTGATAAGGTCCTATCTATGGCTCAAATAGAACTAAACTGCGTATTCATGCTGAATAGGATTGTTTGAAATAGAACCGTTTTTGACAGGGAAACTGTACTTATGCTAAACTGAATTGTTTGAATTAGAACCATTTGACAAAACTGAATAGCTTGAAACAGTAATGTTTTTGACTATTAAACTGTGTACTTATGCTCAACTAAATTGTTTGAAATAAAACTGTTTATTTGTAGAAAAGAGGGTTTGTCATTAAATAACCTACAAAGGTTGATATGCCATAAAAAACAAACAAACAAAGTCCAAAAATGACCACTCTTGGCACAGAGTGTGAAAGATTTGTTCAGTGGAATTCTAGTCATTCCAGAATTTAGAATGATAAACTATCTGGTATTAATTTTACTTTATTCGACTAAAAAGGATTAGCACGAGGCTGTTCACCTTGGACAGAGGCTGTAAAAGACTTGCTCAAAGCCTCTGTAGTGATTTGTTCCAATCCAGAATTGTTATGAAACAATGTAGCCGACACCCAACATTCCTTAGTATAAGTAAAAGAGATATAGTGACTGAGAGTATTCCACTTAGCAAAATTAAACTGAAATGAATATGAAAGAAAGAAAGAAAGAAAGAAAGAAAGAAAGAAAGAAAGAAAGAAAAAGAGGGTATGATAGAAAATGTGGGAAGAAAAAAATGAGAGGGAGAAAAAAGAATCAAAGAAAAAAAAATGAAGAAAGGAAGAGAAAGAGTGAGAGAAAAGAATCAGAATAAAAAAAGATAGAATGTCGAAATACAATTTTAACAGAGAAGGAAAAAAGAAAGAAAAAAAAGAAAAGAGAGGAGCAATAAAAAGAAAGAATGAATGGTGGAAAGAGAGACAGAGAGAGAGAGAGAGAGAGAGAGAGAGAGAGAGAGAATAAAAAGAAAAAAGAGTAAAACAGAAAGGCAGTGAAAAGAAAAGTGAATCAAGCTAAGAGAGAGAGAGAGAGAGAGAGAGAGAGAGAGAGAGAGAGAGAGAGAGTGAGAGAGTAAGAGAGTGAGAGAGTAAGAGAGAGGAAATGAGAAAGAAATGAGAAGACAAAAAAAAGGTACAAAACAAACATGAAAAGTGCACTTGATAAACAAATGAAATTCAAGAAGGGAAAAGAAACTAGATTTGGTATGAAGAAGGTAGAGAGAGGGGTAAAAAAAACAAGAGAATGAGAAAGAGAAAGAGAGAGAGAGTGACAGTTATATATATATATATATATATTGAGAGAGAGAGAGAGAGAGAGAGAGACAGCAATCAAGATTAAAAAAGGGAAAATATAATACAAAGAAAAAGAAATAAAGTTGAACTTAAAAGTGATAAACAAGGAAGAAAAGCGTTTTTCAATTGCTGCAAATACAAATAGTTATCAAAAAGTCGTTTGGAAGCTAAATAGGTCTGTATTAGACACATGTACGAGTAAATGAAGTGGCTAGCAAAATGACCAGGAGGTGATCAGCACTTTAGGCTGACCAACTGACTAGCCACTTAAGTCCAGGGAGAACAATTGAATTTGTGCTTAACACTGTGGGCATTGTCTCTGCTAAAACCTTCAATTAGCCATGAATGACTCAGTTGTCAGAACTGGACAGCACGTACAATATTAATAAGGAATAAGGTTGACAATCCTCTTTTGCCTCTCTTTAGAAGAATATCAGTTGGCCAAAAATTATCTGCTTTGAGTTGGATGCTGTTCCAGCATATATACATATATATATATATATATATATATATATATATATATGAGTTCGTCCCTACTTCTCCAGCAGTGTCCTGCATGTCTGACGAACTCATAAGAGATGTACTCTTGTGGACCCCCACACATGGCCGTGCAAAGGCGGGACGACCAGCACAAACATACATTCAGCAGCTATGTGAGGATATGGGATGTTGTCCTGAAGACCTACCTAGGGCGATGAACGATAGGGAGGAGTGGCGAGAGAGGGTCAGGGATATCCGTGCTACCAGCACGATATATATATATATATATATATATATATATATATATATATATATATATAATCAGTTAGACGAACCAGACATGCAGGACACTGCTGGAGAAGCAGGGACGAACTCATGAGAGATATACTCTTATGGAGCCCCACACATGGCCGTGCAAAATCAGGACGACCAGCACGAACATACATTCAGCAGCTATGTGAGGATACGGGATGTTGTCCTGAAGACCTACCCAGGGCGATGAACGATAGGGAGGAGTGGCGAGAGAGGGTCAGGGATATCCGTGCTACCAGCGCGATATGATGATGATGATGATACATAATCACATTGTGTTTTATATACTGAGAAAGTACATATAATAAATAAAGTTGGTGATCTTAGTGGAGGGTGACCCAAAAGGTCCCTTTTTAATAGCTACTACAATGAGGTGTTGGGGAGGGTGATACTCTAGTCCTTTGATTGCTCAATTTTACCCTTGAGCCTTACCTTATAATGCTGAGTGCTAAGCAAGGCGGCATAAAGTACCATTTTTGAGTTTTTGGTATATCTTGACTTGGGATTGAACCCTGATCCTCCGAACCATTGGCAAACACTCTACCAATCCCAAGTCCAGTCATACCAAAGACTCAAAAATGGTACTTGATGCTGGCTTGCTTAGCACTCAGCATTATAAGGTATGTATCAACGGTAAAGTGGAGCAATCCAGGGAATGCAGTAACACCCTCCCCTACTCATCAGTGTTGTAGCTATTGAAAAGGGACAAAGGTTGCCAATTTTACTTATATGTAATAGCTCTATTATATATATATATATATATATATATATATATATATATATATATCTGTCTATCGGATTTTGATTATCCGATAGACAGATGGATGAAGGGATGAATCCTCCCCTTCCCTAAAAAGGGTGACCTCGGATTAGCCAAACACTACCGAGGCATAACACTTACATCCATAGCAGCCAAAATCTACAATGCCCAACTACGAAACTGCATAGAACCCAAAATCGACAACATGCTTAGGAAAAACCAAAATGCCTCCCGAAGAAATATATCCATGACCTCACAAATATTAACCATCCGTAGAATCCTTGAAGGTGTACGGGCAAAAACATACAAGCAACATTACTATTTGTCAACTTTACCAAGGCCTTCGATTCCATTCACAGAGGAAAGATGGAACAAATCCTACTAGCATACAGCCTACCTAAAGAAGCCGTAGCAGCAATAACGATTCTCTATAGAAACACCAAAGTGAAAGTACGATCACCAGATGGAGACGCAGAATACTTCGACATTGTAGCAAGAGTACTACAAGGGGACACGCTAGCTCCATACCTCTTAATCATTTATCTAGACTACGTACTTAGAACAGCGATTGATAAAATCAGAGAGAACAGCTTTGAGCTGACAAAGAAAAGAAGCAGAAGGTACCCCGCAAAAACAATTACCGACGCCGACTACGCCGATGACATAGCAATACTGGCAAATACACCCAACCAAGCCAAAACACTATTGCATAGTTTGGAACGAGCAGCTGCAGGCATAGACCTCTATGTCAATGCACACAAAACGGAATATATGTGCTATTATCAAACAGGTGACATCTCCACACTAGACGGAACCCCTCTTAAACTCGTAGACAAATTCACTTACCAAGGAAGCAGCGTTACACCAACCGAAAAGGACATCGACACAAGGTTAACGAAGGCATGGATAGCTATCAATAGGCTATCGATTATATGGAAATCAAACCTAACCGATAAAATGAAACGCAGTTTCTTCCAGGCAGCGGTCGCATCGATACTGCTATATGGATGCACTACATGGACTCTAACAAAACGGCTGGAGAAGAAGCTAGATGGCAATTGCACAAGAATGCTGCGAGCAATCTTGAACAAGTCCTGGTGGCAACAGCCCACAAGACACCAACTGTACGGCCACCTGCCTCCTATCACGAAAACTATCCAAGTTAGACGAACCAGACATGCAAGACACTGCTAGAGAAGCAGGGACGAACTCATAAGGGATGTACTCTTATGGACCCCCACATATGGCTGAGCAAAAGCAGGATGACCAGCACGAACATACATTCAGCAACTATGTGAGGATATGGGATGTAGTCCAGAAGACCTGCCAGAGGCAATGAACGATAGGGAAAAGTGGTGAGAGAGGGTCGGGGATATCCGTGCTACTAGCACGACATGATGATGATGATATATATATATATATATATAGTCAACAACTCTGTTTGTTTGTTTGTTTGTTTGGGTTTTATGGCATATCAATCTTTGTTGGTTATTTGATGCCAAATCCATTTTTATACAAATAAACAGTTCTTTTTCAAACAATTCAGTTTTGCATAAGTATGTCATTTAAATGTCAAAACAGTTCTATTTCAATCAACTCATTTTAGCATAACTACACAGTTATTTCTATTTGACCCAGAGATAGGATCCTATCTGGTGCTACCACTCAACACCAGAGTGGACCTGAGAGCGATGGTAATGAAGGGGTGCTCCGCATTCCCCAAAGCTCCATCATTACTGGAACCTCACCATCAGATTGTCTAGTATCATATACACAACACTCATCAACGCCTCTTCTTGAGCAGGATGTGATACAAAGTTTATTCTTAAATGGAGTTTAATGAGTTTGAATTCGGAGTTTTTCTTCTCCTAGATTGGTTGCCATACTGAAATTAAAGATTTCAGTCTGCCTTACTATTTACCCAAAGCTGGAATGAGAATAATTGGATGTGTACCTTTCCGAAGTGCTATGTGAAATGTAAATGGCCTTGTCCAAGATTTGAACTTGGTCCACTATGTCCATTTCCTGCAATGATAACCACTACACGACAAATGCCTCAATATATATATATATATATATATATATATATACAAGGGACATCAATAAATAAGGTGAATTTTGCCAAAGGAGTTGGCAATAGGAAAGCACTGTTTACAGTTGCACCTTTTTCAAGGAAATCAATAGAGGAGTTCTTTCATGTCCAAAAGACTGTCAGCATGACCTTCTTTAATGAAACCCAGAATTTTTTTTTACTAAAAAGTCAGTGTATTTCGACTCCATGAACTGTATTTACTACTATGCATGTTTAATCTAATTGCAAACCTTTTTTAACTTGAATATACCACTCTATAAATTTGATTAAAAAATATGACTGCAGACCTTCGTTCAAGCCTGGATCAGTCTATTTGATAAGCTGCCATTTTGAATCGCCTCAAAACAAATGTTTTTGCAAAATTAAAATAATTTTTGCTTAAAACCTATTCCAACCAATGCATGGATGGATAAGGAAAGATGGAGAGAGAGAGAGAGAGACCAAGGAATCCATGCTATTAGCACAACTTAATGATGATGATGATGATGATTTGGGTGATGGTGATGAATTTTGCTTAAAAATCCATCAAAGTCATAACACCATCCAAACACCAGCATAAACTCTGTATAATGATTGGGTCAGAGAATCTATAAATCAAAGATATATATATATATATATATATATATATATATATATATATATATATAAGTAGTAAATAAGTTGTCTCACCATTGTTGAAGGCAACCCGAAGGCTCCCTTTTCAATAGCTACAACAATGAAGTGTTGGGGAGGGCACTACTCATTTCCCAGGATTGCTTCACTTAACCATGATCCATTCCTTATAATGCTGAGTGTTGTGCAAGGAGGCATCAAGTATCATTTTTAAAGTCTTTGCTATAACTTAACCTGGGATTGAACCTTGGTCTCCTGCACTTCGACAATTATGCCAATGGGCCGATATATATATATATATATATAGAGAGAGAGAGAGGGAGAGAGATAAACCCTTAAGATTAATTAAACTAAGTATATATTCAGTTCACAAAAATTATCGCCATTCTATTCGTTGTATTGTTAAATTAGTTTTTGTAATAAATTTAATTGCATTCTAATGATATAGTGACATATAGTGACTACCATTTCTTAGCAAAAGAAAGCCATTTTCTTGATTCAGTAAGAGCACCTGTGGGAATGCCTGTGACTCTTCAATCCAATGAAAACCCAATAGCATAAAAAATAACGATAAGAATAAAATTAACACAAAATTAAATAAATACAAAAAATAACAATCTCCAAGAAGGCCTCTGACCAGAAAAGATTAGCTTCCTGGCACCAAAAAGAAACTCTTTTTCAGATCCATTTACACACCTTGATTCGGTTGACAGCTATTTTTCTGGCTTTGGGAAGAACATTCGTCTCCTTGAAATAGTTGTAAACTTGAGAATAAAAGTTGGATTTGATAGTATCCCTGTTCCATTTTCCGTCATTCATTTCATTTCAGCCTGAACCACCATCGAAAGAAGATAATAAGTCAATGGGGATAAGGAGAAAAAGTAAGTCACCGAATTTATAGTCTTTTCCTACACACACCCGAAATTTCCTACACCCCATAAGCCAATCATATCCTCACAAACCCAATTGCATGTGTGGCAAAAGAATTAGCTGTCCACCACATTAATATTGCCTTGTACACTCTCATATGACTTTTCAAACTTGATGTATGTCCACAAACTTTGTCACAGAATTGGCATGAGTTAACGATAGGTTGCTGCAGAAGCACAGTTGAAAATAAAACTAACAGTTCTCTGTCATAAAATCTTATGACAGGCAAGTCCGGCTTTGGACAATTAAACTCTATCACAGATTTTAAATATATATATATATATATATATATATATATATATATATATTGTTTATATTTGTACATTTTTTCAAAATATTGAATACCTATATCAACAGCCCAATCAGCTGGGGCTGTAGAATACAACGATTGCATCTTTGCAGAGGGGTAAGACCCCACCCCTGTACGAGTGTCCTGTATATGACACTAAACAATCTCATGATGAGGCTCCAGTAATGCTGGAGCTTTGGAGAATGTGGAGTACCCCTTCATTGCCATCGGTCCCAGGGCCACTCTGACTCGTAGTGGTAGGACCTGATAGGGTCCTATTTATGGGTCAAATAGAACTGTTTGACATTTAAACAAAGTGAAAACGAATAACTTCTGCTAAATTGCATTGTTAGTAATAGAATTGTTTGACTCTTTAACTGTGTGTTAACAAATGACTGATGTTTAATTGAATTGTTAGTGATATATAGAAATACTTGGATCCGTTTAACCGTGTGCAAAAGAATAAGCTTAGGCTCATTTAAAAACTTTATCAACAAAATGTGTTTACAAATCATATGTATGTAATACATATATGTAAAGAAAATTTGACATTAAATAACCTACAATGGTTGATATGTCCTAAAACCAAACCAAACTATATGTCAACTAGCCCACAAAATGAAATCGCTATAAGAGGTTATTTTTAACCAAAATATATGAAATAAAAAAAAAACCTTTTTTCGAAACCTTTTTTCAACTTGGCTTTCTTCTTTTTTTTCTAACTTTTTTATATCATATGATGCATACACAAAATTTCTGAACTAGTACATATCAGTGACAACTCTACTTATTGCAATTTATAAGATTGCGGTTGGCTCGGAATTAGATTTTTAAAAAAGTCAATGATTCATTTATGATTCTAACTGGTTAAAAATGTATTTTTAACAGAGAAAATATTTCGTAAGTTATTTCAGATTTTGATCCTTCAAATTTTTTGTAGCAAGTCAAATATTCTCGTCCATGATTCTCAAAGAAATTTAAAAATGAGTGGGTAAGTGCCAATAAGTCTGAAAATGCAAAAATACTGATACAAAAATTACTGAATCTCAAGTCGATTAAAAAAAAATGGAAATCAATTTATTTCCCATACGCTCCCTCCCCTTCCAGGGTGGAGTACTCTGGCTACCCCACGTTTAATGCAAAGCTCTTCTGACGAACTGAGCATTCCGGTATCCTATAGTGTAAAATGCAAACAAACGAAAGTAGATGTAAAATGCGTTAAATTCCTAAGCTGACTTAGATCGTCGAAATGGCTGATTTGCAAGTCCTACGTGTCTAGCCACACTGAAGAGTGGTGAGACAATGAAACAGTCTGTCTGTGGATGACAATATATATATATATATATATATATATATATATATATATATAGGAGTTATCTTATGTACATTCTCTCTATGTATAACACAAAGTGATTATATATCTATATATCTATCTATCAATCAATCTATATATATATATATATAGTAACTCTATTTTATAAATAATTCTTTGCATTAATTCTTGACTAAATCCTTTTAATGCATTTCTATAGTAAAAAATTAATATCTTTTTACATATAATAGTCCTATATTTCAGTCATGTTCATTATTGGTCAGTTGGTCAGCCTGTGGTGGCAATCACATGGTCATTTTGCTGGCCTCTTCATTTACTCATACATGGAGCAAAAACTGACCTCTTTTCATATGACCTATTGAAAACAATTTAATATTCGGGAAGCAGAGGATTGTCCAATTTCTTCTCTGCATATGCACTTTAATTTTTTTCTTCTTTCTGTTTAACAGTCAGCAATTTTTTTCCTCTTTCAGAAAGATTGGGTAAATTAGTGCAGAAAATGATTAAGGCGAAGCAAGAAATTGGATAAGTATTGGGAAAGTCAGTGAGATGTAGTAAAAAGCCTGCCTATGTTCAAACACTGTCAGCATATCAAAAGTTTTTCATTTTTTACTGACCTATACTCAAAAGATTATTCTCTCTCTCTCTCTCTATATATATATATATATATATATAGATAAATATTGTTGTTGTTGGTTGTGGTGACCGTAGTCGAAGGTTACCAGAAGGCTTCCTTTTCAATAGCTACTACATCAAGGTGTAGGGGAGGGTGCTACTCCTTCCCTTGAATATATATATATATATATATATATATATATATATATATATATATATATAAGATAATCTGTGGTACCCTATATCATCATTATTATTCAAATATTATCAATGATACTCCGATACTATCATTATTATTATCATATTATGATTATGTATGATACCCCAATTATCATTATTATAATTATTCCTTGAGATCTTTTCACATCAGCATTAGCTGATAGTCTTTCACTAGAAAGTGACATCAAGTCTCCTCAAGTTTCCAGGACTCTTCTTACTAATCTGGCTGATTTCTGTAGTGTAGTAGTTTGGATGGTCATCACTCGTTCTCTTATTTCTAAGTCCTTCAGTCCCTTTGATACTAATTACCATTAGTATAAACGTTACTTTTTTCAATTCCCCAGCAAGGTCGAAGTATTTATCCTTCTTTTCACTCTCTTTCAATTTTACTCTGTGGTCACCAGGGACAGCAAAGTCCACAATTTTGCAAGTTCTTTTTTTTTATGATTATTATAAGGTCTGGTTGTCTGGCCATGATAAGTTGATCTGTTTCTGTGTCAAGCTTTTCGTTTGTGTTCCGGTGGTACGTTCATATAGTTCATATAGTTGTACAGATGCAACAATAGCTATGAAGATACCACTATGTTATTGTTACTATTCTATACTGGATTGGGATAATGGTTAGAGTGTTGGCCAATGGCCCGGGAGACCTGGGTTCAATCCCAGGTCGAGTCATACCAAAGACTCAGAAATGGTACTTGATGCTACCTTGCTTAACACTTAACATGATAAGGTAAGGATCAAGGGGAAAGTGAAGCAATCAAGGGAAAGGAGTAGAGCCCTCCTCTACACCTTGGTGTAGTAGCTATCAAAAAGGGAGCCTTCAGGTTACCCTAGACTACGGTCGCCAACTTTACTTACTTTATATATATATATATATCTGTAAGTATATCTATATGTATATCTGTATATATATATACGTATATACATATATATATATATATATATATATATATATATATATACATGTATATATATATGTATTGATATATATGCATATGCATATCGGTATGAATACATATATATATATATGTATACTTGTATGTATATATATGTATGCATATATATATATATATATATCAATCTATATGTATGCATATATATATATATATATATATATATATATTATCTCAGCATGTTTTGTTGAAGACCATGGAGTACGTATTTTCTTTTTAGGATCGTTAACGGAAGACGTTCAAGTCTTCTTATTATTTTCCTTATGTCTGGTCGAGGTGGTGAAGAAAGAGCCCCATGCTGGTCTAAGCGCTTTTGACCATTTCGTTGGTCGTCCCCAGGAGTTGAATTTGATTGTCGCTGTGAGTTTTTGTATTTATTTGGAACGTGTTCCTGCACATAATATCCAGAGATCAGTGGGCTACAATAAGTGAATCTGAGTAAATAACAACTTTTTGATGAGAAACTTTTTGACCAAAAATATGAATATTTATATCATTAAGTTTGACATATCAAAACGGGAATACAGAGAATACATTTAGTAAACTTATAAATCGTTCTTCCATGTCTAAAATCAATATCCAGTTTTCAGCATTCACAGACAGTCACATGACAAAATTTCAAAAACAAAATGGCTGCCACCTATCTGGCATTTCATTGTAAATGGAGGATATATTTTGACATATTAAAACGGGAATACAGAGAATAAATTTTGTAAACTTATAAATCGTTCTTCTATGTCTAAAATCAATTTCCACATTTCAGCATTCACAGTCACAGGGCAAAATTTCAAATACAAAATGGTCGCCACTTATCTAATATTTTATAATTTTGTTGAGGCTATAGATGAGTGACTTGATACTATCCTTTTGTAGGATCAAGATATGGAAGCAGCGTGGATAACTCTCCGGGATACCGTATATAGCACAGCTAAAGAATGTTTAGGACCATTTACCAGAAGACACAGAGACTGGTTTGATGAGAACCATTCCGAGATCATGGACCTCATAGGGAAAAAGCGTGCTGCCTACCTGGCGCACCTCCATAACCCTCTGTGTACTACCAAGAAAGACACTCTAAGGAGCATCAGCAGCACCATTCAGCTCAAGCTGCGCGAAATGCAAGATTTCTAGCTGACCGCAGACAAGAATGATAGGAAAAACTTTTACGGCAGTCTGAAGGAGGTCTACGATTCCACCATTGCCGGCTTTTCTCCGCTTCTGAGTGCAAATGGAACCAAGCTCATATCAGAGAAGAACAAGGTCCTGGAGAGATGGGTTGAGCATTTCGATGGTTTACCAAACAGGACATCTTCTATCAATGACAAGGCCATTGAACGACTGCTGCAAATCCCAGTGAATAAGTCACTCGATGTCACTCCAGCCCTGGAGGAAGTTCAAATAGCTAACCGCCAGCTATCCAGCGGCAAAGCACTCAGATCTGACTCATTCCAGTGGTAATCTATAATGAGGTTGGATCAGCGTTGACGGGTGAACTTCTGACCCTCATTCAGCTCATATGGGTGAGAGAGCAACTACCGCAGGACTTCAAGGACGCTTTCATCATCCATATTTACAAACGGAAAGGGAACTGACAGGCATGCGATAATCACCGTGGAATCTCCTTACTTTCAATTTCGAGCAAGATGCTAGCTAGAGTCCTTCTAAATCGCCTCAACAACCATCCTGAACATGGACTCTTACAGAAGAGTCAATGCGGCTTCCGTAAGGAACGTGGAACTGTTGACATAGTATTTGCTGCAAGACAGCTATAAGAGAAGTGCCAGGAACAGAACAGCGACTTCTACTCGACTTATGTTGATCTGACCAAGGCATTTGACACGGTTAGCCGAGACGGCCTTTGGAGAGTCATGGCAAAATACGCCCCCCAAAAATTCACCACGAGCATTAGACAATTTCATAACGGCATGTACGCGAGGGTGCAAAATAACGGAGGAAGGTCCGTAGCCTGTGGAGTTTAAAGGGTTTTTATGAAGGTCAGTGGCTAAGGGCAAGACTGTGTTGCCGTAAGATATCTGACTCCATATTTTGGTTATATTATTTTACCCCACGTTGACTGGCCGGCGCAATGCCTTGTCCAAAGAAAGTCCAAAAGAAATATACAAAAAGAAAAGATAGAAACAGATAAGAGACGAAAACTTTTCTTCCATACTTTCCTTTATTTACTTGTTGAATGGACGAACCAACGCTACGTCCCAAAACGTAGTGTGGTGTCCAAAACACCAGACAGTAAAATCGGTGTTGTCGGTTCGACGTCACTACCCGAAATAGAGGTCGGTTCACAGAAAATCTGAGTATTTATCTCTCTACACCGGCTCCAAATTCGCTACTCCAAAATCCTTCTAATTTTGGCGCGACCGCTTCCCATTGGCTACTTTACTTTTTATTATTTTTCTTTTTTCTGATTTTTAACCGGATGGATGCGTGGAACCTTATGCGTGGCGACGCGTTTATACATTTTGTATCTGGCAGCCGACGAGTCAATATCCGGTTGGGAGTTTTACTGTTAATTCCTAAATCCCCACAAGCCTTTCCCATCACAAATGGATTTAATGCATAGATGTGTCATGCCCCTCCACTCTTTTCAGTGTCATGTTTTCTGCAATGCAGTTTGATGCATTTAGTGGCTCAGATAATGGAATCGACATTTGATGCCGGGTTGACGGTTCTGTCTTCAACACCAGAAGGCTTCAAGCAAAGACCAAGGTGAAGACTGATATCGTCAACGAGTTTCTGTTCGTCGACGACTATGCACTGAACGGTACTACCAAAGCCAACATGTAAAACAGTGTTGAAAAGTTCTCAAAAGCCTGTGACAATTTCAGCGTTACCATCAGCACAAAAAAAGACAGAAGTGATGCATCAGCCAGCGCCTGGAAATCTATACGTCGGGCCCAACATCGCCATCAAGGGACCACGATTGAAGGTGGAAGAAACGTTCACCTACCTCGCCATTACCCTTTCTAAGTCTGTCGTCATGGATGACAAGGTGAACACTAGACTTGCAAAAGCGAATGCAGCCTTTGGCCGATTCAACAGAAATGTGTGGAATTGGAGATGTATCTTGGAGGCAACCAAAATCAAGTTTATATCGTGCTGTCGATCTTACTACCCTCTTTAATGGCTCTAAAACGTGAACAACTTATCAACTGTAAATAAAAAAGCTAAACCACTTTCACAAGACAAGTTCTAGGAAGATTCTCAACATAGCATGGCAAAAACACATCCCTGACACCCAAATTTGAACTCGGGCTTCTCTTCCCAGCATCTACACCCTCCTGCTGCAATCACAGCTTCGTTGGGCTGGTCATGTTGTCCGCATGAAAGATCACCACCTTCCGAAGTAACTGCTCTACGGCTAACTATCTCAGGGCAAGCACTCCCAAGGAGGCCGGAAAAGACACACTGAAGTTTGCTCCTAATTTCCTGGAATCAATGGCGCAGGACAGAGACAAGTGGCGTGAAGTTGTCAAACGTGGAGCGAAAGTCTGTGAAACCAGGAGAAACGCAGCAACTGAGCTGCACAGGAAACTTAGAAAAGGCACTGCCACATCAGCCACTGCCGCCACCATTCCTTGTTCTCACTGCCCAATACTCTTCCGCGCACAGATTGGTCTCATTAGCCATCTATAAACTCATGGATGCCTTCTTCAATCATAAGATTGATCAGATGGTCCTCATCGATTATGATGGACAAAGAAGAAAGAGATTTTATCATAAATGGAGGATTCATTTTTTCCCCAAAATTTAACATTAAATAACTATCTCTATCAGATAGGAAACTGTTTATTTCATTGAAGTAAAAGTAAAGTTAGCAACCGTAGTCGTGAGCGACCAGAAGGCTCCCTTTTCAATAGCTGCTACATCGAGGTGTAGGGGAGGGAGCTACTCCTTTCCCTGGATTGCTCCACTTTACCCGCGATACGTACCTTATAATACCGAGTGTTAAGCAAGGAGGTATCAAGTACCATTTTAAAAGTCTTTGGTATGACACGAACTTGGATTGAACCCCGGTTACCCAGACTATTGGCGAACACTCTATCCACTGGGCCAATGAGCCGGTATTAATTCAACAATTTTGCACTCCAAAAATAAGTACACTCCTTTGTCTCTGTTCATGCAATTTCATTTTTGGTTATAGTTGACTAGAAATAATAAAATCCTGGCATCTTTTAGTAAAAAACATTTGTAGAGGAAACTAGTGTACTTATTATAACGTTGGATGTCTATAAATTGATGTTGCTAACTTAGCAAATGTTTCAGCATTGCTTCAGAGATTTGGTTGTTTTAACGCTTAACAGCTAGAAAATGATACCAAGGAATCAGGTTCAAATTCTGGCCGGGGCATTTTCTATTCCCTTTGTACTAAAATCCTTGGCATCCTTCACTTCTCCTCCCCTTCCCCAGTCATAGGTGAATAAACTAGCTGGATTGATTTCATTTTGGTTTCTTTGTTTAATGGCATATCAACCTTCATGAATTATTTAATGCCAAAGCCATCCTTCCAGAAGAATTGTAGTGGTGCTATTCAACCCGTAGCAGAGAAGGTAATGGAATTATTATCTATTCCTGATGTATTAGTCTGAAAGTGAATATATATATATTTACCCAACTTTGTATAAGCAGGATGTGACACAAGGTCACTTTTTAAGTAGGGTTCAATAGGTTTGAATTCATAGATTTCCTTTTCCTTGACTGGTTGCCATACTTTGGTAATGCTCACTTGCGTATTAAAAGAAGAAATAATAGACAGATAACTTAACAAAAAACATAAGTATTTCATTCAACAGACATTAATACATTAACAGGAAATAAGACAAATGAAAGATTGTTTCTATCCATAATACTACAGCCGTGCTTGTCTATTCGGTAAGATCCCCACCCCCATAACGAGAGTCCTGGATATGATGCTAAACAATCTGATGGTAAGGTTCCAGTTATCCAGGAGTTTGGGGGAGTGCAGAGTACCCCTTCATTGCTATCCCTCCCAGGTCTACTCTGGCCCTGATAGGGTCCTATCTATTGGTCAAATAGATCTAAATTATGTTCTCATGCAAAACTGAATTGCTTAAAATAGAACTGTTTTTGACATTTAAACTGCATATTTCTGCTAAACTGAACTGTTTGAAAAAGAACTGTTTTTGACATTGAAACTGTGTACTTATGCTAAACTGAATTGTTTGAAATAGACCTGTTTTTTGACATTGAAACTGTAAACCTATGCTAAACTAAATTGTTTAAAATGGAACTGTTTATATAAATAAGAATGGATTTGGCATTAATAACCGACAATGATTGATGTGCCATAAAACCAAATCAAACCAATAGTCTTGCCTAGAACCATAACAGAATTGCTTTGGAATAACAGTACACAGGCTACGTTATGACTAAAGTCTTTTTTCTCTCTGACGTCTGTCTCTCAAAAAAGTCCTCTACTGATATCCTTTTGACTTATGTCCACCTGAATAGCACTGTACCTCTATTTATACTATCAGGAAATTTGCCATGTTCATTTACTGGCAATCAGTGTTCAAACACTAGTGTCTCACTTTATCCTTATATGATGCATTCCAAGACTAAAGTAAGAGAGCATAGTCTGCCCTACTATTCACCAATAGCTTGAAGGCAAATAAATATTCAATATATATATGTATAAATTTGCCCTCAAATAATACAAATAATATAATACTAATTATATTGTCCCAAGTAATTCTATCTGATGCTTATAATTTGCTCATAATTATATAGGCTAAAGTCTCCTTATTTAATACCAATATTTTGCCCTGTATTTTACGGTTTCAAGTAACTATTTTTATTCAATAATAATCTTTTGTTTGCTCACAATTAAATAGCTAAAAGTATTCCTATTTAATATTAATATTTTACCCACTATTATATGGCTTCAAGTAACTGTTTCTATTTAATGATAGTCTCCTCTGTGGGAATGTATAATTATTTCACTCATTAGGGCAGCTCTAAGCCAAGTGTCAATTTTCAAGCTTGGTGATGGCCTGATTGTGAGTTATCAGGAATTAAGGTAAATGATACAGACAAAATAGGATTATTATACAATAATCTCATAATGTCAGCAACTTATTTGATTATTAATCAGAGATGTTATATAAAAAGAAAAAGAAAAAATCAACAATAACAACATGCAATTTTTACAGCTGAGCATCGTAAATAAATGATAACTGTAGATCAATACTTGTCAGATTCAGTGATAGAATCTAATAGAAAGATGATGTCATAGGCAGAAGGATGCTTTAACACTATAAAACATTATAAACTAATCAGAAGACAATAAGATGGTTGAGAAGAACCAATTCTCTTATGAAATTAGCAGTAATTATCAACTCAAAGAAAACGCAGTTTGATTAGATATTGGTTAGCTTTGGCATTGGGCCATATTTTAAGAGTGCTGAACATTCCGGTGGTCAGTATTCAAAACCAGTTAAAAAAAATCCTGGAGTCTGAGTGCTGAATTTTTAAGAAGGCGACCCGGCTCTTTCCACTAAGAGGTGGCACATAACACAATCTTCTTGTTCTATATCTCACAAAGGAATATGTACCTTGACAAGCTTGAAGATGCAAGCAGCTAACTGAATTCAAACTGAAAGATTTTAAAATCACTGAGGCCTTTGGTTATCATCTTAAGATATGGAATCAGTGACCCCATTACAAACCTTGATGAGGCAGTTTAGATTTCATTTCGCACTAAATTCAATAAAAATGTCTCTGGTTCTAAAGAATTTTGTCAAGTTAATCTCATCTTTTTTTTATAATCTTTGTTCTTGATAACAAAATATATTTTGATGATATTTTAGTTTTCATGCATAGTTTTGTTTCTCAGGTATCTTGCTTTTTCTAACATATAATCTTGACAAAATCAACTTAGTCAATATTAAACTGAAGCCCTTAAAAATCTATCAGAAAATCCTTAATCAAAAAATTATTTTTCTAAGTTGCACTTCTTTTGTTTGTCTATAATGATCAGTTGTTTGCTGACAGTGATATTGGATTTTGTCATTCACCTTTGCACGGCCTCACATACATATCAATTTAGACAGAAATCTGAATTGGTTTTTCTAGTTTTATATCAAGTGATAGTGTGTTACCTCAACAAAGATGTTCAGCTATGGTTCTTCATTTTGTATGAGGCTTAGAACTTTTTAAACGACCTATATATATATATATACACACACACACACACACGCATATATATATATATATATAGGTTCTTATGAAGTTATGATGTTTGGTTTGATTCTATTTTATTTAATGTTGGAGGTAATTAATGCCAAATCCAGTTTATACATATATATTAAATAAATATGTATAAACTGGATTTGGCATTAAATTGGAGGTGCCCGTGGTGTAATGGTTATCGTTATAGGAAATGGATACGGCGACACGAGTTCAAGTCCTGGACGAGACTTATGGCATTTCACATAGCACTAATACTCTTGGGAAAGGTATGAATCCAATTATTCTCCCTCCAGCTATGGGTAAATAGTAGGGCAGACTAGGTTCTTCAGCCTTGGTGGGGCAACTAGTCTAGGAGAAGGAAAACTCTGAATTCAGACCTGTTAAACTCAGCTTAAAAATTGACCTTGAGTCATATCCTCCCTGAGCAGAGGGGTTGGTAAATATGATATGTATTAAATATATATGTGATTTTTAAACATATTTTGTAGATAACAATCGGAAATGAACCTGAGTTCTTTTTTGTACTCAGTTAAAGGGTTTCAAGTATTGCTATATGACAGTCACAATTTAACATCAGTCATTTCTTTGCACACACAGTTTGTTCTATTTGACCTATAGATAAAACCCTATCTGGTGCTACTACTCCGAGTCAGAGTTGAGTTGGGAGCAATGACAATGAAGGGGTACTCCACATTCCCCAAGTCTCTAAGGCTGGAGCTGCACCATCAGATGGTTTAGTGTCATGTCCAGGACACTTGTTGAGGTGGGTATTACCCCTCTGCAAAGATACAGTCGGTGTATTCTACTGCCCCTGTTGATTAGGTTTTACTTAAAGCTATATATATATATATATATATATATATATATATATATATATATTCTAATCTTAGTATCTAATCTATAATTCTGTTGGTGGGAAAAAAAGAACAGATTGTACAATTTGCAAATTCTACAAAATGATATCTGGGAAAGAATCTAGTAAAAATAGAAAAGACAAAAAACACACATGCTACTTGAAAATAGTCAAGCAGCATGTATGTCTAGTCAAAAGAAAAAAACACAGACAGAATTACCTAAGCTAAAACATAATAAAATGTTCAATATTGGCCAAAACAATCCTGAAGAGCCGTTTGGTGAAGCCTAGGTAGACTCGCTCTTTTCATTATTTATATATATATAAAAGGAAGACTTAAATATGATTTATTCAAAATAGCACACACAGATACACACAATAACACAAGTACTTATAAAATGACTGATTGTTATCCACTTCAAGCACCAATACACACATGCGTACACATATGCGCATATACGCAATTATGAAGATACCAATAAATGCACAGAAAATATTCCAGATATATACATAACCCACCACACACAGCCACATGCACATTTTCACTCACACACACACACACACACACACACACATATATATATATATACATATATAGATAGTCGGCGACCTTAGTTGAGGGCAACCTGAAGGATCCCTTTTCAATAGCTACTATACTGAGGTGTATGGGAGGGTGCTACTCTATTACCTGGATTGCTCCACTTTACCTTTGATCCTTACATTATAGTACTGTGTACTAAACAAGGTGGCACCAAGTACCATTTTTTGAGTCAATCTGCGATTGAACCCCAGTCTCTCAGGCCATTGGTGAACACTCTACTTACAAGGTTATTGAGTCAGTTGGTAATTATGTTATTTTCACTGCTGTAGTATAATACCAAATAATATATGTTTTGATTATATAAAAAGTAAAGTTGATGACCTTTGTCGAGGGTGACACAAAGGTTCCTTTTTCAATAGCTACTACACCGAGGTGTATGGGAGGATGCTACTCCATTCCCTTGATTGCTCCACTACCCTTTATCCTTACATTATAGTGCTGAGTGCTAAGCAAGGTGGCATCATATACCATTTTTTTGAGTCTTTGGTATGATTCGAACTAGGATTGAACCCCGATCTACCAGACCATTGGCGATACATATATTCACTTATCAATACACAGAAAATAATCTCCAAATGCACACTAATATGGAATCAGTACAAACAAATATGCATAAACATATGTATTTATAAACATCTGGAAAATAATCTTTTAATACACATTGCCACACGCACATACACACTCAGATACATGTAGAGATATTTTCCCAGAGCATCCATGAAAGCCCTCTGTAAAATGCAGCTACCGCTGTGTACACATCTAAGAAACCTAAAGATATGTTTCAAAGCCCTTGAGTATCATCCATGTAAACATAATATTTACTAAAGACTGGTTAAACAATTTTGCAGATGGCGACAAACGGGGCCGATCATTTTTGTTTTTTGTTCTTAAAGATATTTTCCAAGGATCTCCCCCCAACCACCAACCCCCCAAAAAGAAGAAAAAAGTCTCCTTGTGGTTATTTTGAGCTAAGTAGACAAGGAATGATGAAATTCATTGTTGAATAATTGCAAAATGGCTACTTTACTCGCTCCTGTTAGTTTAAACAACATGCTGGAAGCAAAAACCATCTCACTCCAATATGCACCCTGAAAAAACGTTTTCTTTGAAGAGAATTCCGAAAGTAAATAAAGGATAAAAAAAACAAAACAAAAAAAAACAAAGTCATTGTTGTTGCTGGATCTCGGACAGAATTCTAAATCCTGTGGAGGGTGACATTAAATGTATAGCTCCCACAAACATTCATAAATTAAGTGTGATTGACAGAGGACAACACAAACGACAATTATGAAAGGGTTTAAACATATATTCCTTTATGACAAAAAAGAAAATGAGGGCAAGTCAATACTAAGTAGCAAGTGGATGTTAGTGTGTGTTGTTCGAACATATCTCTGTGTATGTATGTTCGTTTTAAGAACAGGAGGTTAAAAGCAACAAGTCCTGCTTACATATAAATACGTGTGTGTATGTACACATGTAAAACTAAAAAGTACATTGCACTGGAGTATGTGTCTGAATGCATGTGTCTGTATGTGTGTGGCAATGTCAAAGTCCAGGAAAAATTTGGTAGTTTGAATGATAGTCAGCTAATATTGTTATGGCTAATGTGTTTTCTATAGCTCTTAGTTCTCCCATGTTTTAGCTGTATGCCTAAAACTGTTGAGTTGTCTGGAGCTGTGGGTCACTCACTGGGGAGAGCTGAGAGTGAGAGAGAAAACTCTCAAGCTGAGAGCGTTAGAGAGAGAGAGAAACTGTCAGAAGCATGAAATATATACACGTTCCCTCATCATGAGACCAGCTCATTGTTGCTTTAATTCTTTATATGAACCTTTTGAATCGCTTCGTTCTCCAGATTATGCTGTAACTACCTACTCTGGCTAACTAACATGGGCCTACCTGGCGTTTGCATCATGTGGGTGTTATCAAGCTGAATCCTTTGGTCAAAGGGGACCATTTCTGCAAACAATGCTTGGTTTGCAGATGGGATCGAACATCTTTTGCAAGGGATGCACATGAGTCTTGATTCATATGTCGTCTCCGACTATAAAATGAAAGCTGTCAAGCAGAGAGATAAAGAGAGAGAGAGAGAGAGAGAGAGAGAGAGACTGTCAGAAGTGTGAAATATATATAGGTTCCCTTATCCTGTGACCAGCTCCAAACGAAAGATTTATTTTTGTGCAGGGCAAATTCAAAACTTGCAGATGTAGATGAAAGCATAGGTACATGACTATGCTGTCCTAACAGCTGACATTTCTGACAGGTACTACCACTCTGGTTTGGTTTCTTTGGTGTTTTATATCTTGAATTGAGTTCTATATCTCAAATTGTGTTTTATGTCTAAAATTATGTTCTATGTCTCAAATTGTGTTCTATGTCTCAAAGTGTGTACTTTGTCTCAAATTGTGTTCTATGTCTCAAATTGTGTACTTTGTCTCTAATTGTTTTATGTCTCAAATTATGTTCTATGTCTCAAGTTGTGTTTTATGTCTCAAATTGTGAACTTTGTCTCAAATTGTGTTTTATGTCTCAAATTATATTCTATGTCGCAAATTGTGTTCTATGTCTCAAAATGTGTACTTTGTCTCAAATTGTGTTTTATGTCTCAAATTATGTTCTATATCTCAAATTGTGTTCTATGTCTCAAATTGTGTATTTTGTCTAAAACTGTTTTATGTCTCAAATTATGTTCTATATCTCAAATTGTGTTCTATGTCTCAAATTGTGTATTTTGTCTCAAATTGTGTTTTATGTCTCAAATTATGTTCTATATCTCAAATTGTGTTCTATGTCTCAAATTGTGTATTTTGTCTAAAACTGTTTTATGTCTCAAATTATGTTCTATATCTCAAATTGTGTTCTATGTCTCAAATTGTGTATTTTGTCTCAAATTGTGTTTTATGTCTCAAATTATATTCTATGTCTCAAATTGGGTTCTATGTCTCAAAATGTGTACTTTGTCTCAAATTGTGTTTTATGTTTAAAATTATGTTCTATATCTCAAATTGTGTTGTATGCCTCAAATTGTGTATTTTGTCTCAAATTGTGTTTTATATCTCAGATTATGTTCTATATCTCAAACTGTGTTCTATGTCTCAAATTGTGTATTTTGTCTCAAATTATATTCTATGTTTCAAATTGTGTTCTATGTCTCAAATTGTGTATTTTGTCTCAAATTGTGTTTTATGTCTCAAATTATGTTCTATGTCTCAAATTGTGTATTTTGTCTCAAATTGTGTATTTTGTCTCATATTGTGTTGGTTTAAAACCTACCACCCGAAGACAGAATAGATGTGGAAGTAATAGCTATGAAGGGCTACTCATCACTTTAAATGCATTTTAATATAAACATACAAGACCCACACATTTATAAACACATACATACATTTACTTATAAATATACAGTTAACAATCATTAAATGCATACTGATACAAACATACATATATAAATATATACATATACACACACATATATACACGTAAAGATTTATTTACACATACACAGAAAATAATCTTTAATGCACATTGATACAGACGCACATATACACACGTACATACACATAGGCACATTTAGTTGTAAATACTCTGTGAATAATCCTAACTGTACTCTGTACAAACACATTTACACATATACATATACACATATCTAACTAGAAATTATGTTGTATATATCCACTTTATTTCTCATTGTCTCCATTTTAAAACCTGTTCTTACAATGTCTGCATGTCCTCAAGCTTTCACTTTGGTGAGGAAAAGAAATCTCTTTATCAAATTTCCATAATACTAGAGTTAACACTTGCTTCTGAACCAGTGGCCTGACAGGAACCAAAGCTAAATTCTGCCCAGCTGAGAGGAACATGCCTTCATACGATATATCTAGAGCAAGACAACTCATAGAGAGAGAGAGGGAGAGAGAGAGAAAGAGAGAGAGAGAAAGATTAAAAGATAAATAAGTAAGTAAAGTTGGTGACTGTAGTTGAGGGCGACCGTAGTCAAGGGTGACCAGAAGGCTCCCTTTTCAATAGCTACTACACAGAGATGTAGGAGAAAGCGCTACTCCTTTCCCTGGATTGCTCCACTTTACTCTTGATACTTACCTTATATTGCTGAGTGTTAAGCAAGAATGTATCAAGTACCATTTTCAAGTCTTTGATATGACGCAACCTGGGATTGAACCCAGGTCTCCCGGTCCATTAGTGAACACTCTACCCGTTAGGCCAATGAGCCGAGTCATCGATGACAGAACGATCAACCACTACAATGCTACAACAGCTGCAACACTAGTAGCAGTGACGCCACCGAGGATGTGAGACACGCGAAATAACCTCACTAAAATATTCTTAGTTGTCTTATAAATTATATTTGTCTTATATATATATATATATATATCATCACAATCATAATCATCATCATCATCATCAAAGTGAACCAAGAGCATGGATCCCTTTGACTCCCTCTCACCATCTATCCCTATCTGCCATTGCTCTTAGAAAGTTCTCTTGACAGCAGTAAAATAAAGTAAGAAACCCTGTCTGCTAAAACAAAAAGCATTGCTTGACTATGTTGAGGCTGCCATTTATGTTGCCCATATAGTAAAGAAAATATCAGGTTGTTCTCAGTTAAAAATAAACTATCATCGTCATCGTCATCGTCATCGTCATCATGGCATCCCAATAGCATGGATTCCTTTGATTCTCTCTCACTATCTGTCCCTTTCTCTTAGTAAGTCATCTAGATGGCATCCAATGTCTGCACAGAGGTGATGAATATAAGTTTTTGCTGATCAGCCAACACTCTTATATACATGCATGTCAAAAATAGCTCTTGGTAGCCCAGCTGAAGCCGGGGGCCATACGGCCTCAAGTCTGCCTTTGCAGGACAGGGCCCACTGGCAAACCAGCGAGGCAACTGTAAACTGGTAGTGTCACTTTGTTAAAATGAACTCAAATAAAATTCATCCAGCCACCACATAAGTTTGACCTTATATTTATACCAAAGTCAACAAAAGAAATAAAGGGGGTGTCCTCGTGGTGTAATGATTAAAGCGATGGACTGCGGAGTCGTAGTAAGTACTCCAGTCACGCTATTACGTTCACTTTCAGCAAATACCTTTGGGAAAGGTATGAACCTCCTTATCCTCCCTGCTATGGGTTAGATAGTACCACTACTGTTCTTTTAGGAGAATAGATTTGGCATTAAATAACCTACAAAGGTTGATATGCCATTAAATAAAAAATCCAAACGCAAACCCAAAAGAAATAAAAAATATAGTTGTCCTGCCATATTCTATGAAATCGACTGAGGAAATACTGCAATGGTTGTATCAAAATCAATTAGATTCACAATGGTATTAGTATAGGGTAGGACTTCTTAAACTTTTTACATGATTACTTTTTGTAAGTAAATTTAATTTCCATCAAACCTCCTAAATAAATTAATTGAATATTAAATTGCCAAAAAAAAAAAAAATTAACTTAGTCTTATTGGATGCCTTGATGAGAGGGAGTTGATTTTTTAAATGCTTTCAGTTTGAAGATTAAAATTTTTACAAAACAGAAAAGTTTTTATAACTGAAGTATTGAATCATATAATGACACCTACAGCAACTTGCCCAGTCAGCTGGGGCTGTAGAATACACTAACTGCATCTCTGTAGAGGCTAAAAACCCTATATAAAAACCCTAGGCTAAAAACCCGGGATATAACGCGAAACAATCTGATAGTGTGGTTCCAATAATGCTGGAGCTTTGGGGAATACAGAGTACCCCTTCTTTGCCATCATTCTTAGGTCCAATCTGGCCCAGAGTGGTAGCACCTGATAGGGTCCTATCTATGGGTCAAACAGAATTAAACTGTGTATTTACACTAAACTGAATCTCTTGAAATAAGACTTTTGACACCAACTTTTAACCCATGTCTTTTGTCTCTCTTTTCTTTTTTTTAACTTGTAAGAGTCCATCAAAAACTTATAAAACTTTTTTCTCTTCATTGTGCAATGGCTATCTGAAGAAGCTGGTTTCTCTTATGGGGTTGTCAGCTGAAATAAACTAGTAATAACCAAATGACGGTTTGTTAATTTTTTCAGTTTTATATATATATATATATATATATAGTCATCCACAGACAGATCTGTTTCGTTCTATCAGAACTCATCAGTGTGGCTAGACAGTAGCTTCCCGTAGCTGGGATCGAAACCCAGTTGACTCAAACGCCAAGCCAAAGCTTCTAACCATTCAGCCACGAGGAGACATTAGCTGCAAAGTAAATTTTAAACGGTTATGAATCACAATTACTATTGTTTAAATACATCCGTTCAACGGTTGCCGAGACCTCAATTCATCTACGAAGAGGCTTGCAATGAGTGCTAATGGCAACACGATTACTTCTTCACCAGAGAATTCAACCCCATATATCTATATATATATATATATATATATATGTGTGTGTGTGTATGAAGCTATTCAGAAAGTTCAAAATCTCTCCCAGATTTTAGATTTGCCATACACTTCTCACTTTTGTATGAGCCTCACTTCCACATAAATTAAGACAGAAATCTGAATTAATTTTTCTTGTTTAATAATAAATGCTAATGTTTTGCTGTGATAAAAATATTCTGCTGTGGCTCTTCATATTGGGTGAAACTTATAACTTTTTGAATGACCCTTATATGTGTATATTATTATATATATATATATTAGAGGTGTATTAAAAAAGTACAAAAAATCCTGTGAATAGTTGCTGTATATTATTCTATTATTATCAATAACACCTAACATGCCTTTACTGAAGCCTAACAACGAACTTACACTGTATATAAAAATAGCCCTCGGCTCTATAAATCAGAACATAGTGTATAGTAAGTGTTGTATAGTGGCTCGTACCACATGACTTCCGATATCGCAGAAATATAGAGACACCATGTTTCTAAAGGGGAGACAGAAGCTGAAACAGAGAGACAGCTCTGAAAGGACGTCGGTCATCTGTAAGACCAATTTCAGACGTAATACCAACAGCACAAGCAAGATTTATAATACTAGTTGGACTGTAACACTTGAGTTAATAAACAATTAACTTTATTTTCGCTGTGTATCTTTTCCTTATCACGATACAACAGTAAGACAGAGCTCAGCTTTAAGTATTGGGCTTATGGCACATAGTAAGATAGCACTCAGTTTGAAATATTGTACTTACCGTGTACAGCTATATTAATCAATCAGAAATATCAGTCTTATAATGAAAATAAGGCTCAACTAGAAATTATGGGAACATGTTGAAATTAATTGACAGTTTAAAAAAAATAGTGACAACAGAGCTAAAATGTTAAAACTACCTGAATAATTTTGTTTTATTTATCATCATTATCATTATTTCATTATTTTATTATTATTTACAATTTTATTATTATTACTATTACTATTTATTCTTATTCTATTATTATTTATCAATATTTATTATTCATTATCATTATTCTAATATTATTTATTATTACTGTTCATTATTATTTCCTTATTATTTATTATTTCCTTATTATTTATCATAACTATTTATTATTATTTCATTATTTTATTATTATTTATTATATTATCTTTATTTATTATTACTATTCATTATTATTTCATTATTTTATTATTATTTAATTCATCATTATCTTTTATTACTAATTATTATTATTTATTATTATTTATTATTTATTATCATTATTTCATTATTATTTATTATTAATATTTATTATCATTTATTATTTCATTATTATTTATAATTTCTATTTATTATCATTTCATTATTGTCCTCTAAATTTTCCTTGTTACTTTTATTTTATATATGAAACTTTTAGATCCCTTCGTCCTCTAAATTTTCCATGTTACTTTTATTTTATATATGAAACTTTTAGATCCCTTCGTCCTCTAAATTTTCCATGTTACTTTTATTTTATATATGAAACTTTTAGATCCCTTCGTCCTCTAAATTTTCCATGTTACTTTTATTTTATATATGAAACTTTTAGATCCCTTCATCCTCTAAATTTTCCATGTTACTTTTATTTTATATATGAAACTTTTAGATTACTTGATCCTCTAAATATTCCATGTTGCTTTTATTTTATATATGAAACTTTGAGATCTCTTGGTCCTCATGATTTTCCCCGTTGCTTTCATTCTTCATATGAACCTTATGACTTGCTTGGTCCTCTAGATTTTTAATGTTTGTTCATTCTTCATATGAACCTTTGGAATCACTTGGTCTGCTAGATCTTCTACGTTGCTTTCATTCTTTATATGAACATTATGAATCCCTTTGTTCTTTTGATTATGCTGTAACTGTCTACTCTGGCTGAATAACACGCACCTGCCCGGTAATTATGTCATGTGAGTGTTATTAAGCTGAATTTCCTAGTCCCAGAGCACCATTATTCCAGACAGTGCTCGCTTTGTACCCCTAAATGGGGAATGCTGATGGTATCAAGCATTTTTTTGTGGTGGACATGCCTGAGTCTTGATTTGTGTGTGGTCCTCTACAATAAAATGACGTGTCAAATACAATCTGGTTGGTGGTCAAATAAATATCAACTACCTACTCCAGGTGGCATGCAGTGACCTCAAAAAATTTGACATGGCTTCTGGTCTATCAACTGACCTTAATTTTATGGTGCAATAGGTTAGAAAATTGTGAGTTTTTCAACATTCCTAAAACTAGGCTGTTATATTTTCATTACCATTTGGACTCTCCTGATTTCACCAACACTATTTTAATGGATGGGACTCAACAGACAAAGAACAACACCTGACTTAAAGTGAAACGCATGCATTAAATTACTTGCAGAAAAAATGGTGGAGTAATTGTATTTCTCTAGAGAGTATCTTGACCAGGACTTCTCCAAGTGGTCAATACAGACCCTTTGGGAGATGAATAAAATGATAGAATAATTCCATTTCTCTAAAGAGTATCATGACCAGAAATTCTCAAAGGGGTCCATACAGACCCTTGGAGAGATGAATAAAATGGCAGAGTAATTCTGTTGCTCTAGAGAGTATCTAGAACAGGAATTCAGACAGACCCTTGGAGAGATGAGTTAGATTTTGGCAAAAATGCACCAGCAAAATTGTTTTTTATGTAAAATAAAACCCCAAAACAATCATACTTGAGTACATATGAGATACCTTCAATAAGTTTCCAGACTTTTTTGTTCAGGCATTTAAAATTGTTGTAGACTCTTGAAAATTTAGTATGTTATTGCTATACATCTTATGAGATGACTGACCAATTTTTATGATTTCAGCTTCAAATGAACAGCTACAGCAGCAATTGGAATACATCCTACTAAAGCCTGATTGTCAGAGCAGGTGAATTTCAAAAATGCAATCTGGATGTGAGGACACTTTGATATGCAATAAAATTCTGTTTTAAACTTGGAAAAAATGATGCCACAGAAACATATGGAATGCTTCGGACTGCTTTTGGATCATCTTGCATGAATCAAGCATCAGTTTTTGAGTGGCATAAGAGATTCAAGGAAGGCAGGGAGTCTGTGAGGGATGATGAGAGGTGTGAGAGGAGTAAGGAAGTCAGAACACCACAGTTGATTGGCCAAATAAAGAATTTCATGGATAAGGACTGTCGTGTGTCTATAGGGACAATAAACGCACAGTTTGACAATAAACGCACAGAAAGACGTTGTCATGACAGCAGGGAGATGGTCGAGCTGATCAATTCAGATCCCACAGTTCTTGATGCTTTGGTGACCTGCAATGAAAACTGGATCTACAGCTATGTCCCAGAGACCAAGAGACAGAGTTCCAAGTGGAAGCATGCTGGCTCTCTCAGACCCAAGAAGGCCAGACAGAGCAAATCCACCCACAAACTTTTGATGATCCCTTTTTTTGACAGCACTGGCATGATCTACATGTACTGGGTTCCCACTGGACAGAAAGTCAACAAGGAATACTATGTTGAGGTTTTAAGGGAGTTCAGGAAGAGATTCTGTCAGAAGAGGCCAGCACTCTTCAAATAGGGTCAGCGGCATTTCCACCAGGACAATGCACCAGTCTACAACTCCATGCTTGTCACAGACTATTTGACCAAGATGGGTATCAAAGCAGTTCCTCACCATCCCTATAGTCCATACCTCGCTCTCTGTGACTTTTAGTTATTCCCTAAGTTCAGAAGCTGTCATTATGAGACAATTGAGAATATAAAAGAAGCTGTGATGAAGGTCATTGACACGCTCACACAAGAGGACTTCCATTGGTCCTTCCAGAAGTTGTTGGAATGGTACAACAAGTGCATTGCAGCCGGAGGAGATTACTTTGAAAGGGACTAGAGTTTCATGTGTGTACTATCAATAAAAGTGCCCATACGAAAAAGTCTGGAAACCTATTTAATGAGCCTTGTATATTCAGTAATGGTCATCAAATTTTTGATATGTGAATACTAGTGTGTAAACAGAAACATGGGGCACTCGGTGAGAATTCAACTCTCTAATAATGGTCAGCTAGAATATGTATGTGACACAAGGTCAATTTTTTTTAAGTGGATTAATGCTGGTTTTAATTTAGAGTTTTCCTTCTAGAATGATTGCCTTACCAAGACTAATAAAACCTGTTAAACTCAGCTTAAAAATTGACCTTGTGTCATATCCTGCCCGAGCGGAGGGGTTGGTAAATATCACCAAGACTAATAAAACCAATCTGCCCTCTTATTTACCCATCACTGGAAGGAGAATAGATCAAGTCATGGCTTTTCTAAGAGCATTTGTGCAAAAATGAGATAGATGCACACAGCCTCATCAAGGATTTGAACTCGGTTTCCTGGTTCCATTTTCCAATGATGATTAACCCTTGTGCTGAGTGCATCTCCTGGTTTATGAGTGTAACTCACAAGTCATTCCTGCATGTTAGGTGCCCACAATGATGAATAAGAAGTTGAATTTTTCGTTGCAAAAAACGCATCTATCTTCTTTAAAACTATCTACCAGCTTCCACGAATGAAAATAGAAACTGTATATTGTGGTGTACAAGTTGACTTTTTCAGTCTACAAAAAATCTCTACCAAATTAGCAGTCAACTTACACAGCAAGAATAAAATTCAAACATTTAGCACAGAGTGGTCAACTTGTGGAATATTATTCCTGATAATTGATACACACCACTTACTGTAACTTCCACAGATTGCCACAAACATTTCTAACTTAAATTTGTGTACGGGGAAATATATTAAACAAATGAATACTGAGATTAATATGAAATAATAAAACTGTAATACAAATTACACATTACATTAATGCTATATCACACATTTTTCCTGATGGTGGTATATTTCAGAGCTAATCTATATATAGATATAATCCACAATTTTGAGCCCAAAATTTAGAGGTTGACTTATATACCAGGTCAACTTATGGTATATAGATTTTTTGCATTTTTTAAATAAATTATAAAAGATATATCTAAGATGTGCTTTTATGTAAAAATGTTTCATATTTGCATTTCTTTTATTTTATATGTATATATATATATATATATATATATATATATATATATATATATTATTATTATTAAGTTGTGTTGATATATATACATAGTTATATCGTTTACTATATTTATAAAAGTAAAGGGTACACAATATGGGGGATTTGAACATATCTAGATCAAAGTTTGAATAGTGTTGAGAGAGAGTCAATGGTGCTTTGTGACAGCTAGATTTCTCACCTCTATACATATATATATATATATATATATATATGTATGTATATTATATTATAATATATCAATAGATTTTATTGATATACTTAAGAGGAATTATCCAAATTGAGTGCTCAATGTAAGTAAACTGTAAAAAGAGGAGAATTTTTTAAATACATCTGAAGAGTCCATCAATAATTGGCGAAATAAATTCATAATGGAATATACTTATTGATTTTCATTTTTCTCATTGATATATATAAAGTAAAGTTGGTAATTGTAGTTGAGTCAGTTCATTAAATTATTAAGCTCATTAGTGTGTATGATGAAATGTTATACATTAGGATAAAAAACAAAAACAAATGATTAATAAAAGAAGGCAAAGGAGAGTATCTCTCCCCCCAGATGTAGACTACACACTTTGTAAGATATTTGATCCAATGGAATTTGTATCAATAAGTGATGAGGAAAAAGAGTTTAATGATTTTCTAAGAACAGTCATATATTGGTTACTGGTTTTCAAAAAGAAACAAGAAGCTATAGTATGTGTCCAAATTCATTTTAATTACTTGTCCTCATCTTCCTTGATATAACCACATTTTGGCAGCCATGCTCTCTTGTCTTCTACAGATGTCTTTTTTTTTACAATACAAATCAAGGTACCAATTATGAAAACAAGAAAAAAGACACCTAAAGAAGTTTGGAGAGCACACTGGATGAAATATTTATATTTACCAACCCCTCTGCTTGGGCAGGATATAACACAAGGTCAATTTTTTAGCAGAGTTTAACAGGTTTGAATTCAGAGTTTTCCTTCTCCTAGACTAGTTACCTTACCAAGGCTGAAGAACCTAGTCTGTCCTACTATTTACCCATAGCTGGAGGGGGAATAATTGGATTCATACCTTTCCCAAGGGTATTAGTGCTATGTGAAATGCCATAAGTCTCGTCCGGGATTTGAACTCGTGTCGCTGTGTCCATTTCCTACGATGATAACCATTACACCACAGGCACGTCCACTGGATGAAATATTACCATATTTGAGGGTGCTTACAAACCCTACCTCTTCCATTTCAATTAGATTATTAAGAAAAAAATTCTTGCAAGTTATTGGAACTTTAATTATGATCTCTGTTGGAAGGAGTGACACATTAAATGATAATTCAGAGAATAATCTTGTGAAATCAAAACCTTGAGTTAATAAAGATTATACAATCCATTTTGGCATTAAATCAACAAAGTTCAAAATAGACAAATCCAAACTGAAAATCCCACAAATCTGACAAATCCAGAAATCCACAGTATATTCTTTCCTTGCAGAAAACACCTCATTAAATGGCTTAAATTAGTTTTTTTTAGAGTAATTAGAAGATTCATTTTTCCTGGAAAACAATGTTGATGGCTATTTATTTCAGGCAGGAAGTTATTTACGTCTTATACTAAGAAGATAGTACAACAATCTCAGTCCCACTTTTAAAGTTAATTTTTCTCAATGCTTGCTTGTGTTCAGTTTCCTTTCTTCTAGACTGGTTGTTTAACCAAAGCTAAAGAACCCAGTCTGCCCTACCATTTACCAATAGCTGGGAGCAGAACAGATGGATTCATGCCTTTCCCAAGGACATTAGATCAAAGTGAATTGCAACAGTCTCATTCAGGATTTCAACTCAGGTTACCTATTCCATTTACTAAAATGATTTCACTCTTCAAAAAATGCAGATAAGAACAATAATATCATTCAAAAATGCCCTAAAAAGGATCACAGTGGTGGTACTTTTTAGGGTCTCATCTATGGGTCAAATAGACCTGTTCAAACCTCATTTGTATTTGATTGAACCATGTGCTAAAAAAAAACCCTCTTAATAAACAACTGAAGAAAAAATTTAAAAATGATCATACAATAAACACAATTCTCTAACCTCTAGGCACAAAATAATCTTAGACAGGTTGACATGCTGTTAAACTATAAACAGTCAATCGATCTCTCTAAAAATATTCCTGACACCTCTACATTCCCCAGTCGGCTGGGGCTGTAGAATACACTGACTGCACCTCTGCAGAGGGGTAAGACCCCCCCCAACGAGTGTCCTGGATATGACACTAAACAATCCGATGGTGAGGTTCTAGTAATGTTGGGGCTTTGGGGAATATGGAGCACGCCTTAATTGCCATTGCTCCCAGGTCCACTCTGGTCCGGCGTGGTAGCACCTGATAGGGCCCTATCTATGAGTTAAAGGAATAGCTTGAAATAGAAATGTTTTTAACAATTAAACTGTACTTACATTTAAACTGTGTGCTTATGCTAAATTGAATTATTTGAAATAGAACTGTTTTTTGACATTGAAACTGTATTTACACTAAACTGAATTGTTTAACATAGAACTGTTTTGACATTGTTAACAAAATCTGTACTTATACTAAACTGAATTATCTGAATTAGAACTGTTTGACTAAACTGAATAGTTTGAAATAGAAATGTTTTTGACAATTAAACTGTGTTTGAAATAGAACGGATTATTTACATAAAAATGGATTTGGCGTTAAATAACCTACAAAGGTTGATATGCCATAAAATCCAACCAACCAACCAACCAACCAACCTTTACAACTCTACAACTTTATTTACATATCAAGCAAAGTCTTCGGCAAATTAAACAGACAAGTTGCCACTTGTTTGTTATTTTTATATTAGTCAGCTTGCTTCATTCTCAGTAATGTGTTGGACAAATATGGAAGTCAGACCAGTCTTTTTTTTTCTAATGAAACATGCAGCACATCAAATGGTATCCAATATATCATCTTGTTCCGTTTATTCTAACAAGACGTGTAGATGATTCAATTCATCCCCACTGATATTTGGCCGAGTCAGCTAGGGCTCTTGAATACACCGACTGCATCTCTACAGAAGGGTAAGACTTCCCCAAAGAGTGTCCTGAATAATGACACTAAACAATCAGATGGTGAGGCTCCAGTAATGCAGGAGCTTTAGGGAATACAGAGTACCCCTTCATTGCCATCACTCCCAGGTCCACTCTATCCTAAAGGAGTAGCACCTGAAAGTGTTCTATCTATGGGTTGAATAGAACTAAACTGTGTACTTATGCTTACTTGAATCGTTTGAAATAGAATTTAAACGGTGTGTGAAGAAAAATTATACTTATGCCGAACTGAATTGTTTGAAATAGAATTGTTTATAAGTATAAAAGTGGATTTGGCATTAAATAACATACAATGGTTGATGTGCCATAAAACCGAACCAAACATAGTATCAAGTATTCCAATCTTATACAAATAATTAGCACATTGTCATATGGTTTCAAGTATTCCAATCTTATATAAATAATTAGTACACTGTTATATGGTTTCAAGTATTCCAATCTAATACAAATAATTAGCACACTGTTATATGGTTTCAAGTATTCCAATCTAATACAAATAATTAGCACACAGTTATATGGTTTCAAGTATTCCAATCTAATACAAATAATTAGCACACTGTTATATGGTTTCAAGTATTCCAATCTAATACAAATAATTAGCACACTGTTATATGGTTTCAAGTATTCCAATCTAATACAAATAATTAGCACACAGTTATATGGTTTCAAGTATTCCAATCTAATACAAATAATTAGCACACAGTTATATGGTTTCAAGTATTCCAATCTAATACAAATAATTAGCACACAGTTATATGGTTTCAAGTATTCCAATCTAATACAAATAATTAGCACACAGTTATATGGTTTCAAGTATTCCAATCTAATACAAATAATTAGCACACTGTTATATGGTTTTAACTATTCCAATCTAATACAAATAATTAGCACACAGTTATATGGTTTCAAGTATTCCAATCTAATACAAATAATTTGCCCACTGTTATATGATTTCCAGTTTTCTTAACTGATATTAATAATTTATTCACAATTTTTTGGTTTAAAGAAATTATTCTTATTAAAGAATAATTATTTCTTTGCTCACAGTTATGTAGTATCAAGTATTCCTATCAAATACTAAAAATTTTCAAACATATCTATTTGACAAATAGATGAGAAACTAAGAGGTACTACCTCTATGGGTAAGAATGGACCTTGAAATAATAGCAATGAAAGGGTACTCCACATTCCCCAGAGCTCAAGAACAGGAGCCGCACCACCGGATCCAGTTTAGTCTCATACCCAGAATACTTTTCTTATGTAAACATCCAAAGACTTTCTACAATTCAATTATTAATATTATTATTATCAGAGAAGGCTTACATGGACATTTTACGAATAGCACTTCTTATGATAAGAGATCACTCGTATGTTTTATTTAAATCAGGAGAGCCTTAATTTTTATGACTGTTGAAAGAATTATTTTATGCTGACTTTTTTAAAATACAAATTATAAGAACAATACCAATAATTATAAGTAAGTTTCTTTTTAATTTGGCTTGTTTCTTTTTGGCTTGTGTTCATGTGAGTGTGTATGTGTGTGTGTGTATATGCATGTGTGTGTACATGTGTGTATGTGAGAGTGTATACGTGGGAGTATAAATGTATGTATATGCGTGCATGTGTGTGTGAGCATGTATGAGTATATACATGTCTGTGTCTATAAATATGTATATGTCTATGTACATGTGTGTGTCTTTATACATGTATGTGTATATATTTACAGACACACACACACACACAAACACATGCTTGCATGTGTGTGTGTGTTTTCATGTATATTTGAGTGTATGTGTGTGTGTGAGAATGTATGTGTGACTGTATATCTGTATGTGTGAGTGCATGTGTGTATAAATGTGTATGTATGCCTGTGTGTATACATGCATATATGTGAGAGTGTATATGTGTGAGTACGCATGTATGTATACGTGTGCATGCGTGTGTGAGCATGTATGAGTCTATATACATGTGTGTGTCTCTAAACATGTATGTGAGTATATATACAGACACACACACACACACATGCACACAAGCATGTGTGTGTGTGTGTGTGTGTTCATATATATGTAAGTGTATATGTGAGTGTATGAGCATGTATGTGTGTTTGTGAGCATTTGTATACATGCATGCATGTGTGTGTATGTACAGTGTGTGTGTGTGTGTGTGTGTGTCTGTGTGTGCATCTGTATGTGTATGTGTGTGGGAGTGCCTGTATGTATGTATGTGTTTGTGTGTGTGAGAGTGTGTGTGTGTGTGTGTGTGTTCTTTTATTTTCTAATTTGACTCTGTCAATTACCTAAATTTCTTAATTTCATTTTCAGACTTTGAGAAGACAATGCAGTCAAGATTCTTATTATGAAGAATACAAAATAGTTTTGTTTCTTAGAAGGAAGTTACTTACCAAGTAACAGAAACTCACCAAAAACTGAGCGGATAGAAAATTCTCCTTTAGCCATAAAAGAACTTAACTCCAAAGCTTATTTCATGAACATATCAAAAATTTATCTATAATTAAATTATATTATCAGGTTTTAGTGAATGTAATGCCTGATTTTAGAGTATATATCTATATGAAAAATGCCTATAGAAATATTTAATCATTAACATAGCCTACATTGCTTCCTAGAACATAATTCCATCTGTCAACAAGCTTATAGATGCCATGTTTGTAAAATTCTTGAGGTTTTGATGCAAAATATGAGACCAACTCATATTCAATCTCTTCTTTCGATGTCAACCTACAACCATCCAAATGATTTTGTAATCGCTTGTTGTGAGACACTCCTTACACGACACTGTCAGGTGCCTTTTGTTAGGCAGGCTTATTACGGATAATAAGTGGATCATAATGTTAAATGCCGTTGTTGGTGGATTAGTCAAAGAAATAGACCAGCTTAAATATCAAGAGGTGGACTTCATCCAAAGAAGATTAGACTGAGTATCTAGTAGGATATTCACAGAATTGTCCATTACGAACTGATAGACAATTATCAAAAAATCACACTTAATCAACTTTGTCATTTGAAAACAGCTTTGGATGAAAAAAAACCTCCTGAGTCAACAGATAGGGAATCATCCTCCATCATGATAATGTCCATTGATTGACTAAAGATCTCTTCTAATCAACTTTGTCATTTGAAAACAGCTTTGGACCAAAAATATCTCTCCTGGGTCAACAGATAGGGAATCATCCTCCATCATGATAATGTCCATCGATTGACTAAAGGTCTCTTCTAATTAACTTTGTCATTTGAAAACAGCTTTGGACCAAAAACATCTCGCCCGAGTCAACAGAAAGGGAATCATCCTCCACCATGATAATGTCCATTGATTGACTAAAGATCTCTTCAAATCAACTTTGTCATTTGAAAACAGCTTCAGACCAAAAACATCACTCTTGAGTCAACAGAAAGGGAATCATCCTCCACCATGATAATGTCCATCGATTGACTAAAGATTTCTTAGAGGAGTTTGATTGGGAAAAATTGCTTCATCCTCCATATTCTTCTGACCTGTCTTCTTCTGATAATCACTTGTTTAGTCGATTACAGAATTCTTTCGATGGTCTTAGGTTGTCATCAAGAGATGAAGTTGAACATGAGTTGGTCTCATATTTTGTATCAAAACCTAATGTATTTTTCAAGCATTGTATCTATAAGCTTGTTAAAAGATGGAATTAGGTTCTTGGAAGCAATAGAGGTTATATCAATGATTAAATATTTCTATATGTATAAGTTTTCATTTATGATAAAAGTTGTTGGCGATCATAGTCGAGATTGACCTGAAGGCTCCCTTTTCTTTAGCTGCTACACTGAGGTGTAGGGAGAGTGCTACTCCATTCCCTGAATTGCTCCACTTTACCCTTGATTCATACCTCAAAATGCTTAGTGTTAAGTAAGGCTACATCAAGCACCATTTTTTGAGTCTTTGGTATGACTCAACCTGGGATTGAACACCAGTCTTCCAGGCTATTGGCAAACACCCTATATATATATATATTTTTACTAATCTACTATCTACCAGCATTCACGGTTACCAGAAAAAAAGAAAACCCCCCCGCCAGGAACAAGAGATAAAAATATCTCGAATCACCACCCGGAGGAAAAAGAAAAAATATCATAGGACAAAAAGAAAGAAAAGGCCAACCCCGTCACACCAGTTGAAAAAAATCAAGAGATATGCAGTCAGTTGTTCAAAAGAAAACTAAAACCCACCATAAACGCTGCGATGCTACAATTACAAGAGTGCTCAACACGAGTGGAGCCAATTACAAAATTAACTTAAATCGTGAGTCGGAATTATCCTACTAAAGTTTCACCTTAACGGATCATCAGGGAGTAGGAGAATTCTGACTCGCGATTTAAGTTAATTTTATATATATATATATATATATATATACTCTAAAATAAAATATTACATTTGTTCTAACTTGATATTGATATTATAATTATATATACCAGGGTGCATCAACTTTTTTTTTTTAGATCCTTATTTCTTGTATATGTCTAAAGACTATGACTCTATTACATTATAATAATCTTATTCCTTGCCAGATTTTCCCACCAGTTCTAACTGGTAGATTTTTACCGACGGCAAGTCTTCTCAAATCTCCATAACTCTTTTAAGTATCCAAGTCAACTTTAGCAGATGATAAAGCAGCTAGTATATATATAATGATGCTGGGACCAAAGGAGACTCATCTTTGAGTGTTATTGTTGTCTGTTTAAAAAGAATTAGGACCAAAGCTGTGTTTATCCAACCAGAATTGAAAAATGAATGAAATGTCAGAGTCATCATCATTAGAAATGCAATTGGCAGCTTGAGTTCAAACCCTAGATGAGGCTGTTCGCATTTCACATAGTGCTAATATCCTTGAAAATGTTATAAATTTGTGGAGGTGTAATGGTTATCGTCGTAGGAAATGGACACGGCGACACGAGTTCAAATCCTGCACGAGACTGATTGCATTTCACATAGCACTAATACCCTTGGGAAAGGTATGAATCCAGTTATTCTCCCTCCAGCTATGGGTAAATAGTAGGGCAACTGGGTCCTTCAGCCTTGGGGAGGCAACTAGTCTAGGAGAAGGAAAACCTGTTAAACTCTGCTTTAAAAATTGACTGAGCGGAGGGGTTGGTAAATAGGGTAAAATGTTATAAATAATCCCCTTGGTATTGAAAATATGTATTCCAATGATTTTTCTATTGGTCGAGGCACTTCTACGTTTTTTTTCTTTTTGGTGTGAAGCTGCACCATTGTATTTCTTTTAATGTCCTCCATGTCCTTAAATATTAACTTTAAAATGAATTTTCAGTTTAGGAAAAAAGAAAATGTTGTATGCAGTATGGAGGGTGTTGCACTTGCAAAAACCTGCCTTTCTCCCTCAAACTTTGATTGGCTTGAAATTGGAATGGCTCAGTTGAAATTCCCATGTACATGGGGACAATGCACACAAATAACCCACCCTCATTTGTGATTTACAAAAACTGGAAAAAAAAAATGTCCAGAACTTGATAGGAAGGGTTGAGGAATGAGCTGACAGTGGCAGAGTCCAGTGAGAAACTTTCTGACTATCGGGGTTTTAAATTTTTTTATAGGAAATGCTCCGAAAGCAATGCCCCATATTCATTTCCATTGAAAATATAACAGACTCAGGAAGAACCATTGCACTATTGGATAGAGCAAGTTTTCAGCTACAAAAGATTATTTTTCCGTATTGTCATTGATTTCAACTATATATATGTGAGATGCTCCAAAGGTAATGCCTCCTATCTATTCCCACCACAGACTCAGGGAGCATCTTAACACCATTGGATTGAGCAAGTTTTCAGCTACAAAAGATTATTTGTTCATATAGTCATCACCATTAACTAAACATTTCTGCGATGCTCCAAAAGTAATGCCTTCTGTTTGTTGCCACTGAAACTACGACAGATACAGGAATGAGAATAACACTTTTGGATAGAGTAAGTTTTCAGCTATGAAATACTATTTTTTTCATAAAGTTCTGGCTCTGTGTTTTTCCCGGTGATAAATAAATGTTCCTCGGGCTATGACAGACAGTTTTTACATCTAAAATACATGGTGCCAAAATTTCCTATGCCAAAAAGTGGGCAATGAATTCAGTGAAGGGAAAATTGCCCGATGAATCTAACTGTAAAATATTTAACTATAGATCTAAAAAAAAAAATTCAATTAAGAAAAAAGAATAAAAAAACTCTTCCTCCTCCAAAAAAGATAAACAGTATTTATGGTGATGGTTCGATCAGCTTAATTCATAATACTTCCTTTTCCACATCTACATTCTTTAGTAAAAGGCATCAAAGTAAAATTCTGTAAGATATTCAATAATGTTTGCAATAATAGAAAGAGTCTTCCTGGCGCTTACAAGGGGGAGATAACTGTGAAATACGAGAAAAGCAGTAGCAACAAATTACAGACATTAAAGCAAGGAAATTGTTACCAAAGCTTGTCAGAGAATTCCCAGTTGCTGAAATTATACAATGCCACCAGCCACAGCTTGAGCTGAGGCCTGGGAAGTAGATAAGAGAGACGGTGATGAGACAATTTAATTGTAAATTGAAAAGAGGAGGCTTCACACATGATGATGTGAATGTCCTATCTTGAGGGAAATCTAAGCAAATATCTATTTACTTGAACAATCTATCTATCTATCTATCTATCATAATGTCTTCATATCTATCAATCTATCTATCTATGGCTCTTTATATTTATTTATCTCAGTCTGTTCCTATCTTTATTCTCAGTTCATCAACATCTATCTATCTATCTAAATTTGTTCATTATCTATCTATCTATCTATCTATCTAAGTTTGTCCATTATCTATCTATCTATCTAAGTTTGTTCATTATCTATCTATCTATCTATCTATCTATCTATCTATGTATCTATCTATCTAAGTTTGTTCATTATCTATCTATCTATCTATCTATCTATTCATGCATATCCATCAATCTCAGCCTGTTCATCTCTATATATCTATCTGTCTGTCTATTAATGCATATCTATATATCTTAGCATGTTTACATCTATCTATCTATCTATGAAGAATGCATTTTGTATTAATTTTGTTATCTATTTCAGTCTGTTTACATCTGTCTGACTGTCTATCTTGGTTTGGTTTGGTTTCTTTGTTTAATGGCATATCAACCTTTGTAGGTTATTTAATGCCAAAGCTATTATCCTAGAAGAACAGTAGTGGTACTATTTAACCCATAGCTGGGAGGATAAGAGTGTTCATACCTTTCCCAAGGGTATTTGCCTGAATGTGAACATAATAGTGCGACTGGAGTGCAAACTTGCTTACTAAGATTCTGCAGTCTGTCGCTTTAACCATTACACCACGAGGACACCCCACTGTCTGTCTTTCTCTCTAGAAAGGATTTTGTATTAGGTTTGCTATGCAAGTGTATGAAAAGGATCAAGGAAAGAAATGCAAGAAAATCGAATTAGAATTTGAAAATAAAAGAAGAAAATGATACAATGTGACTAAAACATAATTTAACCTTTTACACATTTAGATAAGAAAAACTTACCAAAGATCAACCAAAATTAGTAAAAACAGACATTGTAGAAAGCAATCACATTTTTCCAAATCTTTTGCCAAAGGGAGTAAAATTTGGTTTTTCTTTCTTAATTTTATTCAGTTCAATGTGTACATAAAACTGGCTGTCATTTTGCTAGAAAACATCACAGCATTAATTATTGAACTCTAAAAGTTTTGTGGCTAAAATTTTACAGAAAATGTACAAAATTTATTTACATTATCAAGGGACTATATCATCATCATCATCCTCATCTCATGCCGCTTGCACGGATATGCCTGACCCTCTCTTGCCACTTTTCCCTATCGTTCATCGCCTCTGGCAGGTCTCCTGGGCTACATCCTGTATCCTCACATAATTGCTGAATGTATGTTCTAGCTGGTCATCCTGCTTTAGCTCAGCCATATGTGGGGGTCCATAGGAGTACATCACTTATGAGCTCGTCCCTGATCCTCCAGCAGTGTCCTGCGTGCCTGGTTCGTCTAACTTGGATAGTTTTTGTGATGGGAGGCAGGTGGCCGTATAGTTGGTGCCTTGTGGGGTGTTGCCGCCAGGACTTGTTTAGTATTGCTCACAACATTCTTGTGTTGTTGCCATCTAGCTTCTTCTCCAGCCGTTTTGTTAGCGTCCAAGTGGTGCATCCATACAGCAATATTAACATGACCGCTGCTTTGAAGAAACTGTTTCATTTTATCGGTCAGGTCTGATTTCGATATGACCGATAGCTTATCGATAGCTGTCCATGCCTTTGTTAGCCGCATGTTGATGTCTTTTTCGGTTGATGAGACACTGCTTCTAGGTAGGTGAATTTGTCAACCAGTTTCAGAGACGTTCCGTCTAGTGCGGAAATGTCTATAATCTTATCCAAACAATGAGGATATTTGTATATTACAAAAGTTTGATATATTTTCTTTAGTATGAGTGTGGTATAAGAGCTATCATGCAAAAAAAATGGAATAAATTAAATGTTTTGGTTTAGTTTAGTTTGGTTTGGTTTTATGGCATATCAACCATTGTGTGATTATTTAATGCTAAATCTTGTTTTTACATAAATATAAAATATATGATTTGTAAATACATTTTGTAGACACACAGTTAAATAATCAAACTGTTCTATTTTGAACAATTCAATTTAGCATAAGTCAACAAAGTTAGATGGTTCCAAGTATTGCTATGTATCACTAACAATTCAATTAAACATCAGTCGTTTGTTTGCACTCAGTTTAAATGTTAAAAAGATTTTTTGACCCATAGATATGACGTTTTCAGGTGCTCCCAGTCCAAGCCAGAGTGAACCAGGGAGCAATGGTTGTGAAGGGGTACTCTGAATTCCCTTAAGCTCCAGCATTACAGATGGTTTAATGTCATATCCATGATACTCATTACCCCTCTGGAGAGATGCAGTTAGTGTATTCTACATCCCCTGCCAACTTGACTCTGTTGAAATGGGTTCAAATCCTAGACAAAGCTGTTTGATTCACTTCATGCAAATGGTCTTTGGAAAGGCAAGAACCTTTCTATTCTGCCAGCTATGGGTAAATAGTTGGTCAGACTGATAAGGCAACCAGTCTAGGAGAAGGAAAAAACTCTGAATTTAGAAGGGTTGTTCAGAGAATCGGTAGCTGTGCACAGTTTTTCTGTAACCAGTTCATCCCAAAAGTATGGCTGGGTTTACACAAGTTTGGTAGATATCGTTGTGACCTGCATTTGAAACTTGAATATGGAGCTGGGTGCTGATCTTTCACTATAAGGATATGGATGGCAATCAAAGACTTGATCAGTTTACTATAGCATTCTGTCTAATGGCCATTTTCTAAATCTGTTATGTTTTTCTTGTAACCAGCTAGGGTTGACAAGATAGGGCCCCCAACATGGCCCAACAGTGTAACCAGCTAGGGTTGAGAAGGAAGAGCCCCCCAACATGGCCCGGCAGTGTAACCAGCTTGGGTTGACAAAGAAAGGCCCCCAACACGGCCCAGCAGTGTAACCAGCTTGGGTTGACAAGGAAGGGCCCCCAATATAGCCCAAGAGTATAACCAGCACTGCCCTGGATTATGACTCTTCTGTCCTCTGTTTGCTACCAATGTGGATGGTAGGCTGAGCAAGAGTCCGAGCCCAGCGGTCAACCTAACTGTCACTGGTCAATTTGCCACACATCTATCAATCCCCTAATTGCTTCCTTTGACACATGGGGTCCTGGCTTCCAGGAAATACCCCCACTTCTCACATGGACTGCTTAGAACTAAAGTACTTCAGGAAATTATATACTACATCTGACCATATTTACACTGAAGACTTTAGATTGCTACAGATATTAAAAAACTAACCCTTTAATCTTCATCAATAAATCCTTCTCTTTTCTATTTTTTCATCTATAAAAATCTGTTTACCTAGTTTAGCTATGCTTTTGATATTACTTTTCACACACATTCGCACATTGGTCAAGTAGACTAGGGTTCAATCCCAGGTGGAGTCATACTAAAGACTTTAAAAATGGTACTTGATACCTCCTTGCTTAACACTCAGCAATATAAGGTATGTATCAAGGGTAAAGTGGACCAATCCAGGGAAAAGAGTAGTACCCTCCCCTACATCTCAGTGTCGTAGCTATTAAAAGGGAGCCTTCTGGTCGCCCTCGACTACAGTCCCCAACAACAACAACAACAACAACAATATCTGCGGAAACATGCATATGCATCATATACATTGTTGCATTTGAATATGTGTACCCAGGGACAGATAAGCTTATAGTGTCACACAAGCCTTTACCACCCCAAAACACATCTTTATCTGGATTTGTGGGCATTCATTTGTTGTGCTCAATGTGAGAGCCTCTTTTTCTTTCATTTTTTAATGTTGATATGCAGCTAACTGTGAGTTAAATAAAATAGCTGAGAAGAGTGCCCAAGTGAAACTACATTGCCTAATGTGTGGAGTGTTTGCCAATGGTCCAGAAGACCTGGGTTCAATCCCAGGTCGCGTCATACCAAAGACTTTAAAAATGGGACTTGATACCTCTTTGCTTGACACTCAGCAATATAAGGTATGTATCAAGGGCAAAGTGGTGCAATCCAGAGAAAGGGGTAGCACCCTCCCCTACACCTCAGTTTAGTAGTTATTGAAAAGGGAGCCTTCTGGTCGCCCTCAACTTTACTCTATAAGAAATTTTGAAAAATAATATCCGTGTTATAGTAAAATACATCAAATCTCTTCTGATTCATCCACTTAACTCTACACACACCTAACCACTAAAACACATAAAACACAGACATCAACACTGTAGAAGAAAATAACAGCTACCTGATGTTGACCCAACAATGGTCAGTGTCAAACTGAGAAAATCATGGTTTTTGCACATAGGCTCCGCGCATAGTCTATCCAAAATCCCTAGAAAATTCTCAGTTATAAAAAAAGTCTATTTTTCAACCAATCATATTTTTTCCACAAGTAGTATTTTCTTGGGCTGGTGTTTGAAGTCGGTTACACATAAATAGGCCAAACAGAGGTCAAATACCAGTTGAATCGCCGGCCGTCCTGAGAGCATCACCTGATAACACCATCCAACCAGATCAAAGCAACCGCTAGTTACCAAACAGACAACCCCCCACCAGCTGGCTAGATATTTCATCCGCGTGTTTATTTTATTTATTCAATAAACAAAATAAACTAAATCTTCTCATTAGTCTTATTTTTCTTGCAACCACACGCTTGTATATAACATCAGTATACTTTAAAAAATAAATATACCTTCAGGCTGCATATAACCATTTTAGTTTAGTCATTGATGACTGCTCTGCCGGTGATGGCTTGTTGTCAGATGGAGGAAGAGAAACACAAAAATAAAACTTGTCTCAAGTGTTAGAACGTCTGTTGCTTTATTTTCTATGCTCAGTTTCTGAAGCAGTGAAAACAGGTTGAGATAAATAACTGACATGATGGATGCAATGTGTTGTACCAGCTTCGGCGGTACATATACTGATGGATGCAATGTGTGGGGTAGTTTCTTAGTTCTACTATGAACTCTTCCAGTATCTTTGAAATGTTCACTTGCACTCTGTACAATCACACATTTGTCTCTTTGTTCCCCAGCCACCAAAATAAAAAGTGAATCCAGAAATCCCATCATCTTTTATTAGAGGTCATAGAACAACTCACCCTCTCTTCTGCCTCTAGTGAAGGGCATTATTTGGCCAGCCCTCCACCCCCACCATCATCAAAGTGACAATGGAGGGCTGGCCTCACCAAGTCCTTGTTAACTGCTGTTTTCAGTCTGGTGGTGCTAGATGAAGCATCTGGATGTTGAACTGTGAGAACTTGTCTTTCTTCAGTCTGCTATATCTTTTAGATAACTTATCTTGGTTTAGTGGTTTTCTTTGTTTAATGGCATATCTACCTTTGTGGGTTAATTAATTCCTGAGTCATCCTTGCAGAGGAATAGTGGTGGTACTATTGAACCAATAGCTCAGGAAGATAATGGATTTCAAACCTTCCCCAAGGGTATTAGTCCAAACGGAATGTAATTGTATGAGTTCAGTTTGAACTCGCTTACTATGCAGTCCAGGATGTTAGCTACCATGCCACAAGGACTTCTCACATTATCTATTTGAACCCTGATAACATTTGCTTACAATGTTACCCCATTTCAAAGAGAGAAAAACATCTTTATTTACAACCAATAAAATATGAAATTTAAGTACATTAAGTGGAATGTGATGTTATTTTAAAAAGTACCCTTCAACCCAACTTCTCAAAAGCCCGGGTGGCTGGGAGTGGGGGCTATAGAATACACCAATAAGTGTCTTTGAAATAACATTAAACAATCTGATTTTGAGTCTCCAGGCTTGGAGCTTTGGGCAATGCGGAGTACCCTTTCATTGCCATTGGTCCCAGATCTACTCTGATCAGGAGTGGTAGCTCTTGATAGGGTACTCTCTATGGGTAAAATAGAACTGTTTGACATTTGACTGTGTGAAAACAAATGGCTAAAACTTAATTAAATTGTTAGAAGTAGAACTGTTGGTCACTTAACTGTGTGTAAATAAATGACTGATGTTTAATTGAATTGTTAATTATGCATAGCAATACTTGGAACCATTTAACTGTGTACAAATAAATGAATATTGTTGAATAGTATAATTAGTGTTAAATAGCAATACTTGTAACCACTTCAATGTGTGCAAATAAATGATTAATTGTAAACTGAATCATTCATGTTGAAACTATTTGATTGTGTGAAAAAAAAGAGGTCAGGCTCATTTTAAAATGTTATGAACAAAATGTATTTACAAATCATATATCCAATATATATGCATGAAGAGGAATTGACATTAAATAATCTACAATGGTTGATATGCCATAAAACTAAGCCAAACCAAATCATACATATCAAATATATATGTATAAGGAGGATTTGGTATGAAATAACCTACAATGGTTGATATGCCAAAAAACCAAACCAAATCATATATATTTAATATATATATTTATGAAGAGGATTTGGCATTAAATAACCTACAATGGTTGGTATGTCATAAAACCAAACCAAACCAACTTTCCAAGGAACAAAAATTACAAAAAGAACTTAAAAGAAACCAAAACGAATATTACACAAAGATGCAAGAAACCTTCAAAATAACACAAAAGCAATAAACGTCAGTATATGGTATAGTATTTCTAGATCATACATTTAATACATGACATGATCTATTAAATTATTAAACTTTTTTAGTAAAAATAAAATTACACACACACACACACACACACACACACACACACACACACACACACACACACACACACACACACACACATGTTGGTTAGATCAAAATGTAATTTCATGTTTTACCTACATAGACTCTCTCTGTGATATTATTCCCAATTATAAATTGATCTAACCAAAACTCTTAAGATTCTGAGACCCAATCACAATAAATTTGCTTTTTGTGTAAATTAATTTTCTTTAATAACATTTTTTAAAGTAATTGTTTTTTAAAAGATAATTTGCAATCCAGTCAAGATGGCCATTTGAAACAGTGTTAAAATTTGAATATCCAGAAATATCTGAATATTATTTGAAGAGTGTAGTCAATAGATAATACAATTTGTACATAACAACATTTAGCCAATTCATTCCAAGCAAATCCAGTAAGAGAAAACAATGTTCAGATCAATAGCAAAAGTAACAGGGATAGTTTTCTACAAAGCTTTGCTTAGTTCTCGCACAAGGCTGAAAATGTGAGGGATCCAGTAAGACTTGAACTCACTAGTAATGAAATAAAGGTAATCACCATAAAAGAGATATATCCAAAGTGAAAGACAATGTTCAGATCAATAGCAAAAGTAACAGGGATAGTTTTCTACAAAGCCTTGCTTAGTTCTCGCACAAGGCTGAAAATGTGAGGGATCCAGTAAGACTTGAACTCACTAGTAATGAAATAAAGGTAATCACCATAAAAGAGATATATCCAAAGTGAAAGACAATGTTCAGATCAATAGCAAAAGTAACAGGGATAGTTTTCTACAAAGCTTTGCTTAGTTCTCGCACAAGGCTGAAAATGTGAGGGATCCAGTAAGACTTGAACTCACTAGTAATGAAATAAAGGTAATCACCATAAAAGAGATATATCCAAAGTGAAAAACAATGTTCAGATCAATAGCAAAAGTAACAGGGATAGTTTTCTACAAAGCCTTGCTTAGTTCTCGCACAAGGCTGAAAATGTGAGGGATCCAGTAAGACTTGAACTCACTAGTAATGAAATAAAGGTAATCACCATAAAAGAGATATATCCAAAGTGAAAGACAATGTTCAGATCAATAGCAAAAGTAACAGGGATAGTTTTCTACAAAGCTTTGCTTAGTTCTCGCACAAGGCTGAAAATGTGAGGGATCCGGTAAGACTTGAACTCACTAGTAATGAAATAAAGGTAATCACCATAAAAAGGGTATTTTTTATCACTTAGAATATTCGGACAATTGTCATTTTTTTTTTTTTTTTTGTATATTTACAATGTTTTGGCAGATACATCCTTCGGAGATTTGACCCCTATCAATAGCAAAAGTAACAGAGATAGTTTTCTATAAAGCTTTGCTTAGTTCTCGCACAAGGCTGAAAGTGTGAGGGATCCAGTAAGACTTGAACTCACTAGTAATGAAATAAAGATAATCACCATAAAAAGGGTATTTTTTATCACTTAGAATATTCAGACAATTGTCTCTATTTTTTTTTTTGTTATATTTACAACGTTTTGGCCGATACATCCTTCGACCCTCTTCCGGTATTTTATGTTGAACTCGGAAGCCTACAAAGAACCTTGAACTCGGGCTCCCAATTTTGACATGAAACACTTGAAGAAGGCTGAAGAACATATTGGCCATAATATAGTAAATATATAAAAAAAAAATGAAGATTATTCAGAGTGATAAAAACTATTAAGCTTCATTTTAGAAATTTTAACAAATAAATTCTTTATACTTATGAATGGACCATTTAATTCTTGTACCAATTAGAAACAAAAAAGAATATAGAATTTTGCAACAACGGATGAGATAAAGATATAAAGTATAATGGAACATAGAAACATAAGTTAGAAAAAAAGAAGGAACACTGTGACAGGGAGGAAGAATACATCTGATAACTAGAACAGCCCAGATAGTAAAACAACTTTTGGTGAGCTTTAATATTCTGTTGTGGTATCTTCAAAGCCATCATAATTAAACTTCAACATTATGTACTTCATATAACAAAACCCTACATTATAAATGCTATATACTTGCTGTCATGTGATGTCTAACATAACCAATAATATAATTTAAAAAAAAAGTTTGGTATTATTTGTAAAGGCTCTTTCAAGATTACCATTGGCTTTAGAACAAACCATTATTGCATAGCTAAAAATTTAAAGCTGATTTTCTAGATATCTTGACAGTTTGTAAATTTAGATGCTTGTTGAAATAAAGTATAAGCTTCTAGGGTAGAATATCCAGCTATCCTGATATATAACAACAATGTAAGGTAAGCATAGATTTTATCTTCATTCTAAATTTAAAATCAAAATGTACCCACAGTAAAATCTAATACAGTCACTCTTTGTAAAGTAAATGTATTATTTTTGTGATGATATTAAGAGTTATGAAATCTATTCTTATTGGGAAATGTATAGGTTCAAATACCGCAAAATAATTCAATGTAATTTTCTGTAATTTAACCATTTCATTTGCAAATAAATATCTTTATGTCACTGACTAGAATGAATAGACCATTTAATTCTTGTACCAATATTAATGTGTATTAAATTAAATCTTATCCACTAATATATTTTACCATTTTGGACTTGAAAGTACTATTAGCACAGATTAGTTTGCACTCCCATCTTTTTGTGTGTTGACACATATTCAATTAATTAAAATAAATAAATAAATAGAATAACACAGGAGTTAATTGTTTTATGTTTGTGTGATATTTGAGGTTAAGAGAATTCTTTCTCAAAGTTCAATGGCATCATTATCTTACATCTTCATTAAGATGTCATAATAATACAAAAAATAGCATATTACTTAGTTCAAAGCAGAACTTTTGCTAACATCTGAGAGGAAGATAATAACACAATCTTTATACTTATTTCTATTTGAGCTTAAAAATTCTCAAAATACAGGGTGGAACAATAAAATTGTCGCCCTAGAAAAGACGACATGATTCCATTTCCGTTTAATGGAAACTGGTTTTCTTTTTCTTGTTGCAGACCATCTACTAGTTGGTCAGTTGTGTACAAATCCCAAGAGCGATAGGAGCCTTCTATCATGTCTGAAAGTGACACAATGTTCAACGAATGAGATCGGAGATGCACCACTGTACAACTCATGCTCTCTACCGATCTAAGTTTTGACAACAGGACCATTGCCAGTACCCTCAAAATGCAAATCTGGATTGCCATGAATAACAAGGACATGCCCAGGGTGATGAAAACAAAGTTTCCGGCTACAGTTATGGTGTTTGGTGTGGTTTCAAGTGAGGGCCACATCATGCCACCTCACATCTTCGAAGTTGGCTTGAAAGTCAACAGCAAAGTGTACCTGGATGTACTGAAGAGTGTGGTGATCCCCTGGTGCAATCCGGTGGCCAGCAGCAGGACTCGGCGCCAGCCCACAAGTCCAAAGAGACCCAGGCTTGGCTTCAGAAGGAGTGCTATGACTTTGTACCCTTCTCTCACTGCCCTCCTCCACCCCCGACCTGAACCCGCTGGACTACATAGTTTGGTCATACGTCGGGAACATAACCAATATGACCTCCCACAACACCAAAGCCAGCCTGATCGCTGCCATCCGTTGAGTATTCGGCGAGCTCCCACCAGCGCTTGTGGAAAAGGCATGCTCTCAGTTCCGGATCCCTATTGAGGCAGTGATTGAGGCTGAAGGTGGCTACATTGAATAGATGTCAGCTCTACTACATAATCAAGTTAGCTGAATTGATTTTTTCAATAAAAGTTTTAAAATAAAGCTGTAGTGTTGTTTTCTTTAGGACGTCAATTTTACTGTTCCACCCTGTATAAACCACAACAGAGAACAGGTAAAGGTGTTCAAAATCATTGCTCATTAGTCAACACATGGAAGAAAGAAAGAAAAATGTCTTTCTACTATAAATGAAAAACAAAATTTAAGCACTAAGGAGTGTGATCTTACCTTAAAAGATACTATTTTGCCCAACTCCCAAAGAAACCAGCAAAATAGCACCAAGCAATAAAGACAACCTACCAACTAATTAGACTTCAGGTAAAAAAAAAAGAGTGGGATCTTACCTTAAAAGATACTATTTTGCCCAACTCCCAAAGAAACCAGCAAAATAGCACCAAGCAATAAAGACAACCTACCAACTAATTAGACTTCAGGTAAAAAAAAAGGAGTGTGATCTTACCTAAAAAGACACTATGTTGCCAAATTCCTAAAGAAGCAAAATGAAGCAAGAAAACAGCAAAATAAAATGAAAGCAATAAACTTCAACATGTGGTATAGTGTTTGTAAATTGGAGTTTTAATATATAAGACAACTGATTAAATCATTAGATTTATCAGTAAACACACACACACACACATATATATAAATATATATATAATGAAAAATACTTTCTAATAAAACCATCCCAAATTATCCAATTTGTCTATTGGCAATTTGATAAATAATTTTTACACTTTTGTCTGAAGGAATCCATAGAAATATTGTTTATATTAATGATTCTTGAAGTTTAATAGAATTTTTTTTTACATATACAAATAAAATAAGATATATTCCTTAATTTGGTTCTAGGGAGGGAGTCATAGTGGTTAACATACTGGACTGTAACATCATGGTAAGCAAGTAAATTTGGTTCTTGCAAAAGGAAGATTTTTATCAATTTTTTTTCTTTTGAATGAAATAATAATGAATGTCATCGGGAATTCAACAGAATGGTAAGGAGTGAAATAAGCTGGCACAAGATATATCGACTCGGAAATTTTGTAAAAGGAAGAGACTTACAAATTGTGAGAAAAGTTGACATGGTTTGGTTGTGTTTTATGGCATATCAACTCTTGTGGGTTATTTAAGGCCAAATCCTGTTTATATATATATATATATATATATGATTTCTAAGTGAATAATTTGTTGGTAACATTATTCTTAAATGAGTTAGAGCTCATTTGTTTGCACACAGTTAAATGGTTTCAAGTATTCCAATCAAGTGCTCATAATTTTATTTTGTATTATTCATTGTTTGCACACAATTAAATAAGGGGACACGCTGGCTCCGTACCTCTTTATCATTTGTCTAGACTACATACTTAGAACATCGATTGACAAAATCAAAGAGAATGGCTTCGAACTGACGAAGAAAAGAAGCAGAAGGTACCCCGCAACAACAATTACCGACGCCGACTACGCCGATGACATAGCGATACTGGCAAATACACCTGACCAAGCCGAAACACTTCTGCATAGTTTGGAACGAGCAGCAGCAAGCATAGGCCTCCATGTTAATGCACACAAAATGGAATATATGTGCTATAACCAAACGGGGGACATCTCCACTCTAGAAGGAACCCCTCTTAAACTAGTAGACAAATTCACGTACCTAGGAAGCAGCGTCGAATCAACCGAAAAGGACATCGAAACGAGGTTAACGAAAGCATGGACAGCTATCAATAGGCTATCGACTATATGGAAATCAGACCTAACCGATAAAATGAAACGCAGTTTCTTCCAGGCAGCGGTCACATCGATACTGCTATATGGATGCAGTACATGGACGCTAACAAAACGGCTGGAGAAGAAACTAGATGGCAATTACACAAGAATGCTGCGTGCAATCCTGAACAAGTCCTGGCAGCAACACCCCACAAGACACCAACTGTACGGCCACCTGCCCCCTATCACGAAAACTATTCAAGTTAGACGAACCAGAGATGCAGGACATTGCTGGAGAAGCAGAGATGAACTCATAAGAGATGTACTCTTATGGATCCCCACACATGGCCGCGCAAAAGCAGGACGACCAGCACGAACGTACATTCAGCAGCTATGTGAGGATACAGGTTGTTGTCCTGAAGACCTACCTAGGGCGATGAACGATAGGGAGGAGTGGCGAGAGAGGGTCAGGGATATCCGTGCTGCCAGCACGATATGATGATGATGAAGTATTGTAAATGATTAAATAGTTTTATGTGACCTCAACAGATACCACTAATTTGGGTCAGAGTGGACCAGGGAGTAATGCCAATGAAAAGGTGCTACGCATTACCCCAAGCTCATAGACTTGAGACTCGCCATCAGACGGTTTATTGTCATACATAAGTTACTAGTTTGTGGGTGGGGGTCTTACTCCCATAAAGAGCTGCAGTTTGTGTATTATAAAGCTCCAGCAGACAGGGTGGAGAAGTTGACATTGACCTTGAGAAAGTGACGGATTCCATAACTTTTTTTGTATGGAGGCCCACTATGTAGAGGTAGTCATAAATGATGACCTATTCTGTACTAACATTTGAAATTGGCTGTGATTTATATCGATCTATACAGAATAGGCCACCATTCCTCAGTGCAAGTAAATACCAGTCCAACATTTACTTAATGTTGGCTTATTCTATTCAGGTAAACTTAAATAGAATCCTATTCTGTAGTCTAAAATAGTCACCTATTCTGTACACACATATGATGATAGAGGTTTATTTTGTACTGATAACTTCAAATGGAGTTTTATTCTGTACATGAACCTGTGTTACATAGCCATGATATGGCTACATGAAATGTACATAGGATGTTCATAACATATTTACATAGAACATAGGAGTCTCGAAACACGAAAAACATGAAACAACTTTTTAGTTCAGGTACGAAACCTTTTATTACCTTTGAGTTAAAGGTTTCAACAAAAGGCAGAACTCAACTCAACTGACTTTTTCAAAATCCCCCAAATCCTCCACGCTCTTCCGGTGCATGACGTCATTCCCACTCTGTAGCCCCGTTTTCCATCTGGGCTATTGTGACATCTCTGAGTGACATGTCCACTCCACACGCGCGTGCTTGAACACCTGCGTTAATGTTGCACCTAAGTAACCCATGCACTGAGCCGAAAGGTTCTCAGCCTAACTAAACCTAAAGGCATAAAACGAAATCCCTCGGCCATTATATTACACCTTTAAATGGAGGCTTACTCTGAACACAGCTTTAAATGGAGACTTAACCTGAACTTCTACACTTAAATAGAAGCGTATTCTCTTACAGTTCATAAGTGGAGATCTACTGGATGCAGGTCTCTATTTCAGGCTAAAGATGCTGGATCAACCTCCATTTAAGTCCACCTGAATATAATAGGCCTCAATGTTGGTGTAGCTGTATAGATTAAACCTCCGTTTATGTATACCTGTATAGGCTTCGATTTATTGGTGAAAGTTAAAATTAGTCCTCCATTTACATATATGATGGCCTATTGTATACATTCATCATTAGTCATATTCTGTACCTCAAGATTTAAATATAGGCCTATTATCTAAATGTACATTTAAATAAGGTTGTGTACAGGATTCATTTCAGTAGGGTTGTACAGACACATGATACAGTTAGATGTACCAGTACAGAATAAGTCATCATTTATGTGACTGAGTACAGAATAGGCCACTATATATATGTATGTGTACAGAAAAGGACACTATTTATGTGTATGTGTACAGAATAGGACACTATTTATGTTTATGGGTACCGAATAGGCCACTATTTATGTCTATGGTTAGAGATTAGGCCACTAATTATGTGAATGTGTACAGCATAGGCCACTATTTATGTGAATGTGTAAAGCGAAGGCCACAATTTATGTGAGTGTGTAGAGCATAGGCCACTATTTATGTGTATGGGTACAGAATAGGACACTATTTATGTATATGTGTAAAGAATAGGCCACTATTTATGTGTATGTGTACAGAATAGGCCACTATTTACGTGAATGCATACAGAATAGGCCACAATTTATATGAATGCATACAGAATAGGCCACAATTTATGTCTATGTGTACAGAATAGGCTACTATTTATGTCTATGGGTACAGATTAGACTACTATTTATGTGAATGTTGAGAATAGGCCACTATTCATGTCTCTGGGTACACAATAGGCCACTATTTATGTGAATGTGTACAGCATAGGCAACTATTTAAGTCTATGGTTATGGAATAGGCATCTATTTATGTGAATATGTACAGAATAGGCCACTAAGTATTTTTAAGGGACAGAATAGACAACTATTTATATCTGTGTACAGAATAGGCCACTATTTATGTGAATACATACAGCATAGGAAACTATTTGTGTTTGTGTACAGAATAGGCCACGATTTATGTTTATTTGTTCAGATAGGCTACTATTTATGTTTATTTGTTCAGTATGGCCACTATTTATGTATGTGTACAGAATAGGTCACTATTTATATGTGTACAAAATAGGTCACTATTTATGTCTATGTGTACAGAATAGGTCACTATTTATGTCTATGTGTACAGAATAGGCCACAATTTATGTCTATGTGTACAGAATAGGCCACAATTCATGTTTGTGTACAGAATAGGCCACCATTTATGTCTATGTGTACAGAATAGGCCACCATTCATGTGTATGTGTACAGAATATGCCGCTATTTATGTGAATGCGTACAGATAGGCCACTATTTATGTTATGTACAGAATAGGCCAATATTTATGTTTATAGATACAGAATAAGCCACCATTCAAGACTATGAACAGAATAGGCCACTATTTATGTAAATGTGTACAGCATAGGCTACTATTTATGTCTATGGTTACAGAGTAGGCCCCTATTTATGTCTAGGGGTACAGAATAGGCCACTATTTATGTGTATGTGTACAGAATAGGACACTATTCATGTTTATGGGTACGGAGTAGGCAACTATTTATGCGAAATTGTACAGAATAGGCCACTATCTATGTGTGTGGGTACAGAGCAGGCCATTATTCATATTTAGGGGTAGAGAATAGGCCACTATTTATGTCTATGGGTACAGAAGAGGCAACTATTTATGTTTATGGTTACAGAATAGGCCACTATTTATGTGTATGGGTAGGGAAGAGGCCACTATTCATGTTTATGGGCAGAGAATAGGCAACTATTTATGTGAAATTGTAGAGCATAGGCCACTATTTATGTCTGTGGGTACAGAATACGCCAATATATAAGTATACAGAATAGGCCACTATTTATGTTCATGGGTAGAGTGTAGGCCAATATTTATGTCTATGTGTAAAGAATAGCAAACTATTTAGGTTTATGGGTACAGAATAGGCCACTATTTATGTCTATGGGTAAAGAATAAGCCACCATTCTGGTCTATGTGTACAGAATAGGCCATTAATTATGTCTATGTTCACAGAATAGGCCACGATTTATGTCTGGGTACAGAATAGGCAACTATTTATGTGAAATGGTAAAGCATAGGCCACTATGCATGTTTATGTGTACAGAATAGGCAACTCTCTACGTGTGGGTAGAGAATGGGTCTCTATGTATGGCAATGGATAAAGAATACGCCACTATTTATGTGTAAGTGTACAGAATAGGCCACTATTAAAGTCTATGGGTACAGAATATGCCACTATTTATGTCTTTGGGTACAGAATAGGCAACTATTTATGTGAATTTGTGCAGCATAGGCCTCTTTTCATGTCAGTGTACAGAATAGGCCACAATTGATGTCTGGGTACAAAATAGGCCACTATTCATCTTTATGTGTGAATAGGCAACTATTTATGTGAATGTGTAAAGAATAGGCCACCATTTATGTCTATGTGTACAGAATATGCCTCTATTCATGTGTAAGTGTACAGAATAGGCCACGATTTATGTCTATGGGTACAGAATAGGTATTAATTTATGTGCATTGGAACAGAAAAGGCCACTATTTATGTGTACATGTATAGAATAGGCCTCTATTTACGTCTGTGGGTAGAGAATGGGTCCTTATTTATGTCTATATGTACAGAATAGGCCACTATTGATGTGAATTCGTACAACATAGGCTACTATTTATGTCTATGTGTACAGAATAGGCCACTATTTATGTCTGTGTACAGAATAGGCCACTATTTATGTCTGTGTACAGAATAGGCCACTATTGATTTCTGGGTACAAAATTGTGCAGCATAGGCCACTATTTATGTCTACGGATACAGAATAGGCCACTATTTACGTCTATGTGTACAGAATAGGCAACCATTCATGTGTATTTGTATAGAATAGGCCACTATTTATGTTTATGGGTACCGAATAGGCCACTATCTACGTCTATGGATAGAGAGTAGGTCACTGTTCATGTAAATTTTTAAAGCATAGACCACTTTTTATGTCTTTGTCTAAAGAATACGCCACTATTAATGAGAATTTGTACTGCATAAGCCACTATTTATGTCAATGGGTACAGAATAAGCTACTATTTATGTGAATGTGCACTATTTATGTTTATGTGTACAGAATAGGTAACTTTGTATGTTTATATGTACAGAATGGGCCACTATTGATATCTGTGTACGAAATAGGCCCTTATTCATGAGTATGTGTACAGAATATGCCACTATTCATGTGTATGACTAAAGAATAGGTCACTATTTATGTGAATTTGTACAGCATAAGCCACTATCTATGAGAATTTGTACAGAGTAGGCCACTATTTATGTCTATGAATACAGAATAGGACACTATTTATGTCTATGGGTATAGAATAGGACACCATTTATATGTATGTGTACAGAATAGGCCACTATTTATGCGAATGTGTACAGCTTGGGACACTATGTCTATCGGTACACAATATGCAACTTTGTTTGTCTATGTGTACCGAATAAACCAGTATTTATGTCTATGTGTACAGAATAGGTCGCTATTTATGTGAATATGTACAGAATAGGCCACTTTTCATGTCTATGTTTACAGAATGGGCCACTTTTGATGTTTGGGTATGGAAGAGGTCACTATTCATGTCCGTGTGTACAGAATAGACAACTATTTATGTGAATGCATACAGAATAGGCCACTATTTATGTCTAAGTGTAAAGAATAGGCCACCATTTATGTCTATGTGTAAAGAATAGGCCACTATTCCTGTCTATGTGTACAGAATAGGCCACCACTCATGTGTAGGTGTACAGAATAGGCCACCATTCATGTGAATGCGTACAGAATAGGCCACTATTTATGTCTATGGTTACAGAATAGGCCACTATGTGTGTACGAGTATAGAATAGGCCACTACGTCTGTGGGTAGAGAATGTGTTTCTATTTAGGTCCATGTGTACAGAATAGGCCACTATTGATTTGCCCAGTCGGCTGGGGCTGTAGAATACACTGACTGCTACTCTGCAGAAGGGTAAGACCCCCACCAACCAGTGTCCTGGATATGACACTAAACAATCTGATGGTGAGGTTCCAGCAGTGCTGGAGCTTTGGGGAATGCGGAGTACCCCTTCATTGCCATGGCTCCCAGGTCCACTCTGGCCCGGAGTGGTAGCACCTGATAGGGCCCTATCTATGGGTTAAATAGAACTAACAGCATACTTATGCTAAAATGAATTGAGTAAACTGAATAGCCTGAAATAGAAACGTTTTTGACAATTAAACTGTACTTACACTTAAACTGCGTGCTTATGCTTAACTGAATTATTTCAAATAGAACTGTTTTTCGACATTAAAACTGTATTTACACTTAACTGAATTATTACATATAACTGCTTAAATAGTTTGAAATGGAAATGTTTTTGACAATTAAACTGTGTACTTATGCTAAACTGTTTTCAATAGAACAGATTATTTACATAAAAATGGATTTTGCGTTAAATAACCAACAAAGGTTGATATGCCATGAAACCAAAACAAACCAAACCAAACCAGCCACTATTGATGTGAATTTGTACAGCATAGGCTACTATTTATGTCTATGTGTACAGAATAGGCCACTATTTCTGTCTATGGGTACTGAATAGGCCACTATGTATGTGAATTTTTATACTATTTATGTGTATGTGTACAGAATAGGCCACTATTGATGTCGGTACAATATTGTGCAGCATAGGCCACTATTTATGTCTATGGATACAGAAGAGGCCACTATTTACGTCTATGTGTACAGAAGAGAGCGCTATTTATGTTTATGGGTACCGAATAGGCCACTATTTAGGTCTCTGGGTACAGAGTAGGTCACTATTTATGTGAATATCTAAAGCATAGACAACTATTTATGTCTCTGTAAAGAATAGGCAACTATTTATGCGGATTTGTACAGCATAGGCCATTATTTATGTCTATGGTTACAGAATATGCCACTATTTATGTCTATGGGTACAGAATAGGCCACTATTTATGTCTATGTGTAGAGAATAGTCCACTATTAATGTGAAAGTACAGCTTAGAAAAGTATTTATGTCTGTGGGTACAGAATAGGCCTCTATTTATGTCTATGTGTACAGAATAGGCCACTTTTTACGTCTATATGTATAGAAAAGGACACTATTTATGTCTATGGGTACAGAATAGGCCACTATTTATGTTTATGGGTACATAATACGCCAGTATTCATGTTTATTGGTAAAGTATAGGCGACTATTCATGTGTATGGTTAAAGAATAAATCGCTATTTATGTCTATGTGTACAGAATAGGCAACTATCTATGTGAATTTGTACAGCATAGGCCACTATTTATGTCTATGGTTACAGAATATGCCACTATTCATGTGAAGAATAGGCTACTATTTATGTGAATTTCTACAGCATAGGCAACTATTTATGTCTATGGGTAGAGAATAGGATCACCATTTATATGTATGTGTACAGAATAGTCTACTATTTATGTGGGTGTGTACAGATTAGGCCACTATTTATGTCTATCAGTACAGCATAGCCCACTATTTACGTTTATGGGTACAGAATAGGACACCTTGTACGTCTGTGTACAGAATAAGCCAGTATTTTAGTCTATGTGTACAGAATAGGCCACTATTTACGTCTGTATGTTGAGAATAGGTCTCTATTTAGGCCACTATTGATGTGAATTTTTTACAGCATAGGCTACTATTTATGTCTATGTGTACAGAATAGGCCACAAACCATGTCTATGTGTACAGAATAGGCCACCATTTATGTATGTACAGAATAGGCCACCATTTATGTCCCTGGGTAAAGAATAGGCCACTATTTATGTTTATGTGTAACAGAATAGGCCACTTTTTATGTGAGTGCGTACAGAATAGGCCACTAATGTGAATTCGAACAGAATAGGCCACTATGTAGTTTTATGGGTAGAGAATTGGCAATTATATGTCTATATGTACAGAATAGGCCACCATTCATACCTGTACAGAAAAGGCCACTATTTATGTAAATGTGTACAGAATAGGCCACTATTTATGTCTGTGTAGAGAATAATGCACAATTTATGTGAATGCGTACAGAATAGGCCACTTTTTGTCAATGGGTTCAGAATAGGCCACTATTCATGTCTGTGTACAGAATAGGCCACTATTTATGTCTATGTGTACAGAATAGGCCAATATTTATGTCTATGTGCACATAATAGGCCACCATTCATGTGTATATGTACAGAATAGGTCACTATTTATGTGAATGCGTAGAGAATAGGCCACTATTGATGTCTGTGCATACAGAATAGGCTGCTATGTATGTGAATGTGTACTGAATGGGCCGCTATTTATGTCTATGTGTAGAGAATAGGGCACTATTTATGTGAGTGCGTACAGAATAGGCTACTATTCTTGTCTATGGCTACAGAATAGGCCACTATTCATGTCTATGTAGATAGAATAGTCCACTATTAATGTCTACGTGTACAGAATGGGCAACCATTCATGAGTATGCGTACAAAATAAGGCACTATTTATGTGAATGCGTACAGAATAGGCCACTATTTATGTCTACGGGTACAGAATAGGTCACTATTCATGTCTATGTGTACAGAATAGGCCACTATTTATGTCAGTATGTAAAGAATAGTCCACAATTTATGTCTATGTTTACAATAGGCAACCATTCATGTGTATGTGTACAAAATAGGGCACTATTTAAGTGAATTCGTACAGAATAGGCCACTATTATGTGTACGTGGATGGAATAGACCACTATTGACGTCTGTGGGTAGAGAATGGGTCTCTATTTAGGTGTATGTGTACTGAATAGGCTACTATTGATGTGAATTTGTAAAGCATAGTCAACTGTATTTTTATGGGTAAAGAATAGGCCACTATTGATGTCTATGTGCAGAATAGGCCACCATTCACGTGTATATGTACAGAATAGGCCACTATTTATTTGAATGCGTACAGAATAGGCCACTATTTATGTCTATGGGAACAGAGTAGAACACTATTTATATGAATATGCACAGCATAGGCCACTATTGTACAGAACAGGGCACTATTTAGGTCTATGTGTACAATAGGCCTCTATTGATGTGAATTTTTACAGAATAGGCTACTATTTATGACTATGTGTAAAGAATAGACCACTATTCATGTCTATGTGTACAGAATAGGCCACCATTCATGAGTATGTGTACAGAAAAGGCCACCATTTATGTATTATTACAGCGTAGGAATCCATGTCTATGTGTAGAGAATAGGCCATCCCTTATATCTTTGTGTACAGAATAGGCCACCATTCATGTGTATGTGCACAGAATAGGCCATTATTCGTGTGAATGTAAACAGAATAGGCCACTATTTATGTAATTTGTACTGCATAAGCTACTATCTAAGTGAATTTTTACATGGGCTACTATTTATGTCTACGTGTACAGCATAGGCCACTATTCATGTGTATGTGTACAGAATTGGCCATCATTCATGTGTATGTGTACAGAATAGGCCACCATTTATATCCCTGGCTAAAGAATAGGCCACTATTTATGTTCATGGGTATAGTAGGGGCCACTCTTGATGTAAATTCGTACAGAATAGGCTACTATGTATGTTTTTGGGTACAGAATAAGCCACTATTTATGTAAATGTGTACAGAATGGGCCACTCTTTATGTCTGTGTGTACAGAATAGGGCACTATTCATTTATGTGTACTTGTACAGAATAGGGCACTATTAATGTGAATGCGTACAGAATATGCCACTATTTATGTGTACGTGTGTAGAATAGGCCACTATTTACGTCTGTGGGTAGACAATTGGTCTTTATTTAGGTGTAAGCGAAGAGAATAGGCCACGATTGATGTTAATTTGTACAGCATATTCCACTATGTATGTTTATGGGTACAGAGTAGGCCACTATTTATGCGTGTGTACAGAATAGGCCACCATTCACGTGTATGTGTACAGAATAGGCCAGTATTTATGTGAATGCGTACAGAATAGGCCACTATTTATGTCTATGGGAACAGAGTAGGCCACTATTTCTGTGAATGTGCACAGCATAGGCCACTATTTATGTCTGTGTGTACAGAATAGGCCACTATTTATGTGAATGCGTACAGAATAGGCCACTATTTATGCTTATGGGTACAGAACATGCCACTGCTTATGTCTATGGCTACAGAATACACCACTATATAAGTCTCTTGGGACAGAGTAGGCCACTATTTATGTGAATTTGTAAAGAGTAGGCCACTATTTATGTCTATGCGCAACGATTAGGCCACTATTTATGTGTATTCGTACAGAATAGGCCACGATGTATGATTATTTGTTCAAAATAAACCACTATGTATGCCTGTGTGTAGAGAATAAACACATTAATGGAGGCCTATTTTCTACACATAGGCATACAAAGTGGCTTACATTTACACATGAATGGTGGCCTATTAAAAGAATAGGCCACCATTCATGTCTCTTTGTACAGAATAAGCCACCATTTATGTGTATGTGTACAGAATAGGCTACGATTTATGCGAACGCGTACTGAATAGGCCATTATTTATGTCTAGTGGTGCAAAAGGGGCCACTATTTATGTGAATTCATACAGAATAGGCCACTATTTATGTGAATGCGTACAGAAGGGGCCACTATTTATGTCTATATGTCTAGAATAAGCCACGATTTTTGTCTATGTGTACAGAATAGGCGACCATTCATTTGTACGTGTACAAAATCGGCCACCATTTATATCTACGTGTACAGAATATGCCACTAATCATGAGTAAGTGTAAAGAATAGGCCACTATTTTTGTGAGTGTTTACAGAATAGGTCACTATTTATGTGTACGGGTACTGAATAGACAAATATTTATATAATTTGTACTGCATAAGCTACTATGTTAATTTGTACAGCATAGGCCACTATTTATGTCTATGGGTACAGAATATGCCACTACTTATGTCTATCGGTACAGAATAGGCCACGATTTACTTTTATGGGTAGAGAATAGGCCACAATTTATGTGCACGTCTATTGAATAGGCCACTATTTATGTGAATACGTACAGAAAAGCCACTATTTATGTCTATGGGTAAATAATAGGCTAATACTTCTGTAATTTGTGCTGCATAAACTACTATAATGGTTAGCAAGCTCGGCTAGCAAACCTACACGAGTGAGTTCAAGTCTTATTGGGTGCCCCTTTCATATGGCCTTGTGCCACATCAAAGCAAAAAGCTTAGTAAATTTCCATAAACTACTATGTTAATTTGTCAAGATTAGGCAACAAATCATGTGTATTTGTACAGAATAGGCCACCATTCATGAGTATATGTACAGAATTGGCCAACATTTATTTCTACGCGTACAGAATAAGCCACCATTCATGTGTATGTGTACAGAATGGCCACTATTTATGTGAATGCATACTGAATAGGCCACTATTTATGTCTTTGTATGATGAATAGGACACTATTCCTGTGTATGTGTGCAGAATACGCCACCATTTATGTTTATGTGTACATAATAGGTCCAAAATTCATGTGTATGTGTACAGAATAGGCCACTATTTATGTGAAGGCATAAATTCGCAACTATTTATGTCTCTGGGTAAAGAATATGCCTCTACTAGGGGAAAAAATAGGCCACTATTTATTGGAATGTGCACAGAATAGGCCACTATTTATGTCTATGTGTAGGGAATAGGGCACTATTTCTGTGAATGCGTACAGAATAGGCCACTATTTAATTTTATGCGTACAGAATAGGCCATTATTTACGTTTACGTGTATAGAATAGGCCACTATTTATGTCTGAATAGGGCACTATTTATGTGAATTCGTACAGAATAAGCCACTAGTTATGCTTATGGGTACAGAATGTGCCACTGCTTATGTCTATGGCTACAGAATAGGTGTCTATATAAGTTTGTTGGAACAGAGTAGGCCACTATTTATGTGATTTTGTAAAGCATGGGCCACTATTTATGTCTATGTGTAAAGATTAGGCCACTATTTATGTGGATTCGTACAGAATAGGCCACGATGTATGTTTATTTGTACGCCTATGTGTAGAGAATATACACATTAATGGTGGCCTATTTTCTACACATAGGCATACATAGTGGCTTACATATACACATGAATGGTGGCCTATGAAAAGAATAGGCCACCATTTATGTCTATTTGTAAGGATTAGGCAACCATTTATGTGTATGTGTACAGAATAGGCCACGATCAACGCGAATGCGTACTGAATAGGCCATTATTTATGTCTATTTGTACAGAATAGGCCCCTATTTATGAGAATTCGTACGGAGTAGGCCACTATTTATGTGAATGCGTACAGAAGGGGCCACTTTTTATGTCTATTATTGCAGAATAGGCAACTATTTATGTGAATCCGTAAAGAATAGGGCACAACGTATGTTTATTGGTTCAGAATAGGCCACTATTCATGTCTCTGTGTAGAGAATAGGGCACTATTTATGTGAATGCGTACAGAATAGGCCACTATTTTATTTTATGCGTACAGAATAGGCCACTATTTATGTTTACGTGTATAGAATAGGCCACTATTTATGTCTGTTGGTAGAGAATGGGTCTCTATTTAGGTTTATGTGTACAGAAGAGCCCACTAGTGATCTGAATTTTCAAAGCATTGGCTACTATTCATGTCTATGTGTAACGAATAGGCCACTATTTATATGGATTTGTACAGCATAGGCAACTATTTATGTCTATGGGTACAGATTAGGCCACTATTTATGTGAATTTTTCAGAATAAGCCACGATGTATGTTTAAGGCTACAGAATAGGCCACTATTCATGTCTATGTGTACAGAATAGGCAACAATTTATGTCTACGTGTACAGAAAAGGCCACCATTCATGTTTATGTGTACAGAATAAGCCACTATTTATGTGAAAGCGCACAGAATAGGCCACTATTTATGCTTATGGTTACAGAACATGCCACTGTTTATGTCTATGGCTACAGAATAAGCCACTATATAAGTCTCTTGGAACAGAGTAGGCCACTATTTATGTGAATTTGTAAAGCATATGTCTATATGTACAGAATAGGCCACCATTGAGGCGTATGTGTACAGAATAGGCCACTATTTATGTCGCTGTGTACAGAATAGGCCACCATTTATGTGTATGTGTACAGAATAGGCCACCATTTATGTCTATTTTAAAGAATAGGCCACCATTTATATCTATGTGTACACAATATTCCACAAATCATGGATATGTGTAAAGCATAGGCCACTATTTTAGTGAATGTTTACAGAATAGGCCATAATTTATGTGTATGGGTACAGAATAGACAAATATTTATGTAATTTGTACTGCATAAGCTACTATCTATGTGAATTTCTGCAGCATAGGCCACTATTTATGTGTACAGAATATGCCAGTACTTAGGTCTGTGGGTACAGAATAGGCCACTATTTATCGGAATGTGCACAGAATAGGCCACTATTTATGTCTATGTGTAGAGAATAGGGCACTATTTATGTGAATGCGTACAGAATAGGCCACTATTTAATTTTATGCGTACAGAATAGGCCATTATTTATGTTTACGTGTATAGAATAGGCCACTATTTATGTCTGTTGGTAGAGAATGGGTCTCTATTTAGGTTTATGTGTACAGAAGAGCCCACTAGTGATCTGAATTTTCAAAGCATTGGCTACTATTCATGTCTATGTGTAACGAATAGGCCACTATTTATATGGATTTGTACAGCATAGGCAAATATTTATGTCTATGGGTACAGATTAGGCCACTATTTATGTGAATTCGTACAGAATAAGCCACTAGTTATGCTTATGGGTACAGAATGTGCCACTGCTTATGTCTATGGCTACAGAATAGGTGTCTATATAAGTTTTTTGGAACAGAGTAGGCCACTATTTATGTAATTTTGTAAAGCATGGGCCACTATTTATGTCTATGTGTAAAGATTAGGCCAATATTTATGTGGATTCGTACAGAATAGGCCACGATGTATGTTTATTTGTACGCCTATGTGTAGAGAATATACACATTAATGGTGGCCTATTTTCTACACATAGGCATACATAGTGGCTTACATATACACATGAATGGTGGCCTATGAAAAGAATAGGCCACCATTTATGTCTATTTGTAAGGATTAGGCAACCATTTATGTGTATGTGTACAGAATAGGCCACGATTTACGCGAATGCGTACTGAATAGGCCATTATTTATGTCTATTTGTACAGAATAGGCCCCTATTTATGAGAATTCTTACGGAATAGGCCACTATTTATGTGAATGCGTACAGAAGGGGCCACTTTTTATGTCTATTATTGCAGAATAGGCCACTATTTATGTGAATCCGTAAAGAATAGGGCACAACGTATGTTTATTGGTTCAGAATAGGCCACTACTCATGTCTATGTGTAGAGAATAGGTCACTATTTATGTGAATGCGTACAGAATAGGCCACTATTTAATTTTATGCGTACAGAATAGGCCACTATTTATGTTTACGTGTATAGAATAGGCCACTATTTATGTCTGTTGGTAGAGAATGGGTCTCTATTTAGGTTTATGTGTACAGAAGAGCCCACTAGTGATCTGAATTTTCAAAGCATTGGCTACTATTCATGTCTATGTGTAACGAATAGGCCACTATTTATATGGATTTGTACAGCATAGGCAACTATTTATGTCTATGGGTACAGATTAGGCCACTATTTATGTGAATTCGTACAGAATAAGCCACGATGTATGTTTAAGGCTACAGAATAGGCCACTATTCATGTCTATGTGTACAGAATAGGCAACAATTTATGTCTACGTGTACAGAAAAGGCCACCATTCATGTTTATGTGTACAGAATAAGCCACTATTTATGTGAAAGCGCACAGAATAGGCCACTATTTATGCTTATGGTTACAGAACATGCCACTGCTTCTGTCTATGGCTACAGAATAGGCCACTATATAAGTCTCTTGGAACAGAGTAGGCCACTATTTATGTGAATTTGTAAAGCATACGCAATTATTCATGTCTATGTGTAAATATTAGGCCATTATTTATGTGGATTCGTACAGAATAGGCCACGATATATATTTATTGGTTCAGAATAAGTCACGATGTATGTCTTTGTGTACAGAATAGGCCACCATTCATGTGTATGTGTACATAATAAGCCACTATTTATATCTATTTGTACAGAATAGGCCGCCATTTATGTCAGTGTACAGAATAGGCCGCCATTAATGTATAATGGTCCCCCAATTATGTCTGTGTACAGAATAGGCCACCACACGTGTGTATGTGTAAAGAATAGGCCACCATATATGTCTATACGTACAGAATAGGCAACTATTCATGTGTATGTGTACAGAATAGGCCACCATTCATATCTACGTGTACAGAATATGCCACCAATCATGAGTATGTGTAAAGGATAGGCCACTATTTTTGTGAATGTTTACAGAATAGGCAACCATTTATGTCTATGTGTACAGAATAAGCCAACATTTATGTCTGTGTATAGAATAGGCCACCATTCATGTGTGTGTGTACAGAATAAGCCACCATATATGTCTATGTGTACAAAATAGGCCGCCATTTATGCCTGTGTACAGAATAGTCCACCATTTATGGGTGTGTACAGAATAGGCCACCATTCGTGTGTATGTGTACAGAATAAGCCACCATTTATATCTATGTGTACAGAATAGGCCGCCATTAATGTCGTACAGAATAGTCCAGCATTTATGACTGTGTACAGAATAGGCCACCATTCATGTGCATGTGTAAAGAATAGGCCACTATATATGTCTATATGTACAGAATAGGCCGCCATTTATGCCTGTGTACAGAGTAGTCCACCATTTATGTCTGTGTACAGAATAGGCCACCATTCATGTGTATGTGTACAGAATAAGCCACCATTTATATCTATGTGTACATAATAGGCCGCCATTAATGTCGTACAGAATAGTCCAGCATTTATGACAGTGTACAGAATAGTCCACCATTCATGTGTATGTGTAAAGAATAGGCCACTATACATGTCTATGGGTAAAGAATAAGCTACTATTTCTTTAAATTGTACTGCATAAGCTACTATGTTAATTTGTCAAGATTAGGCCACAGTTCATATGTATTTGTACAGAATAGGCTACCATTTATGTCTATGTGTACAGAATAGGCCACCATTCATGTGTTTGTGTACAGAATGGCCACTATTTATGTGAATGCATACTGAACAGGCCCCTATTTATGTCTATTTCTACAGAATAGGCCAATATTTATTTGAATTCGTACAGAATAGGCAACTGTTTACGTGAATGAGTGCAGAATAGGCTAGTATGTATGTTTCTGGGTACAAAATAGGCCGCTATTTATGTATATGTTTACAGAATAGGCCACCGTATATGTCTATGTATCAAGAATAGGCCACTACTAATGTCTATGTGTGCAGAATAGGCCAACACTTTTGGTTATGTGTATAGAATAGTCCCAAAAGTCAAGTGTTTGAGTACAGAATAGGCCATTGTTTATGTGAATGCATACAGAATAGGCCACTATTTATGTGTATGGGTAAAGATTCGCAACTATTTATGTCTATGGGTACAGAATATGCCACTACTTATGAGTATGGGTATAGAATAGGCCACTATTTATCGGAATGTGCACAGCATAGGCCGCTATTTATGTCTATGTGTAGAGAATAGGTCACTATTTTTGTGAATGCGTACAGAATAGGCCACTATTTAATTTTATGGGTACAGAATAGGCCACTATTTATGTGTACGTGATTAGAATAGGCCACTATTTATGTCTGTTGGTAGAAAATGGGTCTCTATTTAGGTTCATGTGTACAGAATAGCCCATTAGCGATTTGAATTTTTAAAGCATAGGCTACTATTCATGCCTATGTGTAACGAATAGGCCACTATTTATGTGGATTTGTACAGTATAGGCAACTATTTATGTCTATTGGTACAGAATGTGCCACTGCTTATGTCTATGGCAACAGAATAGGTCACTATATAAGTCTTTTGGAACAGAGTAGGCCACTATTTATGTGATTTTGTAAAGCATAGGTCACTATTTATGTCTATGTGTAAAGATTAGGCCACTATGTATGTGGATTCGTACAGAATAGGCCACGATGTATGATTATTGGTTCAAAATAAGCCACTATGTATGCCTATGTGTAGAGAATATACACATTAATGGTGGCCTATTTTCTACACATAGGCATACATAGTGGCTTACATATACACATGAATGGTTGCCTATGAAAAGAATAGGCCACCACTTATGTCTATTTGTACAGAATAAGCCACCATTTATCTGTATGTGTACAGAATAGGCCACGATTTACGCGAATGCGTACTGAATAGGCCATTATTTATGTCTATTGGTACAGAATAGGCCCCTATTTATGAGAATTCATACAAAATAGGCCACTATTTATGTGAATGCGTAGAGACGGGCCACTTTTTATGTCTATTATTGCTGAATAGGCCACTATTTAAGTGAATTCATAAAGAATAGGGCACTACGTATGTTTATGCGTTCAGAATAGGCACCTATTTATGTCTATGTTTACAGAATAGGCCACCATTTATGTCCATGTGTACAGAATAGGCCACTATTCATGTGTACAGAATAAGCCACCAGTTATGTCTTACAGAATAGGCCACATTTCTTTGCGTACAGAATAGGCCAGCATTCATGTGTATGTGTACAGAATAGGCCACCATATATGTCTGTGTACAAAATAGGCCGCCATTCATGTGTATGTGTACAGAATAGGCCACCATTTATATCTATGTGTACAGAATATGCCACCAATCATGAGTATGTGTAAAGAATAGCCCACTATTTTTGTGAATGTTTACAGAATAGGCTACTATTTATGTGTACGTGTACAGAATAGACCCATATTTATGTAATTTGTACTGCATAAGTTACTATCTATGTGAATTTGTACAGCGTAGGCCACTAATTATGTCTATGGGTACAGAATAGGCCTCGATTTACTTTTATGGGTAGAGAATAGGCCACTATTTATGTGTACCTCTCTAGAATAGGCCACTATTTAGGTCTGTGGGTAGAGAATGGGTCTATTTCAGTTTATATGTACAGAATAGTCCACCATTCACGTGTATGTCTAAAGACTAGCCCACTATTTATGTGAATGCGCACAGAATAGCCACTATTTATGTCTTTGGGTAAAGAATAGGCTACAATTTCTGTAATTTGTACAGCATAAGCTACTGTGTTAATTTGTCAAGATTAGGCTACAATTCATGTGCATTTGTACAGCATAGGCTACTATTTATGTCTATGTGTACAGAATAGGCCACTATTTATGTGAATTCGTACAGAATAGGCCACCATGTATGATTAAGGCTACAGAATAGGCCACTATTCATGTCTATGTGTACAGAATAAGCCACCATTTATGTCTACGTGTACGGAAAAGGCCACCGGTCATGTGTATGTGTACAGAATAGGCCACTATTTATGTGAAAGCGTACAGAATAGGCCACTATTTATGCTTATGGGTACAGAATATGCCACTGCTTATGTCTATGTCTACAGAATAGGCCACTATAAAAGTCTGTTGGAACAGAGTAGGCCACTATTTATGTGAATTTGTAAAGCATATGTCTATATGTACAGAATAGGCCACCATTGAGGCGTATGTGTACAGAATAGGCCCCTATTTATGTCGCTGTGTACAGAATAGGCCACCATTTATGTCTATTTTAAAGAATAAGCCACCATTTATATCTATGTGTACACAATATTCCACAAATCATGGATATGTGTAAAGCATAGGCCACTATGTTTCTGAATGTTTACAGAATAGGCCATAATTTATGTGTATGGGTACAGAATAGACAAATATTTATGTAATTTTTACTGCATAAGCAACTATCTATGTGAATTTCTACAGCATAGGCCACTATTTATGACTATGTGTACAGAATATGCCAGTACTTAGGTCTATGGGTACAGAATAGGCCACTATTTATCGGAATGTGCACAGAATAGGCCACTATTTAGGTCTATGTGTAGAGAATAGGGCACTATTTATGTGAATGCGTACAGAATAGGCCACTATTTAATTTTATGCGTACAGAATAGGCCACTATTTATGTTTACGTGTATAGAATAGGCCACTATTTATGTCTGTTGGTAGAGAATGGGTCTCTATTTAGGTTTATGTGTACAGAAGAGCCCAATAGTGATCTGAATTTTCAAAGTATTGGCTACTATTCATGTCTATGTGTAACGAATAGGCCACTATTTATATGGATTTGTACAGCATAGGCAACTATGTATGTCTATGGGTACAAATTAGGCCACTATTTATGTGAATTCATACAGAATAGGCCACTAGTTATGCTTATGGGTACAGAATGTGCCACTGGTTATGTCTATGGCTACAGAATAGGTGTCTATATAAGTTTGTGGGAACAGAGTAGGCCACTATTTATGTGATTTTGTAAAGCATGGGTCACTATTTATGTCTATGTGTAAAGATTAGGCCACTATTTATGTGGATTCGTACAGAATAGGCCACGATGTATGTTTATTTGTACGCCTATGTGTAGAGAATATACACATTAATGGTGGCCTATTTTCTACACATAGGCATACATAGTGGCTTACATATACACATGAATGGTGGCCTATGAAAAGAATAGGCCGCCATTTATGTCTATTTGTAAGGATTAGGCAACTATTTATGTGTATGTGTACAGAATAGGCCACGATTTACGCGAATGCGTACTGAATAGGCCATTATATATGTCTATTTGTACAGAATAGGCCCCTATTTATGAGAATTCGTACGGAATAGGCCACTATTTATGTGAATGCGTACAGAAGGGGCCACTTTTTATGTCTATTATTGCAGAATAGGCCACTATTTATGTGAATCCGTAAAGAATAGGGCACAACGTATGTTTATTGGTTCAGAATAGGCCACTATTCATGTCTATGTGTAGAGAATAGGGCACTATTTATGTGAATGCGTACAGAATAGGCCACTATTTAATTTTATGGGTACAGAATAGGCCACTATTTATGTTTACGTGTATAGAATAGGCCACTATTTATGTCTGTTGGTAGAGAATGGGTCTCTATTTAGGTTTATGTGTACAGAAGAGCCCAATAGTGATCTGAATTTTCAAAGCATTGGCTACTATTCATGTCTATGTGTAACGAATAGGCCACTATTTATATGGATTTGTACAGCATAGGCAACTATTTATGTCTATGGGTACAGATTAGGCCACTATTTATGTGAATTCATACAGAATAGGCCACTAGTTATGCTTATGGATACAGAATGTGCCACTGCTTATGTCTGTGGCTACAGAATAGGTGTCTATATAAGTTTGTTGGAACAGAGTAGGCCACTATTTATGTGATTTTGTAAAGCATGGGCCACTATTTATGTCTATGTGTAAAGATTAAGCCACTATTTATGTGGATTCGTACAGAATAGGCCACGATGTATGTTTATTTGTACGCCTATGTGTAGAGAATATACACATTAATGGTGGCCTATTTTCTACACATAGGCATACATAATGGCTTACATATACACATGAATGGTGGCCTATGAAAAGAATAGGCCACCATTTATGTCTATTTGTAAGGATTAGGCAACTATTTATGTGTATGTGTACAGAATAGGCCACGATTTACGCGAATGCGTACTGAATAGGCCATTATTTATGTCTATTTGTACAGAATAGGCCCCTATTTATGAGAATTCGTACGGAATAGGCCACTATTTATGTGAATGCGTACAGAAGGGGCCACTTTTTATGTCTATTATTGCAGAATAGGCAACTATTTATGTGAATCCGTAAAGAATAGGGCACAACGTATGTTTATTGGTTCAGAATAGGCCACTATTCATGTCTATGTGTAGAGAATAGGGCACTATTTATGTGAATGCGTACAGAATAGGCCACTATTTAATTTTATGCGTACAGAATAGGCCACTATTTATGTTTACGTGTATAGAATAGGCCACTATTTATGTCTGTTGGTAGAGAATGGGTCTCTATTTAGGTTTATGTGTACAGAAGAGCCCACTAGTGATCTGAATTTTCAAAGCATTGGCTACTATTCATGTCTATGTGTAACGAATAGGCCACTATTTATATGAATTTGTACAGCATAGGCAACTATTTATGTCTATGGGTACAGATTAGGCCACAATTTATGTGAATTCGGACAGAATAAGCCACGATGTATGTTTAAGGCTACAGAATAGGCCACTATTCATGTCTATGTGTACAGAATAGGCAACAATTTATGTCTACGTGTACAGAAAAGGCCACCATTCATGTTTATGTGTACAGAAAAAGCCACTATTTATGTGAAAGCGCACAGAATAGGCCACTATTTATGCTTATGGTTACAGAACATGCCACTGCTTACGTCTATGGCTACAGAATAGGCCACTATATAAGTCTCTTGGAACAGAGTAGGCCACTATTTATGTGAATTTGTAAAGCATACGCAATTATTCATGTCTATGTGTAAAGATTAGGCCATTATTTATGTGGATTCGTACAGAATAGGCCACGATATATATTTATTGGTTCAGAATAAGCCACGATGTATGTCTATGTGTACAGAATAGGCCACCATTCATGTGTATGTGTACATAATAAGCCACCATTTATATCTATTTGTACAGAATAGGCCGCCATTTATGTCCATGTGTACAGAATAGGCCACCATTCATGTGTATGTGTACAATAAGCCACCATATGTCTTTGTACAGAATAGGCCACCATTCATATGTACAGAATAGGCCGCCATTAATGTATAATGGTCCCCCATTTATGTCTGTGTACAGAATAGGCCACCACACGTGTGTATGTGTAAAGAATAGGCCACCATATATGTCTATACGTACAGAATAGGCAACTATACATGTGTATGTGTACAGAATAGGCCACCATTCATATCTACGTGTACAGAATATGCCACCAATCATGAGTATGTGTAAAGGATAGGCCACTATTTTTGTGAATGTTTACAGAATAGGCAACCATTTATGTCTATGTGTACAGAATAAGCCAACATTTATGTCTGTGTATAGAATAGGCCACCATTCATGTGTGTGTGTACAGAATAAGCCACCATATATGTCTATGTGTACAAAATAGGCCGCCATTTATGCCTGTGTACAGAATAGTCCACCATTTATGTCTGTGTACAGAATAGGCCACTATTCGTGTGTATGTGTACAGAATAAGCCACCATTTATATCTATGTGTACAGAATAGGCCGCCATTAATGTCGTACAGAATAGTCCAGCATTTATGACTGTGTACAGAATAGGCCACCATTCATGTGCATGTGTAAAGAATAGGCCACTATATGTCTATATGTACAGAATAGGCCACCATTTATGCCTGTGTACAGAGTAGTCCACCATTTATGTCTGTCTACAGAATAGGCCACCATTCATGTGTATGTGTACAGAATAAGCCACCATTTATATCTATGTGTACATAATAGGCCGCCATTAATGTCGTACAGAATAGTCCAGCATTTATGAGAGTGTACAGAATAGTCCACCATTCATGTTTATGTGTAAAGAATAGGCCACTCTATATGTCTATGGGTAAAGAATAAGCTACTATTTCTTTAAATTGTACTGCATAAGCTACTATGTTAATTTGTCAAGATTAGGCCACAGTTCATATGTATTTGTACAGAATAGGCTACCATTTATGTCTATGTGTACAGAATAGGCCACCATTCATGTGTTTGTGTACAGAATGGCCACTATTTATGTGAATGCATACTGAACAGGCCCCTATTTATGTCTATTTCTACAGAATAGGCCAATATTTATTTGAATTCGTACAGAATAGGCAACTGTTTACGTGAATGAGTGCAGAATAGGCTAGTATGTATGTTTCTGGGTACAAAATAGGCCGCTATTTATGTATATGTTTACAGAATAGGCCACCGTATATGTCTATGTATCAAGAATAGGCCACAACTAATGTCTATGTGTGCAGAATAGGCCACCACTTTTGGTTATGTTTATAGAATAGTCCCAAAAGTCAAGTGTTTGTGTACAGAATAGGCCATTATTTATGTGAATGCATGCAGAAAAGGCCACTACTTATGTGAATGGGTAAAGATTCGCAACTATTTATGTCTATGGGTACAGAATATGCCACTACTTATGAGTATGGGTACAGAATAGGCCACTATTTATCGGAATGTGCACAGCATAGGCCGCTATTTATGTCTATGTGTAGAGAATAGGTCACTATTTTTGTGAATGCGTACAGAATAGGCCACTATTTAATTTTATGGGTACAGAATAGGCCACTATTTATGGGTACGTGATTAGAATAGGCCACTATTTATGTCTGTTGGTAGAAAATGGGTCTCTATTTATGTGGATTTGTACAGTATAGGCAACTATTTATGTCTATTGGTACAGAATGTGCCACTGCTTATGTCTATGGCAACAGAATAGGTCACTATATAAGTCTTTTGGAACAGAGTAGGCCACTATTTATGGGATTTTGTAAAGCATAGGTCACTGTTTATGTCTATGTGTAAAGATTAGGCCACTATTTATGTGGATTCGTACAGAATAGGCCACGATGTATGATTATTGGTTCAAAATAAGCCACTATGTATGCCTATGTGTAGAGAATATACACATTAATGGTGGCCTATTTTCTACACATAGGCATACATAGTGGCTTACATATACACATGAATGGTTTGCCTATGAAAATAATAGGCCACCACATGTCTATTTGTACTGAATAAGCCACCATTTATGTGTATGTGTACAGAATAGGCCACGATCTACGCGAATGCGTACTGAATAGGCCATTATTTATGTCTATTTGTACAGAATAGGCCCCTATTTATGAGAATTCATACAAAATAGGCATACATAGTGGCTTACATATACACATGAATGTTTGCCTATGAAAAGAATAGGCCACCACTTATGTCTTTTTGTACAGAATAGGCCACCATATATGTCTGTGTACAAAATAGGCCGCCATTCATGTGTATGTGTACAGAATAGGCCACCATTTATATCTATGTACAGAATATGCCACCAATCATGAGTATGTGTAAAGAATAGCCCACTATTTTTGTGAATGTTTACAGAATAGGCTACTATTTATGTGTACGCGTACAGAATAGACCCATATTTATGTAATTTGTACTGCATAAGTTACTATGTGAATTTGTACAGCGTAGGCCACTATTTATGTCTATGGGTACAGAATATGCCACTACTTATGTCTATGGGTACAGAATAGGCCACGATTTACCTTTATAGGTAGAGAATAGGCCACTATTTATGTGTACCTCTCTAGAATAGGCCACTATTTACCTCTGTAGGTAGAGAGTGGGTCTATTCCAGTTTATATGTACAGAATAGGCCACCATTCACGTGTATGTCGAAAGAATAGGCCACTATTTATGTGAATGTGCACAGAATTGCCACTTTTCATGTCTATGGGTAAAGAATAGGCTACAATTTCTGTAATTTGTACTGCATAAGCTACTGTGTTAATTTGTCAAGATTAGGCTACAATTCATGTGCATTTGTACAGCATAGGCTACTATTTATGTCTATGGGTACAGAATAGGCCACCATTTATGTGAATTCGTACAGAATAGGCCACTATGTGTGATTAAGGCTACAGAATAGGCCACTATTCATGTCTATGTGTACAGAATAAGCCACCATTTATGTCTACGTGTACGGAAAAGGCCACCGTTCATGTGTATGTGTACAGAATAGGCCACTATTTATGTGAAAGCGTACAGAATAGGCCACTATTTATGCTTATGGGTACAGAATATGCCCCTGCTTATGTCTATGGCTACAGAATAGGCCACTATATAAGTCTGTTGGAACAGAGGCCACTATTTATGTGAATTTGTAAAGCATATGTCTATATGTACAGAATAGGCCACCATTGAGGCGTATGTGTACAGAATAGGCCCCTATTTATGTCGCTGTGTACAGAATAGGCCACCATTTATGTGTATGTGTACAGAATAGGCCACCATTTCTGTCTATTTTATAGAATAAGCCACCATTTATATCTATGTGTACACAATATTCCACAAATCATGGATATGTGTAAAGCACAGGCCACTATTTTTCTGAATGTTTACAGAATAGGCCATAATTTATGTGTATGGGTACAGAATAGACAAATATTTATGTAATTTGTACTGCATAAGCTACTATCTATGTGAATTTCTACAGCATAGGCCACTATTTATGTCTATGTGTACAGAATATGCCAGTACTTAGGTCTATGGGTACAGAATAGGCCACTATTTATCGGAATGTGCACAGAATAGGCCACTATTTAGGTCTATGTGTAGAGAATAGGGCACTATTTATGTGAATGTGTACAGAATAGGCCACTATTTAATTTTATGTGTACAGAATAGGCCACTATTTATGTGTACGTGTATAGAATAGGCCACTATTTATGTCTGTTGGTAGATAATGGGTCTCTATCTAGGTTTATGTGTACAGAATACCCCACTTGTGATCTGAATTTTTAAAGCATAGGTAACTATTCATGTCTATGTGTAGCGAATAGGCCACTATTTATGTGGATTTGTCCAGTATAAGCAACTATTTATGTCTATGGGTACAGATTAGGCCACTATTTATGTGAATTCATTCAGAATGACCCACTATATATGTTGAAGGCTACAGAATAGGCCACTATTCATGTCCATGTGTACAGAATAAGCCACCATTTATGTCTATGTGTACAGAATAGGCCATTATTTATTTGAATGCATACAGAATAGGACACGTCTCTGGGTAAAGAATAGGCCACTATTTATGTGAAATGCACAGCATAGGCCGCTATTTATGTCTGTGTAAAAAATAGGGCACTATTTATTCGAATGCGTACAGAATAGGCCACTATTTATGTGTATGGGTATAGAATAGGCCAATATATATGTTTATGGTTACAGAATACGCCACTATTTATGTGTGTATTTATGTGTACGTGTAAAGAATAGGCCACTCTTTACGTCTGTGGGTAGAGAATGGGTCTATTTAGATCTCTGTGTACCGAATAAGCCACTATTGATGTGAATTTTTACAGAGTAGGCTACTAATTATGTCTAAGTGTACTGAATAGGCCACCATTCATGTGTATGTGTACAGAATATGCCACTTTATGTGAATTCATAAAGAATAGGCACTATGTATTTTTATGGGTACATAATAGACCACTATTTATGTCTGTGTAAAGAATAGGCCTCCATTTAGGCCTGTGTACAGATTAGGCCACAATTCATGTGTATGTGTACAGAATAGGCCACCATTCATGTCTATGTGTAAAGAATAGGCTATTCATGTGTTTTTGTAAAGAGTAGGCCACTATTCATGTAAATGCGTACAGAATACGTCACTATTGATGTAAATGTGTACAGAATAGGCCACAATTTATGTCTATGGGTATAGAATAGTCCACTATTTATGTAAATTCGTAGAAAATAGCTACTATGTATGTTTATGAGTAGAGAATAGGCCACCATTTAAGTCTATGTGTACAGAATAGGCCATTATTTATGTGAATGCGTACAGAATAGGCCACTATTAATGTGTTTGGGTACAGAATAGGCCAATATTTTTGTAATTTGTTCTGCATATGCTACTATCTATGTTAATTTTTACAGCATTGGTGACTATTTATGTCTGTGGGTACAGATTTGGTCACTATGTTTATGGGTACAGAATATACCACTACTTAAGTCTATGTGTACAGAATAAGCCACTATTCATGTGAATGTGCTCAGCATAGGCCACTATTTATTTCTGTGTGTATCAAATAGGGCACTATTTATGTGAATGCGTACAGAATAGGCCACTTTTTAGGTCTATGGTTACAGAATAGGCCACTATTTAGGTCGCTGGGAACAGAGTAAGCCACTATTTATGTGAATTTGTAAAGCATAGGCCACTATTTATGTCCACGTGTAAAGATTAGGCCACTATTTATGTGTATTCGTACAGAATAGGCCACGATGTATGATTATTGGTTCAGAATAAGCCACTATGAATGCCTATGTGTAGAGAAAATACACATTAATGGTGGCCTATTTTCTACAAATAGTCATACATAGTGGCTTACATATACACATGAATGGTGGCGTATGAAAAGAATAGGCCACCATTTATGTGTATGTGTACAGAATAGGCGACTATTTATGTGAATTCGTACAGAATAGGCAGCTATTTATGTGAATGCGTACAGAAGGGGCCACTTTTTATGTCTATTATTGGAGAATAGGCCACTATTTAAGTGAATTCGTAAAGAATAGAAAACTACGTATGTTTATGGGTCCAGAATAGGCCACTATTTATGTCTATGTGTATAGATTAGGCCACCATTTATGTCCATGTGTACAGAAAAGGCCACCATTCATGTGTATGTGTGCAGAAGGGGCCACCATTTATGTCTATGTGTACAGAATAGGCCACCATTTTTGTCTACGTATAGAATAGACCACCATTTATGTCTATGTCTACAGAATAGGCCACCATTCATGTGTATGTGTACAGAATAGGCCACCATTTATATCTACGTGTACAGAATATGCCACCAATCATGTATGTGTAAAGAATAGGCCACTATTTTTTGTGAATGTTTACAGAATAGGCCACCATTTATTTCTATATGTACAGAATAGCCCACCTTTTATGTGTATGTGTACAGAATAGGCCACCATATATGTCTACGTGAACAGAATAGGCCACCATTTATGTATATGTGTACAGAATAGGCCACCATTTATATCTACGTGTACAGTATATGCCACTACTCATGAGTATGTGTACAGAATTGGCCACTATTTTTGTGAATGTTTACAGAATAGGCCACTATTTATGTGTATGGGTACAGAATGGACCAATATATATGTAATTTGTACTGCATAAGCTACTATGTTAATTTGTCAAGATTAGGCCACAATTCATGTGTATTTTTAAAGAATTAGCCACCATTTATGTGTATGTGTACAGAACAGGCCACCATTCATGTGTATGTATAGAGAATAGGTGACCATTTATGTCTATGTGTACAGAATAGGCCACCATTGATTTGTATGTGGACAGAATGGCGACTATTTACGTTAATGCATACTGAATAGGCCCCTATTTATGTCTATTTGTACAGAATAGGCCACTGTTCATGTGAGTTCGTGCAGAGTAGGCAACTGTTTATGTGATTTCGTGCAGAATGGGCTAGTATGTATTTTTCTGGGTACAAAATAGGTCACAATTTATGTCTATGTTTATAGAATAGGCCACCATTTATGTCTATGTATAAAGAATAGGCCACTATTCATGTGTATGTGTGCAGAATAGGCCACCATTTATGTTTAAGTACACAGAACTGGCCAAAAAGTCATGTGTATGGGTACAGAATAGGTCACTATTTATGTAATTTGTACTGCATAAGCTACTATCCCTGTGAATTTGTACAGCATAGGCCACTATTTATGTCTATGGGTTCAGAATATGCCACCAATCATGTTTATGTTTACAGAATAGGCCACTATTTATGTGAACACATACAGAATAGGCCACGATGTATGTGTATGGATACAGAATAGGCCACTATTTATATAATTTGTACTCCATAAGCTACTATCTATGTGAATTTGTACAGAATCGGCAACTATTTATGTCTATGGTTACAGAATAAGCCACTATTTTTTGTGTACGTGTATAGAATAGGCCACTATTTATGTTTATGGGTCCAGAATAGGCCACTATTTATGTCTATTGTTACAGAATAAGCCACTATTTATGTGTACGTGTATAGAACAGGCCACTATTTATGTTCATGGCTCCAGAATATGCCACTATTTGTCTATGGTTACAGAATAAGCCAGTATTTATGTGTACGTGTATAGAATAGGCCACTTTTTACGTCTGTGGGTAGAGAATGGGTCTCTATATAGGTCTGTGTACAGAATAGGGCACTATTGATGTGAATTTTTACAGAAAAGTCTACTCTTTATGTGTACAGAATAGGCCACTATTCATGTCTATGTGTACAGAATAGGCCACCATTAATGTGTATGTGTACAGGATAGGCCACCATTTATGTCTATGTGTACAGAATAGGCCACCATTCCTGTGTATGTGAACAGAATAGGCAAATATTTACTTTTATTTGTACAGAATAGGCCACTATTTATATACATACGTACATAATAGGACACTATGTATGTTTATGGGTACTGAGTAGGCCACTCTTTATGTCTATGCTTACAGAATAGGCCACTATTTTTGTCTGTGAACAAAATAGGCCATTATTCATGTGTATGTGTTCAGAATAGGCCACTATTTATATGTATTTGTACCGAATTGATGTCTGTGTGTATAGAATAAGCCACTATTTATGTGAATGTGTACAGAATCGGCCATTATATATGTTTACGTGTAGAGAATAGGGCACTATTTATTTAAATGCGTACAGAGTAGGCCACTAATATGTGTACGTTTATATAATAGGCCACTGTTGACGTTAGTGTGTAGAAAATTTGTCTCTATTTAGGTCTATGCTTACACTATTGATGTGAATTTGTACAGCATAGACCACTATATATGTTTATGGGTACAGAATAGGCCACTATTTATGACGATGTGAACAGAATAGCCCACCATTGATGTGTATGTGTAAAGACAGGCCAATATTTACGTCTATGTGCACAGAATAGGCCACCATTCATGTATGTTTACAGAATAGGCCACCCCTTATGTCTATGTGTACGGAATAGGCCACCATTCATGTTTATGTGCAAAGAATAGGCCACTATAGATGTGAATGTGTACATATAGGCCACTATTTAGGATTTTGTGTACAGAATAGGCCACTATTTATGTAATTTGTACTAAATAAGCTACTATCTAAATGAAGTTTTACAACGTAAGCAACTATTTATATCTATGTGTACAGAACAGGCCACTATTCATGTGTATGTGTACAGAACAGGCCACTATTCATGTGTATGTGTAGAGAATTGGCCACCCCTTATGTCTATGTGTACGGTAGAGGCCACCATTCATGTGTGTGTGTAAAGAATAGGCCGCTATTTCTGTAATTTGTACTACATAAGCTACTATCTGAATGAATTTGTACAACATAGGAAACTATTTATGTCTATGTGTACAGAATAGGCCGCTATTCATGTCTGTGTACAGAATAGGCCACAATTCATGTGTATGTGTACTGAATAGGCCACCATTTATGTCCATGGGTACAGTATAGTTTACTATTTATGTGAATTCGTACAGAATAGGCTACTATGTATGTTTATGGGTACAGAATAGGTCACTATTTATGTTTATGGGTACAGAATAGGCCACTATTTCTGTAAATTTTACAGCATAAGCTACTATCTATGTGAATTTGTACAGAATAGGCCACCATTCATGTCTATGGGTACCGAATACTCCACCATTCATGTGTATGTGTACAGAATAAGCCACTATTTAAGTGAATGTGTACAGAATTGGCCACTATTTGTGTTTATGGGTACAGAATAGGCCACTATTTGTGTGAATTCGTAAATAAGACACCTCCATGTATGTTTATGGGTACAGAATAGGCCACTATTTCTGTAATTTGTACTGCATAAGCTCCTCTATGTTAATTTGTACAGAATAGGCCACCTTTCATGTGTACTTGTACAGAATAAGCCACCATTTATGTCTATGTGTACAAAATAGGCCAGCATTCATGTGTATGGGTATAGAAGGGACACTGTTTATGTGAATGCGGACAGAATTGGCCAGAATGTATGTTTATGGGCACATAATAGGCCACTATTTATGTCTTAGTGTACAGATAGGCCACCATTTATGTCTATGTGTAAAGAATAGGCCACCATTTATGTAATTTGTACTGCATAAGCTACTCTCTATGTGAATTTGTAAAGCATAGGCCACTATTTATGTCTATAGGTAAAAGAATTGGCCCTATTTTTGTCAATGGGTACAGAATATGCCACTACCGATGTCATATGGGTTCAGAATAGGCAACTATTTATGTGAATGTGCACGGCATAGGGCACTATTTATGTCTATGTATACAGAATAGACCAACATTCATGTGTATGTGTAAAGAATAGGCCACTTTTTATGTCTATGTTTACAGAATATGCCACTATTTACGTTTGTGGGTAGAGAATGGTTTATATGCACAGAATAGGCCACTATTGAAGTGTATTTTTACAGCATAGGCTACTATTTGTTTATGTCTATGTGTATAGAATAGGCCACCATTTATGTCTATGTGTACAGAATATGCCACCATTCGTGTGTATGTGTACAGAATAGGCCACTATTTATGTGTGCGTACAGAATAGGCCCCTATTTATTCCTAGAGGTTCAGAATATGCAACTACTTACGTCTATGTGTACAGAATAGGTCACTATTTATGTGAATTTGTACTGCATAAGCCACTATCTATGTGAATTTGTACAGCATAGGCCACTATTTATGTCTATGGTACAGACTAGGGCACTATTCATGTTAATGCGTACAGAATAGGCCACTATTTATGTTTATGGGAACGCAATCGGCCACTATCTATGTCTATGTTTACAGAATAGGCCAATACTTAGGTCTCTGCGTACAGAGTAGGCCACTATTCATGTAAATTTGTAAAGTGTAGGCCAACATTTATGTGGATTTGTACAGCACAGGCAACTATTTATGTCTACGGGTACAGAATAGGCCACTATTTATGTGAATTCGTACAGAATAGGCCACGGTGTATGGTCATTGGTTCAGAATAAGCCACTATGTATATCTATGTGTAGAGAATAGGCCACCATTCATGTGTGTGTTGAGAATAGGCCACCATTTATGTCTATGTGTACATACTATTCATGTGTATGTGTACAGAATAGGCCACGATTTATGCGAACGCATACAGAATAGGCCACTATTTTTTTCCTATGGTTACAGAATATGCCTCTACTTCTGTCTATGTGTACAGAATAGGCCACTATTTAAGTGAATTTTCACTGCATAAGCCACTGTCTATGTCAGTTTTTACAGCATAGGCCACTATTTATGTCTATGGATACAGGATAGCCCACTATGTGAATTAGCAGAGCATAGGCCACTATTTATATCTATGTGTACAATATGGCAGTATTTATGTGAATGCGAACATAATAGGCCACTATTTATGTTTATGGATACAGAATGCGCCACTATTTATGTCTATAGTTCCAGATTAGGCCACTATTTATATTTACGTGTATAGAATAGGCCACTATTTACGCCTGTTGGTAGAGACTGGGTTCATATTTAGGTCTCTGTGTACAGAATAGGCCACTATTTATGTCAATTTGTACAGCATAGGCTACTATTTATGTCTCTGTGTACAAATAAGTCACTATTTATATCTATGTTTACAGAATAGGCCACCATTCATGTGTATGCGTACAGAATAGGCCACCATTTATGTCTATGTGTACAGAATAGGCTACCATTCAGTGTATGTTTACAGAATAAGCCATTAATTATGTGAATGCGTACAGATTAGGCCACTATTTATGTCTATGCGTACAATAGGCCACAATTTATGTGAATTCGTACAGAATAGGCCAATATGTATTTTTATGGGTACAGAATAGGCCACTATTTACGTCTGTGGTTACAGAATAGGTGACAATTTATGTCTATATGTACAGAATAGGCCAAAATTCATGTCTATGTTTACAGAACAGGCCACAATTTATGTCTATGTGTAAAGAATAGGCCCCTATTTATGTTGATTTGTACAGCATAGGCAACTATTTATGTGTATGGGTACAGAATACATCACTATTGATGTGAATGTGCACAGCGTAGGCCACTATTTATGCCAATGGGTACAGAATAGGGCAGTATTTATGTGAATGCGTACAGAATAGGCCACTATATATGTTTATATGTACAGAATAGGCCACAATTTATGTCTATTGTTACAGAATAGGCCACTATTTATGTGTACGTGTATAGAATAGGCCTTTATTTACGTCTGTTGGTGGAGAATGGCTCTCTATTTAGGTCTGTATGTACAGAATAGGCTACTATTGATCTGAATTTGTAAAGCATAGGCTACTATTTATGTCTATTTTTATAGAATAGGCCACCATTCATGTGTATGCGTACAGAATAGGGCACTATTTATGTGATTGCTTACAGAATAGGCCACCGTTTATGTTTATGAGTACACAATAGGCCACTATTAATGTGAATGTGCACAGCATAGAAAACTATTTATGTCTATGGGTAAAGAATAGGCCACTATTTATGTGAATTCGTACAGAATAGGCCACGATGTATGTTTATTCGTAGAGAAAGGGCCATTATTTATGGGTACGTGTACAGAATAGGCGACCATTTATATCTATGTGTACAGAATAGGCCACCATTCATGAGTATATGTACAGAATAGGCCACCATTCATGTGTATGTGTACAGAATAGGCCACTATTTATGTGAATGTGTACAGAATACGCCACTATTTATGTCTATGGGTACAGATTAGGCCACTATTTATGTGAATTAGTACAGAATAGGCGGCTATGTATGTTTATGGGTACGGAATAGGCCACTATGTATGTCTATGGTTACAGAATAGGCCACTACTTAGGTCTCTGGGTAGTGAGAAGGCCACTTCATGTGAATTTGTAAATCATAGGCCACTAGTTATGTGGATTTGTACATAATAGACCACGATGTATGTATATGGGTAAAGAATAGGCCACAATTTATTTCTTTGTGTACAGAATAGGCAACCTTTTATATCTATGTGTACAGAATAGGCCACCATTCACGTGTATGTCTAAAAAATAGGCTACTATTTCGGTAAATTGTACTGCATAGGCTACTATGTTGTTAAGATTAGGCCACAGTTCATGTGTATTTGTACACAATAGGTCACCATTTATGTCTATGTGTACAGAATAGGCCACCATTCATTTGCATGTGTACAGAATGGCCACTATTTATGTGAATGCAAACTGAATAGGCCCCTATTTATGTCTATTTCTACAGAATAGGCCACTATTTATATGAATTCGTACAGAATAGGCAACTGTTTATGTGAATGAGTGCAGAATAGGCTAGTATGTATTTTTCTTGGTACAAAATAGGCCACCATTTATGTCTATGTATCAAGAATAGGCCACTACTCATGTGTATGTATGCAGAATAGGCCACCATTTATGTTTATGTGAACAGAATAGGCCAAAAAGTCATGTGTTTGTGTACAGAATAGGTCATTATTTATGTGAATGCATACAGAATAGGCCACTATTTATTTGTATGGGTACAGAATTCGCAACTATTTATGTTTATGGGTACAAAATATTCCACTACCTATGACTATGGGTACAAAATAGGCCACTATTTATGTCTATTCGTAAAATAGCGCACTATTTATGTGAATGCGTACAGAATAGGCCACTATTTAATTTTATGGGTACAGAATAGACCACTATTTATGTGTACGTGTATAGAATAGGCCACTATTTATTTCTGTTGGTAGAGAATGGGTCTCTATTTAGGTTTATGTGTACAGAATACCCCACTAGTGATCTGAATTTTTAAAGTATTCATGCTTATGTGTAACGAATAGGCCACTATTTACGTGGATTTGTACAGTATAGGCAACTATTTAAGTCTATGGGTACAGATTAGGCCATTATTTATGTGAATTCGTACAGAATAGGCCTCTATTTATGCTTATGGGTACAGAATGTGCCACTGCTTATGTCTATGGCTACAGAATAGGTGTCTATATAAGGCTGTTGGAACAGAGTAGGCCACTATTTATGTGATTTTGTAAAGCATAGGCCACTATTTATGTCTATGTGTAAAGATTAGGCCACTATTTATGTGGATTCGTACAGAATAGGCCACGATGTATGTTTATTTGTTCAGAATAAGCCACTATGTACGCCTATGTGTAGAGAATATACACATTAATGGTGGCCTATTTTCTACACATAGGCATACATAGTGGCTAGTGTACATAGTGTACAGAATAGGCCACGATTTAGGCGAATGCGTACTGAATAGGCCATTATTTATGTCTATTTGAACAGAATAGGCCCCTATTTATGAGAATTCGTACAGAATAGGCCACTATTTATGTGAATGCGTACAGAAGGGGCCACTTTTTATGTCTATTATTGCAGAATAGGCCACTATTTATGTGAATCCGTAGAGAATAGGGCACAACGTATGTTTATTGGTTCAGAATAGGCCACTATTCATGTCTATGTGTACAGAATAGGCCACCATTTATGTGTATGTGTACAGAATAGGCCACCATATATGTCTGTGTACAGAATAGGCCGCCATTCACGTGTATTTGTACAGAATAGGCCACCATTTATATCTATGTGTATATAATATGCCACCAATCATGAGTATGTGTAAAGAATAGGCCACTATTTTTGGGAATGTTTACAGATTGGGCCACTATTTATTTGTACGGGTACAGAATAGACCCATATTTATGTAATTTGTACTACATAAGCTACTATCTATGTGAATTTGTACAGCGTAGGCCACTATTTATGTCTATGGGTACAGAATATGCCACTACTTATGTCTATGGGTACACAATAGGCCACAATTTACTTTTATGGGTAGAGAATAGGCCACTATTTATGTGTACCTCTATAGAATAGGCCACTATTTAAATCTGTGGGTAGAGAATGGGTCTCAATTTAGGTTTATATGTACAGAACAGGCCACCATTCACGTATATGACTAAAGAATAGGATACTACTTATGTGAATGCGTACAGAATAGCCACTATTTATGTCTATGGGTAAAGAATAGGCTACTATTTCTGTAAATTGTATTGCATAAGCTACTATGTTCATTTGTCAAGATTAGGCTACATGTGTATTCGTACAGCATAGGCAACTATTTATGTCTATGGGTACAGATTAGGCCACCATTTATGTGAATTCGTACAGAATAAGCCACCATGTATGATTAAGGCTACACAATAGGCCACTATTCTTGTTTATGTGAACAGAATAGGCCACCATTTATGTCTACGTGTACGGAAAAGGCCACCATTCATGTGTATGTGTACAGAATAGGCCTATATTTATGTCTCTGTGTAAAGATTAGGCCACTATTTATGTGAGTTCGTACAGAATAGGCCACGATTTATGTTTATTGGCTCAAAATAAGCGACAATTTATACCTTTATTTATATGGGTACAGAATATGCCAATACTGATACCTACGGGTACAGAATAGGGCACTTTTTATGTGAATGCGTACAATAGGCCAATATTTATGCCTATGGGTACAGAATATGCCACTATTTATGTGAATTCGTTCAGAATAGGCCACTATGTATGTTTATGGGTTGAGAGTAGGCCACTATGTATGTCTATGTGTAAAGAATAGGCCACACTTTCTATTTATGGGTACAGAATAGGCCACAATTCATGTGTATGTGTACAGAATAGGCCACGATTTATGTCTATGTGTACAGAATAAGCCACAATTTATGTCTACGGGTACAGAATAGGCCACTATGTATAGGAATGTGCACAGCATAGGCCACTATTTATGCCAATGGGTACAAAATAGGGCAGTATTTATGTGAATGCATAAAGAATAGGCCACTGTTTATGTTTATGGGAACAGAATAGGCCACTATTAATGTGAATGTGCACAGCGTAGGAAGGTATTTATGTGAATGCGTACAGAATAGCCACTATTTACATGAATTCGTACAGAAGAGGCCACGATGTATGTTTATGGGTACACAATAGGCCCTATGTATATGAGTAAAGAATAGGTCACCATTTATATCTATATGTACAGAATAGGCCATCATTCATGAGAAAGTGTACAGAATAGGCCACCATTTATGTCAGTGTACAGAAGAGGCCACTATTCATGTGTATGTGTACAGAATAGGTCACTATTCTTGTGAATGAATACAGAATAGGCCACTATTTATGTGAATGCGTACAGAATAGGCCACTATTTATGTCTAATGGGTACAGAATAGGCCAATATTTATGTGAATATGCACAGCATAGGCAACTATTTATGTCTTTGTGTACAGAATATTGCACTATTCATGTGAATTCGTACAGAATAGGCCACTATTTATGTCTATGATTACAGAATAAGCCACTATTTATGTGTACGTGGATAGAATAGGCCACTATTTACGTCCTACTCTGTACACAGAGACCTATATAGTCTCTGTGTACAGAGGGCACTATTGATGCCCTCTACTAGGCTACTATTTATGTCTTTGTGTACAGAATAGGTCACTATTTATATCTATGTGCACAGAATAGGCCACCATTCATACGTATGTGTACAGAATAGGCCACCATATATGTCTATGTGTACCGAATATGCCACCATTCATGTGTATGTCTGAAAAATAGGCTACTATATATGTGAATGCGTACAGAATAGCCACTATTGATGTCTATTGCTAGGCTACTACTTCTGTAATTTGTACTGTATAAACTACTATGTTAATTTGTCAAGATTAGGCCAGAATTCATGTGTATTTGTACAGAATAGGCGACCATTTATTTCTATGTGTACAGAATAGGCCACCATTCATGTGTATGCATACTGAATTGGCTCCTATTTATGTCTATTTGTACAGAGTAGGCAACTATTTATGTAATTTGTACTGCATTATCTACTATGTGAATTTGTACAGCATAGGCCACTATATATGTCTATGGGTACAGAATATGCAACTATTTATATCTATGTGTACAGAATATGCCAGTACTTATGTCTATGGGTACAGAATAGGCCACTATTTATGGGAATGTGCACAGCATAGGCCACTATTTATGTCTATGTGTAGAGAATAGGGCACTATTTATGTGAATGCGTACAGAATAGGCCACTATTTAATTTTATGGGTACAGAATAGGCCACTGTTTATGTGTACGTGTATAGAATAGGCCACTATTTATGTCTGTTGGTAAATAATGGGTCTCTAACTAGGTTTATGCGTACAGAATAGCCCACTAGTGATCTAAGTTTTTAAAGCATAGGCTACTATTCATGTCTGTGTGTAACGAATAGGCCACTACTTATGTGGATTTGTACAGTATAGGCAACTATTTATGTCTAGGGGTACCGACTAGGCCACCATTTATGTGAATTCGTACAGAATAAGCCACGATGTATGTTGAAGGCGACAGAATAGGCCACTATTCATGTCCATGTGTACAGAGTAGGCCACCATTTATATCTGTGTGTACAGAATAGGCCACCATTCAAGTTTGTGTACAGAATAGGCCATTTTTTGTGAAGGCATACAGAATATGCCACTATATATGTTTATGGTTACAGAATAGGCCACTATTTATGTGTACGTGTAAAGAATAGGCCACTATTTACGTCTGTGGGTAGAGGATGGGTCTCTATTTAGGTCTATATGTACAGAATAAGCCACTATTTATGTGAATTTTTAGAGCATAGGCTACTATTTATGTCTAACTGTACAGAATAGGCCATTAATCATGTCTATGTGTACAGAATAGGCCACCATTAATATCTATGAGTACAGAATAGGCCATGATTAATGTCTATGTGTACGGAGAAGGCCTATATTCATGTGTAGTTGTACAGGATAGGCCATTTTTTTATGTGAATGCGTACAGAATAGGCCACGAATTATGTGAATTCATACAGAATAGGCACTATGTATGTTTATGGGTACAGAATGGGCGAACTATTTATGTCTATGTGTAGAGAATAGGCCACCATTTACGTTTGTGTACAGAATAGGCCACCATTCATGTATATGTGTACAGAATATGCCACTATTTATGTCTGTGTACAGAATAGGCCACTATTCATGTGTATGTGTACTGAATACGCCACTATTCATGTAAATGCGTACAGTAGGCTACTATTGATGTGAATGTGTACAGAATAGGCCAGTATTTAAGTAAATTCGTACAAAATAGCCACTATGTATGTTTATGGGTATAGAATATGCCACTATTTATGTCGACGTGTACAGAATAGGCCATTATTTATGTGAATGCGTACAGAATAGGCCACTATTCATGTGTATGGGTACAGTATAAGCCAATATTTTTGAAATTTGTACTGCATATGCTACTATCTATGTGAATTTGTACAGCATAGGCCACTTTTTATGTCTATGGTTACAGAATAGGCCACTATTTAGGTCGCTGCGGAAAGAGTAGACCACTATTTACGTGAATTTGTAAAGCATAGGCCACTATTTATGTGTATGTGTAAAGAATAGGCCACCCTTTATGTGAATTCGTACAGAATAAGCCACGATGTAGGTTTAAGGCTACAGAATAGGCCACTATTCGTTATGTGTACAGAATAGGCAACCATTTATGTCTAGGTGTACAGAAAAGACCACCATTCATGTTTATGTGTACAGAATAGACGACTATTTATGTGAATGCATACGGAATAGGCCACTATTGATGCCTATGGGTACAGAACATGCCACTGCTTATGTCTATGGCTACAGAATAGGCCACTATATAAGTCTCTTGGAACAGAGTAGGCCACTATTTATGGGATTTTGTTAAGCATAGGCCACTATTTATGTCTATGTGTAAAGATTAGGCCACTATTTATGTGGATTCGTACAGAATAGGGCACGATGTATGATTATTAGTTCAGAATAAGCCACTATGTATGCCTATGTGTAGAAAATATACACATTAATGGTGGCCTATTTTCTAAAATAGGCATACAGAGTGGCTTACATATACACATGAATGGTTGCCTATGAAAAGAATAGGCCACCATTTAAGTCTATTTGTACAGAATAAGCCACTATTTATGGGTATGTGTACAGAATAGGCCACGATGTATGCGAATGCGTACAGAATAGGCCACTATTTATGTGCATGCGTACAGAAGGGGCCACTATTTATGTCTATTAATCCAGAATATGCCACTATTTAAGTGAATCCGTAAAGAATAGGCCACTACGTATGTTTATGGGTTCAGAATAGGCCACTATTTATGTCTATGTGTATAGAATAAGCCACCATTTATGTCTGTGTACAGAATAGGCCACCATTCATGTGTAAGTGTACAGAATAGGCCACCATTTATGTGTATGTGTACAGAATAGGCCGCCATTTATGTGTATGTGTACAGAATAAGCCACCATTATTTTTTTGTACAGAATAGGCAGCCATTTAAGACTGTAAAGAATAAGCCACCATTTATGTGTACAGAATAAGCCACCATATATGTATATGTGTACAGAATAGGCCGCCATTTATGTCTATGTACAGAAGGGGCCACCATTTATGTCTATGTGTACAGATTAGGCCAACATTCATATCTACGTGTAAAGAATATGCCACCGATCATGAGTATGTGTAAAGTATAGGCCACTATTTTTGTGTATGTTTGCAGAATAGGCCACTATTCATGTAATTTGTACTGCATTTATGTCTATGGGTACAGAATATGCAACGATTTACTTTTATGGGTAGAGAATAGCCCACTATTTATGTGTACGTCTATAGAATAGGCCACTATTTACGACTGTGGGTAGAGAATAGGTCTCTATTTTGGTTTATATGTACAGAATAGGCCACCATTCACGTGTATGACTAAAGAATAGGCTACTATTTTTGTAATTTGTACAGCATAAGGTTCTATGTTAATTTCTCAAGATTAGGCCACAATTCATGTGTATTTGTACAGAATAAGCCACTATTTATGGGTATGTGTAAAGAATAGGCGACGATTAATGCGAATGCGTACAGAATAGGCCACTATTTATGTGCATGCGTACAGAAGAGGCCACAATTTATGTCTATTAATCCAGAATATGCCACTATTTAAGTGAATCCGTAAAGAATAGGTCACTACGTATGTTTATGGGTTCAGAATAGGCCACTATTTATGTCTATGTGTATAGAATAGGCCACAATTTATGTGTGTACAGAATAGGCCACCATTCATGTGTATGTGTACAGAATAGGCCACCATTTATGTGTATGTGTACAGAATATGCCACTATTTATGTCGGTGTACAGAACAGGCCACTATTCATGTGTATGTGTACTGAATAGGCCACTATTCATATAAATGCGTACAGTAGGCCACTATTGATGTGAATGTGTACAGAATAGGCCAGTATTTATGTAAAATCGTACAAAATAGCCACTATGTATGTTTATGGGTATAGAATAAGCCACTATTTATGTCGACGTGTACAGAATAGGCCATTATTTATGTGAATGCGTACAGAATAGGCCACAATTAATGTGTATGGGTACAGTATAAGCCAATATTTTTGTGATTTCTACTGCATATGCTACTATCTATGTGAATTTGTACAGCATAGGCCACTTTTTATGTCTATGGTTACAGAATAGGCCACTATTTAGGTCGCTGCGGAAAGAGTAGACCACTATTTATGTGAATTTGTAAAGCATAGGCCACTATTTATGTGTATGTATAAAGAATAGGCCACCCTTTATGTGAATTCGTACAGAATAAGCCACGATGTAGGTTTAAGGCTACAGAATAGGCCACTATTCATTATGTGTACAGAATAGGCAACCATTTATGTCTAGGTGTACAGAAAAGACCACCATTCATGTTTATGTGTACAGAATAGACGACTATTTATGTGAATGCATACGGAATAGGCCACTATTGATGCCTATGGGTACAGAACATGCCACTGCTTATGTCTATGGCTACAGAATAGGCCACTATATAAGTCTCTTGGAACAGAGTAGGCCACTATTTATGGGATTTTGTTAAGCATAGGCCACTATTTATGTCTATGTGTAAAGATTAGGCCACTATTTATGTGGATTCGTACAGAATAGGGCACGATGTATGATTATTGGTTCAGAATAAGCCACTATGTATGCCTATGTGTAGAAAATATACACATTAATGGTGGCCTATTTTCTACAAATAGGCATACATTGTGGCTTACATATACACATGAATGGTTGCCTATGAAAAGAATAGGCCACCATTTAAGTCTATTTGTACAGAATAAGCCACTATTTATGGGTATGTGTACAGAATAGGCCACTATTTATGTGCATGCGTACAGAAGGGGCCACTATTTATGTCTATTAATCCAGAATATGCCACTATTTAAGTGAATCCGTAAAGAATAGGCCACTACGTATGTAATGGGTTAAGAATAGGCCACTATTTATGTCTATGTGTATAGAATAGGCCACCATTTATGTGTGTACAGAAAAGGCCACCATATATGTATATGTGTACAGAATAGGCCGCCATTTATGTCTATGTACAGAATAGGCCGCCATTTATGTCTATGTGTACAGAATACTCCACCTTTCATGTTTGTGTACAGAATAGGCCACCATTTAAGTCTATATACAGAAAAAGCCACCATTCATGTGTACAGAATAGGCCACCATATATGTATATGTGTACAGAATAGGCCGCCATTTATGTCTATGTACAGAATAGGCCACCATTTATGTCTATGTGTACAGAATAGGCCACCATTCATTTCTATGTGTACAGAATAGGCCACCATTCATATGTACGTGTACAGAATATGCCACCAATCATGAGTATATGTAAAGTATAGGCCACTATTTTTGTGAATGTTTGCTGAATAGGCCACTATTCATGTAATTTGTACTGCATTTATGTCTATGGGTACAGAATATGCAACGATTTACTTTTATGGGTAGAGAATAGCCCACTATTTATGTGTACGTCTATAGATTAGGCCACTATTTACGTCTGTGGGTACAGAATGGGTCTCTATTTTGGGTTATATGTACAGAATAAGCAACCATTCACGTGTATGACTAAAGAATAGGCTACTATTTCTGTAATTTGTACTGCAGAAGGTTCTATGTTAATTTGTCAAGATTAGGCCACAATTTATGTGTATTTGTACAGAATAAGCCACCATTTATGTCTATATGTACAGAACAGGCCACCATTCATGTGTATGTATAGAGATTAGGCGACCATTTATGTCTATGTGTACAGAATAGGACATTATTCATGTGAATGCATACTGAATATGCCCCTATTTATGTCTATTTGTCCAGAATAGGCCACTTTTCATGTGAATTCGTACAGAATAAGCAACTGTTTATGTGAATGAGTGCAGAATAGGCCACTACTTATTTGAATTCGTATAGAATGGGCTAGTATGTATGTTTCTATGTACAAAATAGGCCACTATTTATGTCTTTGTTTACAGAATAGGCCACGATTTATGTCTCTCTATAAAGAATAGGCCACTATTCATGTGTATGTGAGCAGAATAGGCCACAATTTATGTTTATGTTTACAGAATAGGCCAAAAAGTCATGTGTATGTGTACAGAATAGGCCATTATTCATGTGAATGCATCCAGAATAGGCCGCTATTTATGTGTATGTTTACAGAATAGGTCACTATTTATGTAATTTGTACTGCATAAGCTACTATATATGTCTCTGGGTACAGAATTAACAACTATTTATGTCTATGGGTACAGAATATGCAACTACTTATGACTATGGGTACAGAATAGGCCACTATTTAAGTGAATTCGTACTGAATAAGCTACTATGTAAGTTTATGGTTACAGAATATGCCAGTATTTATGACTGTGTACAGAATAGGCCACCATTTATGTCTGTGTACAGAATAGGCCACTAATCATATTTATGTGTACAGAATAGGCCACTATTTATGTGAACGCATAAAGAACAGGCCAGTATTTATGTGTATGGATACAGAATAGGCCACTATTTATGTAATTTTTACTGCATAAGCTACTATCTAAGTGAATTTTTACAGCATAGGCAAATATTTATGTCTTTGGGTACAGAAGTGGCCATAATTTAATTCTATTTGCACAGAATATGCCACTACTAATGGTATCGGTACAGAATATGCCACTATTTATGTGAATGTGCACAGCATAGGCATATATTTTTGCCTCTGGGTACAAGAGAGGGCACTATTTATGTGAATGCGTACAGAATAGGCCATGATTAATGTCTATGTGTACGGAGAAGGCCACCATTCATGTGTATGTGTACAGGATAGGCCATTTTTTATGTGAATGCGTACAGAATAGGCCACTAATTATGTGAATTCATACAGAATAGGCACTATGTATGTTTATAGGTACAGTATAGGCGAACTATTTATGTCTATGTGTAGAGAATAGGCGACCATTTATGTTTGTGTACAGAATAGGCCACCATTCATGTGTATGTGTACAGAATATGTCACTATTTATGTCTGTGTACAGAATATGCCACTATTCATGTGTATGTGTACTGAATAGGCCACTATTCATGTAAATGCGTACAGGAGGCCACTATTGATGTGAATGTGTACAGAATAGGCCAGTATTTATGTAAAATCGTACAAAATAGCCACTATGTATGTTTATGGGTAGAGAATATGCCACTATTTATGTCGATGTGTACAGAATAGGCCATTATTTATGTGAATGCGTACAGAATAGGCCACAATTAATGTGTATGGGTACAGTATAAGCCAATATTTTTGTAATTTCTACTGCATATGCTACTATCTATGTGAATTTGTACAGCATAGGCCACTTTTTATGTCTATGGTTACAGAATAGGCCACTATTTAGGTCGCTGCGGAAAGAGTAGACCACTATTTATGTGAATTTGTAAAGCATAGGCCACTATTTATGTGTATGTGTAAAGAAGGGGCCAACCTTTATGTGACTTCGTACAGAATAAGCCACGATGTAGGTTTAAGGCTACAGAATAGGCGACTATTCATTATGTGTACAGAATAGGCAACCATTTATGTCTAGGTGTACAAAAAAGACCATCATTCATGTTTATGTGTACAGAATAGACGACTATTTATGTGAATGCATACGGAATAGGCCACTATTGATGCCTATGGGTACAGAACATGCCACTGCTTATGTCTATGGCTACAGAATAGGCCACTATATAAGTCTCTTGGAACAGAGTAGGCCACTATTTATGGGATTTTGTTAAGCATAGGCCACTATTTATGTCTATGTGTACAGATTAGGCCACTATTTATGTGGATTCGTACAGAATAGGGCACGATGTATGATTATTGGTTCAGAATAAGCCACTATGTATGCCTATGTGTAGAAAATATACACATTAATGGTGGCCTATTTTCTACAAATAGGCATACATAGTGGCTTACATATACACATGAATGGTTGCCTATGAAAAGAATAGGCCACCATTTAAGTCTATTTGTACAGAATAAGCCACTATTTATGGGTATGTGTACAGAATAGGCCACGATTTATGCGAATGCGTACAGAATAGGCCACTATTTATGTGCATGCGTAAAGAAGGGGCCACTATTTATGTATATTAATCCAGAATATGCCACTATTTAAGTGAATCCGTAAAGAATAGGCCACTACGTATGTTTATGGGTTCAGAATAGGCCACTATTTATGTCTATGTGTATAGAATAGGCCACCATTTATGTGTGTGTACAGAATAGGCCACCATTCATGTGTATGTGTACAGAATAGGCCACTTTTCATGTGAATTCGTACAGAATAAGCAACTGTTTATGTGAATGAGTGCAGAATAGGCCACTACTTATTTGAATTCGTATAGAATGGGCTAGTATGTATGTTTCTATGTACAAAATAGGCCACTATTTATGTCTTTGTTTACAGAATAGGCCACGATTTATGTCTCTCTATAAAGAATAGGCCACTATTCATATGTATGTGAGCAGAATAGGCCACAATTTATGTTTATGTTTACAGAATAGGCCAAAAAGTCATGTGTATGTGTACAGAATAGGCCATTATTCATGTGAATGCATCCAGAATAGGCCGCTATTTATGTGTATGTTTACAGAATAGGTCACTATTTATGTAATTTGTACTGCATAAGCTACTATATATGTCTCTGGGTACAGAATTAACAACTATTTATGTCTATGGGTACAGAATATGCAACAACTTATGACTATGGGTACAGAATAGGCCACTATTTAAGTGAATTCGTACAGAATAAGCTACTATGTAAGTTTATGGTTACAGAATATGCCAGTATTTATGACTGTGTACAGAATAGGCCACCATTTATGTCTGTGTACAGAATAGGCCACTAATCATATTTATGTGTACAGAATAGGCCACTATTTATGTGACCGCATAAAGAACAGGCCAGTATTTATGTGTATGGATACAGAATAGGCCACTATTTATGTGTATGGGTACAGAATAGGCCACTATTTATGTAATTTGTACTGCATAAGCTACTATCTAAGTGAATTTTTACAGCATAGGCAACTATTTATGTCTTTGGGTACAGAAGTGGCCATAATTTATGTCTATTTGCACAGAATATGCCACTACTAATGGTATCGGTACAGAATATGCCACTATTTATGTGAATGTGCACAGCATAGGCATTTATTTATGCCTGTGGGTAGAGGGCACTATTTATTTTACTTCTGTAGAGGGCACTATTTATGTGAATGCGTACAGAATAGGCCACTATTTACTTTTATAGGTACAGAATAGGCCACTATTTATGTGTAATTCTACATAAATGGCCACTACTTATGTGAATGCATACAGAATAGGTCACTATTTATGTGAATGCGTACAGAATAGGCCACTATTTATGTCTAATGAGTACAGAATAGGCCATGATTAATGTCTATGTGTACGGAGAAGGCCACCATTCATGTGTATGTGTACAGGATAGGCCATTTTTTATGTGAATGCGTACAGAATAGGCCACTAATTATGTGAATTCATACAGAATAGGCACTATGTATGTTTATGGGTACAGAATAGGCGAACTATTTATGTCTATGTGTAGAGAAAAGGCCACCATTTATGTTTGTGTACAGAATAGGCCACCATTCATGTGTATGTGTACAGAATATGCCACTATTTATGTCTGTGTACAGAATAGGCCACTATTCATGTAAATGCGTACAGTAGGCCACTATTGATGTGAATGTGTACAGAATAGGCCAGTATTTATGTAAATTCGTACAAAATAGCCATTATGTATGTTTATGGGTATAGAATATGCCACTATTTATGTCAATGTGTACATTATAGGCCATTATTATGTGAATGCGTACAAAATAGGCCACTATTAATGTGTATGGGTAAAGTATAAGCCAATATTTTTGTAATTTCTACTGCATATGCTACTATCTATGTGAATTTGTACAGCATAGGCCACTTTTTATGTCTATGGTTACAGAATAGGCCACTATTCATTATGTGTACAGAATAGGCAACCATTTATGTCTAGGTGTACAAAAAAGACCACCATTAGTGTTTATGTGTACAGAATAGACGACTATTTATGTGAATGCATACGGAATAGGCCACTATTGATGCCTATGGGTACAGAACATGCCACTGCTTATGTCTATGGCTACAGAATAGGCCACTATATAAGTCTCTTGGAACAGAGTAGGCCACTATTTATGGGATTTTGTTAAGCATAGGCCACTATTTATGTCTATGTGTAAAGATTAGGCAAATATTTATGTGGATTCGTACAGAATAGGCCACGATGTATGATTATTGGTTCAGAATAAGCCACTATGTATGCCTATGTGTAGAAAATATACACATTAATGGTGGCCTATTTTCTACAAATAGGCATACATAGTGGCTTACATATACACATGAATGGTTGCCTATGAAAAGAATAGGCCACCATTTAAGTCTATTTGTACAGAATAAGCCACTATTTATGGGTATGTGTACAGAATAGGCCACGATTTATGCGAATGCGTACAGAATAGGCCACTATTTATGTGCATGCGTACAGAAGGGGCCACTATTTATGTCTATTAATCCAGAATATGCCACTATTTAAGTGAATCCGTAAAGAATAGGCCACTACGTATGTTTATGGGTTCAGAATAGGCCACTATTTATGTCTATGTGTATAGAATAGGCCATTTATGTCTGTGTACAGAATAGGCCACCATTCATGTGTATGTGTACAGAATAGGCCACCATTTATGTGTATATGTACAGAATGAGACACCATTCATGTTTGTGTACAGAATAAGCCACCATTCTTGTGTACAGAATAGGCCACCATATATGAATGTGTACAAAATAGGCCGCCATTTATTTCTGTACAGAAGGGTCACCATTTATATGTATGTGTACAGAATAAGCCACCATTCATGTTTGTGTACAGAATAGGCCAACATTTATATATGTACAGAATAAACCACCATTCATGTGTACAGAATAGGCCACCATATATGTATATGTGTACAGAATAGGCCGCCATTTATGTCTATGTACAGAGTAGGCCACCATTTATGTCTATGTTTACAGAATATCCCACCATTCATTTCTATGTGTACAGAATAGGCCACCATTTATGTCTACGTGTACAGAATATGCCACCAATCATAAGTATGTGTAAAGTATAGGCCACTATTTTTGTGAATGTTTGCAGAATACGCCACTATTCATGTAATTTGTACTGCATTTATGTCTATGGGTACAGACTATGCAACTACTTATGACTATGGGTACAGAATAGGCCACTATTTAAGTGAATTCGTACTGAATAAGCTACTATGTAAGTTTATGGTTACAGAATATGCCAGTATTTATGACTGTGTACAGAATAGGCCACCACTTATGTCTGTGTACAGAATAGGCCACTAATCATATTTATGTGTACAGAATAGGCCACTATTTATGTGAACGCATAAAGAACAGGCCAGTATTTATGTGTATGGATACAGAATAGGCCACGATTTATGTGTATGGGTACAGAAGAGGGCACTATTTATGTGAATGCGTACAGAATAGGCCACTATTTACTTTTATGGGTACAGAATAGGCCACTATTTATGTGTATTTCTACATAAATGGCCACTACTTATGTGAATGCATACAGAATAGGTCACTATTTATGTGAATGCGTACAGAATAGGCCACTATTTATGTCTAATGAGTACAGAATAGGCCATGATTAATGTCTATGTGTACGGAGAAGGCCACCATTCATGTGTATGTGTACAGGATAGGCCATTTTTTATGTGAATGCGTACAGAATAGGCCACTAATTATGTGAATTCATACAGAATAGGCACTATGTATGTTTATGGGTACAGAATAGGCGAACTATTTATGTTTATGTGTAGAGAATAGGCCACCATTTACGTTTGTGTACAGAATAGGCCACCATTCATGTGTATGTGTACAGAATATGCCACTATTTATGTCTGTGTACAGAATAGGCCACTATTCATGTGTATGTGTACATAATAGGCCACTATTCATGTAAATGCGTACAGTAGGCCACTATTGATGTGAATGTGTACAGAATAGGCCAATATTTATGTAAATTCGTACAAAATAGCCACTATGTATGTTTATGGGTATAGAATATGCCACTATTTATGTTGATGTGTACAGAATAGGCCATTATTTATGTGAATGCGTACAGAATAGGCCACTATTAATGTGTATGGGTACAGTATAAGCCAATATTTTTGTAATTTCTACTGCATATGCTACTATCTATGTGAATTTGTACAGCATAGGCCACTTTTTATGTCTATGGTTACAGAATAGGCCACTATTTAGGTCGCTGCGGAAAGAGTAGACCATTATTTATGTGAATTTGTAAAGCATAGGCCACTATTTATGTGTATGTGTAAAGAATAGGCCACCCTTTATGTGAATTCGTACAGAATAAGCCACGATGTAGGTTTAAGGCTAGAGAATAGGCCACTATTCATTATGTGTACAGAATAGGCAACCATTTATGTCTAGGTGTACAGAAAAGACAACCATTAGTGTTTATGTGTACAGAATAGACCACTATTTATGTGAATGCGTACGGAATAGGCCACTATTGATGCCTATGGGTACAGAACATGCCACTGCTTATGTCTATGGCTACAGAATAGGCCACTATATAAGTCTCTTGGAACAGAGTAGGCCACTATTTATGGGATTTTGTTAAGCATAGGCCACTATTTATGTCTATGTGTAAAGATTAGGCAACTATTTATGTGGATTCGTACAGAATAGGGCACGATGTATGATTATTGGTTCAGAATAAGCCACTATGTATGCCTATGTGTAGAAAATATACACATTAATGGTGGCCTATTTTCTACAAATAGGCATACATAGTGGCTTACATATACACATGAATGGTTGCCTATGAAAAGAAGGGGCCACCATTTAAGTCTATTTGTACAGAATAAGCCACTTTTATGGGTATGTGTACAGAATAGGCCACGATTTATGCGAATGCGTACAGAATAAGCCACTATTTATGTGCATGCGTACAGAAGGGGCCACTATTTATGTCTATTAATCCAGAATTTGCCACTATTTAAGTGAATCCGTAAAGAATAGGCTACTACGTATGTTTATGGGTTCAGAATAGGCCACTATTTATGGGTTCAGAATAGGCCACTATTTATTTTTGTGTATAGAATAGGCCATTTATGTGTGTACAGAATAGGCCACCATTCATGTGTATGTGTACAGAATAGGCCACCATTCATGTGTATGTGTACAGAATAGGCCACCATTTATGTGTATGTGTACAGAATAAGCCACCATTCATGTTTGTGTACAGAATAGGCCACCATTCATGTGTACAGAATAGGCCACCATATATGTATATGTGTACAGAATAGGCCGCCATTTATGTCTATGTACAGAATAGGCCACCATTTATGTCTATGTGTACAGAATAGGCCACCATTCATTTCTATGTGTACAGAATAGGCCACCATTCATATCTACGTGTACAGAATAGGCCACCATACATGAGTATGTGTAAAGTATAGGCCACTATTTTTGTGAATGCAGAATAGGCCACTATTCATGTAATTTGTACTGCATTTATGTCTATGGGTACAGAATATGCAACGATTTACTTTTATGGGTAGAGAATAGCCCACTATTTATGTGTACGTCTATAGAATAAGCCACTATTTACGTCTGTGGGTATAGAATGGGTCTCTATTTTGGTTTATATGTACAGAATAGGCCACCATTCACGTGTATGACTAAAGAATAGGCTACTATTTCTGTAATTTGTACTGCATAAGGTTCTATGTTAATTTGTCAAGATTAGGCAACAATTCATGTGTATTTGTACAGAATAAGAATTTATGTTTGTGTACAGAATAGGCTATTTATGTGAAAGCATACTGAATATGCCCCTATTTATGTCTTTTTGTCCAGAATAGGCCACTTTTCATGTGAATTCGTACAGAATGAGCAACTGTTTATATGAATGAGTGCAGAATAGGCCACTACTTATTTGAATTCGTATAGAATGTGCTAGTATGTATGTTTCTAGGTACAAAATAGGCCACTATTTATGTCTTTGTTTACAGAATAGGCCAGCATTTATGTCTCTCTATAAAGAATAGGCCACTATTTATGTGTATGTGAGCAGAATAGGCCACAATTTATGTTTATGTTTACAGAATAGGCCAAAAAGTCATGTGTATGTGTACAGAATAGGCCATTATTCATGTGAATGCATACAGAATAGGCCGCTATTTATGTGTATGGGTACAGAATAGGTCACTATTTATGTAATTTGTACTGCATAAGCTACTATATATGTCTCTGGGTACAGAATTAACAACTATTTATGTCTATGGGTACAGAATATGCAACTACTTATGACTATGGGTACAGAATAGGCCACTATTTAAGTGAATTCGTACTGAATAAGCTACTATGTAAGTTTATGGTTACAGAATATGCCAGTATTTATGACTGTGTACAGAATAGGCCACCATTTATGTCTGTGTACAGAATAGGCCACTAATCATATTTATGTGTACAGAATAGGCCACTATTTATGTGAACGCATAAAGAACAGGCCAGTATTTATGTGTATGGATACAGAATAGGCCACGATTTATGTGTATGGGTACAGAAGAGGGCACTATTTATGTGAATGCGTACAGAATAGGCCACTATTTACTTTTATGGGTACAGAATAGGCCACTATTTATGTGTATTTCTACATAAATGGCCACTACTTATGTGAATGCATACAGAATAGGTCACTATTTATGTGAATGCGTACAGAATAGGCCACTATTTATGTCTAATGAGTACAGAATAGGCCATGATTAATGTCTATGTGTACGGAGAAGGCCACCATTCATGTGTATGTGTACAGGATAGGCCATTTTTTATGTGAATGCGTACAGAACAGGCCACTAATTATGTGAATTCATACAGAATAGGCACTATGTATGTTTATGGGTACAGAATAGGTGAACTATTTATGTTTATGTGTAGAGAATAGGCCACCATTTACGTTTGTGTACAGAATAGGCCACCATTCATGTGTATGTGTACAGAATATGCCACTATTTATGTCTGTGTACAGAATAGGCCACTATTCATGTGTATGTGTACATAATAGGCCACTATTCATGTAAAAGCGTACAGTAGGCCACTATTGATGTGAATGTGTACAGAATAGGCCAGTATTTATGTAAATTCGTACAAAATAGCCACTATGTATGTTTATGGGTATAGAATATGCCACTATTTATGTCGATGTGTACAGAATAGGCCATTATTTATGTGAATGCGTACAGAATAGGCCACTATTAATGTGTATGGGTACAGTATAAGCCAATATTTTTGTAATTTCTACTGCATATGCTACTATCTATGTGAATTTGTACAGCATAGGCCACTTTTTATGTCTATGGTTACAGAATAGGCCACTATTTAGGTCGCTGCGGAAAGAGTAGACGATTATTTATGTGAATTTGTAAAGCATAGGCCACTATTTATGTGTATGTTTAAAGAATAGGCCACCCTTTATGTGAATTCGTACAGAATAAGCCACGATGTAGGTTTAAGGCTACAGAATAGGCCACTATTTATTATGTGTACAGAAGAGGCAACACTTTATGTCTAGGTGTACAGAAAAGACAACCATTAGTGTTTATGTGTACAGAATAGACCACTATTTATGTGAATGCGTACGGAATAGGCCACTATTGATGCCTATGGGTACAGAACATGCCACTGCTTATGTCTATGGCTACAGAATAGGCCACTATATAAGTTTCTTGGAACAGAGTAGGCCACTATTTATGGGATTTTGTTAAGCATAGGCCACTATTTATGTCTATGTGTAAAGATTAGGCAACTATTCATGTGGATTCGTACAGAATAGGCCACGATGTATGATTATTGGTTCAGAATAAGCCACTATGTATGCCTATGTGTAGAAAATATACACATTAATGGTGGCCTATTTTCTACAAATAGGCATACATAGTGGCTTACATATACACATGAATGGTTGCCTATGAAAAGAAGGGGCCACCATTTAAGTCTATTTGTACAGAATAAGCCACTATTTATGGGTATGTGTACAGAATAGGCCACGATTTATGCGAATGCGTACAGAATAGGCCACTATTTATGTGCATGCGTACAGAAGGGGCCACTATTTATGTCTATTAATCCAGAATATGCCACTATTTAAGTGAATCCGTAAAGAATAGGCTACTACGTATGTTTATGGGTTCAGAATAGGCCACTATTTATGGCTATGTGTATAGAATAGGCCATTTATGTCTGTGTACAGAATAGGCCACCATTCATGTGTATGTGTACAGAATAGGCCACCATTTATGTGTATGTGTACAGAATAAGCCACCATTTATGTTTGTGTACAGAATAGGCCGCCATTTAAGTCTATGTACAGAATAGGCCACCATTCATGTGTACAGAATATGCCACCATATATGTATATGTGTACAGAATAGGCCGCCATTTATGTCTATGTACAGAATAGGCCACCATTTATGTGTATGTGTACAGAATAAGCCACCATTTATGTTACTGTACAGAATAGGCCGCCATTTAAGTCTATGTACAGAATAGGCCACCATTCATGTGTACAGAATAGGCCGCCATTTATGTCTATGTACAGAATAGGCCACCATTTATGTCTATGTGTACAGAATAGGCCACCATTCATTTCTATGTGTACAGAATAGGCCACCATTCATATCTACGTGTACAGAATAGGCCACCATACATGAGTATGTGTAAAGTATAGGCCACTATTTTTGTGAATGTTTGCAGAATAGGCCACTATTCATGTAATTTGTACTGCATTTATGTCTATGGGTACAGAATATGCAACGATTTACTTTTATGGGTAGAGAATAGCCCACTATTTATGTGTACGTCTATAGAATAAGCCACTATTTACGTCTGTGGGTAGAGAATGGGTCTCTATTTTGGTTTATATGTACAGAATAGGCCACCATTCACGTGTATGACTAAAGAATAGGCTACTATTTCTGTAATTTGTACTGCATAAGGTTCTATGTTAATTTGTCAAGATTAGGCAACAATTCATGTGTATTTGTACAGAATAAGAATTTATGTTTGTGTACAGAATAGGCTATTTATGTGAAAGCATACTGAATATGCCCCTATTTATGTCTTTTTGTCCAGAATAGGCCACTTTTCATGTGAATTCGTACAGAATGAGCAACTGTTTATATGAATGAGTGCAGAATAGGCCACTACTTATTTGAATTCGTATAGAATGTGCTAGTATGTATGTTTCTAGGTACAAAATAGGCCACTATTTATGTCTTTGTTTACAGAATAGGCCAGCATTTATGTCTCTCTATAAAGAATAGGCCACTATTTATGTGTATGTGAGCAGAATAGGCCACAATTTATGTTTATGTTTACAGAATAGGCCAAAAAGTCATGTGTATGTGTACAGAATAGGCCATTATTCATGTGAATGCATACAGAATAGGGCGCTATTTATGTGTATGGGTACAGAATAGGTCACTATTTATGTAATTTGTACTGCATAAGCTACTATATATGTCTCTGGGTACAGAATTAACAACTATTTATGTCTATGGGTACAGAATATGCAACTACTTATGACTATGGGTACAGAATAGGCCACTATTTAAGTGAATTCGTACTGAATAAGCTACTATGTAAGTTTATGGTTACAGAATATGCCAGTATTTATGACTGTGTACAGAATAGGCCACAATTTATGTCTGTGTACAGAATAGGCCACTAATCATATTTAGGTGTACAGAATAGGCCACTATTTATGTGAACGCATAAAGAACAGGCCAGTATTTATGTGTATGGATACAGAATAGGCCACGATTTATGTGTATGGGTACAGAAGAGGGCACTATTTATGTGAATGCGTAAAGAATAGGCCACTATTTACTTTTATGGGTACAAAATAGGCCACTATTTATGTGTATTTCTACATAAATGGCCACTACTTATGTGAATGCATACAGAATAGGTCACTATTTATGTGAATGCGTACAGAATAGGCCACTATTTATGTCTAATGAGTACAGAATAGGCCATGATTAATGTCTATGTGTACGGAGAAGGCCACCATTCATGTGTATGTGTACAGGATAGGCCATTTCTTATGTGAATGCGTACAGAATAGGCCACTAATTATGTGAATTCATACAGAATAGGCACTATGTATGTTTATGGGTACAGAATAGGCGAACTATTTATGTTTATGTGTAGAGAATAGGCCACCATTTACGTTTGTGTACAGAATAGGCCACCATTCATGTGTATGTGTACAGAATATGCCACTATTTATGTCTGTGTACAGAATAGGCCACTATTCATGTGTATGTGTACATAATAGGCCACTATTCATGTAAATGCGTACAGTAGGACACTATTGATGTGAATGTGTACAGAATAGGCCAGTATTTATGTAAATTCGTACAAAATAGCCACTATGTATGTTTATGGGTATAGAATATGCCACTATTTATGTCGATGTGTACAGAATAGGCCATTATTTATGTGAATGCGTACAGAATAGGCCACTATTAATGTGTATGGGTACAGTATAAGCCAATATTTTTGTAATTTCTACTGCATATACTACTATCTATGTGAATTTGTACAGCATAGGCCACTTTTTATGTCTATGGTTACAGAATAGGCCACTATTTAGGTCGCTGCGGAAAGAGTAGACCACTATTTATGTGAATTTGTAAAGCATAGGCCACTATTTATGTGTATGTGTAAAGAATAGGCCACCCTTTATGTGAATTCGTACAGAATAAGCCACGATGTAGGTTTAAGGCTACAGAATAGGCCACTATTCATTATGTGTACAGAATAGGCAACCATTTATGTCTAGGTGTACAGAAAAGACAACCATTAGTGTTTATGTGTACAGAATAGACCACTATTTATGTGAATGCGTACGGAATAGGCCACTATTGATGCCTATGGGTACAGAACATGCCACTGCTTATGTCTATGGCTACAGAATAGGCCACTATATAAGTCTCTTGGAACAGAGTAGGCCACTATTTATGGGATTTTGTTAAGCATAGGCCACTATTTATGTCTATGTGTAAAGATTAGGCAACTATTTATGTGGATTCGTACAGAATAGGCCACGATGTATGATTATTGGTTCAGAATAAGCCACTATGTATGCCTATGTGTAGAAAATATACACATTAATGGTGGCCTATTTTCTACAAATAGGCATACATAGTGGCTTACATATACACATGAATGGTTGCCTATCAAAAGAAGGGGCCACCATTTAAGTCTATTTGTACAGAATAAGCCACTATTTATGGGTATGTGTACAGAATAGGCCACGATTTATGCGAATGCGTACAGAATAGGCCACTATTTATGTGCATGCGTACAGAAGGGGCCACTATTTATGTCTATTAATCCAGAATATGCCACTATTTAAGTGAATCCGTAAAGAATAGGCTACTACGTATGTTTATGGGTTCAGAATAGGCCACTATTTATGTCTATGTGTATAGAATAGACCATTTATGTCTTTGTACAGAATAGGCCACATTCATGTGTATGTGTACAGAATAGGCCACCATTTATGTGTATGTGTACAGAATAAGCCACCATTTATGTTTGTGTACAGAATAGGCCGCCATTTAAGTCTATGTACAGAATAGGCCACCATTCATGTGTACAGAATATGCCACCATATATGTATATGTGTACAGAATAGGCCGCCATTTATGTCTATGTACAGAATAGGCCACCATTTATGTGTATGTGTACAGAATAAGCCACCATTCATGTTTGTGTACAGAATAGGCCGCCATTTAAGTATGTACAGAATAGGCCACCATTCATGTGTACAGAATAGGCCACCATATATGTATATGTGTACAGAATAGGCCACCATTTATGTCTATGTGTACAGAATAGGCCACCATTCATTTATATGTGTACAGAATAGGCCAACATTCATATCTACGTGTACAGAATAGGCCACCATACATGAGTATGTGTAAAGTATAGGCCACTATTTTTGTGAATGTTTGCAGAATAGGCCACTATTCATGTAATTTGTACTGCATTTATGTCTATAGGTACAGAATATGCAACGATTTACTTTTATGGGTAGAGAATAGCCCACTATTTATGTGTACGTCTATAGAATAAGCCACTATTTACGTCTGTGGGTAGAGAATGGGTCTCTATTTTGGTTTATATGTACAGAATAGGCCACCATTCACGTGTATGACTAAAGAATAGGCTACTATTTCTGTAATTTGTACTGCATAAGGTTCTATGTTAATTTGTCAAGATTAGGCAACAATTCATGTGTATTTGTACAGAATAAGAATTTATGTTTGTGTACAGAATAGGCTATTTATGTGAAAGCATACTGAATATGCCCCTATTTATGTCTTTTTGTCCAGAATAGGCCACTTTTCATGTGAATTCGTACAGAATGAGCAACTGTTTATATGAATGAGTGCAGAATAGGCCACTACTTATTTGAATTCGTATAGAATGTGCTAGTATGTATGTTTCTAGGTACAAAATAGGCCACTATTTATGTCTTTGTTTACAGAATAGGCCAGCATTTATGTCTCTCTATAAAGAATAGGCCACTATTTATGTGTATGTGAGCAGAATAGGCCACAATTTATGTTTATGTTTACAGAATAGGCCAAAAAGTCATGTGTATGTGTACAGAATAGGCCATTATTCATGTGAATGCATACAGAATAGGGCGCTATTTATGTGTATGGGTACAGAATAGGTCACTATTTATGTAATTTGTACTGCATAAGCTACTATATATGTCTCTGGGTACAGAATTAACAACTATTTATGTCTATGGGTACAGAATATGCAACTACTTATGACTATGGGTACAGAATAGGCCACTATTTAAGTGAATTCGTACTGAATAAGCTACTATGTAAGTTTATGGTTACAGAATATGCCAGTATTTATGACTGTGTACAGAATAGGCCACCATTTATGTCTGTGTACAGAATAGACCACTAATCATATTTATGTGTACAGAATAGGCCACTATTTATGTGAACGCATAAAGAACAGGCCAGTATTTATGTGTATGGATACAGAATTGGCCACGATTTATGTGTATGGGTACAGAAGAGGGCACTATTTATGTGAATGCGTACAGAATAGGCCACTATTTACTTTTATGGGTACAGAATAGGCCACTATTTATGTGTATTTCTACATAAATGGCCACTACTTATGTGAATGCATACAGAATAGGTCACTATTTATGTGAATGCGTACAGAATAGGCAACTATTTATGTCTAATGAGTACAGAATAGGCCATGATTAATGTCTATGTGTACGGAGAAGGCCACCATTCATGTGTATGTGTACAGGATAGGGCATTTTTTATGTGAATGCGTACAGAATAGGCCACTAATTATGTGAATTCATACAGAATAGGCACTATGTATGTTTATGGGTACAGAATAGGCGAACTATTTATGTTTATGTGTAGAGAATAGGCCAACATTTACGTCTGTGTACAGAATAGGACACCATTCATGTGTATGTGTACAGAATATGCCACTATTTATGTCTGTGTACAGAATAGGCCACTATTCATGTGTATGTGTACATAATAGGCCACTATTCATGTAAATGCGTACAGTAGGCCACTATTGATGTGAATGTGTACAGAATAGGCCAGTATTTAAGTAAATTCGTACAAAATAGCCACTATGTATGTTTATGGGTATAGAATATGCCACTATTTATGTCGATGTGTACAGAATAGGCCATTATTTATGCGAATGCGTACAGAATAGGCCACTATTAATGTGTATGGGTACAGTATAAGCCAATATTTTTGTAATTTCTACTGCATATGCTACTATCTATGTGAATTTGTACAGCATAGGCCACTTTTTATGTCTCTGGTTACTGAATAGGCCACTATTTAGGTCGCTGCGGAAAGATTAGACCACTATTTATGTGAATTTGTAAAGCATAGGCCACTATTTATGTGTATGTGTAAAGAATAGGCCACCCTTTATGTGAATTCGTACAGAATAAGCCACGATGTAGGTTTAAGGCTACAGAATAGGCCACTATTTATTATGTGTACAGAAGAGGCAACACTTTATGTCTAGGTGTACAGAAAAGACAACCATTAGTGTTTATGTGTACAGAATAGACCACTATTTATGTGAATGCGTACGGAATAGGCCACTATTGATGCCTATGGGTACAGAACATGCCACTGCTTATGTCTATGGCTACAGAATAGGCCACTATATAAGTCTCTTGGAACAGAGTAGGCCACTATTTATGGGATTTTGTTAAGCATAGGCCACTATTTATGTCTATGTGTAAAGATTAGGCAACTATTTATGTGGATTCGTACAGAATAGGCCACGATGTATGATTATTGGTTCAGAATAAGCCACTATGTATGCCTATGTGTAGAAAATATACACATTAATGGTGGCCTATTTTCTACAAATAGGCATACATAGTGGCTTACATATACACATGAATGGTTGCCTATCAAAAGAAGGGGCCACCATTTAAGTCTATTTGTACAGAATAAGCCAATATTTATGGGTATGTGTACAGAATAGGCCACGATTTATGCGAATGCGTACAGAATAGGCCACTATTTATGTGCATGCGTACAGAAGGGGCCACTATTTATGTCTATTAATCCAGAATATGCCACTATTTAAGTGAATCCGTAAAGAATAGGCTACTACGTATGTTTATGGGTTCAGAATAGGCCACTATTTATGTCTATGTGTATAGAATAGACCATTTATGTCTTTGTACAGAATAGGCCACCATTCATGTGTATGTGTACAGAATAGGCCACCATTTATGTGTATGTGTACAGAATAAGCCACCATTTATGTTTGTGTACAGAATAGGCCGCCATTTAAGTCTATGTACAGAATAGGCCACCATTCATGTGTACAGAATATGCCACCATATATGTATATGTGTACAGAATAGGCCGCCATTTATGTCTATGTACAGAATAGGCCACCATTTATGTGTATGTGTACAGAATAAGCCACCATTCATGTTTGTGTACAGAATAGGCCGCCATTTAAGTATGTACAGAATAGGCCACCATTCATGTGTACAGAATAGGCCACCATATATGTATATGTGTACAGAATAGGCCACCATTTATGTCTATGTGTACAGAATAGGCCACCATTCATTTCTATGTGTACAGAATAGGCCAACATTCATATCTACGTGTACAGAATAGGCCACCATACATGAGTATGTGTAAAGTATAGGCCACTATTTTTGTGAATGTTTGCAGAATAGGCCACTATTCATGTAATTTGTACTGCATTTATGTCTATAGGTACAGAATATGCAACGATTTACTTTTATGGGTAGAGAATAGCCCACTATTTATGTGTACGTCTATAGAATAAGCCACTATTTACGTCTGTGGGTAGAGAATGGGTCTCTATTTTGGTTTATATGTACAGAATAGGCCACCATTCACGTGTATGACTAAAGAATAGGCTACTATTTCTGTAATTTGTACTGCATAAGGTTCTATGTTAATTTGTCAAGATTAGGCAACAATTCATGTGTATTTGTACAGAATAAGAATTTATGTTTGTGTACAGAATAGGCTATTTATGTGAAAGCATACTGAATATGCCCCTATTTATGTCTTTTTGTCCAGAATAGGCCACTTTTCATGTGAATTCGTACAGAATGAGCAACTGTTTATATGAATGAGTGCAGAATAGGCCACTACTTATTTGAATTCGTATAGAATGTGCTAGTATGTATGTTTCTAGGTACAAAATAGGCCACTATTTATGTCTTTGTTTACAGAATAGGCCAGCATTTATGTCTCTCTATAAAGAATAGGCCACTATTTATGTGTATGTGAGCAGAATAGGCCACAATTTATGTTTATGTTTACAGAATAGGCCAAAAAGTCATGTGTATGTGTACAGAATAGGCCATTATTCATGTGAATGCATACAGAATAGGGCGCTATTTATGTGTATGGGTACAGAATAGGTCACTATTTATGTAATTTGTACTGCATAAGCTACTATATATGTCTCTGGGTACAGAATTAACAACTATTTATGTCTATGGGTACAGAATATGCAACTACTTATGACTATGGGTACAGAATAGGCCACTATTTAAGTGAATTCGTACTGAATAAGCTACTATGTAAGTTTATGGTTACAGAATATGCCAGTATTTATGACTGTGTACAGAATAGGCCACCATTTATGTCTGTGTACAGAATAGACCACTAATCATATTTATGTGTACAGAATAGGCCACTATTTATGTGAACGCATAAAGAACAGGCCAGTATTTATGTGTATGGATACAGAATTGGCCACGATTTATGTGTATGGGTACAGAAGAGGGCACTATTTATGTGAATGCGTACAGAATAGGCCACTATTTACTTTTATGGGTACAGAATAGGCCACTATTTATGTGTATTTCTACATAAATGGCCACTACTTATGTGAATGCATACAGAATAGGTCACTATTTATGTGAATGCGTACAGAATAGGCCACTATTTATGTCTAATGAGTACAGAATAGGCCATGATTAATGTCTATGTGTACGGAGAAGGCCACCATTCATGTGTATGTGTACAGGATAGGGCATTTTTTATGTGAATGCGTACAGAATAGGCCACTAATTATGTGAATTCATACAGAATAGGCACTATGTATGTTTATGGGTACAGAATAGGCGAACTATTTATGTTTATGTGTAGAGAATAGGCCAACATTTACGTCTGTGTACAGAATAGGACACCATTCATGTGTATGTGTACAGAATATGCCACTATTTATGTCTGTGTACAGAATAGGCCACTATTCATGTGTATGTGTACATAATAGGCCACTATTCATGTAAATGCGTACAGTAGGCCACTATTGATGTGAATGTGTACAGAATAGGCCAGTATTTAAGTAAATTCGTACAAAATAGCCACTATGTATGTTTATGGGTATAGAATATGCCACTATTTATGTCGATGTGTACAGAATAGGCCATTATTTATGCGAATGCGTACAGAATAGGCCACTATTAATGTGTATGGGTACAGTATAAGCCAATATTTTTGTAATTTCTACTGCATATGCTACTATCTATGTGAATTTGTACAGCATAGGCCACTTTTTATGTCTCTGGTTACTGAATAGGCCACTATTTAGGTCGCTGCGGAAAGATTAGACCACTATTTATGTGAATTTGTAAAGCATAGGCCACTATTTATGTGTATGTGTAAAGAATAGGCCACCCTTTATGTGAATTCGTACAGAATAAGCCACGATGTAGGTTTAAGGCTACAGAATAGGCCACTATTTATTATGTGTACAGAAGAGGCAACACTTTATGTCTAGGTGTACAGAAAAGACAACCATTAGTGTTTATGTGTACAGAATAGACCACTATTTATGTGAATGCGTACGGAATAGGCCACTATTGATGCCTATGGGTACAGAACATGCCACTGCTTATGTCTATGGCTACAGAATAGGCCACTATATAAGTCTCTTGGAACAGAGTAGGCCACTATTTATGGGATTTTGTTAAGCATAGGCCACTATTTATGTCTATGTGTAAAGATTAGGCAACTATTTATGTGGATTCGTACAGAATAGGCCACGATGTATGATTATTGGTTCAGAATAAGCCACTATGTATGCCTATGTGTAGAAAATATACACATTAATGGTGGCCTATTTTCTACAAATAGGCATACATAGTGGCTTACATATACACATGAATGGTTGCCTATCAAAAGAAGGGGCCACCATTTAAGTCTATTTGTACAGAATAAGCCAATATTTATGGGTATGTGTACAGAATAGGCCACGATTTATGCGAATGCGTACAGAATAGGCCACTATTTATGTGCATGCGTACAGAAGGGGCCACTATTTATGTCTATTAATCCAGAATATGCCACTATTTAAGTGAATCCGTAAAGAATAGGCTACTACGTATGTTTATGGGTTCAGAATAGGCCACTATTTATGTCTATGTGTATAGAATAGACCATTTATGTCTTTGTACAGAATAGGCCACCATTCATGTGTATGTGTACAGAATAGGCCACCATTTATGTGTATGTGTACAGAATAAGCCACCATTTATGTGTGTGTACAGAATAGGCCGCCATTTAAGTCTATGTACAGAATAGGCCACCATTCATGTGTACAGAATATGCCACCATATATGTATATGTGTACAGAATAGGCCGCCATTTATGTCTATGTACAGAATAGGCCACCATTTATGTGTATGTGTACAGAATAAGCCACCATTCATGTTTGTGTACAGAATAGGCCGCCATTTAAGTATGTACAGAATAGGCCACCATTCATGTGTACAGAATAGGCCACCATATATGTATATGTGTACAGAATAGGCCACCATTTATGTCTATGTGTACAGAATAGGCCACCATTCATTTCTATGTGTACAGAATAGGCCAACATTCATATCTACGTGTACAGAATAGGCCACCATACATGAGTATGTGTAAAGTATAGGCCACTATTTTTGTGAATGTTTGCAGAATAGGCCACTATTCATGTAATTTGTACTGCATTTATGTCTATAGGTACAGAATATGCAACGATTTACTTTTATGGGTAGAGAATAGCCCACTATTTATGTGTACGTCTATAGAATAAGCCACTATTTACGTCTGTGGGTAGAGAATGGGTCTCTATTTTGGTTTATATGTACAGAATAGGCCACCATTCACGTGTATGACTAAAGAATAGGCTACTATTTCTGTAATTTGTACTGCATAAGGTTCTATGTTAATTTGTCAAGATTAGGCAACAATTCATGTGTATTTGTACAGAATAAGAATTTATGTTTGTGTACAGAATAGACTATTTATGTGAAAGCATACTGAATATGCCCCTATTTATGTCTTTTTGTCCAGAATAGGCCACTTTTCATGTGAATTCGTACAGAATGAGCAACTGTTTATATGAATGAGTGCAGAATAGGCCACTACTTATTTGAATTCGTATAGAATGTGCTAGTATGTATGTTTCTAGGTACAAAATAGGCCACTATTTATGTCTTTGTTTACAGAATAGGCCAGCATTTATGTCTCTCTATAAAGAATAGGCCACTATTTATGTGTATGTGAGCAGAATAGGCCACAATTTATGTTTATGTTTACAGAATAGGCCAAAAAGTCATGTGTATGTGTACAGAATAGGCCATTATTCATGTGAATGCATACAGAATAGGCCGCTATTTATGTGTATGGGTACAGAATAGGTCACTATTTATGTAATTTGTACTGCATAAGCTACTATATATGTCTCTGGGTACAGAATTAACAACTATTTATGTCTATGGGTACAGAATATGCAACTACTTATGACTATGGGTACAGAATAGGCCACTATTTAAGTGAATTCGTACAGAATAAGCTACTATGTAAGTTTATGGTTACAGAATATGCCAGTATTTATGACTGTGTACAGAATAGGCCACCATTTATGTCTGTGTACAGAATAGACCACTAATCATATTTATGTGTACAGAATAGGCCACTATTTATGTGAACGCATAAAGAACAGGCCAGTATTTATGTGTATGGATACAGAATAGGCCACGATTTATGTGTATGGGTACAGAAGAGGGCACTATTTATGTGAATGCGTACAGAATAGGCCACTATTTACTTTTATGGGTACAGAATAGGCCACTATTTATGTGTATTTCTACATAAATGGCCACTACTTATGTGAATGCATACAGAATAGGTCACTATTTATGTGAATGCGTACAGAATAGGCCACTATTTATGTCTAATGAGTACAGAATAGGCCATGATTAATGTCTATGTGTACGGAGAAGGCCACCATTCATGTGTATGTGTACAGGATAGGGCATTTTTTATGTGAATGCGTACAGAATAGGCCACTAATTATGTGAATTCATACAGAATAGGCACTATGTATGTTTATGGGTACAGAATAGGCGAACTATTTATGTTTATGTGTAGAGAATAGGCCAACATTTACGACTGTGTACAGAATAGGCCACCATTCATGTGTATGTGTACAGAATATGCCACTATTTATGTCTGTGTACAGAATAGGCCACTATTCATGTGTATGTGTACATAATAGGCCACTATTCATGTAAATGCGTACAGTAGGCCACTATTGATGTGAATGTGTACAGAATAGGCCAGTATTTAAGTAAATTCGTACAAAATAGCCACTATGTATGTTTATGGGTATAGAATATGCCACTATTTATGTCGATGTGTACAGAATAGGCCATTATTTATGTGAATGCGTACAGAATAGGCCACTATTAATGTGTATGGGTACAGTATAAGCCAATATTTTTGTAATTTCTACTGCATATGCTACTATCTATGTGAATTTGTACAGCATAGGCCACTTTTTATGTCTATGGTTACATAATAGGCCACTATTTAGGTCGCTGCGGAAAGAGTAGACCACTATTTATGTGAATTTGTAAAGCATAGGCCACTATTTATGTGTATGTGTAAAGAATAGGCCACCCTTTATGTGAATTCGTACAGAATAAGCCACGATGTAGGTTTAAGGCTACAGAATAGGCCACTATTTATTATGTGTACAGAAGAGGCAACACTTTATGTCTAGGTGTACAGAAAAGACAACCATTAGTGTTTATGTGTACAGAATAGACCACTATTTATGTGAATGCGTACGGAATAGGCCACTATTGATGCCTATGGGTAGAGAACATGCCACTGCTTATGTCTATGGCTACAGAATAGGCCACTATATAAGTCTCTTGGAACAGAGTAGGCCACTATTTATGGGATTTTGTTAAGCATAGGCCACTATTTATGTCTATGTGTAAAGATTGGGCAACTATTTATGTGGATTCGTACAGAATAGGCCACGATGTATGATTATTGGTTCAGAATAAGCCACTATGTATGCCTATGTGTAGAAAATATACACATTAATGGTGGCCTATTTTCTAAAATAGGCATACACAGTGGCTTACATATACACATGAATGGTTGCCTATGAAAAGAAGGGGCCACCATTTAAGTCTATTTGTACAGAATAAGCCACTATTTATGGGTATGTGTACAGAATAGGCCACGATTTATGCGAATGCGTACGGAATAGGCCACTATTTATGTGCATGCGTATAGAAGGGGCCACTATTTATGTCTATTAATCCAGAATATGCCACTATTTAAGTGAATCCGTAAAGAATAGGCTACTACGTATGTTTATGGGTTCAGAATAGGCCACTATTTATGGGTTCAGAATAGGCCACTATTTATTTTTGTGTATAGAATAGGCCATTTATGTGTGTACAGAATAGGCCACCATTCATGTGTATGTGTACAGAATAGGCCACCATTTATGTGTATGTGTACAGAATAGGCCACCATTTATGTGTATGTGTACAGAATAAGCCACCATTCATGTTAGTGTACAGAATAGGCCGCCATTTAAGTCTATGTACAGAATAGGCCACCATTCATGTGTACAGAATAGGCCACCATATATGTATATGTGTACAGAATAGGCCGCCATTTATGTGTATGTTTACAGAATGAGCCACCATTCATGTTTGTGTACAGAATAGGCCGCCATTTAAGTCTATGTACAGAATAGGCAACAATTCATGTTTGTGTACAGAATAGGCCGCTATTTAAGTATGTACAGAATAGGCCACCATTCATGTGTACAGAATAGGCCACCATATATGTATATGTGTACAGAATAGGCCGCCATTTATGTCTATGTACAGTAGGCCACCATGTATGTCTATGTGTACAGAATAGGCCACCATTCATTTATATGTGTACAGAATAGGCCACCATTCATATCTACGTGTACAGAATAGGCCACCATACATGAGTATGTGTAAAGTATAGGCCACTATTTTTGTGAATGTTTGCAGAATAGGCCACTATTCATGTAATTTGTACTGCATTTATGTCTATGGGTACAGAATATGCAACGATTTACTTTTATGGGTAGAGAATAGCCCACTATTTATGTGTACGTCTATAGAATAAGCCACTATTTACGTCTGTGGGTAGAGAATGGGTCTCTATTTTGGTTTATATGTACAGAATAGGCCACCATTCACGTGTATGACTAAAGAATAGGCTACTATTTCTGTAATTTGTACTGCATAAGGTTCTATGTTAATTTGTCAAGATTAGGCAACAATTCATGTGTATTTGTACAGAATAAGAATTTATGTTTGTGTACAGAATAGGCTATTTATATGAATGCATACTGAATATGCCCCTATTTATGTCTTTTTGTCCAGAATAGGCCACTTTTCATGTGAATTCGTACAGAATGAGCAACTGTTTATATGAATGAGTGCAGAATAGGCCACTACTTATTTGAATTCGTATAGAATGTGCTAGTATAGAATAGGCCACTATATAAGTCTCTTGGAACAGAGTAGGCCACTATTTATGGGATTTTGTTAAGCATAGGCCACTATTTATGTCTATGTGTAAAGATTGGGCAACTATTTATGTGGATTCGTACAGAATAGGCCACGATGTATGATTATTGGTTCAGAATAAGCCACTATGTATGCCTATGTGTAGAAAATATACACATTAATGGTGGCCTATTTTCTAAAATAGGCATACACAGTGGCTTACATATACACATGAATGGTTGCCTATGAAAAGAAGTGGCCACCATTTAAGTCTATTTGTACAGAATAGGCCACTATTTATGGGTATGTGTACAGAATAGGCTACGATTTATGCGAATGCGTACAGAATAGGCCACTATTTATGTGCATGCGTATAGAAGGGGCCACTATTTATGTCTATTAATCCAGAATATGCCACTATTTAAGTGAATCCGTAAAGAATAGGCTACTACGTATGTTTATGGGTTCAGAATAGGCCACTATTTATGGGTTCAGAATAGGCCACTATTTATTTTTGTGTATAGAATAGGCCATTTATGTGTGTACAGAATAGGCCACCATTCATGTGTATGTGTACAGAATAGGCCACCATTCATGTGTATGTGTACAGAATAGGCCACCATTTATGTGTATGTGTACAGAATAAGCCACCATTCATGTTTGTGTACAGAATAGGCCGCCATTTAAGTCTATGTACAGAATAGGCCACCATTCATGTGTACAGAATAGGCCACCATATATGTATATGTGTACAGAATAGGCCGCCATTTATGTCTATGTACAGAATAGGCCACCATTTATGTCTATGTGTACAGAATAGGCCACCATTCATATCTATGTGTACAGAATAGGCCACCATTCATATCTACGTGTACAGAATAGGCCACCATACATGAGTATGTGTAAAGTATAGGCCACTATTTTTGTGAATGTTTGCAGAATAGGCCACTATTCATGTAATTTGTACTGCATTTATGTCTATGGGTACAGAATATGCAACGATTTACTTTTATGGGTAGAGAATAGCCCACTATTTATGTGTACGTCTATAGAATAAGCCACTATTTACGTCTGTGGGTAGAGAATGGGTCTCTATTTTGGTTTATATGTACAGAATAGGCCACCATTCACGTGTATGACTAAAGAATAGGCTACTATTTCTGTAATTTGTACTGCATAAGGTTCTATGTTAATTTGTCAAGATTAGGCAACAATTCATGTGTATTTGTACAGAATAAGAATTTATGTTTGTGTACAGAATAGGCTATTTATGTGAAAGCATACTGAATATGCCCCTATTTATGTCTTTTTGTCCAGAATAGGCCACTTTTCATGTGAATTCGTACAGAATGAGCAACTGTTTATATGAATGAGTGCAGAATAGGCCACTACTTATTTGAATTCGTATAGAATGTGCTAGTATGTATGTTTCTAGGTACAAAATAGGCCACTATTTATGTCTTTGTTTACAGAATAGGCCAACATTTATGTCTCTCTATAAAGAATAGGCCACTATTTATGTGTATGTGAGCAGAATAGGCCACAATTTATGTTTATGTTTACAGAATAGGCCAAAAAGTCATGTGTATGTGTACAGAATAGGCCATTATTCATGTGAATGCATACAGAATAGGGCGCTATTTATGTGTATGGGTACAGAATAGGTCACTATTTATGTAATTTGTACTGCATAAGCTACTATATATGTCTCTGGGTACAGAATTAACAACTATTTATGTCTATGGGTACAGAATATGCAACTACTTATGACTATGGGTACAGAATAGGCCACTATTTAAGTGAATTCGTACTGAATAAGCTACTATGTAAGTTTATGGTTACAGAATATGCCAGTATTTATGATTGTGTACAGAATAGGCCACCATTTATGTCTGTGTACAGAATAGGCCACTAATCATATTTATGTGTACAGAATAGGCCACTATTTATGTGAACGCATAAAGAACAGGCCAGTATTTATGTGTATGGATACAGAATAGGCCACGATTTATGTGTATGGGTACAGAAGAGGGCACTATTTATGTGAATGAGTACAGAATAGGCCACTATTTACTTTTATGGGTACAGAATAGGCCACTATTTATGTGTATTTCTACATAAATGGCCACTACTTATGTGAATGCATACAGAATAGGTCACTATTTATGTGAATGCGTACAGAATAGGCCACTATTTATGTCTAATGAGTACAGAATAGGCCATGATTAATGTCTATGTGTACGGAGAAGGCCACCATTCATGTGTATGTGTACAGGATAGGCCATTTTTTATGTGAATGCGTACAGAATAGGCCACTAATTATGTGAATTCATACAGAATAGGCACTATGTATGTTTATGGGTACAGAATAGGCGAACTATTTATGTTTATGTGTAGAGAATAGGCCACCATTTACGTTTGTGTACAGAATAGGCCACCATTCATGTGTATGTGTACAGAATGTGCCACTATTTATGTCTGTGTACAGAATAGGCCACAATTCATGTGTATGTGTACATAATAGGCCACTATTCATGTAAATGCGTACAGTAGGCCACTATTGATGTGAATGTGTACAGAATAGGCCAGTATTTATGTAAAATCGTACAAAATAGCCACTATGTATATTTATGGGTATAGAATATTCCACTATTTATGTCGATGTGTACAGAATAGGCCATTATTTATGTGAATGCGTACAGAATAGGCCACTATTAATGTGTATGGGTACAGTATAAGCCAATATTTTTGTAATTTCTACTGCATATGCTACTATCTATGTGAATTTGTACAGCATAGGCCACTTTTTATGTCTATGGTTACAGAATAGGCCACTATTTAGGTCGCTGCGGAAAGAGTAGACCACTATTTATGTGAATTTGTAAAGCATAGGCCACTATTTATGTGTATGTGTAAAGAATAGGCCACCCTTTATGTGAATTCGTACAGAATAAGCCACGATGTAGGTTTAAGGCTACAGAATAGGCCACTATTCATTATGTGTACAGAATAGGCAACCATTTATGTCTAGGTGTACAGAAAAGACAACCATTAGTGTTTATGTGTACAGAATAGACCACTATTTATGTGAATGCGTACGGAATAGGCCACTATTGATGCCTATGGGTAGAGAACATGCCACTGCTTATGTCTATGGCTACAGAATAGGCCACTATATAAGTCTCTTGGAACAGAGTAGGCCACTATTTATGGGATTTTGTTAAGCATAGGCCACTATTTATGTCTATGTGTAAAGATTAGGCAACTATTTATGTGGATTCGTACAGAATAGGGCACGATGTATGATTATTGGTTCAGAATAAGCCACTATGTATGCCTATGTGTAGAAAATATACACATTAATGGTGGCCTATTTTCTACAAATAGGCATACATAGTGGCTTACATATACACATGAATGGTTGCCTATGAAAAGAAGGGGCCACCATTTAAGTCTATTTGTACAGAATAAGCCACTATTTATGGGTATGTGTACAGAATAGGCCACGATTTATGCGAATGCGTAAAGAATAGGCCACTATTTATGTGCATGCGTACAGAAGGGGCCACTATTTATGTCTATTAATCCAGAATATGCCACTATTTAAGTGAATCCGTAAAGAATAGGCTACTACGTATGTTTATGGGTTCAGAATAGGCCACTATTTATGGGTTCAGAATAGGCCACTATTTATTTTTGTGTATAGAATAGGCCATTTATGTGTGTACAGAATAGGCCACCATTCATGTGTATGTGTACAGAATAGGCCACCATTTATGTGTATGTTTACAGAATGAGCCACCATTCATGTTTGTGTACAGAATAGGCCGCCATTTAAGTCTATGTACAGAATAGGCAACAATTCATGTTTGTGTACAGAATAGGCCGCTATTTAAGTATGTACAGAATAGGCCACCATTCATGTGTACAGAATAGGCCACCATATATGTATATGTGTACAGAATAGGCCGCCATTTATGTCTATGTACAGAGTAGGCCACCATGTATGTCTATGTGTACAGAATAGGCCACCATTCATTTATATGTGTACAGAATAGGCCACCATTCATATCTACGTGTACAGAATAGGCCACCATACATGAGTATGTGTAAAGTATAGGCCACTATTTTTGTGAATGTTTGCAGAATAGGCCACTATTCATGTAATTTGTACTGCATTTATGTCTGTGGGTACAGAATATGCAACGATTTACTTTTATGGGTAGAGAATAGCCCACTATTTATGTGTACGTCTATAGAATAAGCCACTATTTACGTCTGTGGGTAGAGAATGGGTCTCTATTTTGGTTTATATGTACAGAATAGGCCACCATTCACGTGTATGACTAAAGAATAGGCTACTATTTCTGTAATTTGTACTGCATAAGGTTCTATGTTAATTTGTCAAGATTAGGCAACAATTCATGTGTATTTGTACAGAATAAGAATTTATGTTTGTGTACAGAATAGGCTATTTATATGAATGCATACTGAATATGCCCCTATTTATGTCTTTTTGTCCAGAATAGGCCACTTTTCATGTGAATTCGTACAGAATGAGCAACTGTTTATATGAATGAGTGCAGAATAGGCCACTACTTATTTGAATTCGTATAGAATGTGCTAGTATAGAATAGGCCACTATATAAGTCTCTTGGAACAGAGTAGGCCACTATTTATGGGATTTTGTTAAGCATAGGCCACTATTTATGTCTATGTGTAAAGATTGGGCAACTATTTATGTGGATTCGTACAGAATAGGCCACGATGTATGATTATTGGTTCAGAATAAGCCACTATGTATGCCTATGTGTAGAAAATATACACATTAATGGTGGCCTATTTTCTAAAATAGGCATACACAGTGGCTTACATATACACATGAATGGTTGCCTATGAAAAGAAGTGGCCACCATTTAAGTCTATTTGTACAGAATAAGCCACTATTTATGGGTATGTGTACAGAATAGGCTACGATTTATGCGAATGCGTACAGAATAGGCCACTATTTATGTGCATGCGTATAGAAGGGGCCACTATTTATGTCTATTAATCCAGAATATGCCACTATTTAAGTGAATCCGTAAAGAATAGGCTACTACGTATGTTTATGGGTTCAGAATAGGCCACTATTTATGGGTTCAGAATAGGCCACTATTTATTTTTGTGTATAGAATAGGCCATTTATGTGTGTACAGAATAGGCCACCATTCATGTGTATGTGTACAGAATAGGCCACCATTCATGTGTATGTGTACAGAATAGGCCACCATTTATGTGTATGTGTACAGAATAAGCCACCATTCATGTTTGTGTACAGAATAGGCCGCCATTTAAGTCTATGTACAGAATAGGCCACCATTCATGTGTACAGAATAGGCCACCATATATGTATATGTGTACAGAATAGGCCGCCATTTATGTCTATGTACAGAATAGGCCACCATTTATGTCTATGTGTACAGAATAGGCCACCATTCATATCTATGTGTACAGAATAGGCCACCATTCATATCTACGTGTACAGAATAGGCCACCATACATGAGTATGTGTAAAGTATAGGCCACTATTTTTGTGAATGTTTGCAGAATAGGCCACTATTCATGTAATTTGTACTGCATTTATGTCTATGGGTACAGAATATGCAACGATTTACTTTTATGGGTAGAGAATAGCCCACTATTTATGTGTACGTCTATAGAATAAGCCACTATTTACGTCTGTGGGTAGAGAATGGGTCTCTATTTTGGTTTATATGTACAGAATAGGCCACCATTCACGTGTATGACTAAAGAATAGGCTACTATTTCTGTAATTTGTACTGCATAAGGTTCTATGTTAATTTGTCAAGATTAGGCAACAATTCATGTGTATTTGTACAGAATAAGAATTTATGTTTGTGTACAGAATAGGCTATTTATATGAATGCATACTGAATATGCCCCTATTTATGTCTTTTTGTCCAGAATAGGCCACTTTTCATGTGAATTCGTACAGAATGAGCAACTGTTTATATGAATGAGTGCAGAATAGGCCACTACTTATTTGAATTCGTATAGAATGTGCTAGTATGTATGTTTCTAGGTACAAAATAGGCCACTATTTATGTCTTTGTTTACAGAATAGGCCAGCATTTATGTCTCTCTATAAAGAATAGGCCACTATTTATGTGTATGTGAGCAGAATAGGCCACAATTTATGTTTATGTTTACAGAATAGGCCAAAAAGTCATGTGTATGTGTACAGAATAGGCCATTATTCATGTGAATGCATACAGAATAGGCCGCTATTTATGTGTATGGGTACAGAATAGGTCACTATTTATGTAATTTGTACTGCATAAGCTACTATATATGTCTCTGGGTACAGAATTAACAACTATTTATGTCTATGGGTACAGAATATGCAACTACTTATGACTATGGGTACAGAATAGGCCACTATTTAAGTGAATTCGTACTGAATAAGCTACTATGTAAGTTTATGGTTACAGAATATGCCAGTATTTATGACTGTGTAGAGAATAGGCCACCATTTATGTCTGTGTACAGAATAGACCACTAATCATATTTATGTGTACAGAATAGGCCACTATTTATGTGAACGCATAAAGAACAGGCCAGTATTTATGTGTATGGATACAGAATAGGCCACGATTTATGTGTATGGGTACAGAAGAGGGCACTATTTATGTGAATGCGTACAGAATAGGCCACTATTTACTTTTATGGGTACAGAATATGCCACTATTTATGTCTGTTTACAGAATAGGCCACTATTCATGTGTATGTGTACATAATAGGCCACTATTCATGTAAATGCGTACAGTAGGCCACTATTGATGTGAATGTGTACAGAATAGGCCAGTATTTAAGTAAATTCGTACAAAATAGCCACTATGTATGTTTATGGGTATAGAATATGCCACTATTTATGTCGATGTGTACAGAATAGGCCATTATTTATGTGAATGCGTACAGAATAGGCCACTATTAATGTGTATGGGTACAGTATAAGCCAATATTTTTGTAATTTCTACTGCATATGCTACTATCTATGTGAATTTGTACAGCATAGGCCACTTTTTATGTCTCTGGTTACAGAATAGGCCACTATTTAGGTTGCTGCGGAAAGAGTAGACCACTATTTATGTGAATTTGTAAAGCATAGGCCACTATTTATGTGTATGTGTAAAGAATAGGCCACCCTTTATGTGAATTCGTACAGAATAAGCCACGATGTAGGTTTAAGGCTACAGAATAGGCCACTATTTATTATGTGTACAGAAGAGGCAACACTTTATGTCTAGGTGTACAGAAAAGACAACCATTAGTGTTTATGTGTACAGAATAGACCACTATTTATGTGAATGCGTACGGAATAGGCCACTATTGATGCCTATGGGTACAGAACATGCCACTGCTTATGTCTATGGCTACAGAATAGGCCACTATATAAGTCTCTTGGAACAGAGTAGACCACTATTTATGGGATTTTGTTAAGCATAGGCCACTATTTATGTCTATGTGTAAAGATTAGGCAACTATTTATGTGGATTCGTACAGAATAGGCCACGATGTATGATTATTGGTTCAGAATAAGCCACTATGTATGCCTATGTGTAGAAAATATACACATTAATGGTGGCCTATTTTCTACAAATAGGCATACATAGTGGCTTACATATACACATGAATGGTTGCCTATGAAAAGAAGTGGCCACCATTTAAGTCTATTTGTACAGAATAAGCCACTATTTATGGGTATGTGTACAGAATAGGCCACGATTTATGCGAATGCGTACAGAATAGGCCACTATTTATGTGCATGCGTATAGAAGGGGCCACTATTTATGTCTATTAATCCAGAATATGCCACTATTTAAGTGAATCCGTAAAGAATAGGCTACTACGTATGTTTATGGGTTCAGAATAGGCCACTATTTATGGGTTCAGAATAGGCCACTATTTATTTTTGTGTATAGAATAGGCCATTTATGTGTGTACAGAATAGGCCACCATTCATGTGTATGTGTACAGAATAGGCCACCATTCATGTGTATGTGTACAGAATAAGCCACCATTTATGTGTATGTGTACAGAATAAGCCACCATTCATGTTTGTGTACAGAATAGGCCGCCATTTAAGTCTATGTACAGAATAGGCCACCATTCATGTGTACAGAATAGGCCACCATATATGTATATGTGTACAGAATAGGCCGCCATTTATGTCTATGTACTGAATAGGCCACCATTTATGTCTATGTGTACAGAATAGGCCACCATTCATTTATATGTGTACAGAATAGGCCACCATTCATATCTACGTGTACAGAATAGGCCACCATACATGAGTATGTGTAAAGTATAGGCCACTATTTTTGTGAATGTTTGCAGAATAGGCCACTATTCATGTAATTTGTACTGCATTTATGTCTATGGGTACAGAATATGCAACGATTTACTTTTATGGGTAGAGAATAGCCCACTATTTATGCGTACGTCTATAGAATAAGCCACTATTTACGTCTGTGGGTAGAGAATGGGTCTCTATTTTGGTTTATATGTACAGAATAGGCCACCATTCACGTGTATGACTAAAGAATAGGCTACTATTTCTGTAATTTGTACTGCATAAGGTTCTATGTTAATTTGTCAAGATTAGGCAACAATTCATGTGTATTTGTACAGAATAAGAATTTATGTTTGTGTACAGAATAGGCTATTTATGTGAAAGCATACTGAATATGCCCCTATTTATGTCTTTTTGTCCAGAATAGGCCACTTTTCATGTGAATTCGTACAGAATGAGCAACTGTTTATATGAATGAGTGCAGAATAGGCCACTACTTATTTGAATTCGTATAGAATGTGCTAGTATGTATGTTTCTAGGTACAAAATAGGCCACTATTTATGTCTTTGTTTACAGAATAGGCCAGCATTTATGTCTCTCTATAAAGAATAGGCCACTATTTATGTGTATGTGAGCAGAATAGGCCACAATTTATGTTTATGTTTACAGAATAGGCCAAAAAGTCATGTGTATGTGTACAGAATAGGCCATTATTCATGTGAATGCATACAGAATAGGCCGCTATTTATGTGTATGGGTACAGAATAGGTCACTATTTATGTAATTTGTACTGCATAAGCTACTATATATGTCTCTGGGTAGAGAATTAACAACTATTTATGTCTATGGGTACAGAATATGCAACTACTTATGACTATGGGTACAGAATAGGCCACTATTTAAGTTAATTCGTACTGAATAAGCTACTATGTAAGTTTATGGTTACAGAATATGCCAGTATTTATGACTGTGTACAGAATAGGCCACCATTTATGTCTGTGTACAGAATAGGCCACTAATCATATTTATGTGTACAGAATAGGCCACTATTTATGTGAACGCATAAAGAACAGGCCAGTATTTATGTGTATGGATACAGAATAGGCCACGATTTATGTGTATGGGTACAGAAAGGGGCACTATTTATGTGAATGCGTACAGAATAGGCCACTATTTACTTTTATGGGTACAGAATAGGCCACTATTTATGTGTATTTCTACATAAATGGCCACTACTTATGTGAATGCATCCAGAATAGGTCACTATTTATGTGAATGCGTACAGAATAGGCCACTATTTATGTCTAATGAGTACAGAATAGGCCATGATTAATGTCTATGTGTACGGAGAAGGCCACCATTCATGTGTATGTGTACAGGATAGGCCATTTTTTATGTGAATGCGTACAGAATAGGCCACTAATTATGTGAATTCATACAGAATAGGCACTATGTATGTTTATGGGTACAGAATAGGCGAACTATTTATGTTTATGTGTAGAGAATAGGCCACCATTTACGTTTGTGTACAGAATAGGCCACCATTCATGTGTATGTGTACAGAATATGCCACTATTTATGTCTGTGTACAGAATAGGCCACTATTCATGTGTATGTGTACATAATAGGCCACTATTCATGTAAATGCGTACAGTAGGCCACTATTGATGTGAATGTGTACAGAATAGGCCAGTATTTAAGTAAATTCGTACAAAATAGCCACTATGTATGTTTATGAGTATAGAATATGCCACTATTTATGTCGATGTGTACAGAATAGGCCATTATTTATGTGAATGCGTACAGAATAGGCCACTATTAATGTGTATGGGTACAGTATAAGCCAATATTTTTGTAATTTCTACTGCATATGCTACTATCTATGTGAATTTGTACAGCATAGGCCACTTTTTATGTCTATGGTTACAGAATAGGCCACTATTTAGGTCGCTGCGGAAAGAGTAGACCACTATTTATGTGAATTTGTAAAGCATAGGCCACTATTTATGTGTATGTGTAAAGAATAGGCCACCCTTTATGTGAATTCGTACAGAATAAGCCACGATGTAGGTTTAAGGCTACAGAATAGGCCACTATTTATTATGTGTACAGAAGAGGCAACACTTTATGTCTAGGTGTACAGAAAAGACAACCATTAGTGTTTATGTGTACAGAATAGACCACTATTTATGTGAATGCGTACGGAATAGGCCACTATTGATGCCTATGGGTACAGAACATGCCACTGCTTATGTCTATGGCTACAGAATAGGCCACTATATAAGTCTCTTGGAACAGAGTAGGCCACTATTTATGGGATTTTGTTAAGCATAGGCCACTATTTATGTCTATGTGTAAAGATTGGGCAACTATTTATGTGGATTCGTACAGAATAGGCCACGATGTATGATTATTGGTTCAGAATAAGCCACTATGTATGCCTATGTGTAGAAAATATACACATTAATGGTGGCCTACACAGTGGCTTACATATACACATGAATGGTTGCCTATGAAAAGAAGGGGCCACCATTTAAGTCTATTTGTACAGAATAAGCCACTATTTATGGGTATGTGTACAGAATAGGCCACGATTTATGCGAATGCGTACAGAATAGGCCACTATTTATGTGCAAGCGTATAGAAGGGGCCACTATTTATGTCTATTAATCCAGAATATGCCACTATTTAAGTGAATCCGTAAAGAATAGGCTACTACGTATGTTTATGGGTTCAGAATAGGCCACTATTTATGGGTTCAGAATAGGCCACTATTTATTTTTGTGTATAGAATAGGCCATTTATGTGTGTACAGAATAGGCCACCATTCATGTGTATGTGTACAGAATAGGCCACCATTCATGTGTATGTGTACAGAATAGGCCACCATTTATGTGTATGTGTACAGAATAAGCCACCATTCATGTTTGTGTACAGAATAGGCCGCCATTTAAGTCTATGTACAGAATAGGCCACCATTCATGTGTACAGAATAGGCCACCATATATGTATATGTGTACAGAATAGGCCGCCATTTATGTCTATGTACAGAATAGGCCACCATTTATGTCTATGTGTACAGAATAGGCCACCATTCATTTATATGTGTACAGAATAGGCCACCATTCATATCTACGTTTACAGAATAGGCCACCATACATGAGTATGTGTAAAGTATAGGCCACTATTTTTGTGAATGTTTGCAGAATAGGCCACTATTCATGTAATTTGTACTGCATTTATGTCTATGGGTACAGAATATGCAACGATTTACTTTTATGGGTAGAGAATAGCCCACTATTTATGTGTACGTCTATAGAATAAGCCACTATTTACGTCTGTGGGTAGAGAATGGGTCTCTATTTTGGTTTATATGTACAGAATAGGCCACCATTCACGTGTATGACTAAAGAATAGGCTACTATTTCTGTAATTTGTACTGCATAAGGTTCTATGTTAATTTGTCAAGATTAGGCAACAATTCATGTGTATTTGTACAGAATAAGAATTTATGTTTGTGTACAGAATAGGCTATTTATGTGAAAGCATACTGAATATGCCCCTATTTATGTCTTTTTGTCCAGAATAGGCCACTTTTCATGTGAATTCGTACAGAATGAGCAACTGTTTATATGAATGAGTGCAGAATAGGCCACTCCTTGTTTGAATTCGTATAGAATGTGCTAGTATAGAATAGGCCACTATATAAGTCTCTTGGAACAGAGTACGCCACTATTTATGGGATTTTGTTAAGCATAGGCCACTATTTATGTCTATGTGTAAAGATTGGGCAACTATTTATGTGGATTCGTACAGAATAGGCCACGATGTATGATTATTGGTTCAGAATAAGCCACTATGTATGCCTATGTGTAGAAAATATACACATTAATGGTGGCCTATTTTCTAAAATAGGCATACACAGTGGCTTACATATACACATGATTGGTTGCCTATGAAAAGAAGGGGCCACCATTTAAGTCTATTTGTACAGAATAAGCCACTATTTATGGGTATGTGTACAGAATAGGCCACGATTTATGCGAATGCGTACAGAATTGGCCACTATTTATGTGCATGCGTATAGAAGGGGCCACTATTTATGTCTATTAATCCAGAATATGCCACTATTTAAGTGAATCCGTAAAGAATAGGCTCCTACGTATGTTTATGGGTTCAGAATAGGCCACTATTTATGGGTTCAGAATAGGCCACTATTTATGTTTGTGTATAGAATAGGCCATTTATGTGTGTACAGAATAGGCCACCATTCATGTGTGTGTGTACAGAATAGGCCACCATTCATGTGTATGTGTACAGAATAGGCCACCATTTATGTGTATGTGTACAGAATAAGCCACCATTCATGTTTGTGTACAGAATAGGCCGCCATTTAAGTCTATGTACAGAATAGGCCACCATTCATGTGTACAGAATAGGCCACCATATATGTATATGTGTACAGAATAGGCCGCCATTTATGTCTATGTACAGAATAGGCCACCATTTATGTCTATGTGTACAGAATAGGCCACCATTCATTTATATGTGTACAGAATAGGCCACCATTCATATCTACGTGTACAGAATAGGCCACCATACATGAGTATGTGTAAAGTATAGGCCACTATTTTTGTGAATGTTTGCAGAATAGGCCACTATTCATGTAATTTGTACTGCATTTATGTCTATGGGTACAGAATATGCAACGATTTACTTTTATGGGTAGAGAATAGCCCACTATTTATGTGTACGTCTATAGAATAAGCCACTATTTACGTCTGTGGGTAGAGAATGGGTCTCTATTTTGGTTTATATGTACAGAATAGGCCACCATTCACGTGTATGACTAAAGAATAGGCTACTATTTCTGTAATTTGTACTGCATAAGGTTCTATGTTAATTTGTCAAGATTAGGCAACAATTCATGTGTATTTGTACAGAATAAGAATTTATGTTTGTGTACAGAATAGGCTATTTATGTGAAAGCATACTGAATATGCCCCTATTTATGTCTTTTTGTCCAGAATAGGCCACTTTTCATGTGAATTCGTACAGAATGAGCAACTGTTTATATGAATGAGTGCAGAATAGGCCACTACTTATTTGAATTCGTATAGAATGTGCTAGTATGTATGTTTCTAGGTACAAAATAGGCCACTATTTATGTCTTTGTTTACAGAATAGGCCAACATTTATGTCTCTCTATAAAGAATAGGCCACTATTTATGTGTATGTGAGCAGAATAGGCCACAATTTATGATTATGTTTACAGAATAGGCCAAAAAGTCATGTGTATGTGTACAGAATAGGCCATTATTCATGTGAATGCATACAGAATAGGCCGCTATTTATGTGTATGGGTACAGAATAGGTCACTATTTATGTAATTTGTACTGCATAAGCTACTATATATGTCTCTGGGTACAAAATTAACAACTATTTATGTCTATGGGTACAGAATATGCAACTACTTATGACTATGGGTACAGAATAGGCCACTATTTAAGTGAATTCGTACTGAATAAGCTACTATGTAAGTTTATGGTTACAGAATATGCCAGTATTTATGACTGTGTACAGAATAGGCCACCATTTATGTCTGTGTACAGAATAGGCCACTAATCATATTTATGTGTACAGAATTGGCCACTATTTATGTGAACGCATAAAGAACAGGCCAGTATTTATGTGTATGGATACAGAATAGGCCACGATTTATGTGTATGGGTACAGAAGAGGGCACTATTTATGTGAATGCGTACAGAATAGGCCACTATTTACTTTTATGGGTACAGAATAGGCCACTATTTATGTGTATTTCTACATAAATGGCCACTACTTATGTGAATGCATCCAGAATAGGTCACTATTTATGTGAATGCGTACAGAATAGGCTTATATTTATGTCCAATGAGTACAGAATAGGCCATGATTAATGTCTATGTGTACGGAGAAGGCCACCATTCATGTGTATGTGTACAGGATAGGCCATTTTTTATGTGAATGCGTACAGAATAGGCCACTAATTATGTGAATTCATACAGAATAGGCACTATGTATGTTTATGGGTACAGAATAGGCGAACTATTTATGTTTATGTGTAGAGAATAGGCCACCATTTACGTTTGTGTACAGAATAGGCCACCATTCATGTGTATGTGTACAGAATATGCCACTATTTATGTCTGTGTACAGAATAGGCCACAATTCATGTGTATGTGTACATAATAGGCCACTATTCATGTAAATGCGTACAGTAGGCCACTATTGATGTGAATGTGTACAGAATAGGCCAGTATTTATGTAAATTCGTACAAAATAGCCACTATGTATGTTTATGGGTATAGAATATTCCACTATTTATGTCGATGTGTACAGAATAGGCCATTATTTATGTGAATGCGTACAGAATAGGCCACTATTAATGTGTATGGGTACAGTATAAGCCAATATTTTTGTAATTTCTACTGCATATGCTACTATCTATGTGAATTTGTACAGCATAGGCCACTTTTTATGTCTATGGTTACAGAATAGGCCACTATTTAGGTCGCTGCGGAAAGAGTAGACCACTATTTATGTGAATTTGTAAAGCATAGGCCACTATTTATGTGTATGTGTAAAGAATAGGCCACCCTTTATGTGAATTCGTACAGAATAAGCCACGATGTAGGTTTAAGGCTACAGAATAGGCCACTATTTATTATGTGTACAGAAGAGGCAACACTTTATGTCTAGGTGTACAGAAAAGACAACCATTAGTGTTTATGTGTACAGAATAGACCATTATTTATGTGAATGCGTACGGAATAGGCCACTATTGATGCCTATGGGTACAGAACATGCCACTGCTTATGTCTATGGCTACAGAATAGGCTACTATATAAGTCTCTTGGAACAGAGTAGGCCACTATTTATGGGATTTTGTTAAGCATAGGCCACTATTTATGTCTATGTGTAAAGATTAGGCAACTATTTATGTGGATTCGTACAGAATAGGGCACGATGTATGATTATTGGTTCAGAATAAGCCACTATGTATGCCTATGTGTAGAAAATATACACATTAATGGTGGCCTATTTTCTAAAATAGGCATACATAGTGGCTTACATATACACATGAATGGTTGCCTATGAAAAGAAGGGGCCACCATTTAAGTCTATTTGTACAGAATAAGCCACTATTTATGGGTATGTGTACAGAATAGGCCACGATTTATGCAAATGCGTACAGAAGAGGCCACTATTTATGTGCATGCGTACAGAAGGGGCCACTATTTATGTCTATTAATCCAGAATATGCCACTATTTAAGTGAATCCGTAAAGAATAGGCTACTACGTATGTTTATGGGTTCAGAATAGGCCACTATTTATGGGTTCAGAATAGGCCACTATTTATTTTTGTGTATAGAATAGGCCATTTATGTGTGTACAGAATAGGCCACCATTCATGTGTATGTGTACAGAATAGGCCACCATTCATGTGTATGTGTACAGAATAAGCCACCATTTATGTGTATGTGTACAGAATAAGCCACCATTCATGTTTGTGTACAGAATAGGCCGCCATTTAAGTCTATGTACAGAATAGGCCACCATTCATGTGTACAGAATAGGCCACCATATATGTATATGTGTACAGAATAGGCCGCCATTTATGTCTATGTACTGAATAGGCCACCATTTATGTCTATGTGTACAGAATAGGCCACCATTCATTTATATGTGTACAGAATAGGCCACCATTCATATCTACGTGTACAGAATAGGCCACCATACATGAGTATGTGTAAAGTATAGGCCACTATTTTTGTGAATGTTTGCAGAATAGGCCACTATTCATGTAATTTGTACTGCATTTATGTCTATGGGTACAGAATATGCAACGATTTACTTTTATGGGTAGAGAATAGCCCACTATTTATGCGTACGTCTATAGAATAAGCCACTATTTACGTCTGTGGGTAGAGAATGGGTCTCTATTTTGGTTTATATGTACAGAATAGGCCACCATTCACGTGTATGACTAAAGAATAGGCTACTATTTCTGTAATTTGTACTGCATAAGGTTCTATGTTAATTTGTCAAGATTAGGCAACAATTCATGTGTATTTGTACAGAATAAGAATTTATGTTTGTGTACAGAATAGGCTATTTATGTGAAAGCATACTGAATATGCCCCTATTTATGTCTTTTTGTCCAGAATAGGCCACTTTTCATGTGAATTCGTACAGAATGAGCAACTGTTTATATGAATGAGTGCAGAATAGGCCACTACTTATTTGAATTCGTATAGAATGTGCTAGTATGTATGTTTCTAGGTACAAAATAGGCCACTATTTATGTCTTTGTTTACAGAATAGGCCAGCATTTATGTCTCTCTATAAAGAATAGGCCACTATTTATGTGTATGTGAGCAGAATAGGCCACAATTTATGTTTATGTTTACAGAATAGGCCAAAAAGTCATGTGTATGTGTACAGAATAGGCCATTATTCATGTGAATGCATACAGAATAGGCCGCTATTTATGTGTATGGGTACAGAATAGGTCACTATTTATGTAATTTGTACTGCATAAGCTACTATATATGTCTCTGGGTACAGAATTAACAACTATTTATGTCTATGGGTACAGAATATGCAACTACTTATGACTATGGGTACAGAATAGGCCACTATTTAAGTTAATTCGTACTGAATAAGCTACTATGTAAGTTTATGGTTACAGAATATGCCAGTATTTATGACTGTGTACAGAATAGGCCACCATTTATGTCTGTGTACAGAATAGGCCACTAATCATATTTATGTGTACAGAATAGGCCACTATTTATGTGAACGCATAAAGAACAGGCCAGTATTTATGTGTATGGATACAGAATAGGCCACGATTTATGTGTATGGGTACAGAAAGGGGCACTATTTATGTGAATGCGTACAGAATAGGCCACTATTTACTTTTATGGGTACAGAATAGGCCACTATTTATGTGTATTTCTACATAAATGGCCACTACTTATGTGAATGCATCCAGAATAGGTCACTATTTATGTGAATGCGTACAGAATAGGCCACTATTTATGTCTAATGAGTACAGAATAGGCCATGATTAATGTCTATGTGTACGGAGAAGGCCACCATTCATGTGTATGTGTACAGGATAGGCCATTTTTTATGTGAATGCGTACAGAATAGGCCACTAATTATGTGAATTCATACAGAATAGGCACTATGTATGTTTATGGGTACAGAATAGGCGAACTATTTATGTTTATGTGTAGAGAATAGGCCACCATTTACGTTTGTGTACAGAATAGGCCACCATTCATGTGTATGTGTACAGAATATGCCACTATTTATGTCTGTGTACAGAATAGGCCACTATTCATGTGTATGTGTACATAATAGGCCACTATTCATGTAAATGCGTACAGTAGGCCACTATTGATGTGAATGTGTACAGAATAGGCCAGTATTTAAGTAAATTCGTACAAAATAGCCACTATGTATGTTTATGAGTATAGAATATGCCACTATTTATGTCGATGTGTACAGAATAGGCCATTATTTATGTGAATGCGTACAGAATAGGCCACTATTAATGTGTATGGGTACAGTATAAGCCAATATTTTTGTAATTTCTACTGCATATGCTACTATCTATGTGAATTTGTACAGCATAGGCCACTTTTTATGTCTATGGTTACAGAATAGGCCACTATTTAGGTCGCTGCGGAAAGAGTAGACCACTATTTATGTGAATTTGTAAAGCATAGGCCACTATTTATGTGTATGTGTAAAGAATAGGCCACCCTTTATGTGAATTCGTACAGAATAAGCCACGATGTAGGTTTAAGGCTACAGAATAGGCCACTATTTATTATGTGTACAGAAGAGGCAACACTTTATGTCTAGGTGTACAGAAAAGACAACCATTAGTGTTTATGTGTACAGAATAGACCACTATTTATGTGAATGCGTACGGAATAGGCCACTATTGATGCCTATGGGTACAGAACATGCCACTGCTTATGTCTATGGCTACAGAATAGGCCACTATATAAGTCTCTTGGAACAGAGTAGGCCACTATTTATGGGATTTTGTTAAGCATAGGCCACTATTTATGTCTATGTGTAAAGATTGGGCAACTATTTATGTGGATTCGTACAGAATAGGCCACGATGTATGATTATTGGTTCAGAATAAGCCACTATGTATGCCTATGTGTAGAAAATATACACATTAATGGTGGCCTACACAGTGGCTTACATATACACATGAATGGTTGCCTATGAAAAGAAGGGGCCACCATTTAAGTCTATTTGTACAGAATAAGCCACTATTTATGGGTATGTGTACAGAATAGGCCACGATTTATGCGAATGCGTACAGAATAGGCCACTATTTATGTGCAAGCGTATAGAAGGGGCCACTATTTATGTCTATTAATCCAGAATATGCCACTATTTAAGTGAATCCGTAAAGAATAGGCTACTACGTATGTTTATGGGTTCAGAATAGGCCACTATTTATGGGTTCAGAATAGGCCACTATTTATTTTTGTGTATAGAATAGGCCATTTATGTGTGTACAGAATAGGCCACCATTCATGTGTATGTGTACAGAATAGGCCACCATTCATGTGTATGTGTACAGAATAGGCCACCATTTATGTGTATGTGTACAGAATAAGCCACCATTCATGTTTGTGTACAGAATAGGCCGCCATTTAAGTCTATGTACAGAATAGGCCACCATTCATGTGTACAGAATAGGCCACCATATATGTATATGTGTACAGAATAGGCCGCCATTTATGTCTATGTACAGAATAGGCCACCATTTATGTCTATGTGTACAGAATAGGCCACCATTCATTTATATGTGTACAGAATAGGCCACCATTCATATCTACGTTTACAGAATAGGCCACCATACATGAGTATGTGTAAAGTATAGGCCACTATTTTTGTGAATGTTTGCAGAATAGGCCACTATTCATGTAATTTGTACTGCATTTATGTCTATGGGTACAGAATATGCAACGATTTACTTTTATGGGTAGAGAATAGCCCACTATTTATGTGTACGTCTATAGAATAAGCCACTATTTACGTCTGTGGGTAGAGAATGGGTCTCTATTTTGGTTTATATGTACAGAATAGGCCACCATTCACGTGTATGACTAAAGAATAGGCTACTATTTCTGTAATTTGTACTGCATAAGGTTCTATGTTAATTTGTCAAGATTAGGCAACAATTCATGTGTATTTGTACAGAATAAGAATTTATGTTTGTGTACAGAATAGGCTATTTATGTGAAAGCATACTGAATATGCCCCTATTTATGTCTTTTTGTCCAGAATAGGCCACTTTTCATGTGAATTCGTACAGAATGAGCAACTGTTTATATGAATGAGTGCAGAATAGGCCACTCCTTGTTTGAATTCGTATAGAATGTGCTAGTATAGAATAGGCCACTATATAAGTCTCTTGGAACAGAGTACGCCACTATTTATGGGATTTTGTTAAGCATAGGCCACTATTTATGTCTATGTGTAAAGATTGGGCAACTATTTATGTGGATTCGTACAGAATAGGCCACGATGTATGATTATTGGTTCAGAATAAGCCACTATGTATGCCTATGTGTAGAAAATATACACATTAATGGTGGCCTATTTTCTAAAATAGGCATACACAGTGGCTTACATATACACATGATTGGTTGCCTATGAAAAGAAGGGGCCACCATTTAAGTCTATTTGTACAGAATAAGCCACTATTTATGGGTATGTGTACAGAATAGGCCACGATTTATGCGAATGCGTACAGAATTGGCCACTATTTATGTGCATGCGTATAGAAGGGGCCACTATTTATGTCTATTAATCCAGAATATGCCACTATTTAAGTGAATCCGTAAAGAATAGGCTCCTACGTATGTTTATGGGTTCAGAATAGGCCACTATTTATGGGTTCAGAATAGGCCACTATTTATGTTTGTGTATAGAATAGGCCATTTATGTGTGTACAGAATAGGCCACCATTCATGTGTGTGTGTACAGAATAGGCCACCATTCATGTGTATGTGTACAGAATAGGCCACCATTTATGTGTATGTGTACAGAATAAGCCACCATTCATGTTTGTGTACAGAATAGGCCGCCATTTAAGTCTATGTACAGAATAGGCCACCATTCATGTGTACAGAATAGGCCACCATATATGTATATGTGTACAGAATAGGCCGCCATTTATGTCTATGTACAGAATAGGCCACCATTTATGTCTATGTGTACAGAATAGGCCACCATTCATTTATATGTGTACAGAATAGGCCACCATTCATATCTACGTGTACAGAATAGGCCACCATACATGAGTATGTGTAAAGTATAGGCCACTATTTTTGTGAATGTTTGCAGAATAGGCCACTATTCATGTAATTTGTACTGCATTTATGTCTATGGGTACAGAATATGCAACGATTTACTTTTATGGGTAGAGAATAGCCCACTATTTATGTGTACGTCTATAGAATAAGCCACTATTTACGTCTGTGGGTAGAGAATGGGTCTCTATTTTGGTTTATATGTACAGAATAGGCCACCATTCACGTGTATGACTAAAGAATAGGCTACTATTTCTGTAATTTGTACTGCATAAGGTTCTATGTTAATTTGTCAAGATTAGGCAACAATTCATGTGTATTTGTACAGAATAAGAATTTATGTTTGTGTACAGAATAGGCTATTTATGTGAAAGCATACTGAATATGCCCCTATTTATGTCTTTTTGTCCAGAATAGGCCACTTTTCATGTGAATTCGTACAGAATGAGCAACTGTTTATATGAATGAGTGCAGAATAGGCCACTACTTATTTGAATTCGTATAGAATGTGCTAGTATGTATGTTTCTAGGTACAAAATAGGCCACTATTTATGTCTTTGTTTACAGAATAGGCCAACATTTATGTCTCTCTATAAAGAATAGGCCACTATTTATGTGTATGTGAGCAGAATAGGCCACAATTTATGATTATGTTTACAGAATAGGCCAAAAAGTCATGTGTATGTGTACAGAATAGGCCATTATTCATGTGAATGCATACAGAATAGGCCGCTATTTATGTGTATGGGTACAGAATAGGTCACTATTTATGTAATTTGTACTGCATAAGCTACTATATATGTCTCTGGGTACAAAATTAACAACTATTTATGTCTATGGGTACAGAATATGCAACTACTTATGACTATGGGTACAGAATAGGCCACTATTTAAGTGAATTCGTACTGAATAAGCTACTATGTAAGTTTATGGTTACAGAATATGCCAGTATTTATGACTGTGTACAGAATAGGCCACCATTTATGTCTGTGTACAGAATAGGCCACTAATCATATTTATGTGTACAGAATTGGCCACTATTTATGTGAACGCATAAAGAACAGGCCAGTATTTATGTGTATGGATACAGAATAGGCCACGATTTATGTGTATGGGTACAGAAGAGGGCACTATTTATGTGAATGCGTACAGAATAGGCCACTATTTACTTTTATGGGTACAGAATAGGCCACTATTTATGTGTATTTCTACATAAATGGCCACTACTTATGTGAATGCATCCAGAATAGGTCACTATTTATGTGAATGCGTACAGAATAGGCTTATATTTATGTCCAATGAGTACAGAATAGGCCATGATTAATGTCTATGTGTACGGAGAAGGCCACCATTCATGTGTATGTGTACAGGATAGGCCATTTTTTATGTGAATGCGTACAGAATAGGCCACTAATTATGTGAATTCATACAGAATAGGCACTATGTATGTTTATGGGTACAGAATAGGCGAACTATTTATGTTTATGTGTAGAGAATAGGCCACCATTTACGTTTGTGTACAGAATAGGCCACCATTCATGTGTATGTGTACAGAATATGCCACTATTTATGTCTGTGTACAGAATAGGCCACAATTCATGTGTATGTGTACATAATAGGCCACTATTCATGTAAATGCGTACAGTAGGCCACTATTGATGTGAATGTGTACAGAATAGGCCAGTATTTATGTAAATTCGTACAAAATAGCCACTATGTATGTTTATGGGTATAGAATATTCCACTATTTATGTCGATGTGTACAGAATAGGCCATTATTTATGTGAATGCGTACAGAATAGGCCACTATTAATGTGTATGGGTACAGTATAAGCCAATATTTTTGTAATTTCTACTGCATATGCTACTATCTATGTGAATTTGTACAGCATAGGCCACTTTTTATGTCTATGGTTACAGAATAGGCCACTATTTAGGTCGCTGCGGAAAGAGTAGACCACTATTTATGTGAATTTGTAAAGCATAGGCCACTATTTATGTGTATGTGTAAAGAATAGGCCACCCTTTATGTGAATTCGTACAGAATAAGCCACGATGTAGGTTTAAGGCTACAGAATAGGCCACTATTTATTATGTGTACAGAAGAGGCAACACTTTATGTCTAGGTGTACAGAAAAGACAACCATTAGTGTTTATGTGTACAGAATAGACCATTATTTATGTGAATGCGTACGGAATAGGCCACTATTGATGCCTATGGGTACAGAACATGCCACTGCTTATGTCTATGGCTACAGAATAGGCTACTATATAAGTCTCTTGGAACAGAGTAGGCCACTATTTATGGGATTTTGTTAAGCATAGGCCACTATTTATGTCTATGTGTAAAGATTAGGCAACTATTTATGTGGATTCGTACAGAATAGGGCACGATGTATGATTATTGGTTCAGAATAAGCCACTATGTATGCCTATGTGTAGAAAATATACACATTAATGGTGGCCTATTTTCTAAAATAGGCATACATAGTGGCTTACATATACACATGAATGGTTGCCTATGAAAAGAAGGGGCCACCATTTAAGTCTATTTGTACAGAATAAGCCACTATTTATGGGTATGTGTACAGAATAGGCCACGATTTATGCAAATGCGTACAGAAGAGGCCACTATTTATGTGCATGCGTACAGAAGGGGCCACTATTTATGTCTATTAATCCAGAATATGCCACTATTTAAGTGAATCCGTAAAGAATAGGCTACTACGTATGTTTATGGGTTCAGAATAGGCCACTATTTATGGGTTCAGAATAGGCCACTATTTATTTTTGTGTATAGAATAGGCCATTTATGTGTGTACAGAATAGGCCACCATTCATGTGTATGTGTACAGAATAGGCCACCATTCATGTGTATGTGTACAGAATAAGCCACCATTTATGTGTATGTGTACAGAATAAGCCACCATTCATGTTTGTGTACAGAATAGGCCGCCATTTAAGTCTATGTACAGAATAGGCCACCATTCATGTGTACAGAATAGGCCACCATATATGTATATGTGTACAGAATAGGCCGCCATTTATGTCTATGTACTGAATAGGCCACCATTTATGTCTATGTGTACAGAATAGGCCACCATTCATTTATATGTGTACAGAATAGGCCACCATTCATATCTACGTGTACAGAATAGGCCACCATACATGAGTATGTGTAAAGTATAGGCCACTATTTTTGTGAATGTTTGCAGAATAGGCCACTATTCATGTAATTTGTACTGCATTTATGTCTATGGGTACAGAATATGCAACGATTTACTTTTATGGGTAGAGAATAGCCCACTATTTATGCGTACGTCTATAGAATAAGCCACTATTTACGTCTGTGGGTAGAGAATGGGTCTCTATTTTGGTTTATATGTACAGAATAGGCCACCATTCACGTGTATGACTAAAGAATAGGCTACTATTTCTGTAATTTGTACTGCATAAGGTTCTATGTTAATTTGTCAAGATTAGGCAACAATTCATGTGTATTTGTACAGAATAAGAATTTATGTTTGTGTACAGAATAGGCTATTTATGTGAAAGCATACTGAATATGCCCCTATTTATGTCTTTTTGTCCAGAATAGGCCACTTTTCATGTGAATTCGTACAGAATGAGCAACTGTTTATATGAATGAGTGCAGAATAGGCCACTACTTATTTGAATTCGTATAGAATGTGCTAGTATGTATGTTTCTAGGTACAAAATAGGCCACTATTTATGTCTTTGTTTACAGAATAGGCCAGCATTTATGTCTCTCTATAAAGAATAGGCCACTATTTATGTGTATGTGAGCAGAATAGGCCACAATTTATGTTTATGTTTACAGAATAGGCCAAAAAGTCATGTGTATGTGTACAGAATAGGCCATTATTCATGTGAATGCATACAGAATAGGCCGCTATTTATGTGTATGGGTACAGAATAGGTCACTATTTATGTAATTTGTACTGCATAAGCTACTATATATGTCTCTGGGTAGAGAATTAACAACTATTTATGTCTATGGGTACAGAATATGCAACTACTTATGACTATGGGTACAGAATAGGCCACTATTTAAGTTAATTCGTACTGAATAAGCTACTATGTAAGTTTATGGTTACAGAATATGCCAGTATTTATGACTGTGTACAGAATAGGCCACCATTTATGTCTGTGTACAGAATAGGCCACTAATCATATTTATGTGTACAGAATAGGCCACTATTTATGTGAACGCATAAAGAACAGGCCAGTATTTATGTGTATGGATACAGAATAGGCCACGATTTATGTGTATGGGTACAGAAAGGGGCACTATTTATGTGAATGCGTACAGAATAGGCCACTATTTACTTTTATGGGTACAGAATAGGCCACTATTTATGTGTATTTCTACATAAATGGCCACTACTTATGTGAATGCATCCAGAATAGGTCACTATTTATGTGAATGCGTACAGAATAGGCCACTATTTATGTCTAATGAGTACAGAATAGGCCATGATTAATGTCTATGTGTACGGAGAAGGCCACCATTCATGTGTATGTGTACAGGATAGGCCATTTTTTATGTGAATGCGTACAGAATAGGCCACTAATTATGTGAATTCATACAGAATAGGCACTATGTATGTTTATGGGTACAGAATAGGCGAACTATTTATGTTTATGTGTAGAGAATAGGCCACCATTTACGTTTGTGTACAGAATAGGCCACCATTCATGTGTATGTGTACAGAATATGCCACTATTTATGTCTGTGTACAGAATAGGCCACTATTCATGTGTATGTGTACATAATAGGCCACTATTCATGTAAATGCGTACAGTAGGCCACTATTGATGTGAATGTGTACAGAATAGGCCAGTATTTAAGTAAATTCGTACAAAATAGCCACTATGTATGTTTATGAGTATAGAATATGCCACTATTTATGTCGATGTGTACAGAATAGGCCATTATTTATGTGAATGCGTACAGAATAGGCCACTATTAATGTGTATGGGTACAGTATAAGCCAATATTTTTGTAATTTCTACTGCATATGCTACTATCTATGTGAATTTGTACAGCATAGGCCACTTTTTATGTCTATGGTTACAGAATAGGCCACTATTTAGGTCGCTGCGGAAAGAGTAGACCACTATTTATGTGAATTTGTAAAGCATAGGCCACTATTTATGTGTATGTGTAAAGAATAGGCCACCCTTTATGTGAATTCGTACAGAATAAGCCACGATGTAGGTTTAAGGCTACAGAATAGGCCACTATTTATTATGTGTACAGAAGAGGCAACACTTTATGTCTAGGTGTACAGAAAAGACAACCATTAGTGTTTATGTGTACAGAATAGACCACTATTTATGTGAATGCGTACGGAATAGGCCACTATTGATGCCTATGGGTACAGAACATGCCACTGCTTATGTCTATGGCTACAGAATAGGCCACTATATAAGTCTCTTGGAACAGAGTAGGCCACTATTTATGGGATTTTGTTAAGCATAGGCCACTATTTATGTCTATGTGTAAAGATTGGGCAACTATTTATGTGGATTCGTACAGAATAGGCCACGATGTATGATTATTGGTTCAGAATAAGCCACTATGTATGCCTATGTGTAGAAAATATACACATTAATGGTGGCCTATTTTCTAAAATAGGCATACATAGTGGCTTACATATACACATGAATGGTTGCCTATGAAAAGAAGGGGCCACCATTTAAGTCTATTTGTACAGAATAAGCCACTATTTATGGGTATGTGTACAGAATAGGCCACGATTTATGCAAATGCGTACAGAAGAGGCCACTATTTATGTGCATGCGTACAGAAGGGGCCACTATTTATGTCTATTAATCCAGAATATGCCACTATTTAAGTGAATCCGTAAAGAATAGGCTACTACGTATGTTTATGGGTTCAGAATAGGCCACTATTTATGGGTTCAGAATAGGCCACTATTTATTTTTGTGTATAGAATAGGCCATTTATGTGTGTACAGAATAGGCCACCATTCATGTGTATGTGTACAGAATAGGCCACCATTTATGTGTATGTTTACAGAATGAGCCACCATTCATGTTTGTGTACAGAATAGGCCGCCATTTAAGTCTATGTACAGAATAGGCAACAATTCATGTTTGTGTACAGAATAGGCCGCTATTTAAGTATGTACAGAATAGGCCACCATTCATGTGTACAGAATAGGCCACCATATATGTATATGTGTACAGAATAGGCCGCCATTTATGTCTATGTACAGAATAGGCCACCATGTATGTCTATGTGTACAGAATAGGCCACCATTCATTTATATGTGTACAGAATAGGCCACCATTCATATCTACGTGTACAGAATAGGCCACCATACATGAGTATGTGTAAAGTATAGGCCACTATTTTTGTGAATGTTTGCAGAATAGGCCACTATTCATGTAATTTGTACTGCATTTATGTCTATGGGTACAGAATATGCAACGATTTACTTTTATGGGTAGAGAATAGCCCACTATTTATGTGTACGTCTATAGAATAAGCCACTATTTACGTCTGTGGGTAGAGAATGGGTCTCTATTTTGGTTTATATGTACAGAATAGGCCACCATTCACGTGTATGACTAAAGAATAGGCTACTATTTCTGTAATTTGTACTGCATAAGGTTCTATGTTAATTTGTCAAGATTAGGCAACAATTCATGTGTATTTGTACAGAATAAGAATTTATGTTTGTGTACAGAATAGGCTATTTATATGAATGCATACTGAATATGCCCCTATTTATGTCTTTTTGTCCAGAATAGGCCACTTTTCATGTGAATTCGTACAGAATGAGCAACTGTTTATATGAATGAGTGCAGAATAGGCCACTACTTATTTGAATTCGTATAGAATGTGCTAGTATAGAATAGGCCACTATATAAGTCTCTTGGAACAGAGTAGGCCACTATTTATGGGATTTTGTTAAGCATAGGCCACTATTTATGTCTATGTGTAAAGATTGGGCAACTATTTATGTGGATTCGTACAGAATAGGCCACGATGTATGATTATTGGTTCAGAATAAGCCACTATGTATGCCTATGTGTAGAAAATATACACATTAATGGTGGCCTATTTTCTAAAATAGGCATACACAGTGGCTTACATATACACATGAATGGTTGCCTATGAAAAGAAGTGGCCACCATTTAAGTCTATTTGTACAGAATAAGCCACTATTTATGGGTATGTGTACAGAATAGGCCACGATTTATGCGAATGCGTACAGAATAGGCCACTATTTATGTGCATGCGTATAGAAGGGGCCACTATTTATGTCTATTAATCCAGAATATGCCACTATTTAAGTGAATCCGTAAAGAATAGGCTACTACATATGTTTATGGGTTCAGAATAGGCCACTATTTATGGGTTCAGAATAGGCCACTATTTATTTTTGTGTATAGAATAGGCCATTTATGTGTGTACAGAATAGGCCACCATTCATGTGTATGTGTACAGAATAGGCCACCATTTATGTCTATGTGTACAGAATAGGCCACCATTCATTTCTATGTGTACAGAATAGGCCACCATTCATATCTACGTGTACAGAATAGGCCACCATACATGAGTATGTGTAAAGTATAGGCCACTATTTTTGTGAATGTTTGCAGAATAGGCCACTATTCATGTAATTTGTACTGCATTTATGTCTATGGGTACAGAATATGCAACGATTTACTTTTATGGGTAGAGAATAGCCCACTATTTATGTGTACGTCTATAGAATAAGCCACTATTTACGTCTGTGGGTAGAGAATGGGTCTCTATTTTGGTTTATATGTACAGAATAGGCCACCATTCACGTGTATGACTAAAGAATAGGCTACTATTTCTGTAATTTGTACTGCATAAGGTTCTATGTTAATTTGTCAAGATTAGGCAACAATTCATGTGTATTTGTACAGAATAAGAATTTATGTTTGTGTACAGAATAGGCTATTTATGTGAAAGCATACTGAATATGCCCCTATTTATGTCTTTTTGTCCAGAATAGGCCACTTTTCATGTGAATTCGTACAGAATGAGCAACTGTTTATATGAATGAGTGCAGAATAGGCCACTACTTATTTGAATTCGTATAGAATGTGCTAGTATGTATGTTTCTAGGTACAAAATAGGCCACTATTTATGTCTTTGTTTACAGAATAGGCCAACATTTATGTCTCTCTATAAAGAATAGGCCACTATTTATGTGTATGTGAGCAGAATAGGCCACAATTTATGTTTATGTTTACAGAATAGGCCAAAAAGTCATGTGTATGTGTACAGAATAGGCCATTATTCATGTGAATGCATACAGAATAGGGCGCTATTTATGTGTATGGGTACAGAATAGGTCACTATTTATGTAATTTGTACTGCATAAGCTACTATATATGTCTCTGGGTACAGAATTAACAACTATTTATGTCTATGGGTACAGAATATGCAACTACTTATGACTATGGGTACAGAATAGGCCACTATTTAAGTGAATTCGTACTGAATAAGCTACTATGTAAGTTTATGGTTACAGAATATGCCAGTATTTATGACTGTGTACAGAATAGGCCACCATTTATGTCTGTGTACAGAATAGGCCACTAATCATATTTATGTGTACAGAATAGGCCACTATTTATGTGAACGCATAAAGAAGAGGCCAGTATTTATGTGTATGGATACAGAATAGGCCACGATTTATGTGTATGGGTACAGAAGAGGGCACTATTTATGTGAATGAGTACAGAATAGGCCACTATTTACTTTTATGGGTACAGAATAAGCCACTATTTATGTGTATTTCTACATAAATGGCCACTACTTATGTGAATGCATACAGAATAGGTCACTATTTATGTGAATGCGTACAGAATAGGCCACTATTTATGTCTAATGAGTACAGAATAGGCCATGATTAATGTCTATGTGTACGGAGAAGGCCACCATTCATGTGTATGTGTACAGGATAGGCCATTTTTTATGTGAATGCGTACAGAATAGGCCACTAATTATGTGAATTCATACAGAATAGGCACTATGTATGTTTATGGGTACAGAATAGGCGAACTATTTATGTTTATGTGTAGAGAATAGGCCACCATTTACGTTTGTGTACAGAATAGGCCACCATTCATGTGTATGTGTACAGAATATGCCACTATTTATGTCTGTGTACAGAATAGGCCACTATTCATGTGTATGTGTACATAATAGGCCACTATTCATGTAAATGCGTACAGTAGGCCACTATTGATGTGAATGTGTACAGAATAGGCCAGTATTTATGTAAATTCGTACAAAATAGCCACTATGTATGTTTATGGGTATAGAATATTCCACTATTTATGTCGATGTGTACAGAATAGGCCATTATTTATGTGAATGCGTACAGAATAGGCCACTATTAATGTGTATGGGTACAGTATAAGCCAATATTTTTGTAATTTCTACTGCATATGCTACTATCTATGTGAATTTGTACAGCATAGGCCACTTTTTATGTCTATGGTTACAGAATAGGCCTCTATTTAGGTCGCTGCGGAAAGAGTAGACCACTATGTATGTGAATTTGTAAAGCATAGGCCACTATTTATGTGTATGTGTAAAGAATAGGCCACCGTTTATGTGAATTCGTACAGAATAAGCCACGATGTAGGTTTAAGGCTACAGAATAGGCCACTATTCATTATGTGTACAGAATAGGCAACACTTTATGTCTAGGTGTACAGAAAAGACAACCATTAGTGTTTATGTGTACAGAATAGACCACTATTTATGTGAATGCGTACGGAATAGGCCACTATTGATGCCTATGGGTACAGAACATGCCACTGCTTATGTCTATGGCTACAGAATAGGCCACTATATAAGTCTCTTGGAACAGAGTAGGCCACTATTTATGGGATTTTGTTAAGCATAGGCCACTATTTATGTCTATGTGTAAAGATTAGGCCACTATTTATGTGGATTCGTACAGAATAGGGCACGATGTATGATTATTGGTTCAGAATAAGCCACTATGTATGCCTATGTGTAGAAAATATACACATTAATGGTGGCCTATTTTCTACAAATAGGCATACATAGTGGCTTACATATACACATGAATGGTTGCCTATGAAAAGAATAGGCCACCATTTAAGTCTATTTGTACAGAATAAGCCACTATTTATGGGTATGTGTACAGAATAGGCCACGATTTATGCGAAAGTGTACAGAATAGGCCACTATTTATGTGCATGCGTACAGAAGGGGCTACTATTTCTGACTATTAATCTAGAATATGCCACTATTTAAGTGAATCCGTAAAGAATAGGCTACTACGTATGTTTATGGGTTCAGAATAGGCCACTATTTATGTCTATGTGTATAGAATAGGCCATTTATGTCTGTGTACAGAATAGGCCACCATTCATGAGTATGTGTACAGATTAGGCCACCATTTATGTGTATGTGTACAGAATAAGCCACCATTCATGTTTGTGTACAGAATAGGCCGCCATTTAAGTATGTACAGAATAGGCCACCATTCATGTGTACAGAATAGGCCACCATATATGTATATGTGTACAGAATAGGCCGCCATTTATGTCTATGTACAGAATAGGCCACCATTAATGTGTATGTGTACAGAATAAGCCACCATTCATGTTTGTGTACAGAATAGGCCGCCATTTAAGTATGTACAGAATAGGCCACCATTCATTTGTACAGGATAGGCCACCATATATGTATATGTGTACAGAATAGGCCGCCATTTATGTCTATGTACAGAATAGGCCACCATTTATGTCTATGTGTACAGAATCGGCCACCATTCATTTCTATGTGTACAGAATAGGCCACCATTCATATCTACGTGTACAGAATAGGCCACCATACATGAGTATGTGTAAAGTATAGGCCACTATTTTTGTGAATGTTTGCAGAATAGGCCACTATTCATGTAATTTGTACTGCATTTATGTCTATGGGTACAGAATATGCAACGATTTACTTTTATGGGTAGAGAATAGCCCACTATTTATGTGTACGTCTATAGAATAAGCCACTATTTACGTCTGTGGGTAGAGAATGGGTCTCTATTTTGGTTTATATGTACAGAATAGGCCACCATTCACGTGTATGACTAAAGAATAGGCTACTATTTCTGTAATTTGTACTGCATAAGGTTCTATGTTAATTTGTCAAGATTAGGCAACAATTCATGTGTATTTGTACAGAATAAGAATTTATGTTTGTGTACAGAATAGGCTATTTATGTGAAAGCATACTGAATATGCCCCTATTTATGTCTTTTTGTCCAGAATAGGCCACTTTTCATGTGAATTCGTACAGAATGAGCAACTGTTTATATGAATGAGTGCAGAATAGGCCACTACTTATTTGAATTCGTATAGAATGTGCTAGTATGTATGTTTCTAGGTACAAAATAGGCCACTATTTATGTCTTTGTTTACAGAATAGGCCAGCATTTATGTCTCTCTATAAAGAATAGGCCACTATTTATGTGTATGTGAGCAGAATAGGCCACAATTTATGTTTATGTTTACAGAATAGGCCAAAAAGTCATGTGTATGTGTACAGAATAGGCCATTATTCATGTGAATGCATACAGAATAGGCCGCTATTTATGTGTATGGGTACAGAATAGGTCACTATTTATGTAATTTGTACTGCATAAGCTACTATATATGTCTCTGGGTACAGAATTAACAACTATTTATGTCTATGGGTACAGAATATGCAACTACTTATGACTATGGGTACAGAATAGGCCACTATTTAAGTTAATTCGTACTGAATAAGCTACTATGTAAGTTTATGGTTACAGAATATGCCAGTATTTATGACTGTGTACAGAATAGGCCACCATTTATGTCTGTGTACAGAATAGGCCACTAATCATATTTATGTGTACAGAATAGGCCACTATTTATGTGAACGCATAAAGAACAGGCCAGTATTTATGTGTATGGATACAGAATAGGCCACGATTTATGTGTATGGGTACAGAAGAGGGCACTATTTACGTGAATGCGTACAGAATAGGCCACTATTTACTTTTATGGGTACAGAATAGGCCACTATTTATGTGTATTTCTACATAAATGGCCACTACTTATGTGAATGCATACAGAATAGGTCACTATTTATGTGAATGCGTACAGAATAGGCCACTATTTATGTCTAATGAGTACAGAATAGGCCATGATTAATGTCTATGTGTACGGAGAAGGCCACCCTTCATGTGTATGTGTACAGGATAGGCCATTTTTTATGTGAATGCGTACAGAATAGGCTACTAATTATGTGAATTCATACAGAATAGGCACTATGTATGTTTATGGGTACAGAATAGGCGAACTATTTATGTTTATGTGTAGAGAATAGGCCACCATTTACGTTTGTGTACAGAATAGGCCACCATTCATGTGTATGTGTACAGAATATGCCACTATTTATGTCTGTGTACAGAATAGGCCACTATTCATGTGTATGTGTACATAATAGGCCACTATTCATGTAAATGCGTACAGTAGGCCACTATTGATGTGAATGTGTACAGAATAGGCCAGTATTTATGTAAATTCGTACAAAATAGCCACTATGTATGTTTATGGGTATAGAATATGCCACTATTTATGTCGATGTGTACAGAATAGGCCATTATTTATGTGAATGCGTACAGAATAGGCCACTATTAATGTGTATGGGTACAGTATAAGCCAATATTTTTGTAATTTCTACTGCATATGCTACTATCTATGTGAATTTGTACTGCATAGGCCACTTTTTATGTCTATGGTTACAGAATAGGCCACTATTTAGGTCGCTGCGGAAAGAGTAGACCACTATTTATATGAATTTGTAAAGCATAGGCCACTATTTATGTGTATGTGTAAAGAATAGGCCACCCTTTATGTGAATTCGTACAGAATAAGCCACGATGTAGGTTTAAGGCTACAGAATAGGCCACTATTCATTATGTGTACAGAATAGGCAACACTTTATGTCTAGGTGTACAGAAAAGACAACCATTAGTGTTTATGTGTACAGAATAGACCACTATTTATGTGAATGCGTACGGAATAGGCCACTATTGATGCCTATGGGTACAGAACATGCCACTGCTTATGTCTATGGCTACAGAATAGGCCACTATATAAGTCTCTTGGAACAGAGTAGGCCACTATTTATGGGATTTTGTTAAGCATAGGCCACTATTTATGTCTATGTGTAAAGATTAGGCCACTATTTATGTGGATTCGTACAGAATAGGGCACGATGTATGATTATTGGTTCAGAATAAGCCACTATATATGCCTATGTGTAGAAAATATACACATTAATGGTGGCCTATTTTCTACAAATAGGCATACATAGTGGCTTACATATACACATGAATGGTTGCCTATGAAAAGAATAGGCCACCATTTAAGTCTATTTGTACAGAATAAGCCACTATTTATGGGTATGTGTACAGAATAGGCCACGATTTATGCGAAAGTGTACAGAATAGGCCACTATTTATGTGCATGCGTACAGAAGGGGCTACTATTTCTGACTATTAATCTAGAATATGCCACTATTTAAGTGAATCCGTAAAGAATAGGCTACTACGTATGTTTATGGGTTCAGAATAGGCCACTATTTATGTCTATGTGTATAGAATAGGCCATTTATGTCTGTGTACAGAATAGGCCACCATTCATGAGTATGTGTACAGATTAGGCCACCATTTATGTGTATGTGTACAGAATAAGCCACCATTCATGTTTGTGTACAGAATAGGCCGCCATTTAAGTATGTACAGAATAGGCCACCATTCATGTGTACAGAATAGGCCACCATATATGTATATGTGTACAGAATAGGCCGCCATTTATGTCTATGTACAGAATAGGCCACCATTAATGTGTATGTGTACAGAATAAGCCACCATTCATGTTTGTGTACAGAATAGGCCGCCATTTAAGTATGTACAGAATAGGCCACCATTCATTTGTACAGGATAGGCCACCATATATGTATATGTGTACAGAATAGGCCGCCATTTATGTCTATGTACAGAATAGGCCACCATTTATGTCTATGTGTACAGAATCGGCCACCATTCATTTCTATGTGTACAGAATAGGCCACCATTCATATCTACGTGTACAGAATAGGCCACCATACATGAGTATGTGTAAAGTATAGGCCACTATTTTTGTGAATGTTTGCAGAATAGGCCACTATTCATGTAATTTGTACTGCATTTATGTCTATGGGTACAGAATATGCAACGATTTACTTTTATGGGTAGAGAATAGCCCACTATTTATGTGTACGTCTATAGAATAAGCCACTATTTACGTCTGTGGGTAGAGAATGGGTCTCTATTTTGGTTTATATGTACAGAATAGGCCACCATTCACGTGTATGACTAAAGAATAGGCTACTATTTCTGTAATTTGTACTGCATAAGGTTCTATGTTAATTTGTCAAGATTAGGCAACAATTCATGTGTATTTGTACAGAATAAGAATTTATGTTTGTGTACAGAATAGGCTATTTATGTGAAAGCATACTGAATATGCCCCTATTTATGTCTTTTTGTCCAGAATAGGCCACTTTTCATGTGAATTCGTACAGAATGAGCAACTGTTTATATGAATGAGTGCAGAATAGGCCACTACTTATTTGAATTCGTATAGAATGTGCTAGTATGTATGTTTCTAGGTACAAAATAGGCCACTATTTATGTCTTTGTTTACAGAATAGGCCAGCATTTATGTCTCTCTATAAAGAATAGGCCACTATTTATGTGTATGTGAGCAGAATAGGCCACAATTTATGTTTATGTTTACAGAATAGGCCAAAAAGTCATGTGTATGTGTACAGAATAGGCCATTATTCATGTGAATGCATACAGAATAGGCCGCTATTTATGTGTATGGGTACAGAATAGGTCACTATTTATGTAATTTGTACTGCATAAGCTACTATATATGTCTCTGGGTACAGAATTAACAACTATTTATGTCTATGGGTACAGAATATGCAACTACTTATGACTATGGGTACAGAATAGGCCACTATTTAAGTGAATTCGTACTGAATAAGCTACTATGTAAGTTTATGGTTACAGAATATGCCAGTATTTATGACTGTGTACAGAATAGGCCACCATTTATGTCTGTGTACAGAATAGGCCACTAATCATATTTATGTGTACAGAATAGGCCACTATTTATGTGAACGCATAAAGAACAGGCCAGTATTTATGTGTATGGATACAGAATAGGCCACGATTTATGTGTATGGGTACAGAAGAGGGCACTATTTATGTGAATGCGTACAGAATAGGCCACTAATCATATTTATGTGTACAGAATAGGCCACTATTTATTTGAACGTATAAAGAACAGGCCAGTATTTATGTGTATGGATACAGAATAGGCCACGATTTATGTGTATGGGTACAGAAAGGGGCACTATTTATGTGAATGCGTACAGAATAGGCCACTATTTACTTTTATGGGTACAGAATAGGCCACTATTTATGTGTATTTCTACATAAATGGCCACTACTTATGTGAATGCATACAGAATAGGTCACTATTTATGTGAATGCGTACAGAATAGGCCACTACTTATTTGAATCCGTATAGAATGTGCTAGTATGTATGTTTCTAGGTACAAAATAGGCCACTATTTATGTCTTTGTTTACAGAATAGGCCAGCATTTATGTCTCTCTATAAAGAATAGGCCACTATTTATGTGTATGTGAGCAGAATAGGCCACAATTTATGTTTATGTTTACAGAATAGGCCAAAAAGTCATGTGTATGTGTACAGAATAGGCCATTATTCATGTGAATGCATACAGAATAGGCCGCTATTTATGTGTATGGGTACAGAATAGGTCACTATTTATGTAATTTGTACTGCATAAGCTACTATATATGTCTCTGGGTACAGAATTAACAACTATTTATGTCTATGGGTACAGAATATGCAACTACTTATGACTATGGGTACAGAATAGGCCACTATTTAAGTGAATTCGTACTGAATAAGCTACTATGTAAGTTTATGGTTACAGAATATGCCAGTATTTATGACTGTGTACAGAATAGGCCACCATTTATGTCTGTGTACAGAATAGGCCACTAATCATATTTATGTGTACAGAATAGGCCACTATTTATGTGAACGCATAAAGAACAGGCCAGTATTTATGTGTATGGATACAGAATAGGCCACGATTTATGTGTATGGGTACAGAAGAGGGCACTATTTACGTGAATGCGTACAGAATAGGCCACTATTTACTTTTATGGGTACAGAATAGGCCACTATTTATGTGTATTTCTACATAAATGGCCACTACTTATGTGAATGCATACAGAATAGGTCACTATTTATGTGAATGCGTACAGAATAGGCCACTATTTATGTCTAATGAGTACAGAATAGGCCATGATTAATGTCTATGTGTACGGAGAAGGCCACCCTTCATGTGTATGTGTACAGGATAGGCCATTTTTTATGTGAATGCGTACAGAATAGGCTACTAATTATGTGAATTCATACAGAATAGGCACTATGTATGTTTATGGGTACAGAATAGGCGAACTATTTATGTTTATGTGTAGAGAATAGGCCACCATTTACGTTTGTGTACAGAATAGGCCACCATTCATGTGTATGTGTACAGAATATGCCACTATTTATGTCTGTGTACAGAATAGGCCACTATTCATGTGTATGTGTACATAATAGGCCACTATTCATGTAAATGCGTACAGTAGGCCACTATTGATGTGAATGTGTACAGAATAGGCCAGTATTTATGTAAATTCGTACAAAATAGCCACTATGTATGTTTATGGGTATAGAATATGCCACTATTTATGTCGATGTGTACAGAATAGGCCATTATTTATGTGAATGCGTACAGAATAGGCCACTATTAATGTGTATGGGTACAGTATAAGCCAATATTTTTGTAATTTCTACTGCATATGCTACTATCTATGTGAATTTGTACAGCATAGGCCACTTTTTATGTCTATGGTTACAGAATAGGCCACTATTTAGGTCGCTGCGGAAAGAGTAGACCACTATTTATATGAATTTGTAAAGCATAGGCCACTATTTATGTGTATGTGTAAAGAATAGGCCACCCTTTATGTGAATTCGTACAGAATAAGCCACGATGTAGGTTTAAGGCTACAGAATAGGCCACTATTCATTATGTGTACAGAATAGGCAACACTTTATGTCTAGGTGTACAGAAAAGACAACCATTAGTGTTTATGTGTACAGAATAGACCACTATTTATGTGAATGCGTACGGAATAGGCCACTATTGATGCCTATGGGTACAGAACATGCCACTGCTTATGTCTATGGCTACAGAATAGGCCACTATATAAGTCTCTTGGAACAGAGTAGGCCACTATTTATGGGATTTTGTTAAGCATAGGCCACTATTTATGTCTATGTGTAAAGATTAGGCCACTATTTATGTGGATTCGTACAGAATAGGGCACGATGTATGATTATTGGTTCAGAATAAGCCACTATGTATGCCTATGTGTAGAAAATATACACATTAATGGTGGCCTATTTTCTACAAATAGGCATACATAGTGGCTTACATATACACATGAATGGTTGCCTATGAAAAGAATAGGCCACCATTTAAGTCTATTTGTACAGAATAAGCCACTATTTATGCGAAAGTGTACAGAATAGGCCACTATTTATGTGCATGCGTACAGAAGGGGCTACTATTTCTGACTATTAATCTAGAATATGCCACTATTTAAGTGAATCCGTAAAGAATAGGCTACTACGTATGTTTATGGGTTCAGAATAGGCCACTATTTATGTCTATGTGTATAGAATAGGCCATTTATGTCTGTGTACAGAATAGGCCACCATTCATGAGTATGTGTACAGATTAGGCCACCATTTATGTGTATGTGTACAGAATAAGCCACCATTCATGTTTGTGTACAGAATAGGCCGCCATTTAAGTATGTACAGAATAGGCCACCATTCATGTGTACAGAATAGGCCACCATATATGTATATGTGTACAGAATAGGCCGCCATTTATGTCTATGTACAGAATAGGCCACCATTAATGTGTATGTGTACAGAATAAGCCACCATTCATGTTTGTGTACAGAATAGGCCGCCATTTAAGTATGTACAGAATAGGCCACCATTCATTTGTACAGGATAGGCCACCATATATGTATATGTGTACAGAATAGGCCGCCATTTATGTCTATGTACAGAATAGGCCACCATTTATGTCTATGTGTACAGAATCGGCCACCATTCATTTCTATGTGTACAGAATAGGCCACCATTCATATCTACGTGTACAGAATAGGCCACCATACATGAGTATGTGTAAAGTATAGGCCACTATTTTTGTGAATGTTTGCAGAATAGGCCACTATTCATGTAATTTGTACTGCATTTATGTCTATGGGTACAGAATATGCAACGATTTACTTTTATGGGTAGAGAATAGCCCACTATTTATGTGTACGTCTATAGAATAAGCCACTATTTACGTCTGTGGGTAGAGAATGGGTCTCTATTTTGGTTTATATGTACAGAATAGGCCACCATTCACGTGTATGACTAAAGAATAGGCTACTATTTCTGTAATTTGTACTGCATAAGGTTCTATGTTAATTTGTCAAGATTAGGCAACAATTCATGTGTATTTGTACAGAATAAGAATTTATGTTTGTGTACAGAATAGGCTATTTATGTGAAAGCATACTGAATATGCCCCTATTTATGTCTTTTTGTCCAGAATAGGCCACTTTTCATGTGAATTCGTACAGAATGAGCAACTGTTTATATGAATGAGTGCAGAATAGGCCACTACTTATTTGAATTCGTATAGAATGTGCTAGTATGTATGTTTCTAGGTACAAAATAGGCCACTATTTATGTCTTTGTTTACAGAATAGGCCAGCATTTATGTCTCTCTATAAAGAATAGGCCACTATTTATGTGTATGTGAGCAGAATAGGCCACAATTTATGTTTATGTTTACAGAATAGGCCAAAAAGTCATGTGTATGTGTACAGAATAGGCCATTATTCATGTGAATGCATACAGAATAGGCCGCTATTTATGTGTATGGGTACAGAATAGGTCACTATTTATGTAATTTGTACTGCATAAGCTACTATATATGTCTCTGGGTACAGAATTAACAACTATTTATGTCTATGGGTACAGAATATGCAACTACTTATGACTATGGGTACAGAATAGGCCACTATTTAAGTTAATTCGTACTGAATAAGCTACTATGTAAGTTTATGGTTACAGAATATGCCAGTATTTATGACTGTGTACAGAATAGGCCACCATTTATGTCTGTGTACAGAATAGGCCACTAATCATATTTATGTGTACAGAATAGGCCACTATTTATGTGAACGCATAAAGAACAGGCCACTATTTATGTGTATGGATACAGAATAGGCCACGATTTATGTGTATGGGTACAGAAGAGGGCACTATTTACGTGAATGCGTACAGAATAGGCCACTATTTACTTTTATGGGTACAGAATAGGCCACTATTTATGTGTATTTCTACATAAATGGCCACTACTTATGTGAATGCATACAGAATAGGTCACTATTTATGTGAATGCGTACAGAATAGGCCACTATTTATGTCTAATGAGTACAGAATAGGCCATGATTAATGTCTATGTGTACGGAGAAGGCCACCCTTCATGTGTATGTGTACAGGATAGGCCATTTTTTATGTGAATGCGTACAGAATAGGCTACTAATTATGTGAATTCATACAGAATAGGCACTATGTATGTTTATGGGTACAGAATAGGCGAACTATTTATGTTTATGTGTAGAGAATAGGCCACCATTTACGTTTGTGTACAGAATAGGCCACCATTCATGTGTATGTGTACAGAATATGCCACTATTTATGTCTGTGTACAGAATAGGCCACTATTCATGTGTATGTGTACATAATAGGCCACTATTCATGTAAATGCGTACAGTAGGCCACTATTGATGTGAATGTGTACAGAATAGGCCAGTATTTATGTAAATTCGTACAAAATAGCCACTATGTATGTTTATGGGTATAGAATATGCCACTATTTATGTCGATGTGTACAGAATAGGCCATTATTTATGTGAATGCGTACAGAATAGGCCACTATTAATGTGTATGGGTACAGTATAAGCCAATATTTTTGTAATTTCTACTGCATATGCTACTATCTATGTGAATTTGTACAGCATAGGCCACTTTTTATGTCTATGGTTACAGAATAGGCCACTATTTAGGTCGCTGCGGAAAGAGTAGACCACTATTTATATGAATTTGTAAAGCATAGGCCACTATTTATGTGTATGTGTAAAGAATAGGCCACCCTTTATGTGAATTCGTACAGAATAAGCCACGATGTAGGTTTAAGGCTACAGAATAGGCCACTATTCATTATGTGTACAGAATAGGCAACACTTTATGTCTAGGTGTACAGAAAAGACAACCATTAGTGTTTATGTGTACAGAATAGACCACTATTTATGTGAATGCGTACGGAATAGGCCACTATTGATGCCTATGGGTACAGAACATGCCACTGCTTATGTCTATGGCTACAGAATAGGCCACTATATAAGTCTCTTGGAACAGAGTAGGCCACTATTTATGGGATTTTGTTAAGCATAGGCCACTATTTATGTCTATGTGTAAAGATTAGGCCACTATTTATGTGGATTCGTACAGAATAGGGCACGATGTATGATTATTGGTTCAGAATAAGCCACTATGTATGCCTATGTGTAGAAAATATACACATTAATGGTGGCCTATTTTCTACAAATAGGCATACATAGTGGCTTACATATACACATGAATGGTTGCCTATGAAAAGAATAGGCCACCATTTAAGTCTATTTGTACAGAATAAGCCACTATTTATGGGTATGTGTACAGAATAGGCCACGATTTATGCGAAAGTGTACAGAATAGGCCACTATTTATGTGCATGCGTACAGAAGGGGCTACTATTTCTGACTATTAATCTAGAATATGCCACTATTTAAGTGAATCCGTAAAGAATAGGCTACTACGTATGTTTATGGGTTCAGAATAGGCCACTATTTATGTCTATGTGTATAGAATAGGCCATTTATGTCTGTGTACAGAATAGGCCACCATTCATGAGTATGTGTACAGATTAGGCCACCATTTATGTGTATGTGTACAGAATAAGCCACCATTCATGTTTGTGTACAGAATAGGCCGCCATTTAAGTATGTACAGAATAGGCCACCATTCATGTGTACAGAATAGGCCACCATATATGTATATGTGTACAGAATAGGCCGCCATTTATGTCTATGTACAGAATAGGCCACCATTAATGTGTATGTGTACAGAATAAGCCACCATTCATGTTTGTGTACAGAATAGGCCGCCATTTAAGTATGTACAGAATAGGCCACCATTCATTTGTACAGGATAGGCCACCATATATGTATATGTGTACAGAATAGGCCGCCATTTATGTCTATGTACAGAATAGGCCACCATTTATGTCTATGTGTACAGAATCGGCCACCATTCATATCTACGTGTACAGAATAGGCCACCATACATGAGTATGTGTAAAGTATAGGCCACTATTTTTGTGAATGTTTGCAGAATAGGCCACTATTCATGTAATTTGTACTGCATTTATGTCTATGGGTACAGAATATGCAACGATTTACTTTTATGGGTAGAGAATAGCCCACTATTTATGTGTACGTCTATAGAATAAGCCACTATTTACGTCTGTGGGTAGAGAATGGGTCTCTATTTTGGTTTATATGTACAGAATAGGCCACCATTCACGTGTATGACTAAAGAATAGGCTACTATTTCTGTAATTTGTACTGCATAAGGTTCTATGTTAATTTGTCAAGATTAGGCAACAATTCATGTGTATTTGTACAGAATAAGAATTTATGTTTGTGTACAGAATAGGCTATTTATGTGAAAGCATACTGAATATGCCCCTATTTATGTCTTTTTGTCCAGAATAGGCCACTTTTCATGTGAATTCGTACAGAATGAGCAACTGTTTATATGAATGAGTGCAGAATAGGCCACTACTTATTTGAATTCGTATAGAATGTGCTAGTATGTATGTTTCTAGGTACAAAATAGGCCACTATTTATGTCTTTGTTTACAGAATAGGCCAGCATTTATGTCTCTCTATAAAGAATAGGCCACTATTTATGTGTATGTGAGCAGAATAGGCCACAATTTATGTTTATGTTTACAGAATAGGCCAAAAAGTCATGTGTATGTGTACAGAATAGGCCATTATTCATGTGAATGCATACAGAATAGGCCGCTATTTATGTGTATGGGTACAGAATAGGTCACTATTTATGTAATTTGTACTGCATAAGCTACTATATATGTCTCTGGGTACAGAATTAACAACTATTTATGTCTATGGGTACAGAATATGCAACTACTTATGACTATGGGTACAGAATAGGCCACTATTTAAGTGAATTCGTACTGAATAAGCTACTATGTAAGTTTATGGTTACAGAATATGCCAGTATTTATGACTGTGTACAGAATAGGCCACCATTTATGTCTGTGTACAGAATAGGCCACTAATCATATTTATGTGTACAGAATAGGCCACTATTTATGTGAACGCATAAAGAACAGGCCAGTATTTATGTGTATGGATACAGAATAGGCCACGATTTATGTGTATGGGTACAGAAGAGGGCACTATTTATGTGAATGCGTACAGAATAGGCCACTATTTACTTTTATGGGTACAGAATAGGCCACTATTTATGTGTATTTCTACATAAATGGCCACTACTTATGTGAATGCATACAGAATAGGTCACTATTTATGTGAATGCGTACAGAATAGGCCACTATTTATGTCTAATGAGTACAGAATAGGCCATGATTAATGTCTATATGTACGAAGAAGGCCACCATTCATGTGTATGTGTACAGGATAGGCCATTTTTTATGTGAATGCGTACAGAATAGGCCACTAATTATGTGAATTCATACAGAATAGGCACTATGTATGTTTATGGGTACAGAATAGGCGAACTATTTATGTTTATGTATAGAGAATAGGCCACCATTTACGTTTGTGTACAGAATATGCCACTATTTATGTCTGTGTACAGAATAGGCCACTATTCATGTGTATGTGTACATAATAGGCCACTATTCATGTAAATGCGTACAGTAGGCCACTATTGATGTGAATGTGTACAGAATAGGCCAGTATTTATGTAAATTCGTACAAAATAGCCACTATGTATGTTTATGGGTATAGAATATGCCACTATTTATGTCGATGTGTACAGAATAGGCCATTATTTATGTGAATGCGTACAGAATAGGCCACTATTAATGTGTATGGGTACAGTATAAGCCAATATTTTTGTAATTTCTACTGCATATGCTACTATCTATGTGAATTTGTACAGCATAGGCCACTTTTTATGTCTATGGTTACAGAATAGGCCACTATTTAGGTCGCTGCGGAAAGAGTAGACCACTATTTATGTGAATTTGTAAAGCATAGGCCACTATTTATGTGTATGTGTAAAGAATAGGCCACCCTTTATGTGAATTCGTACAGAATAAGCCACGATGTAGGTTTAAGGCTACAGAATAGGCCACTATTCATTATGTGTACAGAATAGGCAACCATTTATGTCTAGGTGTACAGAAAAGACAACCATTAGTGTTTATGTGTACAGAATAGACCACTATTTATGTGAATGCGTACGGAATAGGCCACTATTGATGCCTATGGGTACAGAACATGCCACTGCTTATGTCTATGGCTACAGAATAGGCTACTATATAAGTCTCTTGGAACAGAGTAAGCCACTATTTATGGGATTTTGTTAAGCATAGGCCACTATTTATGTCTATGTGTAAAGATTAGGCCACTATTTATGTGGATTCGTACAGAATAGGCCACGATGTATGATTATTGGTTCAGAATAAGCCACTATGTATGCCTATGTGTAGAAAATATACACATTAATGGTGGCCTATTTTCTACAAATAGGCATACATAGTGGCTTACATATACACATGAATGGTTGCCTATGAAAAGAATAGGCCACCATTTAAGTCTATTTGTACAGAATAAGCCACTATTTATGGGTATGTGTACAGAATAGGCCACGATTTATGCGAAAGTGTACAGAATAGGCCACTATTTATGTGCATGCGTACAGAAGGGGCTACTATTTCTGACTATTAATCTAGAATATGCCACTATTTAAGTGAATCCGTAAAGAATAGGCTACTACGTATGTTTATGGGTTCAGAATAGGCCACTATTTATGTCTATGTGTATAGAATAGGCCATTTATGTCTGTGTACAGAATAGGCCACCATTCATGAGTATGTGTACAGATTAGGCCACCATTTATGTGTATGTGTACAGAATAAGCCACCATTCATGTTTGTGTACAGAATAGGCCGCCATTTAAGTATGTACAGAATAGGCCACCATTCATGTGTACAGAATAGGCCACCATATATGTATATGTGTACAGGATAGGCCGCCATTTATGTCTATGTACAGAATAGGCCACCATTTATGTCTGTGTGTACAGAAAAAGCCACCATTCATGTTTGTGTACAGAATAGGCCACCATTCATGTGTACAGAATAGGCCACCATATATGTGTATTTGTACAGAATAGGCCGCCATTTATGTCTTTGTACAGAATAGGCCACCATTTATGTGTATGTGTACAGAATAGGCCACCATTCATTTCTATGTGTACAGAATAGGCCACCATTCATATCTACGTGTACAGAATATGCCACCAATCATTATATGTAAAGTATAGGCCACTATTTTTGTGAATGTTTGCAGAATAGGCCACTATTTATGTAATTTGTACTGCATTTATGTCTATGGGTACAGAATATGCAACGATTTACTTTTATGGGTAGAGAATAGCCCACTATTTTTGTGTACGTCAATAGAATAGGCCACTATTTACGTTTGTGGGTAGAGAATGGGTCTCTGTTTTGGTTTATATGTACAGAATAGGCCACCATTCACGTGTATGACTAAAGAATAGGCTACTATTTCTGAAATTTGTACTGCATAAGGTTCTTTGTTAATTTGTCAAGATTAGGCCACAATTCATGTGTATTTGTACAGAATAAGCCACCATTCATGTCTATATGTACAGAATAGGCCACCATTCATGTGTATGTATAGAGATTAGGCGACCATTTATGTCTATATGTACAGAATAGGACACTATTTATGTGAATGCATACTGAATATGCCCCTATTTATGTCTACTGTCCAGAATAGGCCACTTTTCATGTGAATTCGTACAGAATGAGCAACTGTTTATATGAATGAGTGCAGAATAGGCCACTACTTATTTGAATTCGTATAGAATGTGCTAGTATGTATGTTTCTAGGTACAAAATAGGCCACTATTTATGTCTTTGTATACAGAATAGGCCAGCATTTATGTCTCTCTATAAAGAATAGGCCACTATTTATGTGTATGTGAGCAGAATAGGCCACAATTTATGTTTATGTTTACAGAATAGGCCAAAAAGTCAAGTGTATGTGTACAGAATAGGCCATTATTCATGTGAATGCATACAGAATAGGCCGCTATTTATATGTATGGGTACAGAATAGGTCACTATTTATGTAATTTGTACTGCGTAAGCTACTATATATGTCTCTGGGTACAGAATTAACAACTATTTATGTCTATGGGTACAGAATATGCAACTACTTATGACTATGGGTACAGAATAGGCCACTATTTAAGTGAATTCGTACTGAATAAGCTACTATGTAAGTTTATGGTTACAGAATATGCCAGTATTTATGACTGTGTACAGAATAGGCCACCATTTATGTCTGTGTACAGAATAGGCCACTAATCATATTTATGTGTACAGAATAGGCCCTTATTTAAGTGAACGCATAAAGAACAGGCCAGTATTTATGTGTATGGATACAGAATAGGCCACTATTTATGTGTATGGGTACAGAATAGGCAACTATTTATGTAATTTGTACTGCATAATCTACTATCTAAGTGAATTTTTACAGCATAGGCAACTATTTATGTCTTTGGGTACAGAAGTGGCCATAATTTATGTCTATTTGCACAGAATATGCCACTACTAATGGTATCGGTACAGCATATGCCACTATTTATGTGAATGTGCACAGCATAGGCATATATTTATGCCTCTGGGTACAGAAGAAGTCACTATTTATGTGAATGCGTACAGAATAGGCCACTATTTACTTTTATGGGCACAGAATAGGCCACTATTTATGTGTATTTCTACATAAATTGCCATTACTTATGTGAATGCATACAGAATAGGCCACTATTTATGTGAATGCGTACAGAATAGGCCACTATTTATGTCTAATGAGTATAGAATAGGCCACTATTTATGTGAACGTGCACAGCATAGGCCACAATTTATGGCTATGTGTACAGAATAGGGTACGATTCATGTGAATGCGTACAGAATAGGCCACTATTTAATTTAATGTGTAGAGAATAGGCCACTATTTATGTCTTTGGTTACAGAATATGCCAATATTTATGTGTACGTATATAGAATAGGCCGATTTTTACGTCTGTGGGCAGAGTATTGGTCTCTATTTAGGTCTATATGTACAGAATAGGCCACTATTGATGTGAATTTTTACAGCGTAGGCTACTATTTATGTCTATGTGTACAGAATAGTGCACTATTTATGTGAATGCGTATAGATTAGGCCACTATTATGTGTAAGTGTATAGAATAGGCCACTATTGACGTCTGTGGGTAGAGTTTGGGTCTCTATTTAGGTCAATGTATACAGAATAATGATGAGAATTTGTACAGCATAGGCTACTATTTATTTTTATGGTACAGAATAGGCCACTATTTATGTCTATGGTTACAGAATAAGCCACTATTTATGTGTACGTGTATAGAATAGGCCCCTATTTACGTCTGTGGGTAGAGAATGGGTCTCTGTATGTCTGTATACAGAATAGGGCACTTGAATCGAATTTTTACAGAAAAGGCTACTATTTATGTCTACGTGTACAGAATAGGCCACTATTCATGTCTATGTGTACAGAATAGGCCACCATTAATGTGTATGTGTACAGAATAGGCCACAATTTATCTATGTCTACAGAGTAGGCCACCATTCATGTGTATGTGAACAGAATAGGCACATATTTACGTCTATTTGTACAGAATAGGCCACTATTCATATGAATACGTACAGAATAGGACACTATGTATGTTTATGGGTACAGAGTAGGCCACTCTTTATGTCTATGCATACAGAATAGGCAACTATTTATATCTGCAAACAAAATAGGCCACTATTCATGTGTATGTGTTCAGAATAGGCCAGTATTTATCTGTATTTGTACAGAATAGGTCACTATTGATGTCTGTGAGTATAGAATAAGCCACTATTTATGTGAATGTGTACAGAATGGGCCATTATATATGTTTACGTGTACAGAATAGGCCACTATTGATGTGAATTTGTACAGCATAGTCCACTATATATGTTTATGGGTACAGAATAGGCCACTATTTATGTCGATGTGAACAGAATAGGCCACCATTGATGTGCACGTGTAAGGACACGCCAATATTTACGTCTATGTGTACAGAATAGGCCACCATTCATGTATGTTTACAGAATAGGCCACCCCTTATGTCTATGTGTACGGAATAGGCCACCATTCATGTTTATGTGCAAAGAATAGGCCACAATTGATGTGAATGTGTACAGAATAAGCCACTATGTAATTTTTACTAAATAAGCTACTCTCAATGAATTTTTACAACATAAGCCACTACTTATATCTATGTGTACAGAACAGGCCACTATTCATGTGCATGTGTACAGAATAGGCCACAATTCATGTGTATGTGTAGAGAATAGGCCACCCCTTATGTCTGTGTGTACGGAAGAGGCCACCATTCATGTGTATGTGTAAAGAATAGGCCACTATTTATGTAATTTGTACTACATAAGCTACTATCTAAATGAATTTTTACAACATAAGCAACAATTTATATCTATGTGGACAGAATAGGCCGCTATTCATGTCTATGTGTACAGAATAGGCCACAATTCATGTGTATGTGTACAGAATAGGCCATCATACATGTCCGTGGGTACAGTATAGTCTACTATTTATGTGAATTCGTACAGAATAGGCTACTAGTTATGTTTATGGGTACAGAATAGGCCAATATTTCTGTAAATTTTACTGCATAAGCTACTATCTATGTGAATTTGTACAGAATAGGCCACCATTCAGGTCTCTGGGCACCGAATACTCCACCATTCATGTCTATGTGTACAGAATAGGCCACAATTCATGTGTATGTGTACAGAATAGGCCACTATTTGTGTTTTTGGGTACAGAATAGGCCACTATTTATGTTAATTCGTAAATAGTATACCTCCATGTATGTTTATGGGTACAGAATAGGCCACTATTTCTGTAATTTGTACTGCATAAGCTCATATCTATGTGAATTTATACAGAATAGGCCACCTTTCATGTGTACTTGTACAGAATAAGCCACCATTTATGTCTATGTGTACAAAATGGGCCACCATTCATGTGTATGGGTATAGAATGGCCACTATTTATGTAAATGCGGACAGAATAGGCCAGAATGTATGTTTATGGGCACAGAATAGGCCACTATTTATGTCTTAGTGTACAGAATAGGCCACCATTTATGTAATTTGTACTGCATAAGCTACTATCCATGTGAATTTGTACAGCATATGCCACTATTTATGTCTATGGGTGAAGAATATGCCACTACTGATGTCATATGCGTTCAGAATAGGCAACTATTAATGTGAATGTGCACAGCATAGGACACTGTTTATTTCTATGTATACAGAATAGGCCAACATTCATGTGTATGTGTAAAGAATAGGCCACTTTTTAAGTCAATTTTTACAGAATAGGGCACTATTTATGTGAATGCGTACAGAATAGGCCACCATTTACTTTTATGCATACAGAATATGCCACTATTTCTGTTTATGTGTATAGAATAAGCCACTATTTACGTCTGAGGGTAGAGAATGGTTTATATGCACAGAATAGGTCACTATTGAAGTGCATTTTTACAGCATAGGCTAATATTTGTTTATGTATATGTGTACAGTATAGGCCACCATTTATGTCTATGTGTACAGAATATGCCACCATTCGTGTGTATGTGTACAGAATAGGCCACTATTTATGTCTGCGTACAGAATAGACCCCTATTTATTCCTAGTTTCAGAATATGTCACTACTTACGTCTATGTGTACAGAATAGGCCACTATTCATGTGAATTTGTACTGCATACGCCATTATCTATGTGAATTTTTACGGCATTACCTCTATTTATGTCTATGGTAAAGACTAGGGCACTCTTCATGTTAATGCGTACAGAATAGGCCACTATTTATGTTTATTGGTACGCAATCGGCCACTATTTATGTCCATGGTTACAGAATAGGCCACTTTTTACGTCTCTGGGAACAGAGTAGGCCACTATATGAATTTGTAAAGCAGAGGCCACTACATATTTCTATGTGTACAGAATAGGCCACCATTCATGTGTATGTGTACAGAATAGGCCACTATTTATGCGATTGCGTACACAATACGCCACAATTTAAATCTATTGGTACAGAGTAGGCCACTATAGATGTGAATTCGTACAGAATAGGCCACTATGTATGTCTATGGGTACAGAATTGGCTGCTATCTAAGTCTATGTTTAAAGAATAGGCCAATACTTAGGTCTCTGCGTACAGAGTAGGCCACTATTCATGTGAATTTTTAAAGTGTAGGCCAATAGTTATGTGGATTTGTACAGCACAGGCAACTATTTATGTCTACGGGTACAGAATAGGCCACTATTTATGTGAATTCGTACAGAATAGGCCCCGGTGTATGGTCATAGGTTCAGAATAAGCCACTATGTATGTCTATGTGTAGAGAATAGGCCACTATTCATGTGTATGTGTTGAGAATAGGCCACCATTTATGTCTATATGTTCAGAATAGGCCACCATTCATGTGTATGTGTTGAGAATAGGCCACCATTTATGTCTATATGTACAGAATAGGCCACCATTCATGTGCATGTGTACAGAATAGGCCACTATTTTTTCCTATGGTTACAGAATATGCCACTACTTATGTCTATGTGCACAGAATAGGCCACTATTTAAGTCAATTTTTACTGCATAAGCCACTGTGTGTGAATTTTACAGCATAGGCCACAATTTATGTCTGTGGGTACAGAATAGGCCACTATTTATGCGAATTTGCAGAGCATAGGCCACTATTTCTATTACAGAATTGGGCAGTATTTATGTTAATGCGTACAGAATAGGCCACGATTTATGTCTATGTGTACAGAATAGGCCACAATTTATGTGTACGTGTATAGAATAGGCCACTATTTACGCTTGTGGGTACAGAATGGGTTCCTATTTAGGTCTCTGTGTACAGAATAGGCCACTATTGATGTTAATTTGTACAGAGTAGACCATTATTTATGTGAATGCGTACAGAATAGGCCACTATTTATGTCTATGGCTACAGAATAGGCCACTATTCATGTGAATTCGTACAGAATAGGACACGATGTAAGTTTATGGGTACAAAATAGGCCACTATTTACGTCTATTTTTACAGAATAGGCCACCATTCATGTCTATGTGTGTAGAATACCCATCCTTTAATGTGTATGTGTACAGAAGAGGCCACAATTTATGTGAATTCGTACAGAATAGGCCATTATTCATGTCTATTCGTACAGAATAGGCCACTCTTTATGTGAATTTTTACAGAATAGGCTACTATGTACGTTTATGGGTACATAACCACTGTTATGGGTACATGGCCACTATTTATGTCTATGTTTACAGAATAGGCCACTAATTAGGTCTCTGGGTACAGAGAAGCCACTATTCATGTGAATTTTAAAACATAGGCCACTATTTATGTCTATGTGTAAAGAATAGGCCCCTATTTATGCGGATTTGTACAGCATAGGCTACTATATATGTCTATGGGTAGAGAATATGCCACTCTTTATGTGGATGTGCACAGCGTAGGCCACTATTTATGCCTATGGGTATAGAACAGGGCAGTATTTATGTGAATGCTTACAGAATAGGGCACTATTTATGTTTATGGGTACAGAATAGGCCACTATTTAGGTCTCTACAAATAGAGTAGGCCACTATTTATGTGAATTTGTAAAGCAGAGGCCATATTTATGTCTATGTATAAAGAATAGGCCACTATTTATGTGGATTTGTACAGCATAGGCAAATGTTTATGTCTATGGGTACAGAATAGGCCACTATTTATGTGAATTCGTACAGAATAGACCACGATGTATGTTTACGGGTTCAGAATAATCCACTATGCATGTCTATGTGTAGAGAATAGGCCACCATTCATTTGTATGTGTACAGAGTAGGCCAGCATTTATGTCTATGGATACAGAATAGGCGAATGAGTACAGAATAGGCCACTTTTTATGCCAAAGGGTACAGAATATGCCACTACTTATGCCTTGTGTACAGAATAGGCCACTAATTATGTGAATTTGTACTGCATAAGCCACTATCTATGTGAATTTGGACAGCATTGGCCACTATTTCTGTATATGGGTACAGAATAGGCCACTATTTATGTGAATTAGCTGAGCATAGGCCACTATTTATATCTATGTGTACAATATGGCAGTATCTATGTGAATGCGAAATGAATAGGCCACTATTTATGTTTATGGGTACAGAATACGCCACTATTTATGTCTATAGTTCCAGAATAGGCCACTATTTATATTTACGTGTATAGAATAGGCCACTATTTACGCTTGTGGGTAGAGATTGGGTTCTTATTTAGGTCTATGTGTACAGAATAAGCCACTATTGATGTCTATTTGTACAGCATAGGCTACTATTTATGTCTGTGTACAAATAGGTCACTATTTATGTCTGTTTACAGAATAGGCCACCATTCGAGTGTTAGGTGTACAGAATAGGCCACCATTTATGTCAATGTGTACAGAATAGGCCACCATTTATGTCAATGTGTACAGAATAGGCCACCATTCATGTGTATGCGTATAGAATACGCCATCATTTATGTCTATGTGTACAGAATAGGCCACCATTCAGTGTATGTTTACAGAATAAGCCATTAATTATGTGAATGCGTACAATAGGCCACTATTCATGTGAATTCGTACAGAATAGGCCAATATGTATTTTTATGTGTACAGAATAGGCCACTATTTACTTCTATGGTTATAGAATAATCCACCATTTATGTCTATGTGTTCAGAATAGGCCAAAATTCATGTGTATGTTTACAGAACAGGCCACTATTTATGTCTATGTGTAAAGAATAGACCACTATTTATGTGGATTTGTAGAGCATAGGCAACTATTTATGTGTATGGGTACAGAATACATCACTATTGATGTGAATGTGCACAGCGTAGGCGACTATTTATGCCAATGGGTACAGAATAGGGCAATATTTATGTGAATGCGTACAGAATAGGCCACTATATATGTTTATTGGTACAGAATAGGCCACAATTTATGTGTACGTGTATAGAATAGGCCACTATTTACGTCTGTTGGTAGAGAATGGGTCTCTATTTAGGTCTGTGTGTACAGAATAGGCAACTATTTATGTCTATGTTTACAAAATAGGCCACCATTCATGTGTGTGTACAGAACAGGCCACCATTTATGTCAATGTGTACAGCATAGGCCACCATTCATGTGTATGTGTACAGAATAGGACACTGTTTATGTTTATGTGTACAGAGTAACCCACTATTAATGTGAATGTGCAAAGCATAGGCCACTATTTATGTCTGTGTGTACAGAATAGGCCACTATTTATGTGAATTCATAGAGAATAGGCCACTCTGTATGTTAATGTGTACTATTTACGTCTGTTGGTAGAGAATAGGTCTCTATTTAGGTCTGTGTGTACAGAATAGGCTACTATTGATGTGAATTTGTACAGCATAGGCCACTATTTAGGCCTCTGGGTACAGTGTAGGACACTATTCATATGAATTTGTAAAGCATAGTCCACTATTAATGCGGATTTGTACAGCATAGGCAACTATTTACGTCTATGGGTACAGAACAAGCCACTATTTATGTAAATTTATACAGAATAGGCCACGATGTATGTTTATGGGTACAGAATAGGCCACTATTTATGTCCTTGTGTACAGAATATGCCACCATTTATATTGTGTACAGAAGAAGCCACCATTCATGAGTGTGTACAGAATAGGCCACCATTTATGTCTACTTGTACAGAATAGGAAACCATTCATGTGTATGTGTACAGAATATTCCACTGCTTATGTCTCTGGTTATAGAATAGGCCACTATTTAAGTCTCTGGGAACAGAGTAGGCCACTATTTATGTTAATTTGTAAAGCATAGGCCACTATTTATGTCTATGTGTAAAGAATAGGCCACTATTTATGTGGGTTGTTGTAGAATAGGCAACTCTTTATGTATATGTGTACAGAATAGGCCACTATTTATGTGAATTCGTACAGAAAAGGCCACGATGTATGTATATGTTCAGAATAAGCAACTATGTATGTCTATGTGTAAAGAATACGCCAGCATTTCTATCTATGTGTAGAGAATTGGCCACCATTCATGTGTATGTGTACAGAATGGGCCACCATTTATGTCTATGCGTACAGAATAGGCCACCATTAGTGTATGTGCACAGAATTTGCTATGATTTATGCAAATGCGTACAGAATAGGCCACTATTTATGCCTATGTGTACAGAATATGCCACTACTTATGTCTATGTGTGCAGAATAGGCCACTATTTATGCGAATTTGCAGACCATAGGCCACTATCTATGTCTATGTGTAAAGAGTAGAGCAGTATATATGTGAATGCGTACAGAATTAGCCACTATTCATGTCTATGGTTACAGAATAGGCCACTATTCATATGTACGTGTATAGAATAGGCCACTATTTACGCCTGTGGGTAGAGAATGGGTTCTTTTTTAGGTCTATTTTTACAGAATAGGCCAATATTGATGAGGATTTGTAAAGCATAGGCTACTATTTATGTCTACGTGTACAGAATCTGCCACCATGGGTACAGAATAGCGCTCTATTTATGTGAATACGTACAGAATAGGCCACTATTTACTTTTATGGGTACAGAATATGCCACTATTTACGTCTATGTTCACAGAATAGGCCACCATTCAGGTGTATGTATACAGAATAGGCCACCATTCATGTGTGTGTACAGAATAGGCCATGATTTATGCTAACGCGTACAGAAAAGCCACTCTTTATGCCTATGGGTACAGAATAAGCCACTACTTATGTCTTTTTGTACTGAATAGGCCACTATTTATGTGAATGTGCACAGCATATGCCACTATTTATGTTTTTGTGTACAGAATAAGGCAGTATTTATGTGAATGCGTACAGAACAGGCCACTATTTATGTTTATGGTAACAGAATAGGCCACTATTGCTGTGTACGTGTATAGAATAGGCCACTATTTACGCTTGTGGGTAGAGAATGGGTCTCTATTTAGGTCTGTATGTACAGAATAGGTCACTAGTGATGTGAATTTGTACAGGCCACTATTTATGTCAATGCGTACAGAATAGGCCATTGTTTATATCTATGGGCACAGAATAGGCCAATATTTATGTGAAGTACAGAATAGGTCACTATTTATGTCTATGGTTACAGAATAGGCCACTACATAGGTCGGTGGGTAAAGAGTAGGCCACTATTCATGTGAATTTGTAAAGCATAGGTCACTATTTATGCGGATTTGTACAGCATACGCAACTATTTATGTCTATGGGTAGAGAGTAGGCCACTATATGTGAATTCGTACAGAATAGGCCACGATTTAGTTTATGGGTACAGAATAGGCCACCATTTATATGTATGTGTACAGAATATGCCACCATTCATGAGTATGTGTACAGAAAAGGCCATAATTCATGTGTATGTGTACAGAATAAGTCACTATTTATGTGAATGCGTACCGAATAGGCCATGGGTACAGAATATGCCACAGCTTATGTCTATGGTTACAGAATAGGCCACTATTTATGAGAATTTTTAAAGCGTAGGCCACTATTTATGTCTATGTGTAAAGAATAGGCCACTATTTATGTGGATTTGTACAGCATAGGCAACTATTTATGTCAACGGGTACAGAATAGGCCACTATTTATGTGAATACGTACGGAATAGGCCACTATTTATGTCTATTCGTACAGAATAGGACACTATTCATGTGAATTCATACAGACTAGGCCACTATATATGTCTATGGGTACAGAATAGGCCACTACTTATTTCTATGCTTACAGAATAAGCCACTACTTAGGTCTCTGGGTACAGTGTAGGCCACTATTCATGTGAATTTGTAAAGCATAAGGCACTCTTTTTGTCTATGTGTAAAGAATAGACCCCTATTTATGTGGATTTTTACAGCATAGGTGACTATTTTTGTCTATGGGTTAAGAATAGGCCACTATTTATGTAAATTCGTACAGAATAGGCCACGATGTATATAGGTAGAGAATAGGCCACTATTTATGTCTGTGTACAGAATAGGCCACTATTTATGTCTGTGTACAGAATAGTCCACTATTTTCCTCTGTGTACAGAATAGGCCACTATTCATGTGTATATGTACAGAATAGGCTACTATTTATGTGAATGCGTACAGAATAGGCCACCATTTATGTCTGTGTAAAGAATAGGCCACCATTCATGTGTATGTGTACAGAATAGGCCACGATTTATGCTAATGCGTACAGAATAGGCCACTATTTATGTCTATGGGTACAAAATATGCCACTACTTATGTCTATGGGTATAGAATAGGCCACTATTTATGTGAATTTGTACTGCATAAGCCGCTATGCATGTGAATTTGTACAGCATAGGCCACTATTTATGTCTATGTGCACAGAATAGGCCACTATTTATGTGAATGTGCACAGCATAGGCAACTATTTATGTGAACATGTATAGAATGGGCCACTATTTACGTTTGTGGGTAGAGAATGGGTCTCTGTTTAGGTCTATGTGTATAGAATAGGCCACTATTGATGTGTATTTTTACAGCATAAGCTACTTTTTATGTACAGAATAGGCCACTATTTATGTCTGTTTACAGAATAGGCCACCATTCATGTGTATGTTTACAGAATATCCAATATTTATGTCTATGTGTACAGAATAGGCCACTTTTTATGTCTATGGTTACAGAATATTCCACTACTTATGTCTATGTGTATTTGTACAGAATAGGCCTCTATTTATGTCCATATGTACAGAATAGGCCACCATTCATGTGTATGTGTACAGAAAAGGCCACTATTTATGTGAATGCGTACAGAATAGGCCACTTTTTATGTCTATGGTTACAGAATATTCCACTACTTATGTCTATGTGTACAGAATAGTTCACTATTTTTGTGCATTTGTACTGCATAAGCCACTATCTTTGTGAATTTGTACAGCATACCCCATTATTTATGGCTATGGGTACAGAATAGGCCACTATTTATGTGAATGTGCACAGCATAGGCCACTATTTATGTCTATGTGTACAGAATAGGGCACTATTTATGTGAATGCGTACACTATCTATGTTTATGGGTATAGAATAGACCACTATTTACCTCTTTGGGTAGAGAATGGGTCCCTATTTAGGTCTATGTGAACAGAATAGGCCAATATTTATGTCTATGTTTACAGAATAGGCCACCATTCATGTCTATGTGTATAGAATGGGCCACTATTTATGTGAATAAGTACAGAATGGGCCACTATTTATGTCTATGGGTACAGAATAGGCCACTACTCATGTCTATTGGTACAGAATAGGCCACTATTCATGTGAATGTGCACAGCATAGGCCACTATGTCTATGTGTACAGAATAGGGAACTATTTATGTGAATGCGTACAGAACAGGCCACTATTTATGTCTATGGGTTCAGAATAGGCCACTATTCATTTGTATGTGTATAGAATAGGCCACTATATTCGTCTGTGGGTAGAAAATGGTCTCTATTTAGGTCTATGTGTAGAGAATAGGCCACTATTTATGTCTATGTCTACAGAATAGGCCACCTTTTACGTCTATGTTTACAGAATAGGCCACCATTCATGCGTATATGTACAGAATAGGCTACTATTTATGCGAGTGCGTACAGAATGGACCACTATTTATCCATATGTGTATAGAATAGGCCACTATCTATGTGAATTTGTACGGCATAGGCCTCTATTTATGTCTGTGGTACAGAAGAGGCCACTATTTATGTGAATGTTTACAACATAGCCACTCTTTATGTCTATGTGTACATAATAGGGCACTATTCATGTGAATGCGTACAGAATAGGCCACTATTTATGTCTATGGGTAGAGAATAGGCCACTATTTATGTCTATGGTTGTAAATTAGGCCATTATTTAGGACTGTGTACAGAATACGTCACCATTTCTATCTATTTGTACAGAATAGGCCACGATTTATTTATGCGTACAGAATAGGCCACCATTCACGTGTATGTGTACATAATAGGCCACTATTTATATCAATTTTTACAGCATATTTATGTCTATGTCAATTTTTCAAGCTATATCTATGGGCACGGAATAGGCCACTAGTTATGTCTATGGGACAGAATAGGCCACTATTTATGTGTGTGTGTACAGAATAGGCCACTAAGTATGTCTATGGGTACAGAATAGTTCACTATTTATGTGTAAGTATACAGAATAGGCCACTAAGTATGTTTATCGGTACAGAATAAACCATTATTTGTTCTCTGTGTACAGAATCGGCCACTATTTATGTGTATGTGTACAGAATAGGCCACTATTTATGTGAATGTGTACTGCATAGGCCACTATTTAAGTCTATGTGTACAGAATAGGCCACTAATTATGTCTATGGGTGCAGAATAGACCACTATTTTTGTGAATGTGTAAAGCATAGGCCACTGTTTATGTCTATGTGTGCAGAATAGGCCACTATTTATGTTTACGTGTACAGAATAGGCCACTATTTATGTGAATGTTTACTGAATAGGCCACTATTTATGTCTATGGGTACAGAATAGGCCACTATTTATGTGAATGCGTACAGAATTCGCCACTATTCATGTCTATGGGTACAGAATAGACGTCTGTTTATGTTTGTGGGTCCAGAATAGACCACTCTTTATGACTTTTGGTACAGAATAGGTCAGTATTTATGTGAATGTGTACAGAATAGGCCACTATTTATGTTTATGGGTACAGAATAGGTCACTATTTATGTGAATTCGTACAGAATAGGCCACTATTGATGTCTTTGTGTAAAGAATCGGCTACTATTTATGTGAATGCGTACAGTATAGGTCACCATTTATGTCTATCGGTACAGAATAGGCTACCAGTGTAAGTACATTTACATATATAGAGGCCTATTCTCTTCAGATACTTTATTTATTAGTCCTATTCAGTATGGTGTAGTGGCTAATATGTTGAACAGAGACATCATAGTAAATGGGTCAAAAACTGTACTTATACTAAATTGTATGGTGAGAATTAGAACTTTTTGACTTAACTGAATAGCTTGAAATAGAGATGTTTTTGACAATTAAACTGTGTACTCATGCTAAATTGAATTGTTTCAAATAGAAATTATTTATATAAAAATGGATTTGTCATTAAATAACCTACAAAAGATAGTATGCCATAACCCAACCAACCAACCAACCAACCAACAGTTTGTTTTGTTTAATGGCACGTCAACCTTCTTGGGTTATTTAATGCCAAAGCCATCCTTCTAGAAGAACAGCAGTGGTACTATTTAACCAACAATTTGGAGGATAAGGAGGTCTATACCTTTCCCAAGGGTATTTGTCTGAAAGTAAGTGTAATAGTGCAACTGGAGTTTGAAATCACTTACTCCGATCCTGCAGTCCAGCACTTTAATAATTACACCACAAGGACACCCCTAAATTCTATACAGGCTTTTACTATTTACATTATATATACAACCATGAGATTTACTAAATTTGTTTAATAAATCCAACTTGCGACATGGGTTATATAAACATTGATTTGCTATACTTTTCGACCATAATTTCACTCACAACACCTTTACTTATTAGACAATAAAATCATTTGCAATGCATTTTTTCAGTGAAACCAAAGTTAACTCACTCATAACCATTTGTATAAAGCACAATATCTATCTATCTATCTATCTATCCGTGAAAGTTACTTAAAAACTTCTAAGCCTCACTCAGAAAGAAGATCCATAGCTGAACATTTTTGTTTTGACAGCACACCATCACTTTTTATAAAACTAGAAAAACTAATTCAGATTTCTGTTTGCCCAGTTGGCTGTGGCTGTAGAATATACTGACTGCACCTCTGCAGTGGGGTAAGACCCCCCCCAACAAGTGTCCTGGATATGATACTAAACAGTCTGATGGTAAGGTCCCAGTAATGCTGGGGCCTTGGGGAATACAGAGCACCCCTTCATTGCCATTGCTCCCAGGTCCACTCTGGCCCGGCGTGGTAGCACCTGATAGGGCCCTATTTATGGGTTAAATAGAACTAACTGCATACTTATGCAAAACTAAATTGTTTGATTAAATTGAATAGCTTGAAATAGAAATGTTTTTGACAATTAAACTGTACTAACATTTAAACTGCGTACTTATGCTAAACTGAATTATTTGAAATTGAACTGTTTTTGACATTGAAACTGTACTTACACTAAACTGAATTGTCATATATAAATGCTTGAATAGTTTGAAATAGAAATGTTCTTGACAATTAAACTGTGTACTCATGCTAAACTGAATTGTTTGAAATAGAACTGATTATTTACATAAAAATGGATTTAGCATTAAATACCCTACAAAGGATGATGTGTCATAAAACCAAACCAAACCAAACCAAACCAAACCAAACCAATCAGATTTTTGTCTGAATTTCCATGCAGGTGAGGCTCATACAAAGATGAGAGGTATACGATAAATTTAAAATCTGGGTGAAGCTTAAAACCTTTTAAATGGCTCTCATATGTCTTCTTCTCTATCAATTTATCCATCCATTAATTTATCTATATCTCTATCTATCTATTTATCTATCTATGAAGGGTGTTCAAAAAGTTCTAAGCCACATCCAGAAAGAAGGGCAATTGTTGAACATTTTTGATGTAGCAACACCCTACCACTTCCTATAAAACTAATTCAGATTTTTGTCTTAATTTCAGGGCAGTTGAGGCTCATACAAAGTGAGAGGTGTACATCAAAAATAAAGTCTGTATGAAACTTTGAACTTTTTCAACAATCTTCACACACACACACACACACACACACACACACACACACACACACACACACACACACACACACATATATATATATATATATATATATATATATATATATAGGTCTCCTGGTCTCAAGCTTGGCTAGAGCAGCCATTTTACTGCCATCATATTTGGTTATGATGACATGATTCTTATAAAACAGGAAGATTTAGATTCATGCCTTTTTCAAGAGCAATGATGAAAAGTTATGTGAGTAGCCTCCAGAAGAATTTAAACTCAGTTTACAAATTTTATTAGAAATTTTATTTTCTAATCTGCTAATTATCATTCCTTCTCATATTTACATTTGTGTGTGTGTGTGTGTGTGTGTGAGTATGTGTGTGTGTGTGTGTGTGTGTGCATATGAGAGAGTGTGTGTGTGTGTGTGTGTGTGTGTGTGTGCGCTTATGAGTGTGTGTGTGCGCGCGTGTGTGTGTGTGTGCGCGTGTGTGTACGTGCGAATTTCATGAATATGTCGAAACAGATACCTTGTCTTTTGTAAATGAGGTGCATATATATATGAGGTGCATGCTTCAGGAAAGCAAAAATTGCTTACACCCATGTAATATATCCGTTAAACAAGAATAGAGTTATGTCCCTTGGTGAGTCTCTTAGCTGCTTTTCATTTATTTTCAGAGAAATATGGTTCCATTTTCATTTAACCAGTCAAACTTAAGTCTGATAAGAATGTGAATTGTTTTTGGTTTTTTTTTCATTTATTACAGACAGCATTGTCAGTTTACTTAATATGGCCTCATCAAAAGTATTTAAAGCTCAGCACTCATCAATATCTTTTCCTTTCTGTACACACACGCACACATACAAACACCATCACACATATATACACATATATACATATAAACATTTTTATGCCTCATTATAGCCAGTAAGAGAATTTCTAAAAGACAGCTTATATGAAGTTTATGTTTATTTATAGTAAATACCTATTGGAGAGAAATAATAGAAACTGCTGACAGAGCATCAATCATTACTGCATCTAGATAAAGAATAGATATTTGGACAGCTGTCTAGACATCAAGACATTGTCATCACTTTGTTATATAAATCTTCAGATCTGCATGTCTAATCAAAATTTAAAATTTTGAAATAAAAAAAAAATACCCTCCTGATTAATAATAATAATAATAATAAAGATAATAATAAAATGTATTGATATTAAAATACAAACATGTTTTCACTATAATGAAGGATTTTTTTAGATTTTAAACTTTATCCGTTATCTCCTTAAATCCTTCAGAAATAATGTCTCCGATATCAGTCCAAAAATATTTAAAAAACAATGATTATGCCCCTTACACTGTTTATTATATGAATTCATTTTTATATACAAAAGATTAATATATCAATATATGATGTATAAGTCTGGAACCTTATTGAAGGTACCACATATATATATACATGTATGCACATATGTATATGTTCACATACTGCATATAAATGTGGATTTAAATAATTTTATACATATAGATACCTGCTTACACTCTTGGGAATATATATATATATATATATATATATATATATGAGGTGCATACGATAAGTTTCCAGACATTTTCCCTATGGGCATTTAAAATTCAGTATGTTATTGCTATACATCTTATGAGATGACTGACCAATCTTTATGATTTCAGGTTCAAATGAACAGCTACAGCAGCATTTGGAATACACCCTACTAAAGCCTGATTGCCACAGCTAGTGAATTTCAAAAATGTAATCTGGACGTCAGGACAGTTTAGAAGAACAATATGCAATAAAATTCTGTTTTAAACTTGGAACAAAATGCCACAGAAACGTATGGAATGCTTCAGACTGCTTTTAGAACATCTTGCATGAATTGAGCATCAGTTTTTGAGTGGCATAAGAGATTCAAGGAAGGCAGGGAGTCTTGTGAGGGATGATGAGAGGTGTGGGAGGAGTAAGAAAGTCAATACACTAGAGTTGATTGGCCAAAGGGTTAGGGTTAGGGTTACTATGTTGAGGTTTTAAGGGAGTTCAGGAAGAGATTCCGTTGTAAGAGGACAGCACTCTTCAAATCGGCTCAGTGGTATTTCCAGCAGGACAATGAACCAGTCCACAACTCCATCCTTGTCACAGACTATTTGACCAAGATGGGCATCAAGAGAGTTCCTTACCATCCCTATAGTCTAGACCTTGCTCCCTGTGACTTTTGCTAATTCCCTAAGCTCAGAGGCTGTCATTATGAGACAATTGAGGTGATGACAGACGCTGTGCCAAAGGTCATTGACATGCTCACACCAGAGGACTTCCATGGGGCCTTCTAGAAGTTGTTGTAACGGTACAACAAGTGCATTGCAGCCAGAGGAGATTACTTCAAAGCGGACTAGAGTTTCATGTGTATACTATCAATAAAAGTGCCCATACGAAAAAAGTCTGGAAACTTATTTAATGATCCTTGTATATATATATATATATATATATACATATGTGTGTGTTCTAATGTTCTAATGCTTTTGCTAAAAGCATACATCCATCTTTTTCCAGCTACAATTGTCAGGCAGTCCAAACCGCCTTCACCTTGATAGGGCAACTAGCATACAAGAAGGAAAAACTCTGAATTCAAAACCTGACTATCATCACTCAAGGAACCCTTAGCCGCACTAGTGTACCATTCATCTGTTATCAGTTCATCAAAAAAAATTGTCTGCTTTGATGCAAATTTATCACTATAATCAAATTCACCATGGTAAGCCATCCAGTGGTTTGCATCTTTGACTGAACTGGAGGTGCCCGTGGTGTAATGGTTATCGTCGTAGGAAATAGATACGGCGACACGAGTTCAAATCCTGGACGAGAATGATTGCATTTCACATAGCACTAATACCCTTGGGAAAGGTATGAATCCAGTAATTCTCCTTCCAGCTATGGGTAAATAGTAGGGCAGACTAGGTTCTTCAGCCTTGGTGAGGCAACTAGTCTAGGAGAAGGAATTGAAACCTGTTAAACTCCGCTTAAAAAATTGACCTTGTGTCATATCCTGCCTGAGCGGAGGGGTTGGGTAAATAGGATCTTTGACTGAACTGTCAAGGTTGATATATATATATATATATATATATATATTTATATATTTATGTATGTAAAGTAAAGTTGGCGACCACAGTCGAGGGCGACCCAAAGCTCCCTTTTCAATAGCCACCATATGAAGGTATAGGGAGGATTGCTACTCCTTTCCTTCGATTGCTTCACTTAACTCTTTGATCTGCACCTTATAATGCTGAGAGTTGAGCAAGGAGGCAGGATGTACCATTTTTTTGAGTCTTTGGTATGACTTGACTTGGGATTGAACTCCCGTCTTCTGAGCCATTGGTGAACACTCTACTGACTGGGCCATAGGACTAGTCCTGAATGAATCAATGTACAGGGAGGTAAAAAGTCTTAAGGGAAAGATTTTATTTGTAAAAATATTTGCCAATGTTTCAGTTTTTAGATCTTCATCAGGGCATTTTAGTTCTAAGATGAAATATAAAAGATTCCTTAAAATAGAGATAACTCCAGTGGTATGTAAATACAAAAATATGAAAAAAAAAAAAGAAAAGACGATACTCAGATGATGTATTTATTCATATAGGATAATATGCCAATGTTTAATGTTTCGTTTTTTTGTTAAATCATCTTCAGGGCCATGTTGAAATGTAATGTTATAATGAATCATCTGAAAATTATTTTTAAATGAAAAAGACAAAAAGTAAAAAAATGAGAAAATTTTTAGCATTTCATTATCATTTATAGAATTCTGTTTAAAAATTAGGTGATGTTAGTGTTTGCAAATTTTTTCAAAAAAGATAACATATTTAAGATAAAAGAAAAAAAGTTTTTTTGAATACACACCACTTTCAGATTTGATATAATTTTTATTCTCCTTATAATTGATTATATTCCTGATTATTTTAGAAGTGTTTATAAACTATATTCAATTATATTTATGGGTTGTGATAAAAACTATATTATTGAAACTTCAACATTGGTCAAAAAAACATTTATGAATGCATCCAAGATTTCAAAATTGATAACGACAGAAACACATTCTAAAACACAATTAGGGAACCTAACAGCTTTGATTTTAAAGGTTATAAATTTGGAAAAGTTTTAATATCTGTTTAAATTAGTTTTTATTAATCATTAATAAATCATATTTACTTTTAATAGTCCGGGAGACCTGGGTTCAATCCCAGGTCGCGTCATACCAAAGACTTTAAAAATGGTACTTGATACCTCCTTGCTTAACACTCAGCAATATAAGGTATATATCAAGGGTAAAGAGGAGCAATCCTGGGAAAGGAGTAGTGCCCTCCCCTACACCTCGGTGTGGTAGCTATTGAAAAGGGAGCCTTCTGGTCACCCACGACTACAGTCGCCAACTTTACTTTACTTACTTTTTAATAGTTTAGACATGATTTCTTTGGAAAATATTTCCTAAACTGGATTTTTATTGCACACAACAACTAATACGTTATTTTAGTCAACTTAAAAATGAAAATGAAATTTTTTTATATGGAAAATTAAAGAAATTTTGAACACTAAAGACATCACCATATTTTGAAACAAAACACCATTTACAAGAAGAAAACGTTAAAAATTTTCTCATTTTTAATTTTTTTTCTTTATTTGAAAATAATTTACATTCAAATGTAGCCCTGAAGATGGTAGAACAAAACATGGAAACATTAAATTTTGACATACAATCATAGATAAATAAATACATCCACTTAATATTTTTTCATATATACTTATATATATATATAAATGCAGAAGGAGATAGTGAGAGAGAAAAAGAAAAAAAAGAGAGACAGAGACAGCCAGCCAGAGAAAGACTGAGGTCAACAATTTTAAATGTGTGTATATATATATATATATATGCACACATATAAATATATACAAAGAAAAAGTGTTAGATATATAAGAGTATATTTTCATTGATGCCTGCATATGTGTGTGCGCGCGCGCGCGTGTGTGTGTGTGTGTGTGTGTGTGTGTGTGTGTGTGTGTGTGTGTGTGTGTTTCACACATTTGTCACATTGAAGCAAATATTCCGACTTTTGTAATGTTTAAACTGTATGTATCTTCTCTTGAAATTTTTCTGAAATCAAAAAACTTTGAAAACTTTAGAAAAATATTTAATCAACAAAGAGAGATAAACAAACCAAAAAATAAAAACATTTTGTTTTTCTAGATAATTTGAAGACATCAGAAAATAATGAAGAAAAAGATATTTTCGATCAGAAATGTGACTTGGAATTTTTCAAGACAGAAATTGTTTTGTTTTGTTTTTTGTTTTTTGTTTTTTTTCTTTTCGTTCCCCCTATCTCAAGTTTTTCCACTGGAAGTCTCTGTCGACAAAATGTCTGGCCCCCAAAACACTTAAATAAAAACATATCACAGTGCATTATTTCCCTTTGCTTGAAAAAACCTCACAGGCATTTTTATGCATAAATAAGTCTGCAGTCTTTGCAAAAATTATTCAAGGTATTTCTTCCCTTTGTGTATTATATTAAATATTTATGTGCATGTAAAATATTGAATATTTGTACTTTTAAAAGCTTCATTAATTCTCTTAATCAAAATTCATAAGTTTTATTCAGAGTCTAAAAAAGTATTTTTATCACAAAATATAATTCTTTCTTTAATATTAATATTCATCTTGGAATTAGTAAATTCTTCATATTTAGACTTCATCACTTTATTACGGAAGCTGCTAAGCTGGGCACATGTCTTTATTTTAATTTTGAAATTGGAAATTTAAAGAATTTAAAACTTCCCATTCAGTGCTCCTTATGCATGTCTTTTATATATATATATATATATCTATATATAGTTTTGTATTAGAATGTACATATATATATTAGAATAGGCATATATATATATATATATATATATATATATATATATATATATATATGTGTGCATTACCTGCTCAATAAATGATTGAAGGCATGAAACTTTGAGTTGGGAGTTATTAGCTGGGTTTACAACTTCTATAATTTTTTAATATTTTTTGTAATATTTGTTAATATTTTTATAATTATTAATTGTGATATTGCTCGACATTTTTGTGCATTGAGCACTGTAAAGATTTTGAGGTGCTTCTAGCTTTAAATTTTAACCATTATATATATATATATATATATATATATATGTATATAAATATATATATACATTTATTTTCATTTATCTCTAATACACACACACACACACACACATATATATATATATATATATATATATGAAAATGTAAAGATGAAAAAACACAGGGTCTTTAGAGGATGATTTTATTTGTAGAATTATTTGCCAACGTTTCAGTTTTGACCTTCATCTGGGCATATGAGTTATTAGATAAAATGAAAAAGATGAAAAATGTTTTAAGAACATTCTATTTCTTTTGGTGGAATTCTCTTTCAGATTTGTGTGATGTAATTAGCATTCAAAAATAAAAAAAAAAACAAATTAAAAAATCCATGTCACATCTATCTATCTATCTATCTATGTCTACTGGTCTGTCTCTGCTATCTATCTATCTATCTATCGATCTATCTTATTTAGTTCACACCTACCAGTTATAAACATTCCATAACATATTTATCAGGTTTTTATCAATGTTAACCTCTTTTTTTCTATTTCTCTGTCTGTTTAGTCCAACTATCTGTTAATGTAAGTAGGGAGGTGCCCGTGGTGTAGTCGTTATTGTCGTAGGAAATGGACACGGCGAAACGAGTTCAAATCCTGGACGAGACTGATTGCATTTCACATAGCACTAATACCCTTGGGAAAGGTATGAATCCAATTATTCTCCCTCCAGCTATGGGTAAATAGTAGGGCAGACTAGGTTCTTCAGCCTTGGCGAGGCAACTAGTCTAGGAGAAGGAAAACTCTGAATTCAAACCTGTTAAACTCCGTTTAAAAATTGACCTTGTGTCATATCCTGCCCGAGCGGAGGGCTTGGTAAATAGTATCTGTTAATGTAAGCATATATAGATGCCAAATCATTTTGAATTGGGATTTTGCAACTCTTCAGAACTAATCTGACCAAATAAGGAGACAAATGTTTATAATATGTAAACTAAATAATATAAACATTAACATAGAAAGATAGATAGATAGATATGAACAAGCAGATATATATATATATATATATATATATATATATATATATATAGTAGGGATTTTTATCCTGTTTTACTTTTTTAAATAAATTTTTAAACACTAATAATAGCATACAAATTTAAAATAGAATGGAAATAGAATATTTTAAAAACTTTCTCATTATTTTTATTTCATTTAAATGAGTAGAGACTTCGCCAGTGGTCTAGTAGACTGGGGTTCAATCCCAGGTCAAGTCATACCAAAGACTTAAAAAATGGTACTTGATGCTGCCTTGCTTAACACTCAGTATTATAAGGTAAAGATCAAGGGTAAAGTGGAGCAATCCAGGGAATGGAGTAGCACCCTCTCCTACACCTCAGTGTTGTAGCTATTGAAAAGGGAGCCTTTGGGTCACCCTCGACTTAGGTCGCCAACTTTACTTACTTTTTTACTTAATAACTCATTTGCCTTGATGAAGGTTTAAAAACTGAAACGTTTAACAGTGGCAAATAATTGAATGAATAAAATCATCCTCTGAATATTCACCTCTGTATATTATCTTACAGTCAGATTTATTTCCAGTTTTCCCATATATATATATATGCTAATTCCAAGCAGCCTTTGACAATTATGGGGAGATACTTGGACGCTAACTAAACGGCTGAAGAAGAAACTAGATGGCAATTACACAAGAATGTTGAGAGCACTATTGAACAAATCCTGGCGTCAACACCCCACAAGACACCAACTATACGGCCACTTGCCTCCCATCACAAAAACTATACAAGTTAGACGAACCAGACACGCAGGACACTGCTGGAGAAGTAAGGATGAACTCATCAGTGATGTACTCCTATGGACCCCCACATATGGCCAAGCAAAAGCAGGATGACCAGCTCGAACATACATACAGCAGCTATGTGAGGATACGGGATGTAACCCTGAAGATCTGCCAGGGGAGATGAACGATAGGGAAAAGTGGTGAGAGAGGGTCAGGGATATCCGTGATGGTGGCACGACATGATGATGATGATGATTAATTTCATGAATTAAATTTCAAAACTGAAGGTGTATGAATTCTACAGGGTTAGATTCAACTGTGAATAAAACTTAAGCTTAAACACTAAACAATTTAAGAATTTGGCTTTGGAAATATTCATAGTTCCAAATATCTTCTTTCTTTTCTCAAAGACATTGTTAAGTAGGTTGATCAGTCTAAAAAAGAATTGAATTTTTAAATAATTCATTTTTTAATATTTTAATGGTATTTTAATGGTAATGTAGTGTTTTGTCAGAGGTATTTAAATGGTATTTTAATGTAGTGTTTTGTCAGAGGTATTTTAATGGTATTTTAATGGTAATGTAATGTTTTGTCAGAGGTTAATTCTTAAATAATTCATTTTTTAATATTTTAATGGTATTTTAATGGTAATGTAGTGTTTTGTCAGAGGTTAATTTTTAAATAATTCATTTTTTTAAAATATTTTAATGGTATTTTAATGGTATTTTAATGGTAATGTAGTGTTTTGTCAGAGGTTTGGTGCGTTGTTGAATCCATTTCAGGTTAGGGTTTCAAAAATGTAATATCCATATATCTTCAAGGGTTTCTAGAATCAATGTGATCTTTGATAATTTTTTCAATCTTCTCTATCATTGGGAATTTATCATATATGTTAAAGTTGTTATCTGTTTGGTGGAAATACTGTTCTCCTGGGAAAAGTGTATTATAATCAGAGAATTAAATAAGTATCTATTGTCATTTATTCTAAAATTGAAATACCATTCTTATTTCCATTATTTTTATATATATAATTATATATTGTCATCCACTGACTGTTTCATTGTATCACAACTCTTCAGTGTGGTAAGACATGTAGGACACTTGAAGTTGGGATCAAAACCCGGCAAACTTTATGTTAGACTTATTACCATACTGCTCTTATTTACAAAAAAATTATATGTATATAAATAAATATATGTATATATATTTGATTGAATATGATAGACATTTTTTGTCTATATATTTTTTTGTTAATCCTTTCAAATTGCCATATTGATCTTATGATATTAGACTTTGGACATATTCATAGTTCCTAATTTGAAATTTTTTGTTAGTCCAATGAGAGAAAAGTAAATATTTTAAAATAAATAGGTCAGCAAATGAATTTCAGTGTAGTATTTTAGGGTTTTATTTTCTCAACATGTGTTTGGATGTTGTGGTCCTTTTCAAGAAACTCAAAAAAAAAAAGAACCTCATCTGAAACACTTGTCAAGAAAATAAAACTCTAAAATACCACATTGAAATTCATTTGCAGACGTATTCAAATATATATATATATATATATATATTGGTCATCTAGATAGATCTCACTAAAATGTTATGAGGAATTCTGTTGCTGTGTTAACATGAAGCACACCAAGGACTATTCTTTTGATTCAGAAATAGAATTTTATGTTATTGTTACGTTACCTACCTTATGGACTATAATGACTCAAAAATGGTACTTGATGCCTCCTTGCTTAACACTCAGCATTATAAGGTACGGATCAAGGGTAAAGTAGAGCAATCCAGGGAAGTAGTAGCGCCCTCCCCTACACCTTGGTGTAGTAGCTATCGAAAAGGGAGCCTTGGGGTTACCCTCGACTACGGTCACCAACTTTACTTACTTATTAGTACTTGATAGAACTACTGGTAATAGTAATTGTCAGGTCAGAGTTATCTGCCCCAAATCCCTCATTTGAATTAGAGTCAGGTTATCTGCCCCTTGTTTCGTTACACTCTCTATAAATAAAAAGAACACCGCACGTGTTTAAAAAAGTTGTCCCCATGTTTTTGCCTTGTTGATTGAGTATCCTGCATGGAATATATGATGATGAATATATGCACTTAAAATTAGATTTAGGTTTGTAAATTCCGAACATGTGTATATATATATATATAGTTAGTCGCTTGGAATGTACTCTCCAATTTTAGTATAAATTGTTAAAATTCCCTTCGAACATATTATGTGATCGTATAAAAGATTTATATTCCTAATGATTGAAGTGACCTGTTTGTTTTATTTTTTACCACTTCTTTCAGAATATGATTTTGATAATTATATACCCCTAATGATAAGTATGTAAAAAGAAGTGCGGCATTTATTTTGTTTGCATGAGTTCAAGCTGGTCTTGATGCCCTTCAAAGAACGACCAATATTGATAGAGCATAGAGTAAAGGATTCACTTATGATAGGACAATACAACGCTGGTTTCAGAAGTTCTATAATGGGAATATGGAAGTGCCCATGGTGTAATGGTTATCGTCATAGGAAATGGACATGGTGACACACGTTCAAATCCTGGACGAGACTGATTGCATTTCACATAGCACTAATACCCTTGGGAAAGGTATGAATCCAATTATTCTCCCTCCAGCCATGGGTAAATATTAGGACAGATTGGGTTCTTCAGCATTGGTAAGGCAACATGTCTAGGAGAAGGAAAACTCTGAATTCAAACCTGTTAAACTCTGCTTAAAAATTGACCTTGTGTCATATCCTACCCGAGTGGGAGGGGTTGGTAAATATGATAATGGGAATACAAATCTTAAAGATCAAGAGGGTAGAAGACGTCCATCCAAAACTGACAACCAATATCTGAAGACAATGGTTGAATAAAACACATCAAATTGTATTTGAAATGTCTTGAGCAATTCTAACAATATCAGATCTTCTCAAGAAAATTGGTAAGATGAAAAAACTCGATAAATGAGTTCGACATGAACTCAGTGAAAGTCAAAGAGCTTAATGCTGTTCCTGCTGAACTTTAATGACACATTTCTTGCTTGATTGGTTTGGTTTCTTGGATTAATGGCATATCAACCTTTGTAGGTTATTTAATGCCAAAGCTATTCTCCTAGAACAGTAGTGGTACTATTTAACCCATAGCTGGGAAGATAAGGGGGTTCATACCTTTCCCAAGGGTATTTGCTCGAAAGTGAATGTAATAGCATGACTGGAGTACGAACTCACTTACTACAATTCCGCAGTCCATCACTTTAACCATTACACCATGAGGACACCCGCTTTCTTGATTGAATAGTGACTTGTGACAAAAATAGATCCTTCATAACTATTGTGAATGATTAGCTAAATGGCTTGATCATGAAGTACCCAACAAATTTCCAAAATCTAAATTACATGAATAAAAGATTATGGAGACTCTCTGATGATCTGCCATTGGTGTTGTCCATTACAGCTTTCTTGAATTTAACCAAAATATCACAGGAATTTTATGACCCGCAGTTAAATGAAATGCATGTTCGGTTAAGCAAAATGTGACTGGCACTTGTAAATTGACAGGGTCCAATTTTGTTTTATGACAATGCTTGGCCACATGTTGCTAGATTGACACTGTAGAAGCTCACTGACTTGGGATATGAGGATTTACTCCATCCACAATACTTTCTTGGTCTCTCACCCCCTGACTACCATATTGTCAAGCATCTCTACACTTTTTTAAGCAAAAAAAATTCTATTTCAAAGAAGAAAAAGAAACTGCGTTTTAAGATTTCTAGGCATCAGAACCTTTAGAGTTTTATTGTATGGGCATAAATACTCTTGTTAATTGATGGCTGAAATGCATTGATGTTCAGGGATTATATTTTGACCGATTAAAAACTGTCTGAATTCATTAGTTCAGGAATAAAAGTTTTTCCTAAAATCAGACATAATTTTTCCAAACAACCTAATGTATATATATATATATATATATATACTTATGATTAAAACTCAACATGAAAGTGTTTTTAATCAGTAAAATAGAGTGCTCTGTGTGTGTGTGTGTTTGTGAATACAAGGTTGATTCAATAAATAAGGTGAATTTTGCCTAAGGACTTGGTAAGATAAAGCACTGTTTACAATCATACGTTTTCAAGAAAATTACGAGTGATGGCTCTTTTCCTATCCCAGAAGACAGTCGGCATGGCCTTTTTTAATGACTCCTGTCCCAAAATCTTTTTTTTACAGAAGAGTCGGTGTATTTCCACTTCATAGGCTTTATCTATCTATCTATCTATCTATCTATCTATCTATCTATCTCAGCCAGTTCAAATCTATCTATCTATCTCAGCTAGTTCAAAACAATCTATCTATCTATCTATCTATCTATCTATCTATCTCAGCCAGTTTAAATCTATCTATCTATCTATCTATCTATCTATCTATCTATCTATCTCAGCCAGTCCAAATCTATCTATCTATCTTAGCTAGTTCAAAACAATCTATCTATCAATCTATCTATCTCAGCCAGTTTAAATCTATCTATCTATCTATCTATCTATCTATCTCAGCCAGTCCAAATCTATCTATCTATCTCAGCTAGTTCAAAACAATCTATCTATCTATCTATCTATCTATCTCAGCCAGTTTAAATCTATCTATAGTGACAAAGTTATGTTTTGCCCTGTCGTAAACATATTCCAAAAAAAAAACATGCATCTCTGTACCCATTACATATTCTTTCATAAATTGCACATTGTTTGCACTTCTCAGCCTGAAAAAAATTGATGTCAGACCTCAGTTCAAGTCTGGAGCACTCTGTTTGATTTGCTGCCATTTTAAATAGCCTTAAAACTAATATTTCAGTGAGATTAACATAAATCTTGCTATAAACCAATTCCAAACAATACAGAGTGTACATTTCTGGAAGAAAATTCTGAAAAAGAAATTTATTTAGCTATTTCCTAAAAAATTCTCCTTATTTATTAAATGACATTCATGTGGTAAGATATTCGACTGGTGTAAAGTCAGCTGGGTTTCTGTTGTAATGCTGACCCAAGAAAGACATGGGGAACACTAAAGGTTTGATAGAAAAACATATATATTCAAGTTACAGAAATAAGATACAAGTGAACCTGGTTTAACAGTAGAGTCCAGTGGGGTAGTGACTATCCGTCCACGATGTAAATGGTATCACTTGTGATAGTGTCACACTGATTGGAGCACTCTGTCTTATGCACTCATGATGTGTATTTATGGAGGAGGGCGGGTCCATTATGTAGGAAGAACAACAGTTTCAAACCCAGCTTGAAGCATCTCCCATGTCTAGCCACACAGAAGAGTTGTGAAAGAATGTGATAGGAAGAAACAGTCTCTCTGTGGAGGACAAAATATATATATATATATATATATATTGTCATCCACAGACAGACTGTTTCGTTCTATCAGAACTCTTCA
>OY757908.1:113638871-113781371 GCA_963585895.1 Sepioteuthis lessoniana | reverse complement strand
GTAGAAGGTAAAGACACCCAACCCCACTTCAAAAAAAAAGGAGCATCCTGGGTAAAACACCAAACTGCATCTGATGGTGAGGCACCAGTTCTGGATCTCTGTTGAGTGTGGAGTCATTACTCCCAGGTCTACTGTGATGCAGAGCTTTATTACCTGATAGGTTTTCATCAATAGGTCAATGGAGATTCGTCCCTTGCTGGCCAGATACTTCTCTGACTTGTTGCCCAGTGACACAAAGGGCATTACTTCCTGTGTCTGCCAAATAGTGCAACTAAAAGCCACTATGCAGCATGAGAGAGTAACATACATGTATTCATCAAATTCTGTGCATGAGCAGGATATGACATAGGATTAATTTTTGTGGGGAGCTAAGTTCAATAGGTTTTGAGTTCTGAGTTTTCTTTCTCCTAGACGAATTGACATACCAAGATTAAAGAACCCAGTCCGCCCTACAATTTACCCAAGAGCATTTTATTGCCAAAGCAAACTTGATGAGTCATTGGCGACCGTAGTTGAGGGTGACCAGAAGGCTCCCTTTTCAATAGCTACAACACCGAGGTGTAGGGGAGGACGCTACTCCTTTCCCTGGATTGCTCCACTTTACCCTCGATACGTACCTTATATTGCTGAGTGTTAAACAAGGAGGTATCAAGTACCATTTTTAAAGTCTTTCGTATGACGCGACCTGGGATTGAACCCAGGTCTCCTGGACCATTGGCGATGTAAAGTATTGTCGACTTTCTGCATTGGCATTTTCATTACACCAATTAATGTTTGGATCGCTTAAAATCTTGATCTGAAATGCAGTATTATATAGTAGTAAAGTATTGTAGACTTATATATATATATATATATATATATATATAACAAAATCTAGTCACTTTAGGATTATAAATTTATTTCCATCCTGCTATGAGTATTGATATGAATCAATAACTCCAAATTTAACAGGACTTCTTCAGATCCGATTGAATAGATTGAATACAGCCAGAATGGGCGCAAGAGGGAAGGGTGTGAAGGGGGGTGGTGAAGAGGGGTGAAGAGTTACCTTCCCTTTCGGACAATCCCGGTTTTTCTTTCGTTACTGATCGGGACCATAACAAAATAACTAGATGTTGGTTCTATGTCAGTTACATTGAGCTCTTTACCAGGAATATTTAAATATTCAAAGTTGGAATAATTTAATTGTCCTGACTGAATATCATGGCGTGCCACTGGCATGGATTTCTCTGACCCCCTCCCACCACTCGTCCCTATTGTCCATTGCTTTCGGCAGGTCTCCCAGGCTACATCTTGAATCAGTACAGAGCTGTTAAAGATAGGTTCTAGCTGGTCGCCCTTCCCTTGCTCGTCCGTGTGAAGGGGTCCACGGGAATATATCAGGTTTGAGCTCACCCTTACTTCTCCAGCAGTGTACTGCATGTCTTGCTTGTCTAGTTTGGATGGTTTTTCAGATGGAAGGTTGGTGGCAGTACAGCTGCTGTTTTTTGGAATGCTGCTTCCAGGACTTGTCCAGTACAGCTCGTAGCATTCTTGTGCAATCAAACTCTATTTTACTAATTTAATTGTAAATACAATAGACTCAATAGGTATATATGTATGAGTGTGTATATGTGTGTGTGTGTGTGTGTGTAAGTCTGAGTGTGCGTGTGTTTAATATTATTTGATAATCAAATACTATTTTACCAATGGGAATAGTAAAGTATTGTAGACTATATATATATATATATACACACACACACACACACACATATATATATATATATATATATATATATATATATGTATATATATATATATTTATATATATATATATACACACACACATGCACACACACACACACACACACACACTTACTATCACACATAAAGATTCCTACACAATCCTAACGGTTTTCAATTTTCGATTCATTTCATTTTGTTAACTGCCTAATGATCGTTGTTTTGTAAAAACTTCATGAAACCCAGGGGTCGCAGACTAAATTCCATGGAATTAAATATATAAATCTAATATTTATATATCATTATTATATTATAGCTCTATCCTAGATATTGAGCACTCTCCATATTATATTGCACTTGGTTTGACACAAACCCACAAAGTGATTTAGTGACAACCAACACTGTTATCGTAAATATATATACTGTATATATACTGTATATATATACTGTATATATACTGTATATATATATATACTGTATATATATATATACTGTATATATATATATATATATATACTGTATATATATACAGTCTGTCTGTGGATGATATTATGTACGCTCCCCCATGTGGGTTGAGGACTGGCGAAGGAAGTTTCGGTCGCCACTCGCATAATGCAAAGCTCTTCGAAAGAATTGAGCACTCTGGTAGCCGATAGGGTATAAAATGTAAACAAACGGATGCTGCTACTGTTGCTACATAAATACCTTAAAATTCCCTTAGCCAACATGGTACTTTTGTTGGCCGAGCGGTCTGAGACTTAGTCTAACGTAAAGTTGGATTGGTTTCGATCCCTGCTGTTACATACATATATATACTGGATACATACCGACGCAATGATAACAGACGCAGTAATAAACAACGCAAGAAGGACTTCTTTAACAACATATATTCACCTCTCTCTTTATTGCAAGAGTTCGAAAGGGTTGTTCAAGGTTCGCATGTGAGAGGGTGCTGGAGACCGAACATAAACTTCATAAACGTTGTGTCTTTCTTGTTCTCTTAGATGCTCAACCAGAGGTCTTGGGGTCCACTGCTGGATGCTGGCTTTCTTTATGGCATCTTATCAGCATCTTCTCTGGACCCCAAACTCCATCGGGGGTTTCCGAGGACCCCCTCGGTCGGGTGTGGCTTTCCCTACCACATCTGGTCTCTAACTCTCTGGAAGTCTGCTGACAACTGATTGGCACCCCGAACTCAACTGAGTTAAATAATAACTCAACGCCCACACGATCGCCTACTGGATCTTTGAAATCGAATGTTTAATCGTCATCAAGCGGAAATAACTGTCATGCAGTTCAGAGGTTACTCTCTTCTGGTGCATCACTGTTAGTGGCACAATGGGGCCTTCACCTTGTCCCATATCATAAGCCTTAATCCGCCCACGATCTCTTTCGATTACTGGCCATTGGAATGTGTCACTTCCTTCCGGTGTATCACCTTGGAATAGCATTTTTGGGCTGGGTCGAAGGTCAAAATATAACATTGCTTCAAGCGTCCTACGTGTCTAGCCACACTGAAGAGTTCTGATAGAACGAAACAGTCTGTCAGTAGATGACATTATATATATATATATATATATAGTATTGTAGACTCTTTGCATTGGCACTAATGTTCGGTTTGTTTTGAAACTTGACCTGAAATACTCACTCTATGATGCTTGAAAATATCTTTTAACATTTCCTATGTCTAGGAATCCTCAAAAGAACATTGCATATAAGTTTATTCTTTCCTCCCATAGGAACATTCATGGTACAATGAATACTGACTCATTGGTCTAGTGGGTAGAGTGTTCACCATTGGTCCAGGAGACCTGGGTTCAATCCCAGCTCGAGACATACCAAAGACTTGAAAAATGATACTTGATACCTCCTTGCTTAACACTCAGCAATATAAGATATTTATCAAAGGTAAAGTGGAACAATGCAAGGAAAGGAGTACCGCCCTCCTGTACACCTCAGTGTAGTAGCTATTGAAAAGGGAGCCTTCTTGTCACCCTTGACGATGGTCGCCAACATTACTTACAATGAACTTGGCAACATGAGTTCAAACCCGGGATGAGGCTGTTTGCATTTTACACAACATTAATACTCTTAGGAAAAGTATGCATTCAACTATTCTTCTTCCTGCTAGGGGTAAATAGTCGGGCAGACTGTGCTCTTTAATTTTGTTATAGCAACCAGTATAAGAGACTGAAAACTCTGAATACCACCATTAAAATTTGCATAAAAGAGGGGTTGGGTAAATACATACTTCACCCAGCAGGACCCTGCACGTCTCCTTCGTTTTACTTGGGTGGTTTGTGAGATGAGATGCTTATAAAACGCTGAGAGGAAGAAGCCAGTTGAGAATTATGCAAGAATGTGATGTGCTGTTTTAAACACATTCCGGAAGCATCACCCATATATATATATATATATATATATAATTTTCATTCAATGAAAAATATGCTACATTTACCAATTCATTCTTTTATCCTTTTTTTGTCACACATCAACTCTTTTTAAAGATTTTTTAAAAAAATTTCTTCACATAAACTTTTCTTCTCAAAAACTTTTCTTTTGATGCTGACTGGTGGTTGGAACTAGTCAAGAACAATTAAAAAGTAAATAACTATAAAAGAATTTTTCTTTTTGCCTTGTCTATCAAATTTCTCTCTCTCTCTCTCTCTATATATATATATATATATATATATATATATGTTGCTATATTTAGGAATGAGTCTTTGATATAGGGTGCATTTTATTTATTCATTTTGCAAATATTCATTGAAATTGAATGCATCTAAAAAGCCTTCCTTTTAACCAAAGATTGAAGGTAGAAGAATTGGTTTCATTATCATTGCTTTGTCACAAAATGGTTCTCAAACTTAGGAGAGAAAAATGGGTCAAAAAAAAAAAGGGAAAATGGGAGGCAGAAAGGGAAAAGATGGGAAAATAGGAAAAAGAGAGAGAGAATAGATTGTGGAAAGGGAGTGTGAGAGAGATTATGAGAGAGAAGGAGAGAGAGAGAGAGAATATTATGGAAACAGAGAGAGAGAGAGAGAGAGAATTGTGAGAGAGAGAGAGAGAGATAGAGAAAGAAAGAAAGAAAGAGAGAAAATTGTGAAGAGAGAGAGAGAGAATAGATGGTGGAAAGGGAGTGTGAGAGAGATTATGAGAGAGAGGGAGAGAGAGAGAAGATTGTGGAAACAGAGAGAGGGAGAGAGAAAGAGAGAAAATTGTGAGTGAGAGAGAGATAGCGAAAGAAAGAGAGAAGATTGAGGAAAGGAGAGAGAAAGAGAGAGGGAGAGAGAGAAGATTTTGGAAAGGGGGAGAGAGAGAGAAAATTGTGGAAATTCAAAAATAGACCTAAGTTAGGGTAGAATAGACAGTCAACAGCTCTTGGTGATATTCATTTAGTGGGGCCCAACTGAAAGCAATTGGTTCAATCAACTTAAGACCAACCCTTGCCGCACTGGTACCTTTTTGTTATTTTGTACCCCTTCTGCTTACTGCCTAGTTACGTGAAACTAAAATTGTTTACTTGGGATTATTATTTGTTACTTGAAACCATATAACTATGTGCAAACAAATATTCATTATTAAATAGAAATAGGTACTTGAAACATTGGCATGATGGTTAGACTGTTTGATACTAAAAGTATTTTAAATCAGTAAAATACAGTGCTCTATGTACAAAAAGGCAGAGCAATATCTCAATATTTCAATGATGAAATGAAATAAAACGGTAAAATCACTTGAGACTCTGAGTCTCATTTACTTAATTTTCAAGTGAACTCTTGCCCAGTCAGCTGGGCCTGTAGAATACACCGACAGCATCTCTGCCGAGGAGTAAGACCTCCATCCAACAAGGATCCTAATATGATATTAAACAATCTGATAGTGAGGTTCCAATAATGCTTTGGAGAATGTGGAGTACCCCTTCACGGCCATCATTCCCATGTCCACTCAGGCCCAGGGTGGCAGCACCTGAAAGGATCCTCTCTATGGGTCAAACAGAACTAAACAGTGTACTTATGCTAAACTGAATTGCTTGAAATAGAACTGTTTTAACATTTAAACTATGTACTTATGCTAAACTGAATTGTTTGAAATGGAATTGGTTTTGTATGCGAAACTGAATTGTTTGAAATGGAATTGTTTTTGTATGCTTAACTGAATTGTTTGCAATGGAAATGTTTATTTATATTTACAATGGATTTGGTATTAAAAAACCTATAAAAGTTGATATGCCATAAAACCTAAACAAACTAATAAACAATCAAAAGAACTTGTATCCTCGCGACTATATTTTTGACATATAAAATGCATATCAACCTTCTCGGGTTATTTAATGCCAAATCATTCCTTTAAAAAGGACAGTAGTGGTACTATTCAATTCATAGATGGGAGAATAAGAGGGTTCATACCTTTCCCAAGGGTATTTGTCTAAAAGTGAATGTAATAGTGTAACTGGAGTTTGAACTCATGTACTAAAAGTCTGCAGTCCAGCGCATTAACCATTACACCCTTCTGGAAAGAGGTGTATGTATGTGCATGTATGTGTATGTATGTGCATGTATGTGTATGTATGTGTCCTACTTTTTGATTTAGCTGTGGTTTATGGTGTATTTCACAGAATGCTGAAAAAAAACGAAAACTATATTATATAGTCAATAAGTCACATTGGCTTTTCCTACCTTTAAAATTACGTTTCCAGACTATTTTGTACGGGCATTTAAAATTGTCGTAGACTACTGAAAATTCACTATGTTATTGCTATACATCTTATGAGATGACTGACCTACTTTTATGATTTCAGGTTCAAATGAACAGCTACAGCAGCAATTGGAATACACACTACTAAAACCTGATTGCCACAGCTGGTGAATTTCAAAAATACAATCTGGACGTGAGGACACTTTAGAAGAACGATATGCAATAAAATTCTGTTTTAAACTTGGAAAAAATGAAACATTGAAACATATGGAATGCTTCAGACTGCTTTTCGACCATCTTGCATGAATCAAGCATCAGTTTTTGAGTGGCATAAGAGATTCAAGGAAGGCAGGGAGTCTGTGAGAGATGATGAGAGGTGTGGGAAGAGTAAGGAAGTCAATACACCAGAGTTGATTGGCCAAAGGGTTAGGGTTAGGGTTACTATGTTGAGGTTTCAGCAAGAGGTTGCGTTGAAAGAGGCCAGCACTCTTCAAATTGGGTCAGCAGGACAATGCACCAGTCCACAACTCCATCCTTGTCACAGACTATTTGACCAAGATGGGCATCAAGACAGTTCCTCACCATCCCTATAGTCCAGACCTTGCTTCCTGTGACTTTTGGTTATTTCCTAAGCTCAGAGGCTGTCATTATGAGACAATTGAGGAGATGAAAGAGGCTGTAACGAAAGTCATTGACACACAAGAGGACTTCCATGGGACGTTCCAGAAGTTGTTGGAATGGTACAAGTGCATTGCAGCCGGAGGAGCTTACTTTGAAGAGCACTAGAATTTCATGTGTGTACTATCAATAAAAGTGCCCATACGAAAAAAGTCTGGAAATTTATTTAATGATCCTCGTATATATATATATATATAGATAGATATAAATAAGAGGTTTATGGGTGTTACTAGCTCATTTGGTGACTTATTGGAGGATCAAATCTTGTAGTTAAATAGGTCTCAATATCAATGATGGTAACGTCTGTCAACCGGGGTTTCATGCATTTTGCATTCAGCAGATGAATGCAAAATGCATGAAACCCAGGGTCATAGACACTGCTATGTTATATGATATATACATGTAAATGCTCTATCATTGATATTGAGCACTATTTAACAATACTGCAACATTTGGTCCTTCATTAACTCACCAAGTGAGCTAAAGGTTGATATGCCATAAAGTCAACCATCAACCAACCAACCAACCAATTGAGCTAGTGAGAACCATAACCCTCTTTTATATATATATATATATATATATATATATGAATATATGTATATTTTGGCAGCATTTCTTCGTTAATACAAATTTCATTAAACATAATAGACATCTTCTGTATACATATTTTCTTCTTGATCCGTTCGTATTCCTGTATTGCTTTTATCGTATTCGACGGGAATTGATTTATGTATTGTCCATAGTTGTATGTATCAATTTGTCTCTTCACAAGATCACGTCTGTATTCTAAATATATATATATATATATATGTTTTCGACCTATTTCTTATTGAACTCTTTTACCGATCCCTTTCTAAATAACAACTAAGTGAGAGTTCCTTTATATACTAATCTAATGCTAGACTATGTGATACTCCTGTACTGAGATATACAAAACTTTGACAAAAGCTTGAGTATGTATATATTTACCCAACCCCTCCACCACAAACAGGATGTGACAGAAGGTCAATTTCTTAATGCAGTACAGCTGATTTAAATTCAGAATTTTTCTTCTCCTAGATTGGTTGCCTTACCAAGGCAAAAGAAACAAAACTGCCCTGATATTAACCCGTAAGTGGATTGGGGGAGAATAAATAGTTTCATGCCTTTCTCGAGGGTATAAGCACAAAGGGAAATACAAACAGTTTTGTCTAGAACTTGAATTTGGCTCACCATTCATTTTCTATAGCCCTAACTATGATGCCACTCACACTAAACACATGGGATACTGAGGAGAGTGCTGGAGAAGACTTGTCAGATAATTACCAATGAAAGCTAGCTAATGATATAAAAATTCAATAAGGATTTGAACTCAAGTCACTGATTCCATTTCCTATGGCAATAACCATTATGCTAAGGGCATCTCCTAAGTAAGTAAACAGGTCCTAATTCTTTGGATCTGGGTGGACCTGGGAGTAATGGTAATGAAGAGGTGTTCCATCCTCTCCTACGCTTCTGAATTGGTGCCTTAAGATCAAGTACAGTTTAGTGTCATAATTAGGACACCTTATTCCACATAGTGCTAAAATTCTTGGGAAAGGCATGAATCCAACTATTCTTCATCCACCTATGATTTCATAGTAGGGCAGACTTGGCTCTGGAACCTTGGTATGACAACCAGTTTAAGAGAAGGAAAACTCTGAATTCAAGTCTGTTGTACCCCACTTAAAAATTGACTTTGTGTCACCTCCTGTTCATGGAAGAGTTGTTGGATAAATACACAACCAGGACAACCTTTTTTGGCAGTGTTTTACTTCTTTGTTGGCGTATTCTAAGCCTGGTTTGAAGTTTGGTAAATATATACAATGCCTAGCTGAAATGATGGCTAATGAACAAAGAGACGGGGGTGGGGGAAATACAGAAAAAGTCACCATGAATTAAAATGAACTAAAAGAGATGAAGAAAAATCTTAATTGAGTTTGTGAAAAGGCGGGGGAAAAAATAAATTGGACGGAAAATGTGGGAGGAGGAGCTAATGGCTGTGACATACTTTTGGATATCATTAAAAATACAGGAAAATGTTAAAAAAAAATTTTTAATATCATTTTTTGATTTTAAAACATTCTGTTGGATATTTATAAAATGGCATCTTGGTATGGTTTAGTTTCTTTGTTTAATGGCATATCAGTCTTCATGGGTTATTTAATGCCAAAGTCATTTTTGTAGAATCATAGTGGTACTATTTAAACCATAGCAGTGGGTGTGGGTGGATTAGGATGGCATTCGATTTTGCTAATCAGACTTTATTTTTTCATTTAGGAAACAAGAAAAAAATCAAAAAGATCTAATGGGTCTGGTGAACATGGAGAGTGGTGCACTAGCAATCTGAAATAAAATAATCTGAAAAAAACTTTTATTGAAATGTTTCAATTTTCTTAAAATTTTCTTTTATTAAAAAGTTTTAATTTCCTTTGATTTAATTTTCTTCAAGTTTGCACATGCTTAGTAAGCTGGGGCTGTAGAATACACTGATTGCACCAGTGCAGAGGAGTAAGACTCCCCCAACAAGTGTCCTGATGGCCCAGTTGCCTGGCTGGGACTGTAGAATACACCAACCGCACCTCTGCAGAAGGGTAAAACCCCTCCTCACCAACAAGTGTCCTGGTGGCCCAGTTGGCTGGGGCTGTAGAATACACCAACTGCACCTTTGCAGAGGGGTAAGACACCCCCTCTCCCAATGAATGTCCTTTTGCCCAGTCGGCTGGGGCAGTAGAATACACTGACTGCAGAGATGTAAGGCCCTCACCTCCAATGAGTGTCTTGGATATGACACTAAAAAATCTGATGGAGAGGTTCTAGTGATGCTGGAGCTTTTGGGAATGCAGAGTACCCCTTCATTGCCATCACTCCCCGGTCCACTATAGTCCGGAGTGGTAATACCTGATAGAGTCCTATCTATGGGTCAAATAGAACTAAATTGTATACTTATGCTAAACTCAATTGTTTGTAATAGAACTGTTTTTGACATTTGACTGTGTGTAAACAAAAACTATACTAATACTAAACTGAATTGTTTGATATAGAACTGTTTTTATGTATAAAAATGGATTTGGCATTGATAACCTAAAATGGTTGATGTGCCATAAAACCAAACAAAACAAAACCAATCAAGTCTATACAAACTCATCTTAACATCGTCTCGACATCAACATGCTATTATGTGAATTCCCTGGCCATATATATATATATATATATATATATATATATATATATATGGTATTGAATGTTTTCTTTAGGAGGTGCCTGTGGTGTAATGGTTATCATCGTAGGAAATGAATACGGCGACATGAGTTCAAATCCTGGACGAGACTGATTACATTTCACATAGCACTAATACCCTTGGGAAAGGTATGAATCCAATTATTCTCCCTCTAGCTATGGGTAAATAGTAGGACAGACAAGGTTCTTCAGCCTTGGTGAGGCTACTAGTCTAGGAGAAGGAAAAACTCTGAATTCAAATCTGTTAAACTCCGCTTAAAAAATTGACCTTGTGTCATATCCTATCCGAGCGGAGGGGTTGGTAAATATGATTGTATGTTTTCTTTAATGGCATATCAACATTTGTAGGTTTTTGAAGGCAAAAGCCATCCCCTTGTAGAAGAACAGCTGTTGTATCATTCAACCCATAGCTGGAGGAATAAGGGTATTCATGGTGTAATTGGAGGTATCCGTGGTGTAATGGTTATCGTTGTAGGAAACGGACATGGCAACACAAGTTCAAATCCTGGACGAGACTGATTGCATTTCACATAGTACTAATACCCTTGAGAAAGGTATGAATCCAATTATTCTCCCTCCAGCTATGGGTAAATAGTAGGGCAGACTGGGTTCTTCAGCCTTGGAGTCTGGGAGAAGGAATACTCTGAATTCAAACCTGCTAAACTCCACTTAAAAATTGACCTTAAGCCATATCCTGCCCGAGTGGGAGGGGTTGGTAAATATGATAAGGGTATTCATACTTTTTCCAATGAAACAGACATTTATTCCTGCATTAGATAATGTTTTGATCAAACAAAACATGATCCCTGAACATCAATGCATTTCTGCCAGCAATGAACCAGGTTATTTATGCCTTTATGATAAAACTTTAAATGTTTTGATACCAAGAAATCTTTAAATGCAGTTTCTTTATCTCATAGTCTCATATCCCAAGTCAGTGCACTTCTTAAGGTTAGTTAAAGCGATGGACTGTGGAATCGTAGTACGCGAGTTCGTACTCCAGTTGCGCTATTACGTTCACTTTCGGACAAATACCCTTGGGAAAGGTATGAACCCCCTTATCCTCCCAGCTATGGGTTAAATAGTACCACTACTGTTCTTCTAGGAGAATGGCTTCAGCATTAAATAACCTAAAAAGAGTTGATATGCCATTAAACAAAGAAACCAAACCAAACCATTCTTCAGGTTAGGTTTCTTTGGGTTTGTTTCTTTTTTTAATGGAATATCAACCATTTAATACCAAAGCCATCCTTCAAGAAGAACAGCAGTGATGCTATTTAACTTTTAGTAAACAAGACAAATTGGTTATCTTACCCTGTTACATTAAGAAAGGAGTAAAACAAATGAGTGGAAGAGTCTATTGATGAGTCCCAAAAATTTTAATGTCAGCTTGAGAAAGAACCCTGTACTGTGAGTCGTTCAAAGGGAAGAAAGCGGTTGTGGACATTAGAGCAGGAATTAAGCATCCAACTTGAAGCTTCAAGGACGAGTTGGTCTAGAAGGAATGAATAAATGATGAAGGAATGATCTTCTAGAGAAAACAATGGTCCAAAAATTAAATGCACTCTCCTTATGCTGATGTTGGTCTGTTCTGCTGCTGGAATGAGTGAGGAAGAGACTGAGAGAGCGTTTGCGCAGCCTTTTATACTACTCAGGAAAGTCATCCGAGTAGAATGGCTTAAATCATCCTCATTGGACGAAAATATAAATCAAAACCTCAATGGCCCAAATAATTCCCATGCTAAACAATAAATTTTATTTCTTTCTGCTACAAACTCATAGCTAGAAGAATAAAGGAGTTCATAAGGGTATTTGTCCGAAAGTGAACATAATAGTGCAACTGGAGTCTGAACCCACATACTACAATCCTGCAGTCTAGCGCTTAAACCATTATGCCATGAGGACACCAAACTTCTTCAGTGTCAGGAAACAAAATTATGACCAAGCTTGAAGTTATACATAGTTTTAAGCTATATTAAGTAGTCCTTATTCATTTTTGCATGTAGCCAAGATTGAACGTACAACCTAGGATGCCCCTGTAGTATCTTATAAAGTCATCAGACTTTATTGCTTTTATCCTAAAAAAAAATCAACAAGGAATACTTAAAACTTGCACCCAATCATGGTTAATGGAATTAAAACAATCTACACCTATGGATTAAATAAAAAATTCAGTCTGAAGTTGTGTGCAAGTTACCAAATTTGACCTGAAGGTTCCTGAGTTTGAAAAAAAAAACACCTGAAGAAGTCGTATCGGCTGAAACATTGTGCATATAAAAATAAAGATGGGGACAGTTGTCCAATTACTCAAAATGATATAAATCATCAAGCCTCGTCTGAGAATCAATTTTTTATTTATTGCAGACTTTTTGTCCTCATCTTGGTAGATTTATTTTTTGGGTTGTTTCTTCTTCAGTAAGTTTTGGCCAAATTTCACCTCTGGCCTTCTTCATGTGATTGACTGCAACCTCGGATGGAAATGCTGAGTCTTGTAATGATATGCCCAGTAATTACTGCCTTCCATAGTTGTTGTCTATCGAACCACTTTTTTTTTTATCAAGTAAACCTCTGGCAGGCTTGGGTAGGAATTGAAACTGCTATCTTCTGACAATGCTCACCCGGAACCGTGATCGATTCTCAGATTAAGAAGCCTCATCTCAAAAATGGTTCCAATTAAAGACAATCAAGCCTCATCTCTGACAGAAAAATATGTTTACGACAAAATATGAACAATATAAATAGCTTTTGAGAATATAATCATGAAATCATAAGTGAACATCATGGTCAGTCTGAATATAGGTATGGGTATATTTTCATTTATTTCTAGAATGTCCAAATTATAATACATTTTCTAAAAGTCGTAACCAGCTCATAAAAATAATTCTTTTTTTGTTGTTTTTTAGGATACACAGTTCTCAGAAATTCAGAAGATTTTCCCAGGCTCTCCAGGTCTTGGAATGATGAATCCAATCGATTCCCTTTTCTCATCAACCCTGCCCCCTAATTTAGGCAAATCAATTAGAAAAATCAACTCCCTTGCTTCCTTTAATTAAACCTCTATCAAACAACAGCTGCATTTGTATGGTTCTGGCATTGGTACGCAGTGACAGAAAACCAAGAAAACTTGTTGATATTGCAAGGTATTGCAGGGGCACCAAGAGCTATGATATTTTCCTCCAAAAACCATGCCTGATTCTATGGTCATCATCTGATGAAGACTTTACGGAGATCATTGCTGTTGTTTACTGGGCAGTTGTTATATAAAACCAATTGTCTACCCATGAGTTAAATGGAATCCTTGGTTTCTTCTAGGTAGATTGATACACGGAAAAAAGTCTAAATTTGATTATCTTTCATTTGAGACCCAGCGGTTAGAGTGTTCGCCAATGGCCCGGGAGACCTGGGTTCAATCCCAGGTCGAGTCATACCAAAGACTTTAAAAATGGAACTTGATACCACCTTGCTTAACACTCAGCATTATAAGGTACGGTTCAAGGGTAAAGTGGAGCAATCCTGGGAATGGAGTAGCGCCCTCCCCTACACCTTGGTGTAGTAGCTATTGAAAAGGGAGCCTTCGGGTCACCCTCGACTATGGTCGCTAACTTTACTTACTATAAATAACAAAGCATATGTGTGTGATATTGTGAGGTATTGATGGAGGGTTTTGTGTTAGGGGCCTTGAAATCCTATCTGATACCAAGACAATCATCTAATGAATGTTTTGTTGGAGACCCTGAAGTTGCTGTTTTTGCAACGGGAGCTAAATAGAAATGTTATATATGCCTGTTTGTACATATTTATGGGTAGTGTCCTTATGGTGGACTACAGAATCGTAGTAAGTGAGTTCAAACTCCAGTCATTCTATTATGTTCACTTTTCGACAAATACTCTTGGGAAAGGTATGAACCCCCTTATTCTCCCAGCTATAGGTTAAATAGTACCACTACTGTTCTTCTCAAAGGATGGCTTTGGCATTAGATAACCCATGAAGGTTGATATGCCATTAAATAAAGAAACCAAACTAAACCATGAATAGCTTCAAACACAATGTACAACTCATTTCAATTATATATATATTACATGGTAGTGTTTGCGACCCTGGGTTTCATGCATTTTGCATTCATCAGATGAATGCAAAATGCATGAAACCCAGGGTCGCAGACACTGCCATGTTATATATGTATGTACATGAAAATATATATATATATATATATATATAGACAGCATTTTTTAAACATGTTTGATTGAATAAAGTTAGTTCCTACTTAGGCCTGACAACAACAATTTTATCAAGATGTTTAACATTTCACCTACCCAACAGTAGTTCCATCTCTGAACACCTCAAAATTCTTTTGTGCCCCTCCTCCAAATTATAACTTAAAACATCTCCTCATTAAACTAAGAAAAAGCAAACAAAAACTTCAAATTCTTGAAGCTCATTTTTTGAATATTTACAAACGTTCCTTAAACAAAATCAACTTCCAATATCACTGCCGCATTCTAAAATGCCTTTAACACTTTTCCCACCAATTCTTCCTCTGACCTCTAGCAAAAATCTTTTTTTTCTGTAAATTTGGCTCCCACTTGTTCTTCTTCCAACTCTTTATATAAATGAATATGACTCATCGTTGTGTTTGTCAGTCCTCCAAAGATGGATCCCATTGAGCCCGAAAGAAATAGAACTGTTTATTTGTATAAAAAAGGGTTTGGCATCAAATAAGCTACAAAGGTTTATATATCATAAAGCTCAAACAAATAAACAAACAACCTACAAAACAGCAGCTGTACGGCCACTTACCTCCCATCACACAAACCACCTATATAAGATGAACAAGACATGGGCATTGCTCAAGAAGCAAGGATGAACACATAATTTATCATTTTCTATGGGCTCGCAAACATGGACACAACAGTTATGGCTGACCAGCGAAAACTCACAATCACCAGCTCTGTGTGGACACAGGATGCTGTCTAGAAGACATACCAAGATTGATGGCTGATAGGTACAGATTGAGTTAAGGGAATCCATTCTGGACGATGATAATCTTGATCAGATTGATAGCTCTACAAAGTGTGTTCAAAAAGCATCGAGACTGAAGAGGTATTAGCCAATACAGAAATGAACAAGAAATGAAACATTACCTTTCTAAAACAATTCTTGCAATTCAACACACTAATTCCGCTGAGTTTTTTATTGGTTGAAGCACTGTAGAAACTCTTCTTTTTATTTGGTACAAAGTTACAACATAATTTTTTTAATATCTTCCATATTTAACAATTTCCAGATCAGCCCAGTCAGTTGGAGCTGTAGATTACACTTACTGCCTGTCTGCAGAGGCATAAAACCCCACCTAATGAGAGTCCTGGATATGACATTAAAACATTTGATGGTGAGGAGCTTTGGGGAATATGAAGTACTCTGACCTGAAGTAATTGCACCTGCTATGGTCCTATCTATGGGTCAAATAAAACTGTTTGACACATAAACTGTGTGAAAACAAATGACTTGCATCAGATCCAATTATTAGAAGTAAAACTCTGACCATTTAACTATCTTTAAACAGATGGCTGATGTCTAATTGAATTAAAATTGATACATAGATTGGGTCAATTTAACTTTGTACAAACGAATGAGTAATGTTGAATAGAATTCTTTGTGTTAAATAGCAATACTTGAACTCTTAAACTGTGTGTCTAAATTGTATTATTGATATTACATAGCAATACTTGAAACCATTTCACTGTGTGCAAATGAATGAACAGTCTTGTTTAAAAATGTTATTTACAAAATGTGTTTACAAATCTTGTATTTGATATATATGTATAAAGAGGATTTAGCATTAAATAACTTACAAGGGTTGTTATGCCATAAAACCAAACTAAACCATTTCCAAATCTTACTTTAGAATTGGATTTTCAGTTTTGGAAAGAAAAAAAGTTACATGGAGATGGTTTTGGTGAATATTGAAAGTGTTACACTTCCACAATATTGTGCTTCACCCATAATTGTTGATTGAAAAGTAATGAGAATAAGCTCTGACTTATCTAGACAACGTCTATACAACACTTTATTTTGTGTTTTTTTGAATTTGAAATTTTAAGAAACAAAAAAAACTCTGAAGCTTCAGTTTTGAAACCTTTTGGTTTAGTTTCTTTGTTTAATGGCATATCACCCTTTGTTGGTTATTTAATGCCCAAGCCATTCTCCAAGAAGAACTGTAGTGGTACTATTTAACCCATAGCTGGGAGGATAAAGGGGTTCATACCTTTCCCAAGGGTATTTGCCTGAAAGTGAACGTAATAGTGCGACTGGAGTACGAACTTGCGTACTACGATTCTGCAGTCCATCGCTTTAACCATTACACCCCCTTTGAAACCTTTTCATTACAATTTCTGTTTATGTAAACATATACATTTATATACACAAAAGTCACTGCACCTTGATCAGTATTATGTATTTGTATGTTAAGTGAGTCATGGTAATCTTTAGGTGGCTATTTTTTCTCATCAACAGACACCAACCTTATCGATGAGTAGCAGTCGTCTCATGACTGGGCTATTTGATCCCAATCATTGACCTATGAGGTTCCTCCACCCACACACCAGTGTTGGCTGACCGGCAGAGACTTGCATGTATCAGCTCTGCGGTCACTGGATGCAGTCTAAAAATAAAAACAAAGGTGATCGGAGATAGGGATGGTATGTGAGAAAGAGTCAAGGAATATATGGTGCTATCAGCGCGACTGATGATGATGATGATGATGATGATGTAAAGTGAGAATCTTTGTTTCCGCTGAGTGTATCAAGTAAAGGAAAAGCAAAAACGAAAACCAAAAGATCTGCATTTGATTATGCACAAATGATTATATGCAATGCTTATTAGGTTTTGCTCTAAAGCGTATTTATGTAGGACTGAAGAAAATAGAATCTTATCCTATCCAGCATTACCGTAGACTTTTCCCACCTTTGAGATTCAATCCAATTATGTTTATCTTTCTTATGGCTTCTTCCACTGATTTCTGTAATAGGTATTTTCAAACAAGGGAGACAACTCCACTGAGCTGGTTTTTCTTTTAACTCATTACTCCTGATTTGATAAATAAGTATTCCTCTATACATATGTCTATATGTGCATGTGTGTGAATGTGTGTTTGTGTGTGCACACTTTCATGTGCACATATGTAAATGTATGCATATATCTATAAACCAATTTCACGCACACACATACATATGTCTATTAGGAGATACGCAGGGAGTAGAAAATAGGTATGGTGATTCAAGTTCAAATCCTGGACCAGGCAGCTTGTATTTCACATACTGATAGTAACCTTAGGAAAAATATATATCCGATTATTCTTTCTCCAGCTATAAGTAAATAGTGGGGTACAGTGGGCTCTTTAATCTTGTTATAGCAACCAGTCTAGAAGAAAAACGGAATTCAAAAGTGTTAAACTCTGCTTAAAGATTCCATCTTGTTCACATCCTGCTTATGCAGAGGGGTTGGTATGAGTGCGCTAAGAATGACAATAGCTCTGGGGTAAAATATCTGACTGGTGTAAACTCAGCTGGGTTTGGATCCCAGCTTGAAGCATCTTGTGCGTCTAGCCACACTGAAGAGTTGTGATAGAATGAAACAATCTGTCTGTGGATGAGAACCTATTTATATATGCTCCCCTACCTGTGGGTTGAGCAGTCTAGAGGGGAAATTTGCTGTCTGCCACATAAACTAAAATATAATAACTTTTCCCAAGAATTGAGCACTCCAGGTAGCCGATAATGTATATGCAAAAAGATATACATAAAAAATTCCTTCATTTATTCAGAGAATGACAATGGCTATGGGGTAAGATATCCAATTGGCATAAATTCAGTAGGGTTTCGATCCCAGCTTGAAGGATCTTGCGTGCCAAGCCACATTGAATAATTGTGATACAACGAAACAGTCTGTCTGTGGATGATAATATATATATATATATATATATATATATATATATATATATATATATGAGGGTCAGCTGAAAAGCTCATAGGCTGACCAAGATACTCTCAAGGTTTATTTTTTTCACAGTAGTCATCTTCACTGTCCACACACCTCTGCCATTGGTGTTGTAGTGCTTTAGATCCCATTGGACAAAAGATATGACATCATCATAGGATCTTTTCATCCCCATCACCATATATATATATTTCTTGCCCATGCATTCACATATGTATGCAAGTATATGCATAAATGCACACACGCACATGCACACGCACACACACTTGGACATATGCATACACATGTACCTTTCGACAAATCCTGGAAGCAGTGCTCAACAAAACAACAGTTGTACAGCCACTTACCTCCCATCTCACAAACCATCCACGTAAGATGTACTCCTACACATGGAGAAACCAGCGTTAACCAACCAACAAAAGCTTAACCTTTATCAGCTCTTTGTGGACGCTGGATGCTGCATAGAGAATTTACCAAGAGTGATGGCAGATAGGTATGGATGGTGAGAGAGAGGCGAAGGAATCAGTATTGTTGAAATGCCTTGATGATGATGATGATGATGATAAAGGCATAAAAGGTCTTTGGCAAAACATCGAATGCTTTTTTGTGGTCATGGCTTTAAGGTGTATTATATGGATTTTCTTCAAAACAAAATATTCCAATCCATTAATTCCCTTGGGAAAGGTATGAATCCAATTATTCTCCCTCCAGCTATGGGTAAATAGTAGGGCAGACTGGGTTTTTCAGTCTTGGTGAGGCAACTAGTCTAGGAGAAGGAAAACTCTGAATTCAAACCTGTTAAACTCCGCTTAAAAAAAAATTGACCTTACGTCATATCCTGCCCGAGCAGAGGGGTTGGTAATTATGGATCTTCTACAAGGATGACTGACATTTAATAATCTATGAAGGTTAATATGCCTGGTAAATTTTTACCCTTTAACCCATCCTATTTTAACGAAAACTAAAAATCAGATTCTACATTTTTTTGGTGAATACATGTAAACAGCCAGAAAAAATATCCACAAAGAAGAAATTTTGAAGAAAACCCCAATATTTTAGAAATTAAAGATGAGGATCACTTTGCTATATAAATTTAACATAAAATGATCACCCACTTCCGGACCAGTAAGCAATATTGACGACCAGAGATAGCGGCAAAGGGATGTGTGATCAAATTTTTTATCATTTTTTGTAGGGAACTCTGATGGAGTGGGTAGGTGAGTTTACTAAGCTTATTTAGGTTGGGGATTTTTTCACTAAATTTAAAAAAGGGGAGGACACAATATTGGGGAGGGTCTCCCACCACATGGTTTTATTTTCTTTTTTTCTGCTGAAACGTAGGCATTTTTTATTTTAAGTCTTTTCATCACTTATAAAAAGAAAAAAAAGAAAATCCCTCCACCAATATTGTTTCCACCTCTTTTTTTTTATTTGCTGAAAAAAAATCTCCATCCTCTACATCTGATTTCCCTACAAAAAAAATTTGTTACATGTCCCTTTGCCGCTATCTCTGGTCTTCAGTAATGCTTGCTGGTCCGGAAGTGGGTGATCATTTTATGTTAAATTTATTTGACAAAGTGATCCCCCCACAAAAATTCTAAAATATTGGAGTTTTCTTCAAAATTTCTTCTTTGTGGATATTTTTTCCTGCTGTTTACATGTATTCGCCAAAAAAAAAAGTAGAATCTGATTTTTAATTTTTGCTAAAATAGGATGGGTTAAAAGATAAAAATTTTACCATATGCCTTCAAACAAAGAAAAAAAAACAAATTGAAGACTGAGACCTACAAAAACTTGGCATTTTATGACCTCTTTGTCTGATTTGTTTTATTCTCAAACCAGGGAGACAACTCAGTTGGTCTTATTTCTCTTTTAGCTCACTCCCAATAACTTGTTTAACTCTTCACAGGAAGTACTACTTTGCACATAGACACACACTCTTTAATTTGTGGGTGATATTTAAGGATGTATGGATGGTGTAACACTTACTGATATAAAGAATGGAATCAGTAAGCCAAGTCTGAATTCTAGTCCAGGCTGTCAGCATTCACTTTACACTAATGCTCTTAGAAAAGCATAAATCTATTTCTTCTCCCCTCAGGACAGTAGGGCAGACTTAGCTCCTTAACCTCTGTAGGGTGACTCATATAGAAGAACAACTTTCAATTCAAAACAGCCAAAATTATACTGTAGGCTAAGGACCATTACTCCTCATGTCTTACTGATCTTGAGAAAGGCTAACTCTACAGCATTCCTCTTTTCAAGGTGCCTTGGGCAATGAATCGCAGCTGCCTGAGGCTTAGATGTTTGTTGCCACCAACAGGCTGAGAAAACGATTGTTTCTGCCGATGACAATAATGATGATACAAAACTGTGTAAAAGTTTTGGGCCAACCTTAATGTCTTTTCTTTTTTTTCTTTTAATAATGGGAGAAGAGGCTAGAAAATAAATTCTTTGTTTATTTATTTATGAGAATACATTTTACAAATATGTACACATAGAAATACAATGCACAAAAAACAAAAAAAAACTTAGAAAGATTGTTCTACAGTTGGTTGAAGTTCATAATTAGTCTCAATTCCACCCTAGCAGAACACCTTTAACTCTCCCCTAATTCGCAATTCTTAAAATATTTCTACTGATATATGATATGCAGTTTACATTTAAAATTTTTCAAAGCCTCCTACCACATTGACAACCATTTTGGGGGGTGGGAGTTAACTTCTGTCATGGTTGGATAATCTTTAAGTTAAAACGTATTTTAATATGTCTGACCATCAAAGAAAAGTTATATATATATATATATATATATATATATATATATATAAGAAGTGAATGGGCTAAAAATAGTGAGGTGGAAGCTTTAACTTATTTTATCTAAAAAGATTGAACATAAACACATGGCTGTGAAATTCACATATTAATATGATGTCAAAATGAATTAGAGTCAAGTTGAAGAAAATGAAGCCAAAGAAAATTAAAATTTTTTAATAAAAGAAAATTTTAAGAAAATTGAAACATTTCAATAAAAGTCTTTTGTGAAAAACAGAATTGTACAAGTGCAATACTTTCCATGTTCACCAGACCCAGTAGATCTTTTTGATTTTTTCTTGTTTCCTAATTTAAAACTTAAACTCAGATTGGCAAAATTGCATCCATTGAAGCTTTCACTCAAAAACAATTGATGTGATGGATTTTTTATGCCCTTGTGCACTGAGAGGACAAGTTTGTTGACCTCACTGGTAACCTAGTAGTGCCAGTAACATTTGAACAATGCTTTATTTATTTAGGAATAAAGAGGATCGATCAGTTGTAACTTACTTTTCAGATATCTGTTATATATACTAAGTGTTTTTCGATCCTGGGAACCTTCACGGAACTTCAAACTACGTCCTTTATTGAATCCACAGTGTGTGCCTGTTCTGATTCCATTTGCCATAACAGGGTACAAGTATTAAGGATTGAACCTGCAACCTCCAGATGATTGTCTCCTTAGAAGCTTAGGGAACCAATGCCTATAAACGGGACAATTTAGCGTGAATTTTTGGGATTTATAAACTTAATGTTCTTACTTGACGAGAATTAATACTATTATGTATAATTTTTTACCTGTGCTCATTTTCAGATTTTTTTTTTTTTTTTCATATAGCCTTCTTAATTATCGGTTCCCATATTGTATTCAACTCTATATTTGGTCTACTCAGCAGGTCATTGTAGCCCAACATATGTGTTGATTCCTTAAGGCGACTAATCCTCCAATGTTTAGCCCTATCAATTATTTCAACTTTATCCCATAAGAGCAGATGGTTTCCCTTTTCCTTCCATATATGGTCCGCCATACCCGACTTTTCAATCTCACCTTGTACTACTGCCTTCCGATGTTCTTCTAGCTTTACTTTTAGTGGGCCACCTGTCTCACCTTTGTATATTTTATCACAACTGCAAGGGATGGAGTAAACACAGTTCTTTGTCATGTTGAATTCCGCTGGTGGCTTGATCCGGAAGAGATACCTCCAGAGAGTTGAACCACTTGTGAATACTGTCCTGATGTCATATGGACTATATATCATTTGTATCCTTTTGGCTAGTCCTTTGACATAGGGCAGACATACCGTGGTGAGTTTTCAGGTATTGTCCTCTATCCTCCTATCTAGGTTTCTTGGAGCTGATGTTATGCGTTCATGGTAGTTGTTACGATGGAGGTTGTGTCTCAGACTTATCATTTCTTCTTGATTTGCATCAGTATCGCTACTAATGGTTTTTGCTCGATGTTGTAAGCAATGGACTATTCCTTTCTTTACCGTATATAGATGATGGGAGTTGAAATTGAGGTACTGTTCGGTGAAGGTGGGCTGAATCCTTGCTCTGTGCGTGTTACTAATACATCGAGGAAGGGTAATTTGTTGTCTTGCTCTTTCTCCATAGTGAACTGTATAGATGGTCGGATTGAGTTCACGTGATCAAGTAATATCTGAACATCTTCCTGATGAGGCCAAAGAATGAATGTCATCTACATATGTAAGCCACATAGATGGCTTTAGTGATGTAGATCCTAATGCCATTTCTTCAAAGCATTCCATGTATATGTTAGCCAACACTAATGACAATGGCGAACACATAGCCAGTCCTTCTTCTTGTCAGTATATATCAGATCCCATCCCGAAGTCGGTTGTTTCCACACAGAAAGTCAACATTTCCATTCGATTATCTATCGGGATACAAGTGCGTTCTTCCAGCAAGCGGTCTGCAGCCAGTTTATCCCGTACTACAGCAAGTGTCTCATCAGTAGGTACCTTTGTAAACAGTCTCACTACATCCAAACTCACCATTTGGTTAGAATGAATGGGGGGCATCACTGATTCTCTCCACAAAGTGGGCTGAGTTCTTAACATATGATGAGGACTTAACAGTTAGTGGGCTGATGATCTCCACAAGGAAGTGGTTCAATGGGGGACATGCTGAACCTCGGTTGCTGACAATGGGTCTCAATGGAATATCATTCTTATGAATTTTTGGAAGGCCATATATGTGTGGTAGCTTACTGTAATGTTGAATTAGCTGCCTGTATTTTGTTTGTGGTATGAGATCTTTATTCTTACCTAGGATCTGTGACAACTTCCTTTCCGTCTCCATGGTCGGGTCATTTTTTACTTTATAATAGCCCCAATTGCCAATCAAGTCTGCCAATATTCGAAGTTCCATGAAGGTTCCTGATTTAGAAAAACACCCGAAGAAGGCCGGAGGATCTATCGACCAAAATGTTGTGGAAATAACAATAAAGATGAAGACAATAGTCCGAAAAACCTTAATGAAAAAATCAACAAGCTTCGTCTCAGAAATTTTGACAACTAATACTAGAGCGAGTCAAAAGTTTTGCAATATTTTCATATGTGCCAGTTTGTGGTGTGTATATCACATTGAAACATTTCAAGCTGTGGAGGGGGTGTCCTCGTGGTGTAATGGTTAAAGCACTGGACTGCAGAATAGTCGTAAGCGAGTTTGAACACCAGTTGTGGTTTTAATGCTCACTTTCGGACAAACACCCTTGGGAAAGGTAAGAACCCCCTAATCCTCCCAGCTATGGGTCAAATAGTTCTGCAACTGTTCTTCTCGAAGGATGGCTTTGGCATTAAAAAACCTACAAAGGTTGACATGCCATTAAAAGAAAAACCAAACCATCTAGTATCATGGTAATTGGTGTGCTGATGGGTATTAAAAAGCCAGACGGATGAATGGGAAAAATTTATGCTTTAGGAGTTTAAACAGAACCATAATGCCACGTTCGTTTTGAGAGAGGTAAAGTTGTAGTTGATCACAGTACAGTAACCAGATGGTTGAGGAAATTTCACTCGGGTCACAAGAACATAGCCAATCAAGAAAAGTCAGGTTGGTCTAAAACTGTTAATTTTGAGGCTGCACTTGGAGAGTATTTAGGTGAGCTTGGCATCTCCCTGTCTAGTTTGGTTTGTCATTTTCATCATCACAACAAAAGCTTCCAGCATTGCTGAATTGTGTCTTACATCACAAAAATATTGCAAAAGATTTGACTCACACTAATACATACACACACAGACACACACACACATACATATATATATATATATATATATATATATATATATATATATATACGAGAGCCTTTACTAAGTTTCCAGACTTTTTTCGTATGGGCATTTAAAATTGTTGTAGACTCTTGAAAATTCAGTATGTTATTGCTATACATCTTATATGATGACTGACCAATTTTTAGGATTTCAGGTTCAAATGAACAGCTACAGTAGCAATTGGAATACACACTACTAAAACCTGATTATCACAGCTGGTGAATTTCAAAAATGCAATCTGACACTTTAGAAGAACGATATGCAATAACATTCTGTTTTAAACTTGGAAAAAATACCACAGAAATGTATGGAATGCTTCAGACTGCTTTTGGAGCATCTTGCATGAATTGAGCATCAGTTTTTGAGTGGCATAAGAGATTGCAGGAAGGCAGGGAGTCTGTGAGAGATGATGAGAGGTGTGGGAGGAGTAATGAAATCAATACACCAGAGTTGGTTGGCCAAAGGGTTATGGTTAGGGTTACTATGTTGAGGTTTTAAGGGAGTTCAGGAAGAGAGTCTATCGGAAGAGGCCAGTACTCTTCAAATCGGGTCAGTTATATTTCCACCAGGACAATGCACCAGTCTACAACTCTATCCTTGTCACAGACTATTTGACCAAGATGGGCATCAAGACAATTCCTCACCATTCCTATAGTCCAGACCTTGCTTCCTGTGACATTTGGTTATTCCCTAAGCTCAGAGGCTGTCGTTATGAGACAATTGAGGCAATGAAAGAGACTGTGACTAATGTCATTGACACGCTCACACAAGAGGACTTCCATGGGGCCTTCCAGAAGTTGTTGGAATAATACAACAAGTGCATTGCAGCCGGAGGAGATTACTTCGAAGGGGAATAGAGTTTTATGTGTGTACTATCAATAAAAGTGCCGACAGAAAAAAGTCTGCAAACTTATTGTATGCACCTCGCATCAACATACGTGGGTTATATATATATATATATAATGGAGTCTCTAAGTCGAAAGGAAAGTCACTCTAATCAAAAACCCATACATTGCAAAATATCTGGCACATTATTAGAATGAGTAAGAAAAGATGGCGACCGTAGTTGAGGGTGACCTGAAGGCTCCCTTTTCAATAGCTACCAAACGGAGGTGTAGGGGAGGGCGTTACTCCTTCCTCTGGATTGCTCCGCTTTATCCTTGATATGTACCTTATATTGCTGAGTGTTAAGCAAGGGAGTATCAAGTACCATTTTTTGAGTCTTTGGTATGACACGACCTGGGATTGAACCCTGGTTTCCCGGGCCATGGGCAAACACTCTACCCACTAGTCCAATGAGCCAACTAGGCCATTGGCCTAATGAGTAGAGTGTTCCCCAATAGTCCAGGAGACTGGGGTTCAATCCCTGGTCAAGTCATAAGGTCACCTACTTTACTTTACTTATTAGAATGAGTGTCCTGGATTTGACTCTAAACAGTCTGATAGTGAGTCTTCAGTAATGCTGGAACTTTGGGGAATGCAGAGTACACCTTCATTGCTATCACTTCTAGGTTTATACTAACCTAGAGTTGTAGTACCTGATAGGGTCCTGTCTATGGTTCAAATAAAACTCTTTGACATTTAAACTGTGTACTCATGGTAAATAGAATTGCTTGAAATAGAACTGTTTGAAAAATTTAACTGTGTGTAGACAAATACCAGATGCTTAATTGAATTATTAGTTCTACATACCAATTTTTGAAAACATTTAACTGTGTGCAAAAAAAATGATTTATAGTAAATAGAATTATTTCTATTTGATATAATTTAGTGAAACTATTTAACTGTGTGAAAAACAAAATGAGCCCAGGATCATCTATTGATGTTATCTACAAAATGTGTTTAGAAATCGTATATTTAATACAAGTATGTAAAAAGGTTTGGTCATTAACTAACCTACAGAGATTGATATGCCATAAAACCAAACCAAACCAAACCAAACCAAACTATTGCCAGATATCCTGATAAAAGTGTTTTGTCATTCGCATGCCATGATCAATAGAGGAGATTGTGGATGGATGAATGAACATTTGATCAAATCACTCTCCCATAACTAATTTATCTATACAGTGAGTCACAGTAAAAGCTATAATTCTTCTTGATAAAGACCAACCACAACTAAAAATTAGTTTTCTTGGTTTTATTTTTTATCAGTAAAAAATGTACATTTTTTAAAGTTAAGAAATTGAAAGAAAAGATATGATTTTGTATGTCTTGATACTTGAATAAAAAAAAAAAGAAAAAGGAAAGCTATTCTGAAACAATTTGGGAGTGAAGTAAATTTTAACTTAGCTTCTCTCCTCCCATCAAATTCAAACTTCTCTGGGATATATATATATATATATATTATATTATATATATATATATATATAATCTCTCTCTGATAAACAGCATGTTTTTTAAGCCATTCAAGCCCAAAGATGTACCCATGCATCAGTAAACTTGTTACAGATGGCACCAAAGAATGATAGTTGAAGATTTAGAGCAGTAGATAAGAAGATTGCTAATGTTCAAATTCTTGTGAGAAGAGAAAGTAATTTCTTTTATAAAATAACTCAAGCTAGACAGGAAATTTCTAGAAACCAAAATATTCCAAGAATATATATATATATATATATATATATATATATATATATATATAATAATTGATTTAGATAAATTTTAGAAGATACATCTCATACCTAAATACCATGATGAGGGTTCCATATAAAAACTGAAATGTTTAACATTGGCTAATAATTCAGCTATAGTAATTTACAAAGCTCGTTGCTTTGATGTGGCACAAGGCCGAATAAATGGGGCGCCCAATGAGACTCGAACTCACTTGTGTAGGTTTGCTAGTTTAGCTTGCTAACCGTTACACCACCAGAGGTGCCCTAATAATTCAGCTATAAGTAAAAATTATCTTCTGAATACCTTATGTTTTTTCATTTTTGTACTTTTACATATATATATATATATATATATGGAAAAGGTGTATTTAGGCAGCATCTTTTCATTTAAACAGGTTCAGTTAAATAAAATAGAAATCTTGTAATCTTGAAGTTTTTTCTTTTTTCTTTCAAGAGTCTTAATGTTCTTTTTGACATTACAATCTCGAAATTCATTAACGATTTCTCCAAAAGAGCCATGTATGGTCAGTCAAGTACTTTCAGTTTGTATCATAACAATTATCAAGGTAATGTGTATGTTTATTACTTAATTAAAACTGTTTAATATTTAAAATAAACTATTATTATGTTTTTGTTTTTATCACCAAAGTGAGGCTTGTTTATGTCACCAAGGTAAATCTAAGTATTAGTGGCAGTTTTAAGTATTTCTATTACAGGAAGTAGAATTAAATTTGTTCTATCTATCCTTTGTAAAAATTTTGGAATATAGATTGTTCAATCTATCTATTTTAAACATTTTAAAATACTATTATTAGTTTCAAAGTTAATTCTATTAATCATGGGTTGTCTGGATTTTATATACAAAGCTTCAAGAATATTTAATTTTTTGATATTATTGTTAGTATGAAGTATTTTGGTATTATCAACTAAAATATTTCTATAAGTTGCAGTAAGACAATTCAAATGATGCTATATGGAGCTAGAATCTGATATATATATATATATATATATATATATATATATATATATATATATATTTCATTTTCTTAACAGCCAGATGATTGTTGTTTTGCAAAAAACGCCATGAAACTCAGGGGTCGCAGTCTAAATTCCATGAATTAAATATGTATATCTAATATATATTTATTTATTATTATTATTATTATTATAGCTCTATCCTAGATATTGAGCACTCTCCATATTATATTGCACTTGGTTCGACACAAAACCACAAAGTGATTTAGTGACAACTAACACTGTTATAATATATATATATATATATATATATATATATATATATATAAACTAGATGCAGAGGGTAAATTATCAATGTTTTAAATGATTCATTTCACACATGAGCTTGATTTGTTTCAAGTCTTGTCTACTGTCTAGTTGGGCATTGTCTATGAGGTAAGCAACACTATGATGTAATTCATTCCTCCAGAAAGTTAGAAACAGAGTTCTGTACTGTTTTGCATTCATGCTTGATGCACTAATACAAAAATTCCAGAGTGTCTGGGCGTCGATCTGAGGATAGATTCCTGTTTATATTGATGAGAACCAAACTCCCAGTCCACATCACGTAATTTTGGGTGGTCAAACATAATGGTGACATACCTCCATTTGTTTTTCCCCCCATGACTTCAAACTCAACATCGAGACCTACATCAAGTGCCTGCAGGAGGTAGTGCTGACCTGGATTGAGAGGGTGGCTGAAGACCCTATATCCATATTTACCAACCCCTCTGCTCGGGCAGGATATGACACAAGCTCAATTTTTAAGCGTAGTTTAACTGGTTTAAATTCAGAGTTTTCCTTCTCCTAGATTAGTTGCCTCACCAAGGCTGAAGAACTTAGTCCGCCCTACTATTTACCCATAGCTGGAAGGAGAATAACTGGATTCATACCTTTCCCAAGGGTATTAGTGCTATGTGAAATGCAATCAGTCTCATCCAGGATTTGAACTCGAGTCGCTGTGTCCATTTCCTACGACGATAACCATTATACCATGGTCACCTCCTGAAGATCCTATATCTGGCAACAGGACTCTGTGTCATGCCACACAAGCAGGAGAACCTCATCTTGGTTGTGAGAAAATTTCTATTTCTGTTTATGGTGTTCTGTTTCAAAACCGTGTCATGTAATTAGTTTTGAAATTGAATGCCACAGACGGAAATAGAATGTTTAAAACTTTCGCATTTTTTTTTCTTTAGAAAAATAAAAAAACTTTAATTTAAACAAATTCTGAAGATACAACATCACATATTTAAATACCCTGATGAAGGTTTGATATAAAAACCAAAATGTTTCACATTGAAAAATAATTCCACTATAAATAAAATCTTTTACTGAATACCTTCTGTATTTTTATATTTGTATACTTACATCCTGGCAGATTTACTTTTTGGCCTGATGAATAAAGTGTTCGTCAATGGTCTGGGAAACCAGGGTTCAATCCCAGGTCGAGTTATACCAATGACTCAAAAAACAGTTCTTGATGCCACTTTGCTTAACACTCAGCATTATAAGGTAAGAATCGAGGATAAAGTGGAGTAAACCATTGAATGGAGTAGCACCCTCTCCTACACCTCGTGTGTAGAAACTATTGAAAAGGGAGCCTTTGGGTCACCCTTGACTAAGGTAGCCAACATTACTTTATATATATATATATATATTTATATATATATATATAAATAAGGGTTGTTCGTAAAGTTCTGTACCTTATCCAGATTTTAGATTTGTCATACACATCTCACCTTTCTCTGGGCCTCACTTGAACAGAAATTAAGAAATTAAGACGGAAATCTGTATTATGTTTTTTAGTTTTATAAGAATTGATAGGGTGTTGCTACATCAAAAATAATATACTAGAACTTAAAATCTTTTGAATGGCCCTTATATATATATATATATATATATATATATATATATCATCATTATCATGTCATGCTTCTTGCTCAGATTTCCCAAACTTTCTCTTGCCATTTGTCTCTATCATCCATTACTTCAGGCAGGTTCTCTAGACTACATCCTAGGTTCATACAGAGCTGTTGTAGAGAGGTTCTAGTAGGTCATCCAACGTTTTTATGTCTGTGTGAAGGGGTACATAGGAGAACGCCACTTACGAGTTCGTTCTTACTTCTCCACCAGTGTTCCTCATGTCTTGTCCATCTTATTTGGATGGTTTTAGAGATAGGAGGTGGGTGGCCGTACAGCTGCTGCTTTGTGGGATGTTTCCAGGATTTGTTCAATATGACTCGTAGAATTCTTGCACAATTCCCATCAAGCTTTTTCTCTGTATGCTTTGTCAGCATCCAAGTGGTGCATCCATATAGTAAAATCAACATGATCACTGCCTGGAAAACATTGCGTTTTATTTTATCGGATTTTGCGTGAAAGTGCTTGATTAAGGCATGAAACCAATTCTTTTATCTTTGTAAAATAGAAATGCAGGCTGGGTTCTTGTCTTAATAGGACAACCAGTCCAGAAGGATTATTCTGAATTCAAATCCTCTGCCAACATGGGCTAGTATGATTGGTTAAGGTTCATTGCTCCCAATATCTTACAGACCTTGGAGAAGGCTGTACTGTAGTCCTGTTGAGGACTGAGCATAGACCGATGTAACAAAATACCAATGAAACTTAAAAAATGTCAGCTGTAAAACTATTGAATGAAACTATCCAGAGTAATCTGGTTTAACCAGCTGTTTTGTAAACTTATTTTACTGTGCTCTTGGCCAAATGAGTAGAGTGTTCACCAATGGTCCGGGAGACCAAGGTTTAATCCCAGGTCAAGTCAAACCAAAGATTCAAAAAATGGTACTTGATTCCACCTTGCTTAACACTCAGCATTATAAGGTAAGGATCAAGGGCAAAGTGGAGCAATCCAGGGAAAGAAGTAGTGCTCTACCCTACACCAATTGAAAAGGGGGCCTTCAGGTCACCCTTGACTATGGTCGCCAACTTTACTCATATTAACATAGTTAAATACATCCTAAACCTCATGGATAAGCACTTTAATAGGGACAATCCATTAAGAAATATTTTAAATTGGAACACAATAAAAATTAGTTACTCTTGTACAAGAATATGCATAGTTTCTTAAATAACCATAATAGGAGGTTACTAGACATATTAAATAGAAATAGTAGGGGAGCAGATATGGCGTCTTGTAACTCTAGAAGTAAAGAGGAATACCCCTTGGGTGGATGATGCAACTCGAAAAACATTGTATACCAAGCAAGCATTTTCCCCATGGAACATAATGATGATAGGGAGAGGGTCTATATAGATATCTCCTCTGGGAATAGAAAACAATGACTGTATAACCACATTCTTTCTCCAATCCATGACTTAGAAACTAAAATGCTTTATCTAGATATTTTGGATTTTAAGGATCAGGGGCTAATCCCCCAAATAAAGTGGAAAATAGTCAGGCAGTCTTCAACCATGAATAGCTTCAATGGTCGATGTAACTTGTGTATCGATAAAAAAATTAGAATTATAATTTTAAAGATCGCAGACTACTGTTAAATGAATGGAACGAGCTTGTGTTTAAATGTAGACATAAAAGTAAATTTAGATTATCCTGACTGGGGGCCACCGAGGCTCCTTCTCTGGACAATAGCAGGGATATTGATGCTGGATTATTTTTATTGCAATTAATATTTATTTCAGTAGTTGATAGTATTATATGACGGGGAGATTTATGTAGAAGAGGAGATTCTTGGAAATTTAGATATTAATTCAAATATAGGGTTTTTAATTTCTGGAGCTGTTAATACCCCTTGACTATTTATGGGGTTAATTAAAGGCATCTGGTGGCTGCCAAAAGGTTTTTTAAATTTTAATTCTTATTTTTATTTTTATTTCATTTTATTTTTTAAGGAGAAGGTCTAAGACCACATTAGCTGTGGTAATTAACATATGTATAAGAAGTAAACGAAAACTATATGAAGATAATCGTTTAGTTTACAAGCTTACATTATTCAGAAGATTCTACCTGTTATGAAAAATCAAGCATATGTTCAAATTAGGATGGGTTAATTTACAAGAACACCCTTTTTGGTTTCTTAATTTTTCTAAAACTTTATTGTTTTGATCTCCTTTACTTTTGCCTGAAAATTTAAAATTTATATATGTTTTTCTTTCTTTCTTTCTTTTTTTCATACACATATAGACTATAATCCATATTTGCTGTTTTTCAACCTCAAGTTAAACATGTACAGTCATCTGATGCGACAGAGAGTATAATGATATTGTATGGCAAAATAAATCTATAATGACGACTTAACCAGGTGTGAATATCCTTCTAATTGCACTGTATACACTCTGTATGTGAGTTTTGTTATATAAACCTAGATAGAAAAAATGTATATAACAATGGCTATACATCGAGCACTCCCATAGATTTATATGAAATTCTTCATATATTCTATGAGCAAATAATCCACACCCACTGTCTTTGGATGTTGACGAGATATTACTGATATATATATATATATATATATATATATATATAAAGTAAATAAGGACTGTGAATATCCAAAGAATGAGTTCCCAAAGCATGGTTATTTAATACAAAATATACCTGTAGAACAATACATATATATATATATATATATTTTTTTTTTTTTGGTGGGGGGTTAAAATTCAGATGGATTTTGGAAATCTATCTTATGGGCTTGAATAAGTGAAATAGATTTATTATGGAATTGTCCCGTAGTTGCAGGTGACCTGAAGGCTCCCTTTTCAATAGCTACTACACCAAAGTGTTGGGGAGGGTGCTACTCCTTTCCTGGATTGCTCCACTTTACCCTTTATGCTTACCTTATAATGCTAAGTTATTAGGATGGCAACATCAAGTACCATTTATTGATTCTTTGTTATTACTTGGCCCAGGATTGAATCCTGGTCTCCTGGACCATTGGTGAACACTTTGGGCCATTGGCCTAATGAGTAGAGTGTTCGCCAATGGTCTGGAAGACCGGGTTTCATTCCATAGTTGAATCATATCAAAGACTCAAAAAATGGTACTTGATGCCACCTTGCTGAACATTTAGCATCTTAAGGTAAGGATCAAGAGTAAAGTAGAGCAATTCAAGGAAAGGAGTAGCGCCCTCTCCTAGGCCTCGGTGTAGTAGCTATTGAAAAGGGAGCCTTTGGCTCACCCTCAACTAAGGTCACCAACTTGACTTTATTATGGAATACAATTTCTAATTTCCTTGTATTTTAACCTAAAAAAATGCATATATATATATATATATATGTATATATATATATATATATAAGAAGAAAAAATCATATCTTAAAAAACAGTTGTTTTGATGGAAGTGTTGAGTTTTAAAAAAATATACTCTTAAGCAGAGGAGTTTAAAAATTGAAGAATTGTAACGTTTGTCTTCTGTAACTGGCAGTTTCATGCATTCTTGAAAAAAAACAACACAATCATAAGACAGAAACATGGGATATCTTTTTTTATTTAACCTCTTGTCTGATAATTGTGGTTTTCAAAGATGCATGAACTTGCCATTCACAGAAGACAAAGGGACTGTGAGGTGAATAGTTACCCAACCCCTCCACCGCAGGCAGGTTGTGACACAAGGTTAGCTTTTCAGCAGAATAAAGCTATTTTGAATTCAGAGATTTCCATCTCCAAGACTGGTTGTTTAACCAAGATTAAAGAGCCCAATCTGCCTTAGTTTAATCATAGCTGAGTGTGAGAAAAGGATGATTCATGCCTTTCCTAAGGGTACCAGGTTTGGTTTGGTTTTATGGCAGATCAACTCTTGTAGGTTATCTTACGCCAAATCTGGTTAATGCATATACATGATTTATCCAAGTATTGCTCTGTATTCCTAACAATTCAATCAAACATCAGTCATTTGTTTACTCAAAGATAAATTGTCAAACAATTCTATTTCAAACAATTCAGGTTAGCATATCTTTTGTTTGAATAGAGTTTAAAGGTCAAACAGTTCTATTTGACCCAAAGATAGGACTTAATTAGGTGCTACCACTCCGAGCCAGAGTGGAGACTAAGAGCACTAATGTGAAAGTAAAATGCAAACAGATGTTGGTTGGTTGGTTGGATTTTATGGCATATCAATCTTTGTAGGGTATTTAACACCAAATCCATTTTTATGCAAATAATTCAGTTTAGCATGAGTACACAGTTTAATTGTCAAGAACACTTCTATTTCAATCTATTTAGTTTATCAAACAATTCTAATTCTGCTAATTTTGTTAACACACTGTTAAATGTCAAAACAGTTCTATACATAACAATTCAGTTTAGTGTAAGTAGAGTTTCAATGTCAAAAACAGTTCCATTTCAAACAATTCAGTTTAGCATAAGCATGCTGTTTAAATGTAAGTAAAGTTTAATTGTCAAAAACAATTCTATTTCAAGCTATTCAGTTTAGTCAAACAGTTCTAATAGAAACAATTCAGTTTGGCATAAGTACACGATTTAGTTCTATTTAACCCACAGACAGGACCCTATCAGGTGCTACCATTGATCGCTCCCCGGCCTTTTGGCTGGGCTGTCTGGCATTCGTGCCGGATGGGTGATCGAAACCAAGAGCAGACTCGGGGCCGAATAGGCCCCCAGTTTCGGCTGGGCAACTTTCGGTTTGGCGAGCTGCTTTTTCAGATCCGTTTTGCACGCCTTGTATAGCACTAGACCTCACGGTCTAGTTTAAGCTATATGCAGGCATACGTGCCCGGATCTAGATTTAGGTCCGTGAAGTGGCTTGACTCATTAGATCCACATTGCACTTAGTGGGTCAATGACTAGCAGGGTTCGAGTCTCGGCTCGTTCCCGACCTTCCCCTCCCCTTTATCCCCACTTTAATCGGCCTTCGGGCTTTTGACCTTGTGTCAAGTCGTGTCTGGTGGGAGGCAACGACAAATAACTATCAGGTGCTACCATTCTGTGAATGTGAGTGTCTATGTGTGCCTGTGTGTGTAAGTGTGCCACTGAGTGTGTATACATGTCTGTGTGTGTATGCGTGTCTGTGGGCGTATGTGTGCTTGTGTGTGTGTATGTATGCCTGTGGGTATATGTGTGCCGCTGTGTGTATACATGTCTGCCTGTGTGTATGCGTGTCTGTATGTGTGTATGTATGCTTCTGTGTGTATGTACACCTGTGTGTGTATGTGTGCCGCTGTGTGTTCATGCGTGTCTATGGGTGTATGTGTGTCTGTGTGTGTGAGTTCCTGTGTTTGTGTATGTGTACCGCTGTGTGTATGCATGTCTCTGTGTGTGTGTGTATGTGTGACATTGCGAGTATGTGAGCCGCTGTGTGTGTATGTGTATGTGTGTGAGTGTCTGTGTGTGAGTGTATGAGTGCCTGTTTGTATACGTGCTGCTCCATGTGTGTGTGTGTGTGTGTGTGTGTGCGTGTCTCTGTTTGTATGTGTGCCTCAGTGTGAATGAGTGTCTGTGTGTGTATGTGTGCGTGTGTATATGTGCCTGTGTGTATGTATGCTACTGTGCGTGCATGAGTGTTTGTTTGTGTATGTGTGCCTCTGTGTGTATGTGTGTGTGTAACTTTTCTTGCCTGTTTCTCTACCAGCAGCTAATAATTAAAATAAGGACAAAAGAAGCTGTGTATTAGAATTTGACCATTTTAAAAATAATGAACAATGTTCGATGGAACACTTTATAATTTTTTATTGTAATTTTTCAAGTCTTGTTATTTTCTTGTGTCAGGATCCAGGTGGTAAAGGAATTGTCCCATATCTTCTGCCCAAGCGCTTTTGACAATACTTTTAGTCGTCATTCTGGGTCGTGTAGTTTGAGTTGACAGTTTGTGTTTTTATTGTTTTAATTATTTATAAATTAATTGGTCATCCCACCTAATTGTGCTCACATCAAATATTTGATCTTCATAAACATTCAGCAAGCATCAATTATCAATGAGTACAATTCTTACTGCTTGCAGGAATTCAATGACACACTTCTGCTTAACAGCATAGTCCCAAGGCGCCTTATCCTCATGCAGCACTTGACCCTTCACCGAAAAGTGGTAAGAGCTGGATTTATTGCCTGGTGCCTCAGGAAGTCACGAAAGGGAATGTCAACAGAATCTAAACAGTTTTTAAAACCTTCTCATGAGAAACTTACTTCCTGTTGTTAAACCAACTTGCGCCACATCAAGCCATGTGAGGATTCGGATACATAGATGCCCTTTTGCCAGACTGCTGCTTAGCTGCTATATATAACATGGCAATATATATATATTAGTTGGAAGTTTCAGCCTCTACAAACATACCAGCAACATCCACTTCAGGAAATTTCTGAGTAAGATTTTTTGCAAATTTCCTTGGCAATTCATATGCACATGAATATAGTCAAACAAAAAGAATAAAGAATATTCAAATATGAAAGAATATGTCAAATTTGAAGAGATCCAGTTTGAGTTTTATGTTCTGGTAGTGATCAAGAAATCTAAGATGCACTGAATGAGAATATTGCAGTAATTTATTTCAACTTCTACTGAGAGAAGCAAATGATAAAATGGATATAATAAGTGAAAGTTGATAAATGTTTTTCTCTGTATGCATACTCGGAAGTTAGGATTTGATATAAAAAAGATAAGGATTAGTATGTTCAGCAGTAGCTTAAATAAGACCATCTATATATTTCTAAAATTCTTGGTTATATATATATATATATATATATATATATATATATATATATATATATATATATATATTAAACGATATATATATACAGATACAGCGGTTGAAATGAGAATAAGATACCCCATTAAATTATTAATAATTTTCTTATTACTGCACGAATTCCTCTGAAAATTTATGAATCATAGTACGCGAGTTCGTACTCCAGTCGCGCTATTACGTTCAACTTCGGGCAAATACCCTTGGGAAAGGTATGAGCCCCCTTATCCTCCCAGCTATGGGTTAAATAGTACCACAACTGTTCTTCTAGGAGAATGGATTTGGTATTAAATAACATAAAAAGAGTTGATATGCCATTAAACAAAGAAACCAAACCAAACCATCTGAAAATTTATGTGGTACCAAGATCCGATGTGTATTAGTATACATATTCAATTTTATAACAACTTACCACCGAAAAAATGTTATAGACAAAACTTTGTTTTTGAGGGTGGAAATAATCATAAGACAGTTTTGAAAAATTGCATATCTGGTTTACTTCAGAATGTCAAAGGAAGAATAAGTGCATGCGCAGATTATAAAAAGACCCTTGTCATGATTTTAAGCCATGTGAGTCCTATTTAGATATTTCCTGATTGAATACAGTTACTGCAAAATGCTTAGGAACACCCCACTTAATGAAAATGAAAAAGGGCAAATTTTTTCCTATAAACTGGAAGGAAAATCTCTACGTTTCATTGCAAGAGAAATGACGAGATTGTGAGAAATTATCTAAAGGACACTGAATCGTATGGCACTAGAATACTTCCAAGTCGTCCGCCTAAAATTACAAATGCAGCTTGACGTCAACTTTTTCGAGAAGCTTCTAAAGGAAAATCAAGCTCAAGAGATCTGCAAAAATCTCATAATTTACCAATCACTACAGTTAATCGGCCTTTGGGCTTTTGACCTTGTGTCAAGTCGTGTCTGGTGGGAGGCAGCGACAAATAACTACCCATCACTACAGGAAGAGTTTGTCAACTTCTTCATGAATCGCTAAATCTCGTATATCGAAATAGGAAGACAGTCCCTGCTTTAACTGCTAAACACAAGGAGATGTGCGCAGATTGGGTAAATAAAAAAGTAACATGGACAAAGGAGAAATGGGAAACTGTGGTGTTTCTAATGAAAAAAAAATTCATTTGATTGGGCCCGACGGCTCCCAGTGTTATTGGCATAATTTGAGAAAGGAGAGGCAGCTGTTTTCAAAAGGACCATTTTGAGGAGGTTCTGTTATGGTTTGAGGAGCTTTTTCTGCGTCTGGAAAGGCTGATTTTGCAGTGATGGAAGGGAAACAAAACTCTGCTCGATATATCAGTATGTTGGAAAAAAATGTTCCTCTTTATGAATCGTCAAACCACCAATTATGCCATTTTTCAACAGGACAACGCAGCCATATACACTTCTAAGCTCACGAAAGACCGGTTTAAAACAAAAAATACTGAAGTTTTGACTGGCCCACTAAGTCTCCAGATTTAAAACCAATAGAAAATTTGTGGGGAATTTTGTCAAGATGAGTATATAAAAGTAAACGTCAATTTTCAAAACTCTCTTACACTTGTAGAGAAGAGGAAAATCTCGTATTTTGGTTTGGCGCTCAATTTATTTCAACATTTAATTTCACCCAATCAGGATGACTTATCCTATTCAGCCCGGACCTTCATTTCCGGCTTGCAAAACGGGTGAGCGGCCAAACCCAGTCTCTTTGGCTTGAGACAGCTACCAGAGCAGACGTCCCTCTATCCGTCCTTAATTAGCGATGCTTTTTAGCTCGACAAGCCGCCCAGTGTGGACATCTCACTGCGGCTTTAACATAGCAATACCAGCGACAGCAACATGGACACTCAACGATGGAACCATCTAATTTATGGATTTCCTACGAGGAATCCCAGTTGAACATAAATTGGAAACATACAACATGCCTCGCACAGGCCCAACTTTGTGTCACCCCAAAAATTGGTTATGTCGATCTGAGCGTAAGCCCGCTCTCGACACAAGCTCCCATTTCACCGCTGGACCACATCGAGACAACGCAGACTCTCCCCCAAATACCAGATACAAAACTACACGGTGACTCTAAACACAATCCCTCACACGTCCCGCAACACACACTGCCATCTCAACATCCCGCTACGCCATTTCGTCTCCAACACTAACAAGCCTAAACTCCACGAGTCTTGCAGCACCAAAAGCAAACCATATTCAATGCTGCAAATAAAAACTTTCTTTGTTGTGTTGTTAAAGAAAAGTTTCGTCATTCATTTGTGTTGCCTAAAAAATATAGTGTTAGAGAAATTAACAATTTCCCGAAACACTATACACTTATTTCCACCCTCGAAAACATATTTTCTTTATAACTTTTTTTTTTTGGTGGAGAGTTGTTATAAAATCAAATATGTATACTAATACCCATCGAATCTAGGTACCATACGGACATTTTCAGGGGAATTTGTGCTGTAATAAGAAAAATTATAAACAATTTAATGGAGTGTCTTATACTTCATTTCCACCACTGTATATATATATACGAGGATCATTAAATAAGTTTCAAACTTTTTTTCCTATGGGCACTTTTATTGATAGTACACACATGAAACTCTAGTCCCCTTCGAAGTAATCTCCTCCGGCTGCAATGCACTTGTTGTATTATTCCAACAACTTCTGGAAGGCCCCATGGAAGTCCTCTTGTGTGAGCGTGTCAATGACCTTCGTCACAGCCTCTTTCATCTCCTCAGTTGCCTCATAACGACAGCCTGGGAGCTTAGGGAATAACCAAAAGTCACAGGGAGCAAGGTATGGACTATGGGAGGCTGAGGAACTGTCTTGATGCCCATCTTGGTCAAATAGTCTGTGACAAGGATGGAGTTGTAGACTGATGCATTGTCCTGGTGGAAATGCCACTGACCCGATTTGAAGAGTGCTGAACTCCCTTAAAACCTCAACATAGAAACCCTAACCCTAACACTTTAGCCAATCAACTATGGTGTATTGACTTCCTTACTCCTCCCACACCTCTCATCATCTCTCACAGACTCCCTGCCTTCCTTGAATCTCTTATGCTACTCAAAAACTGATCACCCAGGGCGGGAGATGTGGACGTGGCTAGATAGCTCGCCCTCTGCCAAAGTAGGTTCCTACTTGGACAGAGTGTTAGTGAGACGAGCTGACATTGACTTTGTTAGTTGTCCCACGTTCCACCTGATAGCGTGGACTGACCATAAACTTGTTAGAGTCAGTCTACGGTTAGCAAATAGGCCTAGTCTAGCCGGCTACTGGAAGTTCAATACCTCCTTACTGGAGATACGGGACTTCCGGGATCGGCTGGAATCCCTAATTCAGCGGGCGTTAGTGGGGGCGGTTACCGGGAATAGGTGGTGGGGATCTCTTAAACATAGGATTAGAGATTTCGCTACCAAGTACGGTCGCCAGCTCAACTTAGATAGGACCAAGGAATCGAAATCTATAGACGATAGACTTTCCCGGGCAGTGGCAGGGGGGACTCCCTAAACGTAGAGCTAGCTAGGAGGGACCTTGAGCGCGAGAGTAGCGAGCGCTACAAGGGATACGTAGTTAGATCTAGGTTAAAGAGAGTTCTCAACGAAGCTGTGAAAACGAACGCGACTGCGCGTGAAGAAGAAGTGCGAAGGTTCCCCGATCGGTATATCGTTTCTGTCAAGGCCCCGGATGGGCGACTGCTGCGATCGGGTCGCGAGATTCGTGACACCTTTCGGGCGCACTTTCGGGATCGCTTTGCCCGCTGTACTGATCTCCCGCTCCGGGAGTTTCGTAGCTATCTTGCCGACTTCCCCCGCCTTGGGGTGGCTGAAGCGACTAGCTGCGAGGGTGTGGTTACTGAATGCGAAGTCCGTGACGCGTTGAAGCAGGTCGGCCTCAACAAGTCGCCGGGACTTGATGGTTTGCCCTACGAAGTGTACTTGAGGATGTCGCACATGTTTGTGCCTATTCTGACGGATGTGTTCAACCATTGGTTCGCCCAGGGAGCCATCCCTGGTAGCGTTACCAAGGGCGTGATCGCATTGTTGAAGAAAGGTGGCAGGCATGTTTGGGAGGGTTTAGATGACTACAGGCCCATAACTCTGCTTAACACAGAGTTAAAGATTTTGGCCCGGGTCTTAGCGAATCGTTTAGAGCTAGCTTGTCATTAGCGATCTGATCGGCTCTGAGCAGACCTTTGCTGTGAAGGGAAGATCGATCCAGGACAACCTGCACTTGATTTGCGAGGTCCTAGAAGGGATAGAAGACGGCACCAAGGCCGCGCTGATCAGTTTAGATCAGTCCAAGGCCTTCGATAGGGTTGACCATCGGTTTTTGGCGACTGTTTTGGAGACTGCCGGATTCAAACCGGAGTTCCGCAGATGGATTAGCATGATGTACCACAACCCTCAGGCAGTGGTGCAGGTGAACGGAAGGCGTTCGGGGGTGTTCGCGGTCGAGCGTTTGGTCCGGCAGGGCTGCCCGTTGTCTCCTCTTCTCTATGTCCTAGCTTTGGAGCCCCTGCTCCGTAGGCTTAGGGATAGGACGACAAATCCGGCCCTGCGCGGTGTCCCTTTTGCTGGCCCTCTTACGGCAAGGGTTTCCGCGTTCGCCGATGATATCACAGTTTTTGTATCCCGCCGCCTGGATATAAAGGCTGTGAAGAAGGCGGTTAGCGAGTACGAGCAGATTGCAGGAGCCAAGGTCAATTTTGACAAAAGCGAAGGTTTGCGACTCGGTGCTTGGAGGGGTAGCAATACTCTTCCAGGGCCCTTCCGCTGGAGTGACGGACCCGTCCGCATCCTCGGGGTGTGGTTCGGGCCCGACCTCCAACTGGAGCGAAATTGGTTGGAAATACAAGCCAAGGTGAATGCTCAGGTGGGAATCTGGCTTTCAAGGAGGTTATCCTTAAAGGGCAGGGCGGAGGCGTGCGCCGTGTACGTCTTCCCCTTGATCCTTTACCGATTGGCTGTAATTCCTCTGCCTAAGGTACATCGGTTGGCGCTGCAACGATCCCTTTCCAGATTGCTCTGGGGAGGTGCAAGGCTGATGGTCCGTAGGCAGGTCTGTATCTAACGTCCACGCAACGGGGGTCTAGGTATGCCTGATCTGGAGAGCCACTGGCTTGCTGAAAGACTTGCATACTTGGGCAGAGCCTTGACGGGGGACGCAGTTTGGAGACTGAAGGCGAGTCGGACTTTTCCTCGCCTAAAGTCAGACCCAGAGGCTGAAGGTCGACGTAGGCCTTTGGGCGAAACACTGTTTGTCCGCGAGTGCCGAACGGCCCTTCGTAACCTTCTTGGGTCCAGTGACCTTTCACGGCCTCGAAAAGAACTATATCGGGAGCTAGTGGTGGGTTCCGCTTCTGATCCTCTCAGCGAGCGGCGTGGCTGGACGACGGAGGAGATTCGCTCTCATTGGAATTGGGCGCCAGGATCGAGCTTCTTGAACAACTCCGAGTTCTCGCTCACCTGGTGACTTGTTCGAAATGCGTTACCCCTTGTCGGCTTGAACTACAAAGCGGGCCTGGCAGACATGCCCGATTGCGCTCGCTGCGGCAGTGGTTTGGAAGAAACGGCTGAGCACGCCTTCTACTACTGCGAGCGAGTTCGCCCGTTTTGGGATCACGTCGGCGAGTGGACGGCTCGCATCGAACCCAAACAGCTCGTGCTGCTCGACGTTGGTTACGTCGTGGACAACGTTCTTCCTCCGTATCAGGGTGAGAAGCGTGTGGTGTTTCTCGCGATCCTAGCTGTAGCTAGAATGGTGATTTGGACGACGCGAAACAAGGGATTGTATGACGATGCAAACTTTTCTCATCGTGATCTGGTTTTGCATTTTCGGCATCAGCTGAGGGTCAAAATCAGATGCGATAGAAAACGCTTGGATCGCATAACATTCAGCAAAAGGTGGGTGCATGCAGCGAGCCTGGTCGTGCGAAAGGGGGCAACGTTGGTGTCATCCTTCCCTCCTCTGCCGGCTCATGGCGTCTACGGTACGGGTCCTTAGGGACCCCACCCCTGGTAAGTAGGATTGTTTTTTCCCCTTGAAACCTAGTTAGCAGTATGTTTGTGAGTCATTGTCCCCGTCATCTAGCCGTTAGTTGTCAAGATCTTCCCCATCCCCATTATTTTTGTACCTCAACCCGTATCCCAGTCCGCTTTTTATTGAAGATCTTGAACATTCATATGTATAAAAATCATACTACCTGGTCGTATCCACCCATACCACGCCCAAGCCCTTATTTCTTTGACCCCTGTAGATTAGGATTCCTGCCCCACCTAGGGTAGGTCCGGCTTGTTTCCGGTTTTTTTCGACCTGGAAAACAGTCGGCCTCCAATTTTTATTGACGGGGGGATGGGAGGGCAACCAAACGGGGGATTTTTCCTTTGTTTTTGTATATATTTCGGGGTTTTTTCTCTCATTCCCATCACATTCATTGTAAATAAATCATACTTGTAAATAAAAATCATTCATCAATCTTGGGATTTTAAGTAGGACTTCTTCATAGAGCGAATGTGGTATTTTGGTGATTGCTGCGCATATGGCGATGGATGAATGGTTATATATTGTACTGCTGAATGGGTCGGCAAATGTGGCTAGCTAGGTCTCCTTAGAATATATAGAAAAGAATGACCGCTCCCTTCCCCTCCCCCAAAACCTCAAGGCCTTGTGCCTTCTGTGTAATATACGAAGAAATAAAAGCAGCAGCTGTAGTATGCACCTTGCCAGTCTTCGTGTACGTTGAATCAAGGAAACCCTCCTAAGAGACTTGGATACATATGTGTGGCACCTCATATCTCCGTGTTGAGTTATTTATTTATTGACCCCTAATAATCGGTCATGAATTCTGTTTTATCTGAGTTCATTTAAAAAATAATGCCACTTGCTGCTTATTCCGGACTATGCACAACATATTCAGCTTGGGCAGGTGTATTTGTGAGAAGTGCTGGATCAACTGTGTAGTCCACTTCTGGCTTGTTTTTTTTTTTTGTGTGTGCGACTATTGCTACCATAGCACAAAAGGAACTGCACCACATGGATTCTAACAAAATACATGGAGAAAAAGGCATGACGAGAACCACACAAGTATGCTGCATGCTGTTTTGAACAAATCCTGAAAGCAACATCCCACAAAAAGCAACTGTATGGCCACTTACCCCCTATCTCAAAAACCATCCAAGTAAGATGAAAAAGACACATGCGGGCACTGCTGGAGAATCAAGGACGAATTCATAAGTGATGATTTTCTATGAACCCCAATGCATGGACACGCCTGTGCTGGTTGACTAGCAAGAAACTGATCTGATATACATCAGCTCTGAGCAGACACAGGGTATAGTTTGTAGGACCTGCCGGGAGCAATGGATGATAGGGACAGTTGGAGAACAAGTGAGTCTGTGAAATCTGTGCTATCTGAACAACTTAATGATGATTATGATATATATGTGTATGTTCGCTCTAGTATATACTCTGTTCCAGATATCAAGTGCTAGGGAGGTACAGTAATATGGATGTATATGGTGTAAAGGCTAACTTCTTAGAAGATAGACACGATGAACCATGTTCAAATCCTAGATGAAGTTGCTTGTATTTGTGCTGATGTCTTTGGAAAAAGCATGAGTCCACCAATTCTCCCAACATATATAGATAAATAGAAGGCAAAACAAAATGGTAGCTCTCTGAAACTAGTGGACAAGTTCACCTACCTAGGAAGCAGTGTCTCATCAACCGAGAAAGACATCAACACAGAACTAGCAAAGGTATGGACAGCTATTGGTCATATGGAAGTCAGACCTGACTGATAAAATAAAGCGCAGTTTTTTTCCAAACAGCAGTCGTGTCAATACTGCTAAATGGATGCACTACTTGGATACTTACTAAGCATATGGAGAAAAAGCTTGACGGCAATTACACAAGAATGGTGTGAGCAATATTGAACAAGCACTGGAGGCAGTACCCCACAAAACAACAACTGTACGGCCACCTAACACCCATCACGAAAACTAACCAACTTAGACACTGCTGGAGAAATGGGGACAAGCTCATAAGCGACATACTCCTGCGAACCCCTTCGCATGGACGAACAAAGGCAGGACGACCGGCTGGAACCTATGTACAACAGCTCTGTGCCGATACAGGATATAGCCTTAAAGACCTCCCGGGAGCGCCGGACGATAGAGACGGGTGGATGGGAGAGGGTCAGGGAGATCAGTGCTGGCAGCATGACATGATGATGATGATGACGGCAACCAGTCTATGAGAAGGAAAACTCTGAATTCAAACCAGCACTATTCTACTGAAAAATTGACCTTCTGTCACATTCTGCTTGTGGTGGAGAGGTTTGGTAAATACATACTGTCGTATTTAAACACAGTCTCTCTCTCTCTCTCTCTCTCTCTCTCTCTATATATATATATATATATATATATATATAAGCCCATTACTGGATGTTAAGCAGTAGTTCTGTGTTTCCTATTAAAGATGTACTTGACTTTAGAGTTTAGGTAATTGAAATCTTTTTGGATCGTGAATAAGCACAGTGTGTCATTTCAGATAGTAACATTATAGCCTGTTCGATACTTGGAGATCGACAAAGACTTCAAACTGGGCATTTAAATGCTTCATTTATGACATTTTCTGACATTTTTTTATATCATATATCATATTGTGAATATGCCTCACTTAAAACTTTTGACAGAGTTAATAGACTTGCTGAGATTATGGAAAATATATAAAAATATCCAAAGAAAGAAATTTAAATTCTATGTCTTTCTACAAGTATAGTACACACAAATGTATGCGTGCATGTATGTGTGTGTGTGGTGGGGGAGTGTCTACATAGCTAGATAGATGAAGTTAAAAAATTATGAACAGTGATATGTAGAAAGAGTGCCAGCCACTCTCGTATTTTCTTTATGATGTGTATCAACACAAATTATGACTTTTTCATATTTTCTAAAATGTTTTTTTCTGTCACCTGCAAATCAAATTTTGCGTTGTGTTTAAATTTCTAGAATGAGCAATGACCACTAGGGAACCAGAAATGTTAACTCTTTGACCACGTTTATTAACTTACGAATACTTAAAAACAGAATAAACTATTACTACTTTGAAATTTTGTTTCTGCGGTGGATTTCTAACTAGTTTTGATAAAATTACTAAGTCATAGAGAGTGTTTAAATAAATACAAGAAATAAGCTTGCAAGTAAAGATCTGTAAAAATGAAATTACTTTTGATGCAGCATAATAGAAAAAAAAATGAATTGCTCTGTGTCAATGTTCAAAAACGCTGACACAAATATTAGCCTTTTTCCTCATCGAGAAATAATTTGACTCGTAAATTCATTTTGTGGTACATTTTCTATTTTCACGAAATTTTGCTTTGAGTTTCCTATGCTGACGATTTAATGTTTTCATAGTCTACCAGAATGTTTTCGTTTTTTAACCAATTCATTTGCCCAGTCGGCTGCCGACTGCACCTCTGCAGAGGAGTAAGTCCTACCCCATTGACTGTCCTAGATATGACACTAAACAATCTGATGGTGAGGTTCCAGTGATGCTGGGGCTTTGAGGAATGCAGAGCACCCCTTCGTTGCCATCGCTCCCAGATCCACTCTGGCCCGGAGTGGTAGCACCTGATAGGGTCCTATCAATGGGTTAAATAGAATTAATGGCATACTTATTCTAAACTGAATTGTTTGACTAAACAGAATAGTTTGAAATAGAAATGTTTTTGACAATTAAACCGTACTTACATTTAAACTGCGTGTTTATGCTTAACTGAATTATTTGAATTAGAACTGTTTTTGACATTGAAACTATACTTACACTAAACTGATTTATTTAATATAGAACTGTTTTGACATTTAACTGTGCGTAAACAAAATCTGTACTTATACTAAACTGAATTGGCTGAATCAGAACTGCTTGACTCAACTGAATAGGCTGAAATAGAAATGTTTTTCACAATTAGACTGTACTTACATTTAAACTGCGTACTTATCCTAAACAGAATTGTTTGAAATATAACTGACTATTTGCATAAAAATGGATTTGGCGTTAAATAACCTACAAAGGTTGATATCCCATAAAATCCAACCAACCAACCCACTTCATTTATATTTGCACTAAACTTTACACATGGCTGACTGAGAACAACCAACGTCTTCGCCAAATTCCACTGTAGATTGTTTTCTTGAAGGGTTTTTACAATCTTTTCCATTATTTCAATTGACAGTTCCAGAGAACTGTCCCATAGATAGGAACCTTGTCAGGTGCTACTATTCCGGGCCAGGGTGTGTTCAATATATGTTCATTTGTGTATGTGTGCTCCTCTTAGTATATATGTGGGTATGTGTCTGTGTAGGTGTATACATTTGTTCCATTGTGTATGTATTGGTAGGTGTGTGGGAATTAATGAAGATAAATAGAATGAACATAAAACAAAATGAAATCAAAAATAAATACAAAAAATGCAAAAACTCCTTGAAGTCGTTGGCAGAAAAAAAGGGTGGCGCATGCGCAAAGAAGGAACCCTCTCGGCAAAAGAAAGAAACCCGCTCGCTTTCAGCAGTGACCAGCGGAGTGACAGCACCTAAATATTTCTTGCTACCGGTGGAAGACACCACGCGTCCGTCTTTAGACGCTTCTTTGGCTACCCTTTTCACAAGTAGCAGCTGTATTTTTGACCAACGACCCACGATTAAAGACACCAAATAATGGACTCATCAAAATCACAACTAAGACACCATATAAAGGACTTAACAATAACAACTAAAAGCACCGGATCGCCCCCCCCAAAGTGTTTAACACGTTGTTATCGCCTTAAATATCAAATCTGGACATATATACCTAAGAACAAGTAACACATTTTAACACCTTGACTGGGAGACGCGACCATTTCATTTGTATTCAGGATTAATTTCCTCCCCCACTTTATTTATTTAATAATGAAGATTCTTGATTAGTGAGTATTTGTATATTACCTTTCAGACATCCCTTATATATATATATATATATATATATATATATATATATATATGTGTGTGTGTGTGTGTGTGTGTGTGTGTGTGTGTGTGTGTGTAAATATATATATAAATATATATATCGTTGATAAACTTTCAGGATTATCTCCCTTTAACGGAACTCTTAAAAGATCTCTGATAAATCAAAGATGGCTGCCTTGTCTGTTACAGTTGCAATAATAATACAATGTAATGTTTCATAAAGCCACTATTCTGCGGTAATTCTTGTTGTTAATTCATCACATATATAATTCATATTCTATCTTATTTTAGGAATGTTTCGGGCCATTGGTCTAATGAGTAGAGTGATTGCCAGTGGTCCGGGAGACTGGGGTTCAATCCCAGGTTGAGTCATACCAAAGACTCAAAAATGGTACTTCATGCTGCCTTGCTTAACAGTCAGCATTATAAGGTAAGGATCATGGCTACAGTGGATCAACCTAGGGAATGGAGTGGCGCCTTCCCCTACAACTCAGTGTGGTAGCTATTGAAAAGGGAGCCTTCGGTCGCCCTCGACAACAGTCGCCAACTTAACTTACTTTATATATTTAATAATTTCCAAGAGTCAAAATGATATAATTAAAAGTAGGGGTGAATCCCCATGGTACAAATTCACATAAATTAGTAAACCTTTCACATACCTCAGCAGTAATATCTCATCTACTGAAATTAGTAAACCAGTTCACATACCTCGGCAGCAATACCTCATCTACTGAAATTAGTTAAGCAGTTCTCATGCCCCAGCAGCAATATCTCATCGACTGAAATTAGTTAACCATTCTCATATCTCAGCTGCAATATCTCATCTACTGAAATTTGTAAAGCCGTTCACATACCTCAGCAGCAATATCTCATCTACTGAAATTAGTAAACCAGTTCTCATGCCCCAGCAGCAATATCTCATCGACTGAAATTAGTTAACGTTCACATACCTCAGCAGCAATATCTCGTCTACTGAAATTAGTTAAGTAGTTCACATACCTCAACAGCAATATCTCATCTACTGAAATTAGTAAACCCGTTCACATATCTCAGTAGCAATATCTCATCCACTGAAATTAGTAAACCCGTTCACATACCTCAGTAGCAATATCTCATCTACTGAAATTAGTAAACCCGTTCACATATCTCAGTAGCAATACATGATCTTCTGAAATTAGTAAACCCGTTCGCATATCTCGGCAGCAACATCTCATCAACTGAAATTAGTAAACCCGTTCACATACGTCAGGAATGGTTAACAGTTGAAATGTAACATTGTAGTACAATTTCAAACGGGAGTTAGATTTTCAAGTTGGTCAAGAATTTTGAAGTTCATGACACTTATGAAGATGATAGCACAATGGATTCCTCACCATCGGGACCTCTGATCACAATTCTAATACCCCAGAATGTCACCAGGGCTCATGTGTCAGTCAACCAGAGTCCATTCAACAATGCCTTCAGCTGAATAGCATGTACTCTTGAGCTGCCCTGATTCATGATCGAGACGAAATGGTTGCAGATCGTAAAATGCTCTTCTTGTACCTTTTAGTAAATGTAATTTCTATTTCTCATTTCTGGTCCTTTGTTTGTGCCTAACCATTTTGTGTCAAACATTGGGAAACATCCTGCATATGTTCTACAGTATATGTGCGTTTCTATGTGGGTGTGTACGCATGCATTCATTTGTGTATGTAAGATAATCTCTGTGTGTGCGTGTTGGTTCGTTGGGTTTTATGGTATATCAACCTTTGTAGGTTATTTAATGCCAAATCCATTTTTATACAAATAATCAGTTCTATTTAAAACAATTCAGTTTAATTCTTTAAAATATTTCTATTTCAAGCTATTCAGTTTAGTCAAACAGTTCTAATTCAGCTAATTCAGTTTAGTATAAGTACAGATTTTGTTTACATACGGTTTAGTGTCAAAACAGGTCTATATTAAACAATTGGGTTTAGCGTAAATACAGTTTCAATGTCAAAAACAGTTCCATTTCAAACAATTCAGTTTACAATAAGTACACAGTTTAATTGTAAAAAACATTTCTATTTCAAGCTATTCAGTTTAGTCAAACAGTTCTAATTCAAACAATTCAGTTTAGCATAAGTATGCAGTTAGTTCTATTTAACCCATAGATAGGGCCCTATCAGGTGCTATTATTCCGGGCCAGAGTGAACCAGGGACTAATGACAAAGAAGGAGTGCTCTGCATTCCCCAAAGACCCAGCATCACTGGAATCTCACCATCAGATTATTTAGTGTCGTCGACGGGGTGTCTTACCCCTCTACAGAGGGTATGTGCGTGTTCATAAGTATCTGCACGTATATGGGTTGAATATGTGTGTATATATTCCTATACGTATTCATGTACGCATATGATTGTTCTAGTGGATATGTGCTTGTGTAAGTATGTGTATATTCCATTGTATGTGTGTGTGTGAACTTTTATGCAAATATTCCATAGTGTGTATTTATGTGTTATAGTACATGTACGCATATGTTCATTATATGTTTATCTGTGTATGTATGCTTCTCTCTGTGTATATATATGGGTATGTGTCTGTGAAAGTGTATCTATTTGTTCCATTGCGTATGTATTGTCATGTATATATATATAGTTCACTGTATCTGAGTGTTTCTATGTGTAAGTGTATATGTATTTTTCAATGTGTATGTATACGTTCTATTTAAATGTATATATATTCCATTTTGTGTGTATATGTCTATTTGTGTATGTGAGTTAGTCTGTGTATGTATGTCCCTCGGTGTCTTTGGGTGAATGTGTATATATATTTGTATGCGTATGGGTGTGTTTATCCATGCATGCGTGTGTATATCTGTGCACACACACACACACACACAGACACACGCATATATATATATATATATATATATATATATATATATGTTCCTGTGTATTATTATCACTAGATGATATGAAGCATTAAAATTGATAAAATGAACACCGTCTATTCACATCTTTTTTTTATCCCGTTGTATTGTTTAACGAGCCATGCATTACTTTTTTTAGTGGGTAGTTCTCTATAAAAATGCGTTTTCTTTCATTTGCCTTTATTCCTGTTGAAAGAGAATGTTAGACATTAAAATAAGCCAAGATGCACCGACTGCAACAAATGAGACAGGGGAAAAATGTGTGTGTGTGTGGGGGGGGTGATCACAGGTTTCAGGTCAACAACTGAAAATATTAAATCTATTAGGCACGTGAAAACAATCGTTATTTTTAGACCTATGCAATTAAGTGCATTGACCAGGAAGGAGATTATGTTAAAAATGAATATCATTGTGTAATATAAATGTTTTATATTTATTTATTTTTTCATGTTATCGTCACCTTTGAATATGAAGTGTTTACCTGTTTAAAATGATTGGGAACTTTATAATTACATTGATTCTTAAAACATTGATATTGCAGCTAAGTATGAAGTGCTTACCTGTTTAAATGTTCTGAAGATAAGAAGTGTATGATGCCTCTTCTTTATTGTCATTACTCCCAGGTCCACTCTGATCAAAAGGGGTAATATCTGCTCGGGACCCTTATTATGGTCAAATTGAAGTTGAATTCAGAGTTCAATTTGACCATTAGAAGGGTCCAAGGCAGATATTACCCCTTGGGCCAGAGTGGACCTAGGAGTAATGACAATAATGGCATCATACACTTCTTAAGTTTAACAGGTTTGAATTCAGAGTTCTCCTTTTCCTTGACTGGTAGCTTAACCAAGGATAAAGAGCCTATTCTACTCTACTACTTATCTATAGCTGGAGGGAGAATTATCAGATTCATACCTCTCCTAAGGATATTAGAGATAAGTGAAACGTTGTTAGTCGCATCCAAGATTTGAACTCGTGTCGCTGTGTCCATTTTCTACGACGATAACCATTACACTACGGGCATTATTAGTTGTTTGAAGTCATATTATTGCTTTTTATAAAACTATGTACAAATTGTTTATCTTACGAATGGTTACTTGAAGCTTTAATTGTTTACAAATGATAATTATCATTCGTTAATTAAATCCATTTATCGACTTAAAAAATAGATTGACTTTATTATTAAATAACCAACCAACCAACCAGCAAACCAACATCTTTATTCTTTGATATAGTGCTAAGGCTGCTGAATACCACTTTCACCACAGCCTTTCACAAGTATCTGTAACTGTCTGGGAACCCTTTATTCAATCAATAAAGGGGTGTTACGCTCATTCTGATATTTGTTAGCTATAATTCTCAAATAATTGCCAGCATAGTCGGCTGGGGCTGTAGAATACACCGACTGCATCTCTGCAGAAAGGGTAAGACCTCACCCCACAACAAGTGATCTGTATATGACATTATATAATCTGATTGTGAGGCTCCCGTAATGCTTGGAGCTTTGGGTAATAAGGAGTACTCTTTGATTGCCATCACTCCCAGGTCCATTCTGGCCTGGAATGGAAGCATCTGATAGGATCCTATCTATGAGTAAATTAGAACTGTTTGACATTTAAACTCAGTGCAAACAAATCCCATGGTAAATTGAATTGTTAGAAATAGAACTGTTTAATCCTTTAACTGTGTGTATCTACAAAATCATAGATATGTAAGTAAACTTGGTGACCATTGTTGAGGGTGACCCGAAGGCTCCCTTTTCATTAGCTACTACACCGAGGTGTAGGGGTGGACGCTACTCCTTTCCGTAGATTGCTCTACTTTACCCTTGATATGTATCTTATAATGCTGAGTGTTAAGCAATGAGGTATCAAGTACCACTTTTAGAGTGTTTGGTATGATTCGACCTGGGATTGAACCGTGACTGTGTGCAAACGAATGACCTGAGGCTCCTTTAAAAATGTTATCAGCAAAATATGTTTACATATCCTATATATCTAATATATATGTATAAAGCGGATTTGGCATTAAATAACCTACCATGGTTGATAATCCATAAAACCCAACCCAACCAAATCATATATATTTAATTTATATGTATAAAGATGATTTGGTATTAAATAACCTACAATGGTTGATATGCCATAAAACCCAACCAAACCAAATCATATATATTTAATATATATGTATAAAGATGATTTGGCATTAAATAACCTACAATGGTTGATATGCCATAAAACCCAATCCAACCAAATCATATATATTTAATTTATATGTATAAAGAAGATTTGGCATTAAATAACCTACAATGGTTGATATGCCATAAAACCCAACCAAACCAAATCATATATATTTAATATATATGTATAAAGTGGATTTGGCATTAAATAACCTACAAAAGTTGATATGCCATAAAAACCCGACCAACCAACCAACCAACCAACTTCTTAGACTTGTCCAGGATTTGAACTCAGGTCACTGATTCCATTTTCAATGATGATAACCATTACTTTAGATGTATCTCTACATAGATCTCATTTATAAAGAACATTTGAAGCCTGATACGTATATCTTATTTTTATCATTCAAAATAACCGATTATAATTGTTTATCCTTTTTTAAAACTATTATTTTCTGATCTATGGATTCATTTTAATTGAAAGTAAAAATTGTTTGGTCATCTGAGCAAAAAATTCTCACCATTGTCCGAAGAACTTTTAGTTGTCATTCCAAGAATATTGCAGAACACAGGAATGTTATATTTAATTTGATGAAAAAGTTTCAAGAAACAGGTTCTGTTAATGGTAATCCGCAGTTAGAAAAATCAAGTGTGTAAGGTGAAGAAAAGGTATTGTGGGGAAGTGAATTGACCGGGTATTTGGTATTGATGGCTTGAAGATAAATCTTTGTGTATTTGATACATCTGAGTACAATAGCTCACTGCCAGTAATGGCTCAAGGTACCGGAAACTCAGGCAGTTGCCCGTGGAGGAAGTGCCTCCACGGGCAACTGCCAGTATCTGAGCTCTCCAAAGAAATCCGAAGCTATCTTCCATATGTCACGCTCGATGAAAAGAATTTTTGGTTTCTTTGTTTAATGGTATATCAACATTTGTGGGCTATTTAATCAAGGATCTTCCAAAAAAAAAAAAAAAAATTAAAATGATAGATAAAATATTTTCAGTACGATGTTTTTAAGACGTAAAAAAAACAAGTTCAAATTATATATATATATAGTAGGGGACAAGATGCTGAATTGAGAGCCAGCGGCAAACAGAGGGCTTTGGGCCCTCATTGACCCACGGTTGAGCAGCACAGCCAAGATGAGAAAAAAACTGCTGCTATGGTCAGAGGAACTTTGGGTCAATATGTAACAGTCTGTCTTCGTCTCCAACTCACCTCTCACACGCAACCAACATCAACCCTTTTAAGAATAAAGTGTGAGAGATATGTTTTTATAAAGAATTGTGTTCGTTCGTTCATTGAAGTTCGTCATTATGTTTCATTATGTTTTGCATGTACATGTATACGTGCAATTGTATTATGAGTATACAACATATATATATATATATATATATAGAGAGAGAGAGAGAGAGAGCGGAGAGAAAGGTAATAAACTCATTTATTCCTATCATTCTATATTTTTAGTTTTTCCGTTTGAAAATTTTCTTTAAAAGGGTCCCGAACAACTATAGGGCCGGCCCTGCTCATCGTCTCAATTATAAATGAACGAGGAACTCAATTCAAACGCTTGTAGCAGAGGAAATGTATTATGGTTAAATATTTCCGCGTGCAAAACAATATAAATCAAATCACGACAAATTAACAATATAATTATTGCCCGAACAAACTTAGTAGGATGAATACAGAAATACTAAAAGAGTTCAATAAATAAAGAAAAAGTACTGTCATGCATTAGAAGAATCCTTTGGTATAAGCTGAGCGTCTTTAACTGAATGGAAATAATTGTGTGAAGACCTATTGTTATATAACATATGCCATGGATTTTCGGTTCGTTCCTAGTGACCTCGTGTGCTTTGGCGAGCTGTCACATTTTGATTAGTAAACAGAAAGATGACAGCGCGTCATCGCTCTCAGGTCGAACAGGTGAGTAACCGGAAGGGGACCACGTGATAACTACACGGTCAGATTTGGACAGAGTGTAGAGAATCGCAGTCGAGCAAGGGACACGCAGCCGATCAGTCCGTTTCTGACTAGCTTGCAAGAGAAGGGTGCAAGCGTTAGCACCCCTCTGACTGCCGGAAGAAGATATGGAACATGAAGAAGTCCCCTCTCTGAGTATATGTATCTCCACCCATCTCTCACACACCACAGAAACATCAACCCTTTCGCAAATAAAGTGTGAGAGATACATATATTTATAAAGAAGTGTGTTCGTTTGCTTATTGAAGTTCGTAAATTATGTTTGATTATTTTTCTGCTTGTATTTGTATTACGGCTATATAACACTATATCAAAGTATGATACCATATATGGTGCGACTCGAGGTTTGTTGGGGTGAGAGACCCTCTGCTGGGAGAAGCGCACACTTGCAAGTTCTTGCTGTCGAGGCCAGAACGAAGAGAAACTTCTTACCTTGCCGCGCCCTTACATATGCTACTTTAGTCACGCCACCTAGTGACCCTTAGAAGTACTATTTGAAAAGCAAAGGATTTAATCCCTACATATGTTGTCTCAACTGTATGTATTTACGCAAACTTTCTATCTGAGGCAGGATGTAACTCAAGGTCAATTTTTAAGTGGAGTACAGCTGGTTTGAATTCAAAGTTTTCGTTCACCGAGACTGGTTGCTTTACCAGGGATAAAGAACTCAGTCGACCCTATTATTCACCTATAGCTAGAGGGAGAAGAGACAAGATGTAACCATATGACGTTTTTGATAATTTTAAACCTAAATTACTTTGAAACGTTATATATTCTGAGCAAGTAAAAATCAATTCTATTGGTGCTCTGATTACCTGGAAACTTACCAGATAAATATAAACTTCTAACAAAAAGGATTACAGTACAACATAAATATTGGCTGAATTTCTTAATATTTACTTTTACCTTTGAGTTACATGAGAAAACCGTTTTTTTAAGCTGTTTGTTTTTAAACGTTCTTAAGAGATAAACGCCAACAATTTTAAGTTAAAGAATGATTCACTTATTTATAAGTGGAACATATTCTTAACCATGTAAAGTTTGATTTGGTTTGGTTTCTTTGTTTAATGGCAAAATAACCTTTGTAGGTTATTTAATGCCAAAGCCTTTCTCCCGGAAGAACAGTGGTGGTACTATTTAACCCATAGCTGGGAGGATAAGGGGGTTCTTACCTTTCCCAAGGGTATTTGTCCAAAAGTGAACATAATAGCGCGACTGGAGTACGAACTCGCTTGCTACGAGTCCATCGCTTTAACCATTACACCACGAGGACACCCTTAACCATGAAAATATAAGGTGAATGTTTAACTGATTTAACAAATAACTACATTTCTATAGCAAATATCTATGTATCATACAAGAAAAAAAATTAGTTATTCGTACATTTATTTATGACAATTGACTGACTGATTGTCAACTCATGTATTTCCTCGCGGTGATCGGCCTCTCAAAAAAACGTTTTATAACCTTTCTTTAATTTAATACGAATTGGGAAAGTAATAAAGCTGAATGTTTATTTGAAAGATTGATTTTTAGGGGTGTCTGCCAGTATCTGAGCTCTCCAAAGAAATCTGAAGCTATCTTCCATATGTCACGCTCGATGAAAACAATTTTTGGTTTCTTTGTTTAATGGTATATCAACATTTGTGGGCTATTTAATGCCAAAGCCATCCTTGTGAAAGAACAGCAATTTAACCCATACCTGGAGGATATTTAACCCGTAACTGAATGATAAGGGGTTCATATATGTAATGGATAGAAAAACAAAATTTGAATTAGGTTTAAAAAAATATTTAAAAAAATGCAAAAACTCCCAGAAGCCACTGGCTAGAAAAGGGGCGACGCATACGAAAAACAAAAAAAAACAAAAAAAAACTGTCTTGGTAAAAGAAAGACCGTTCTTGCAGCTGGTGGAAAGCCCTACGCGTCTGTCTTTAGGCGGCATGTTGGTTAATCTTTGCACTAGTAGCAGTTGTCTTTTGGACCAACGACCCATGACTTAAAACACCAAATCATGGGCATTAAAATTACAACTAAAACACCATATAATGGACTTAACAAGTACAACTAAAAACACCTGATTTAGACATATCTCTGCAAAAGCGTTTAACACATTGTTAACGCCTTAAACACCAAATTCGGACATATATATTCAAGAACGACAAACATATTTTAACACCTTGACAGGGAAACACAGCCATTTCATTTTTATTAAGGAATAATTTCCTCACCCACTGAGTGGTTGATGAACCCAACAATAAAGTCAAAATATAAAAGATATCTTGGCCTCCTATCTTCTTTTCTTGTTTTTTTTTTCGTGTGATTCCTTTACAGCCTTCAAATCCAAGAAGTTAAACAAACAAAATAACATGGGGCAAAATTAGAATAAACAAAAACTTCGAAAAGTAATTATGATCTCACTCTCTTACAACCATTTCATAAATATAAGTTTCATCAACTTTCTATAAAAGAGAAGACACAATAATCAAATGAAATTTTATATGCTAAAAAATCCCAAGCACACGTTGGTCCAGTCGGCAGGGGCTGTGGAATACACCGACTGCATCTCTGCAGAGGGGTAAGACTCCCCGGATGAGTGTCCTGGATATGACATTAAACAATCTGATGGTGAGGTTCTAGTAATGCTGGAATTTTGGGGAATGCAGAGTGCCCCTTTATCGCCATCGCTCGCAGGTCCACTTTGGTCTGAAGTAGTAGTACCTGATAGGGTCCTATCTACAGGTCAAATAGAACTAAACTGCCCTTATGCTAGACTAAATTGTTTAAAATAGAACTGTTTTGATATTTAGCTGTGTGTAAACAAAAAAACTGTCCTTATGCTTGACTGAACAGTTTGAAATAGAACTGTTTTGATATTTAGCTGTGTGTAAACAAAAAATGCCTTATGCTAGACTGAACTGTTTGAAATAGAACTGTTTTGATATTTAGCTGTGTGTAAATAAAAAAATGCCCTTAGGCTGGTCTGAACTGTTTGAAATAGAACTGTTTTGACATATAGCTGTGTGTAAACAAAAAAATGTCCTTATGCCAGACTGAACTGTTTGAAATAGAACTGTTTTGATATTTAGCTTTGTGCAAACAAAAAAAAAACTGTACTAATACTTAACTGAATTGTTTGAAATAGTACTGTTCATATGTATAGAAATAGATTTAGCATTAAATAACCAACAATGGTTGATAAGCCATAAAAACCAAACCAAACTAAACTTAACACATACACACACATATGCCGAGTCCTATTTTATCAATAACAGTAACATTGATTTCTGACCACTGATTATTTTTCTTCATATTAATAATGATTTCTGTATTTCTATTATATGGAAAAGAGGGTATTTTTTTCGTTGGTACTATTTACCAACCCCTCCGCTCGGGCAGGATATGACACAAGGTCAATTTTTAAGCGGAGTTTAACAGGTTTTAATTCAGAGTTTTCCTTCTCCTAGACGAGTTGCCTAACCAAGGCTGAAGAACCTAGTTTGTCCTACTATTTACCCATAGCTGGGGGGAGAATTATTGGATTCATACCCTCCCCAAGTGCTATGTGAAATGCAATCAGTCTCGCCCAGGATTTGAACTCGTGTCGCCGTGTCTATTTCCTACGACGATAACGACTACACCACAGGCACCTCCTGGTTGGAATTTTGGGGAATACGGAGTGCCCCTTTATCGCCATCGCTCGCAGGTCCACTTTGGCCTGAAGTGGTAGTACCTGATAGGGTCCTATCTACAGGTCAAATAGAACTAAACTGCCCTTATGCTAGACTAAATTGTTTAAAATAGAACTGTTTTGATATTTAACTGTGTGTAAGCAAAAAAACTGTCCTTATGCTTGACTGAACTGTTTGAATTAGACCTGTTTTGATATTTAGGTGTTGGTAGTCGTCGTCATCATTGTTGGTCAGTAATCGTTGATTTGGGCTTTAAGTATCTGACTTCTTTGTTTTTCTTTTTACTCCATTAACTTGTCGGCTTCTTTGTTTGTGGAAGGCAGCAAAAAAATTTAAGGATGGAAGGAAGAAAAGAAAAAGACCAAGATACCTTTTAATTCCAACTTTATTTTGAGGTTGAACGACTGTTCTGTGGTAGAAAATGTTTCCTTGGACTAGTGGATGTAGTCGCGTCTTCCAGACATAGTCTTAAAATACATGACTCATTTTCGGTAGGTGATGAGTTTAAAGTCGATGATTATGTCCAGTTGGTGCTTTTCAGTATGATATGCTTTTTGGGGCGGCTTGCAAGCAGGAGACACAACCTGTCGCTAATCCCAGAGCTTAGCATCCAGCTTGTCTTGTTTATCTCATTTGGATGGTTTGTGAGACGGGAGGCAAGAGGCCGTACAGCTACTATTTTTTGTGCAGCTTCCAGGTTTTGTGGAAATCAACTCAGTATTCTTGTTGGTTGGTTGGTTGGTTGGATTTTATGGTCTATCAACCTTTGTAGGCTATTTAATGTCAGATCCATTTTAATACAAATAATCAGTTCTATTTCAAACAATTCAGTTTAGCTTGAGTACACAGTTGAATGTCAAAACAATTCTATATTAAACAATTCCGTTTAGTGTAAGTAAAGTTTCAAGGTCAAAAACAGTTCTATTTCAAACAATTCAGTTTAAATGTAAGTATACAGTTTAATTGTCAAAAACATTTCTATTTCAAGCTATTCAGTTTAGTCAAACAGTTCTTATTCAAACCATTCAGTTTAGCATAAGTATGCAGTTTAGGTCTATTTAACCCATAGATAGGGCCCTATCAGGTGCTACCATTCTGAGCCAGAGTGTAATGACAATGGAGGGGTACTCCGCATTCCCCAAAGCTCCAACATTACTGGAACCTCACCATCAGATTTTTAAGTGTCATATTCCAGGACACTCGTTGTGGGGGGTCTTACCCCTCAGTAGAGATGCAGTCGGTGGTGTTTTCTACAGCCACAGCCGTCTGGGTTCATAGATTTTCATGTCACCTCGGAAGAAATGAAGTGCAAGAAACAGCAAAAAAGTGCATTCTATTCAGGGTTAGAGTCATCTCAAAACTGAAATTTTCTCCTCTCCTGACGACAGGCCTGAAGACCCACAAATCCCTACCCCCAATTGACTTTTGAGAATAACAAACGGTCTTCAATTATTTGGAAGAATTGATGTCACAGGTTCTTTCTACCGCAGGGTAATTATCAATCCCTGGTCAATGGAAGATGCCTACCCCTCGGCTTAGATTCTGTTGTGGACTATGCAACAAATAGTAGAGCAGCTGTCACACTAAGACAGGTACCCTGAGAGAAAGAATACCTGAGTTTGGTGGTTTGGTTGGTTGGTTGGTTGGTTGGTTGGTTTTGTGACCTATATAATGTAAATTTTGAAATGAGTTCATACTATTGCGGTGTGTACCTATTTCAAATTTTACGTTATATCTCAATCGTCTCGCTGGTTGTTTACAGCTCAGATCCTTTCTTTCTTTTCTTTCTCTTTTCTTTCTTTTTTTTCTTTCTTTTTTTCTTTTCTTCTTTCTTTTTTCTCCCCTTTCTACGGCTTCTTTCATTTCTTTTTTCTTTCTTTTTTCCCTCTTTTCTTTCTTTTCTTCTCTATCTCTCTTCTATTTTCTTTCTTTCCTTTTTCTTTCTTTCTTCTGCTTTTTTCTTTCTTTCTTTCTTTTTCTCTTTTTAAATTCTTTTTCCCATTGTTTGTTTATTTATTCCTTATTTCAAACTTTGTCACTTTCAATATAAACGATTTATACAATTTAACTTCATTGTTTTAAACATTTCTTCTTTTTTTTGAGGGAGTTATCCGTGACGTAGTAGCTAACATACAAGATTGTGACATCGTAGAGAGCGAGTTCGAATTCCAGTCATGCTATAATGTTCACTTTCTGACGAATAACCATGCTTGTCTTGTTATTTCTTTGTCTTTTCTCATTACAGCATTCGTTCTTATTCGTTATACTGTCTGTTCATTGTTGCAACCCCAACATTCCTGGTTCTTCATTGCTTGTATAAGAAACAACATGAACACTATTTTCTTATATGTTCATTGGGGCTGTTGAATACACCGACTTCATCTCTGCAGAGGAGTAAGACCCCACCCCAACGAGTTTCCTGGATATGATACTAAAAATTCCAATGGTGAGGTTCCGATAATGCTGGAGCTTTGGGGAATGCGGAGTATCTCTTTATTGCCATCACTCCCAGATCCAATTTGGCCCGGAGTGGTAGAACCTGATAGGGTCCGATCTTCAGGTCAAACAGAACTAAACTGTGTACTTATGCTAAAATGAATTGCTTGAAATAGAACTGTTTTAATATTTAAACAGCGTACTTATGCTAAACTGAATTGTTTAAAATGAAACTGTTCCTGTATGCTAAACTGATTTGTTTGAAATAGAACTGTTTATTTGTATAAAATGGATTTGGCATTAAATAACCTACAAAGGTTGATATGCCATAAAATCTATACAAACTCCCTGTGACCTTGTGGGGAATTAATAAGAGCAATGATAGAACTCTTAAACTTTCTTGGATCATATGATCCGGTGATCCATGAGAATCGAGCTTTTCTTAGATCCCAAGGTCATCAACCATTACTCAAATTAAATGACTTCAAATTATTTTCCACTCTTTTTAACTGCAACAGCTGTTTCAAATTGAGGTACAGTTCATGTCAACAATAGCTTTTGCCAATCTATTTTGTAACAGTTTTATGGCAGGTCAACTCTTGTTGGGTTATTTAATACTGAAATCAGTCTTTTTTATTGCAAGCAATTATATGGTTGTAAGTAAATCTTCCTATTTAATAACAATTATTTTTAACCAAACATATCTTTGAGTCGCGATTACTAATTCTAATAACAAACGTGATACGAACGCAACCAGAGTAATACCAGCAAAACCAACTTGAACCTTAAACCAAAAAAAAAAAAAAACAAAAAAAAAAACAACAATAATAATAATGTTATCCCTATCGCTATAAATGACGACTTTCCAACTTATGAGAACACGCAACCACATATAAAATCAAATTAAGTATACCACTACAAAATAGAAATTAAATATCAAAAACACAATATAACCTCCTACACTGGAGCTTTATAGACAAAAATAAATATACAGAGATTTTATCAAAGTGTTTATTTACTGAACTTTGCTTAGTTTTACATAATGCTAGAGGAATGGGACACCAATTGAGAATCGAATTCACAAGTAACGGTCTACTGGTTTAGTTTGTTAGCCATTATACCACGCAAAACACCCATTGGATTTTATTTTTGTAAATATTGGCTCTCTTGAGCGTAGGTGATGAGAAATAGATCCACGACAATGCATGTTGTCACAGAAGGAGTTATCTCCCGTGTTACACCTCCCCCCAAAAAGAAAAATACAAATTCTCCCTTAAGTCTTACTGACAAAAAATTTAAAAAAAAAAGATATTCAAATTCACGTGATATTTTCGCCAAAGTAGACGATTTCTCCTTCAGGTGTTACACACGAAAGATGAATGCAATAATACACGCAGCGTTTTATCACGATGAGCATTGACTCCCTTGCGTGTTACAGACAGAGAATAATTATACAAATACGTTGCAGATATTATATTCCTTGCGATTTATAGACGAAAAATATGCATGCAAATAGATACACGTGGCGTTTAAATCTTGGTCGATGTTAATTTTGTTTTTTTCTTCTCGTTAATCGTAATCAGTGATGAGCACCTGAGTAACACGCTGTTCACATTTGCGCACTGATTTAAACTGCGACGTAAATGCATTTTTTATTTGACACTTATTTGTTCCTTGTGATTTCGTTGATGAAAAATGAAAGAAATCAATTTAGGGAAATAGAAATGCGAAGCTCGAAATTCGCCTTTGTAAGTGCAGCTAGAACATTTTGATATGTTTATAAATATTCAATTTTGCAGACCATATAAACACATTAAGAATAGATTATGTCTTTTTTTTTTCTTTTTTTTTTAATCTCTTATTTTGATTTCATTATCAAATGCATCATGGGAAGAAATGTATATTAGAAATTGATGGTTGGTTGCTTCTGTTTTATGATATATCAATCCTTGTTGGTGATTTAATGCTAAATCCTATATATATATATATATATATATATATATATATATATATATATATCTGAATATATATATATATATATATACGACAGTCGTGTATGATTGTCTCTATCTCACTTGGTGGGTTTTGTGGCAGACCAAATGCGGTATAATTTGGAGAGTGCTCAATATCAGTGATAGAGCTATTATATGATATAAGGATAAATAGATATATATTAATTTTTATATATATTTAACAGCATGGTTACTTATCTGCGACCACGAGTTAATAAAGTATATTTTCCATATTCCTTATGTACATACCATCATAGATTACAATGTCGTATACGTAATCTAACATTAACACGACAGAGGCAATTAATACAAATTATTATAACATACATATTGCAATTTAATACAAAACATATTTCAACATATGAAAACTAATAATGCATAATAAACCATAGTATATCACAATATTAACCGGCTCATTGGCCTAATAAGTAGAGTGTTCGCCAATGGTCCGGGAGACCGGGGTTCAATCCCAGGTCGTGTCTTACCAAAGACTTTAAAAATGGTGCTTGATACCTCCTTGCTTAACACTCAGCAATATAAAGTACGTGTCAAGGGTAAAGTGGAGCAATCCCGGGAAAGGAGTACGCCCTCCCCTTGTTGTAGCTATTGAAAAGAGAGCCTTCTGGTCGCCCTCGACTATGGTCGTCAACTTATATGACAATATACCATGTCTCTTAACACCATGATATTCCCACCTCACCGATTATTCTTACGTTTTGAATCCAGCATCCATTTCGTCTATTATACTTGTACGAGGATCATTAAATAGGTTTCCAGATTTTTTTCGTATGGGCACTTTTATTGATAGTACACACATGAAACTCTAGTCCCCTTCAAAGTAATCTCCTCCGGCTGCAATGCACTTGTACCGTTCCAACAACTTCTGGAAGGCCCCATGGAAGTCCTCTTGTGTGAGCGTGTCAACGACCTTCGTCACAGCCTCTTTCATCTCCTCAATTGTCTCATAACGACAGCCTCTGACCTTAGGGAATAACCAAAAGTCACAGGGGGCAAGGTCTGGACTATAGGGAGGCTGAGGAACTGTCTTGAGGCCTATCTTGCTCAAATAGCCTGTGACAAGGATGGAGTTGTGGACTGGTGTATTGTCCTGGTGGAAATGCCACTGACCCGATTTGAAGAGTGCTGGCCTCTCCCGACGGAATCTCTTGCTGAACTCCCTTAAAACCTCAACATAGTAACCCTAACACTAACTCTTTGGCCAATCAACTCTGGTATTCTGACTTCCTTACCCCCCCCACTTCTCATCATCCCTCACAAGCACCCTGCCTTCCTTGAATCTCTTATGCCACTCAAAAACTGATGCTCGATTCATGCAAGATGCTCCAAAAGCAGTCTGAAGCATTCCATACGTTTCTGTGGCATCATTTTTTCCAAGTTTAAAACAGAATTTTATTGCATATCGTTCTTCTAAAGTGTCCTTACGTCCAGATTGCATTTTTGAAATTCACCAGCTGTGACAATCAGGCTTTAGTAAGGTGTATTCCTATTGCTGTTGTAGCTGTTCATTTGAACCTGAAATCCTCAGTATTGGCCAGTCATCTCATAAGATGTATTGCAATAACATACTAAATTTTCAAGAGTTTATGACAATTTTAAATGCCTGTACAAAAAAAAGTCAGGAAACTTATTGAAGGCACCACGTATGTTGAATCAAAAATTCATTTTTACCATAATGCAATGATGATGATAAATTTATCCCTTAGTTAAAATCATCACAACATACAATAAATGTTCAGCCAAATCCCTAACCGTATCAAGACTTTGGATACCTTTTACTACGTATCGCTACACATATATTAAGGAAACAACTTCAAATCTGCCACACGGCGCATGTATCATCCTAGACACACACATACTAACAATCACATATACGACCACACACAACAATACGTAAATATAACACACACACACACACACACACACACACACACACACACACAAAAGACTAATACACCATTCTGACGTAAAGAAAAGACTATTTTTTGATTTTTTGATTTCTCCGAAATCTTTCTTTTTATGCCAGATGATTGTCGTATAAAGACGGCATGAAACGAATGGTCGCATATAAGCTTCCATGCTATTATCTATATATAAAAAAACTAATATATATATATATATATATATATATGAAGTTAACACAAACCGGATGTGACACAAGGTTAGTTTTTAAATGGAATTTAATTCAGATATTCCCTTCTCTTAAACTGGTTGCTATACCAAGTTTAAAGAGCTCAGTCTGCACTACTATTTTCCTATCATCACCATGTCGCGCCATCAGCATGGATATCCTTGACCCTCTCTCGCCACTCCTCCCTATCGTCCATTGCTTCTGGCAGGTCTTCAGGATTACATCCCGTATCGGTACAGAGCTGCTGTATGTAGGTTCGAGCTGGTTGACCTGCCTTTGCTCGGCTATGTGAAAGGGTCCATTGGCCTAATGAGTAGAGTGTTCGACAATAGTCCAGAAGACTGGGGTTCAATCCCAAGTTGAGTCATACCAAAGACTCAAAATATGGTACTTGATGCCGCTTTGCTTAGCACTCAGCATTATAAGGTTCGGATCAAGGGTAAAATGGAGAAATCAAGGTAAACGAGTAGCACCCTCCCCTACTCCTCGGTGTAGTAGCTATTGAAAAGGGAGCCTTCAGGTCGCCCTTGACTAAGGTCGCCAACTATTTTCCTATAGTTGGAGGAAAATAAGTTGAATTCATACCTTTCTCGAGGGCATCAATGCAATGAATAATATGAAATCCAGTCTCGTTCAAGATTTAATCTCAGGTCACCGTGTCCATTTTCGATGAAAGTAACTATCACACTAGAGGAATTAATTCCTTCATTGTTTATACATATATTGACAAATATCAGATATAAATGATTTGTGAACAAATAGTTTGTAGCTAACATTATCTTAAAACGAGCTAGAGCACATTTGTTTGCACACAGTTAAATGGTTTCAAATATTGTTTTTTGTTATTACCGTAGGTATAGCTTGTCTTACGTCGGTAAAACGTTTCAGCAGTGGTGACTTCTGTCCAAAAACATATTTTATCTATTAATGCATTTTTAATAATATATGGTTAATAAGAATCTATCATACACTTACAAACAAATAGATTTTTGTTTTTAATATAGTATAGAAAAAATTAATCTAAATTTACAAATACATATACATACGTACTTGTAAATGTCGATGTTTAACATTTGGCAATCTTTACAGTACACCATGGACTCTTGTTTTTTGTGACTGTAGTTTGCTCTAAGACATAAGATTTTAGAGACGGGAAAGCGTCTCATAGTTCTTGTATATGAATGTCTGCGAGGCATGGTGTTGCTGATACGGAGGAATTTGGTCAAAGAGAAGGTGTTGCCGCTACGAAGGAATTTCGTCAAAAAGAGAGTGTTGCCGCTACGAAGAAAATTCGTAAAAGAGGTCGAATGTGTTTTAAGACAGCGTATTTATAGAAAAAATCGTCTTATCAGTGGCTCAAGACGCAGGACTTGAATTTTCGCGCGCCGACGTAGTTGTAAGCATATCACGTGGTCCTCCTGGCCAATGGTTTCCCGAGACTGAACATTGAGCGTCCGCCATCTTTGTGGGAACAAGTGGCATACCGCCCAAATTAAATTATAGGAGTGTAAAGTCCTATAAGATAAAATGATTTTGTAAGGTTAACTAACGAATCTAGTTATTAAGGTTATTTTGTGATAGTAGAAAATAAACTAATTTATCTTAAATTTACCAATACATACATTCAATTTATTTATATCATGGGTTTTTTTATATCCATTCTTATTTATTGTACTGTAACATGATTTTATGTGCTTTTATGCTTTTCTAGTGATATTACAACTTCAGTATTTGTGAAGGACAGATGTAAAGTCGAATAAAATGACTTAAACTAAAGTTTTATTTTTCCATATATTTTTTGACAAATGACATATAATCGAGAAAGACTTAACTAGAAATGACGTAACCCAAGGTAGACAAGTAATTCAATTTATCAAGAATCCCCATCTAATTCAATACTAATCACTTGTCTGTAAGCAGTTGAATGCTTTTAAGCATTGCTCTAACACTAATTAGTTTGGTTTGGTGGTGTTTTATGGCATATCAACCCTTTTGAGTTATTTAATGCGGCATAATCTTTTTATATATGAATATATTGCATAAGATTTATTTGTGAATAGTTTGCAGGAAACCAAACCAGAGCTCATTTGTTTGCTCTCAGTTAAATGGTTTCAAGTATTGCTATACAACACTAATAATTTCACCTCTGACCTTCTTCAGGTAATTACTGTCTTCCATAGTTGTTGTCAATCGCACCACTATGGTAGGCAGTAATTACTGGGGATACGGTTACAAGATTCAGCATTTCTATCCGAGGTCACGGTTAATCACCTGAAGAAGGCCAGAGGTGAAATTTGGCCGAAACGTAGTGAAAAGAAACAACAAAATAACTACCAAGATGAGGACAAAAAGACCGCAATAAATAAAAAAATTAATTCTCAGATAAAGAAGCCTCATCTCAAAAGGATTCCCAATAAAGACAATTACTAATAATTCCATTTAATATCAATCATTTGCTTGCACACAGTTAAATGGTTTCAAGTATTGCTATTTAACACTAATAATTCTATTAATATCAATCATTTGCTTGCACACTGTTAAATGGTTTCAAGTATTGCTATTCAACACTAATAATTCCATTTAATATCAATCATTCCCTTATACACAGTTAAATGGTTTCAAGTATTGCTATTCAATACTAATAATTCCATTTAATGTCAATCATTCGCTTGCACACTGCTAAATGGTTTCAAGTATTGCTAACACTAATTGTTCCTTTTACAGGCAGTCAAATAGTTTCAAATATTGCTTGCTAAAATAATAGTTCAATTTACCTACAGTTAAATAATTTCTGGAATAGCTATTTAACATAAATAATTCAACATTATTCATTCGTTTGCACACAGTTAAATGATTTGAAACATTGCCGTTCATTACCAGTTCCTATTTAATATCAATCATTTGTTTGCACACAGTTAAATGGTTTCAAACATTGTTAGCACTTATAGTTCTTTTTGCAATGATTAAGCAGTTTTATTTGACCCATAGATGGAACCCCAAAAGATACCACCAGTCTGGATAAGAATTGACCCAAGTGTAATGACAATTAAGAGGCACTCTACATGCCCTAAAGCTTCAAAACTGAAGCCTTACCATCAAATGGCTTAATCTCATATCCAGGAAACTCGTTAACAGACAGGGTATCACCCCTCCGCAGATATACAATTAGCGTATTCAACAACTCTAGCCGACGGGGCTATATTTGAAATAGATAAACAAAATAAACAGAGAAAAGAACCTAATATACAAAAAAGAAAAAAAAAGATGAAAAATAGATTTGAAAACTATCTGAACTATCACACATAAGAAGTTTATTCCAAAAGTATAGGGTGATTCCCCTGGTATAGTAGCTAACGTGCTGGACTGCTACATCGTAGTAAGTAGGTTTGTATGTTCACTTTTGGACAAATACCCTTGGCAAAGGCATGAAACCCCTATTTCCTTGCCTGACTATAGGTTGAATAGTATTACTACTGATCTTTAATTGGAATCATTTTGAGATGAGGCTTCTTAATCTGAGAATCAATTTTTAATTTATTGCGGACTTTTTGTCCTCATCTTAGTAGTTTTTGTGTGCTGTTTCTTCTTCTTCACTACATTTTGGCCAAATTTCACCTCTGGCCTTCTTCAGGTGATTTAACTGCGACCTCGGATAGGAATGCTGAGTCTTGTATCCGTGTCCCCAGTAATTACTGCCTTCCATAGTTATTGTCTATCGCACCACGTCCACAGTAAATAAAAAATTAATTCTCAGTATTACTACTGTTTTTTACAAGAATTGCTTTGGCATTAAATAAACCAAGAAAGTTGATATGCCATTTATCAAAAGAAACCAAATACAAATAGAAATGATCAATAAATAAAATACCAATTTTCTTCAAAATTGTCCAATCTTTCAAAATGTATTCCAGTGAGTTTTCTATTGATTGAAGCACCTCTAGAACATTTCTTTTGGCATGATATGAAGCTTCACTATCATATTTTTTTTAATGTACTTAATGTTCATAAATCAATGTCCACAAATATGTTTTTAAAATCTTGTGGGCAATCAGGTCAGGGACCTCTCACTGCTAAAAGTACCTAGTAATACAATATCGTCTTATATGAAAGAATTAGGAATGTACAAAGTATCTCTCTTTCACTCCACGAAGACTTTAATTTAGTACCTTAATTCTCTCCTGAATCTCTAAGACATCATTTTTGTTTAACAGAAAGGTACTTTAGATTTTTATGTTTATGTTTTTGCCTTTCCAATTTTGTTGATTTAGAGACTTTTTTGAATCAGGAGTCCTGACCCACTGGGCCGGAACACACTTTGGCCAGCCATGTTATCTGGTACACGGATTGGGTCGGGTGTGTCTTGGCTTTGATGGCAGTCGGTCGAGGCTACCTGACATGGGTACTGGGGGAAGCCCAGCATTCATGTCACATGACTAGGAGCCATCCCCCAGCCTCTCACCTGCTTTGGTAGGGCTTGGTTTATTGCATGATGCCTGAGGCATGCTTTTTAAGTAAATGCTGACATGGCCCAAGGCATTTTTGGAGCTGCTGGACATGTCTAGGTTATGGTTAACACATCCAAAAGGCCTTGTACCACACTTTGGTAAGGTGGGATACCAAACAAATATCAGGTTTTAAATGCATGTTATTGCTACGTACATAAAATATGTACATTTAATTCAAACTAAATGTGACTTTCTAATCAGACATCACACTCTCAGCTGGTTTGGGAGACCGAGGTTCAATCCCAGGTCGAGTCATACCAAAGACTCAAAAAATGGTACTTGATGCCACCTTGCTTAATACTCAGCATTATAAGGTAAGAATCAAGAGTAAAGTGGAGCAATTCAGGGAATGGAGTAGCACCCTCCCCTAAACATTGGTTTAGTACCTATTGAAAAAAGAGCCTTCAGGTCACCCTCAACTAGGGTCACCTTCTTCACTTTACTTATCATATTTACCAACCCCTCCGCTCGGGCAGGATATGACACAAGGTCAATTTTTTTTAAGCAGAGTTTAACAGGTTTGAATTCAGAGTTTTCCTTCTCCTAGACTAGTTGCCTCACCAAGGCTGAAGAACCTGATCTGTCCTACTATTTACCCATAGCTGGAGGGAGAATAATTGGATTCATACCTTTCCTAAGGGTATTAGTGCTATGTGAAATGCAATCAGTCTCGTCCAGGATTTGAACTCGTATCGTCGTGTCCAATTCCTACGACGATAACCATTACACCACAGGCACCTTCTTCACTTAACTTATCAACCATATTTTCAATGTTCCATTGCATATTTTTTTGTCTATAATGATTTGTTTGCACAGAGTTGTATAGTTTCAAGTATTCCTATCTCATACAAGCAATTTATAGACAATTATATGGTTTCTCGTGACTATTGATATTTAATGATTATGATTTGTTTGCACACAGTTATATGATTACAAAGATTCTTATCTAACATGAATAATTTGAAAGCAATAATATACATTCCATTTATGATTATCCTTATTAAACAATAATAACTTCAAGTAACTATTCCTTAAACAAATAATTTGTTTACAGTTAGATGGTTTAAAGTCTGGGTTTGGTTTGGTTTTTTGGCATATCAACCATTGTAGTTTATTTAATGCCCAATCCTCTTTATACATATATATTAAATATATATGATTTGGTTTGGTTTTATGGCATATCAACCATTTTAGGTTATTTAATGCCAAATCCTCTATATACATATATATTAAATATATATGATTTGGTTTGGTTAGGTTTTATAGCATATCAACCATTGTAGGTTATTTAATGCCAAATCCTCTATATACATACATATTAAATATATATGATTTGGTTTGGTTAGGTTTTATGGCATATCAACCATTGTAGGTTATTTAATGCCAAATCCTCTTTATACATATATATTAAGTATTTAGTATATCAAGTAGCCTTCTGGTTGTCCACGACTACAGTTGTCAACTTATATATGATTTGGTTTGGATTGGGTCTTATGGCATTTCTACCATTGTAGGTTATGTAATATCAAATCTTCCTTATGCATATATACTGAATATATACGATTTGATTTTAGTTGGGTTTTGTGGCATATCAACCATTATAGGGTATTTAATGCCTAATCCTTTTTATACATATACATTAAATACATATGATTTGGTTTGGATTGGGTTTTATGGCATATCAACCATTTCAGGTTATTTAATGCCTAATCCTCTTTAGACATATAGACTGAATATATATGATTTGGGTTAAGTTGGGTTTTATGGTATATCAACCATTGTAGGTTATTTAATGCCAAATCCTCTTTATGCATATATATTAAATATATAGGATTTGGTTTGGGTTGGATTTTATGGCATATCAACCATTGTAGGTTATTTAATGCCAAATCTTGTTTTTTCATGTATATTCAATATATGATTTGTAAATACATTTTTTAGATACACACAGTTAAATAATCAAATAGTTCTCTTTCTAACAATTCAATTTAGCATAAATCAACAAAGTTAAATGATTCCAAGTATTGCTATGTATAACTAACAATTCAATTAATCTTCAGTCATTTGTTTATTGACAGTTAAATGATCAAACTGTTCTATTTCAAACAATTCAATTTAGCATAAGTCAATCATTTGCACTGAGTTTAAATGTCAAACAGTTCTGTTTGACCCATAGATAGGACAGAGTCAACCAGGGAGCAATGACAATGAAAGGGTACTCCACTTTCCCCAAAGCTCCAACATTACTAGAACCTCACTATCAGATTATTTAATGTCATATCCAGGACACGTGTTGGTTGGGGGTCCTATCCCTCTGAAGAGATACAGTCAGTCTATTCTAAAGCCCTAATCTACTGGGCTGTTTTAAGGACCCTATCAGGTGCTACCACTCTGGGCTAGAGTGGACCTGAGAGTGATGGCAATGAAGAGGTACTCTGCATTCCCCAAAGCCCAAGTAATATAAGAGCCTCACCATCAGATTGTTGAGTATCACATCCAGGACACTCATTGGGGGGAGGTCTCACTCCTCTGCAGAGAAGCAGTCAGTGTATTCTACAGTCCCAGTCTACTGGGCTGTTTTAAGGACCCTATCAGGTGCTACCACTCCAGGCTAGAGTGGACCTGGGAGCGATGGCAATGAAGAGGTACTCTGCTTCCCCAAAGCCCAAGTAATATAAGAGCCTCACCATCAGATTGTTTAGTATCATATCCAGGACACTCATTGGGGGGAGGTCTCACTCCTCTGCAGAGAAGCAGTCAGTGTATTCTACAGTCCCAGTCTACTGGGCTGTTTTAAGGACCCTATCAGGTGCTACCACTCCAGGCTAGAGTGGACCTGGGAGCGATGGCAATGAAGAGGTACTCTGATTCCCCAAAGCCCAAGTAATATAAGAGCCTCACCATCAGATTGTTGAGTATCATATCCAGGACACTCATTGGGGGGAGGTCTCACTCCTCTGCCAAGAAGCAGTCGATATATTCTACAGCCCCAGTCTACTGGGCTGTTTCAAATTTTTCTATCAATAATAATCTTATCAAATTATAACCATTTATTGCAAAAAGGTTTTATAATTTCATGTATTATAATTCAATTGTCATATTTTTCAAATAAATCTATTTGACTCACTAATGGGACCCTTACAGGTATTACCACTCCAGGTCTGAGTGGACCTGGGATTAATGGCAATGACAGAGTACTCTGCTCTTCCCTTGGGTGTCTTTATGGTGTAATGGTCAAAGCGATGGACTGCGGAATCATAGTACGCGAGTTCGTACTCCAGTCACGCTATAACATTCACTTTCGGGCAAATACCCTTGGGAAAGGTATAAACCCCCTTATCCTCCCAGCTATGGGTTAAAAAGTACCACTACTGTACTTCTAGGAGAATGGCTTTGGCATTAAATAACCTACAAAGGTTGATATGCCATTAAACAAACAACCCAAACCATCTGCTCTTCCCAGAGCTAAAAAAAAACTGGAGCCTCATCTTTTCATGTAGTTGAATATCATACACAGGACAACCATTTTTCTTTTGTTGTGATGTAGCGGGGCTTATTCTTTTGCAGCCAGCCTATTCTAAACCTCATTAATGGAGTTCTTTATAAGTTGAATAGAATCTCATGTTGTTAATTATATATACTTTGGGTGTTCATTTCTTCTTGTTTGAAAGTTCATGAGCTTCAAGAAAATAAAGTAAAAATGACAGACTGGCTGGAAAGTTTTCTTAAATGTCATAAAGATCAATTTAGGCAAAAAAATAAAAAGGAGACATTGACGCTTTGTCAGGAATGCAGCCAAATTAAGTAAAAGGAAAAAAAAAAAGAAAAGAGCGCTTAAAAATCAAATGAAAATAAAAAACACTAACCACATATTGGAATGTTTCCACCAATATCATGTTTATTTCTTTCTTTATTGCCGTCTTTTTGATTTTAACATTAAATTTTTCTTGAGTCTTAAACCAATGTACATGCCCTCAGTAAAAATGACTGACCTGCAAGAATTGATTCACATAACGGAAAACTTTCTTTACATATTTTTTCATGAATGATCATGTTTCCTCTGCACTGTAATAATACAAGAGGCACTCTGAAAAATTCCAATTTATTTCTTCAGATATAGAGAGCACAATAAAACTATCGGATAGAGCAAGTTTTCAGTGACGATTTTTTTGCTTAGTCATCACCATCCACAGTTCATATTTGAAATGCTCCAAAGGTAATGCTTCCTATTTATTTCCATGGAAACTACAACAGATACAGTATGCAAATATGGTACTTGCTCTGAATATAATACCACAAAGTGTAAGACTTTGTGCACGGTCATCAATTTTCTAAATTTAGTGTCCATGTTTCGGAGTCTCTTTTTTGTCCATTTTAGGATGGGTCAGGAGTGCATTAGCTGAGAGACTGCTTTTTATTAAGTTTTGCTGCAAAGTTCAGTTTTGAGTAGTTTCCTCCTCCTTCTGAGGTATTCTTTCCAGATTTTTTATTGGACCAATGAAAGATGGCCTACTTTCTTGCAATATCAATGTTTTAATTGTCAATCTATTAATAAAGTCCACAATCATTTTCAAGTTAAACACTTCATACTTTCTTGCAATATCAATGTTTTAATTGCCAATCAATTAATAAAGTTCACAATCATTTTAAACAAGTAAACTCTTAATTCTCAAGAACTGAAACCTTAACATTAATGGCAGTTAAGTGTCATAGTCAATATTCTTTCCTCGGCAGGGTGCATCCTCTCCTCTGCTGAGACTACAGGAAGAGTGTTTTATGCTTTGCCAATAAGGTGCGGGGGAAAAAAAGAGAAGAAAGACAGGTAAAAATTTTCTTTTTCTTTATATAGAGATAGAAAGACTAACTCACCTAAAGATGATAAAATTATCCCAGTAATCTTACATTTTGGGTATAATTCCGATGTTAGTGATGCATTTTTGGTAGCATTCAGTGTGCACAATAACTTGTTGTTTGGGTGATGAGTGTCGTCTTAAAAATCCTGTGCAGTGTGATTTTATGGTTGGCATCAACTAACATCATGCACCACTCAGAATGCCAATAGGCATCTGCCATTCACCTTGAGAAAATGTTTTAAAAGTCTATGGTAAGTCTACTGGCACAAGAGTATGTACATCTGTGTAGGCGTACATTTACCATGGAATATATTGGAATGGATGCACGACTTGTATATTAGTAATTGATTATTAACTAGAGGCACAATGATCAGTCGATCGATTGATAGTTGAGAAGGAGGGGGGATGGAACTGTTGATCAGACAAAGTTGAAAAGTTTGGCTGTTATAAACGAGTTTATTTAAAGACATGGGTTAGATGTATACATCTGTATATATATATATATATATATATATATATATATATATATATACAGAAAGCAGGTATACATCTGTATATAAATACATATATATATATATATATATATAGAAAGCAGGTGAGATAGACAGATAGATAGATAAGTAGATAGAATGATTTATATCCAAATCTCACAAATTAACTATTGCTTCATTTACCAGTGGATCATACACACACACACACACACACATGAATGCAAACACACGCACACGCGCACACACACATACACACACACATACACACGTATAGATAGATAGATATAATAATAGTGTGATTTTAATTAAAATTTCACAAATTAACTGTTAGTTCATTCAACAGGATATGACTTATCTATCTATCTATCTATCTATCTATCTATAATAGATCCATTCTTGGTCTCTTTCTTTCTTTCTTTCATGTTCTTTTTCCTCTTTTTCTATAACTTTCTATATATCAATCTTTCTTTTTCACTTTATTTGTTGTTTATTTTTCAATTTCTCTTTGCTTCTGACCTATCATTTAATTATTTTTCTTCTCATATTTCTTTCTTTCTTTCTTTCTTTCTTTCTTTCTTTGCCTTCCTTTCTAACTTGTTTTCTTCTTGCTTTCTTTGTTCTTTCTCCTATTTACTTAACTAATGTCTCATGTTATCAAAAAAAAAAAAATTTCTCATTTTTTGCAATAAAACTAGGCTAATGAGTGAGTTCAAGTCTCATTGAGTACCACATTAAAATGCCATGTATGTTTTCTGACGAAAGCAACAAGCTGGAAACATACACGTATGTAAGAACAAAATGAATTGATAAATCCTGAAAAAATACAAATCTCTCTGTGGGCCTACTCATTTGAAAATATTTCTATCTCTCTTTGGACCGACAATAAAAATTTATATATATATATATATATATATATATATATATATATAAGTAAAGTTGGCAACCATAGCCAAGGGCAACCTGGTGACTCTCTTTTCATTAGCTACAACACCGAGGTGTAGGGGTGGCTGCTACTCCTTTCCTTGGATTCCTTCACTTTACCCTTGATCTATACCTTATAATGCTGAGTATTAAGTAAGGTTGCATCAAGTACCATTTTTTATATATATTTAGAGAGAGATAGAGAGAGAGAGAATAGGTTGATTTTAATTCAAATCTAAAAAATGAACAGTCATTGACATAACATATAAGCCTTAAGTATTAAACAAGCACAAAATCTGTTTTTTATATTATGCTTAATGGCATATCAACCTTTGTGGGTTATTCAATACCAAAATGCTTGAAAGTAAATATAATAGCATGTCAGCAGTTTGAACTCACATAAGCCACTATGCTATGCCCCTGTTTCTCTTTATTGTCTGGGGGTGTCCTCGTGGTGTAATGGTTAAAGCGCTGGACTGCAGGATCTAGTAAGCGAGTTCAAACTCCAGTCGTGCTACTACATTCACTTTCAGGCCAATACCCTTGGGAAAGGTATGAACCCCCTTATCCTCCCAGCTATGGGTTAAATAGTACCACTACTGTTCTTCTGGGAGAATTGCTTTGGCATTAAATAACCTATGAAAGTTGATATGCCATTAAACAAAGAAACCAAACCAAACCATTTTTATGGTCAAAAATTGCTGGACAATTAAGGATTTTAAGCTGACTGGAGTAGATACATCTTAACCGATAAAGTTCGAGTCTTTTCTAAATATCAAAACAAGTTTGCTTTTTTCATCCTTTGTTTTTTATTAATCTGGATGCTAACATGTATATGCCTATTTTTTCTTTTTTTCTTTTTTTTATTTTTATTTCCATCATACATCCTAGATGCATCAAGGAGGTCTTCAGTGATGCAACTGTCTTCATTGCCGATTTTGGGTTATTTCTGCATCATATCGGCTCCGACAGAAACCCCGGCATGACTCTGGAAGAGCCAAGCCGCCTCCGTGATCGCGACGTGCTACGCTCGTGCCTCTACCAAAGCAAAGAAAAATTGAATAAAGGCTGGACTTCGGCCGTTCTTATAGACATCTATATATATATATATATATAGTCATGCAAAGACAGACTTTCATTGTATCCCAAGTCTTCCATGTGGCAAGACACTCTGGACATTTCAAGCTGGCATCGAGACCCACCTGACTTTACGCTAGATTGATAACTTTACCATTCAGCCATTTCAGCAATCTGCCGAGGCAAAGGAATTTAACGCATTGTGTATTAATTTTTGTTTGTTTACATTCTATACTATCGGATACCGGAGTGCTGAGACAACCTATAAACATCTAAGATTTTTCTTGTAACAGAGATCCATGATGATATTGATGCTTTTATTGAGGAAGGAGTGAGGGATCTTAATGAGCAGTTCTTAGCTATTGCCATTATTCTGAGAATTTTGATGATAAAAAAAAATAATTTTCAGCAGACCCCACAAAAATTATCATTCACTTGCTGACTGGACTGTCAGTTGCTTTATTCTCTCAGAGGATTTTAAGTGTATTATTTTCCTATAAATGTCAGTATGATCAGACATTCTTGGTGGGTTACACACACACACACACACACACACACACACACACACACACACACACACACACACACACACACACACGTCCACCTTGCTGGAGCTGTAGAATACACTGACTACATCTCTGCAGATGGGTAATACCCCCGCCTACGAGTGCCCTGATATGACACAAAACAATCTGATGGTGAAGCTCCATATGCAAACCCGAACCAAAATACATTAATCCCAGTGATATTGTGAAGTCTTTCAACATTTTTAGCTTTAGAGTGGCTCTGGTTTAATAAAAGCTCTGAGCACATTAAAAAAAAAATGATTGTATATTTTTGGATAAACCTTTGGGTCAGGTGAAAAGTTTATAAGATGACCAAGATTTTCTCAGAGAATGTAACTAATTGAGGTTATACAGGTGCTCATGGTGTAATTATTATCATGGTAGAGAATGGACACAGCAATTTGAGTTCAAAACCTGGACAAGGCAGTATACATTTCACAAATCACTAAATACCTTTAGAAAATGTATACATCCAACTATTCTCTCTTCACCTAAGGGTAGAAATTTGAGCTCTTTAATGTTGGTATGACAATCTTTTGAGGAGAAGGAAAACCTGTTAAATCTCATTTAAAAATCGTCCTTGTGTTGCATATGGTAAATACAGAGATTGTTGGTTGGTTGGGTGGTTTTTATGGCATATCAATCAATGTAGGTTATTAAATGCTAAATCCATTTCTATGTAAATAATCAGTTCTATTTAAAACAATTCAGTTTAGCATGAGTACACAGATTAATTGTCAAAAACCTTTCTATTTCAAACTATTCAGTTTATTCAAACAGTTATATATAACAATTCAGTTTAGTGTAAATACAGTTTCAATGTCAAAAACAGTTCTATTTCAAATAATTCAGTTTAGCATAAGCACGCAGTTTAAATGTAAGTATGGTTTAATTGTCAAAAAGATTTATTTCAAGCTATTCAGTTTAATCAAACAATTCAGCTTAGCATAAGTATGCCGTTAGTTCTATTTAACCCATAGATAGGGCCCTATCAGGTGCTACCACTCTGGGTCAGGGTGGAGCTGGGAGCAATGAAGGGGTACTCCGCATTCCCCAAAGCTCCAGCATTGCTGGAACCTCACCATCAGATCGTTTAGAGTCATATTCAAGACACTTGTTGGTGGGGGTCTTACCCCTCTGCAGAGAAGCAGTCAGTGTATTCTACTGCCCCAGCCGACTGGGCAACGAATACAGAGAGATTGCATATATACATATATGCAAATATTGAAATATGAAGAAAAAGTTATTCAGTTGAATATATTTATAGCTAAATTTTCTGCTGAAATCAAACTTTTTTTTATATTAAACCATTCTCTTGCCTGTGTTAATATATATCTTCTGAATTATATTCAATTTTAAAAATGAAACCATAAAATTAGAAAAATCTTAAAGAAATCTAACTAATCTAAATAAGGAATCTTGTAATTTTTTAGTCTTAATTTGTAAGAAGATAAGTTGGAAATATCAGGTTTTCGTTTGATCGTACTATAATTAGAAATAATTCACAAGATTCAAAACTCTTTCCATTTATTATTTATATTAATGAAAATTTTGGAATCTTTAAAGTTAAAACTGGAATTAGTAATTAGATTATTATTTACTAACACATTTTTGTTATCCTTAATTTTCATATTTGCCATGTGTTCAAATATTCTTTTTTTTGATTGATCATGAAATTCAACACACCCATTTATATACATTTGTATATATATATATATATATATATATAGTGTAATCCACAGACAGACTGTCTTGTTGTATCACAACTCTTCAGAGTGGCTAGACACATGAGATGCTCGAAGCTGTGATCAAAACCTGGCTGATATTTATGCTAAGTGAAGGGATTTTTAATGCATATGTATCACTTTGTTTTGTCTAGATATATACACTCAACAGCTACCGAGAGCTGTGTGTGCGTGTGTGTATTTACCAATCCCTCAGCATGAGTAGGATGCGACAAAAGGTTGATATTTTTAAGTGGAGTTTAACAGTTTTTAATTCAGAGTTTTTCTTCTCCTAGACTGGTTGCCTAACCATGGTTAAAGAACCCAGTCTTCCCTACTATTTACCCATAGCAGGATGGAGAATAATTGCATTCATACCTTTCCCAAGATTGTTAATGCAATGCAAAGTGCAAGTAGCCTCATCCAGGATTTGAATTTGTGTCATTACACTAAGGGCACCTCCATATATATATATATATATATATGTGTGTGCTGAAATGATAGATTGTGGTGAATCTGACAAGATGATAAAAATAAGTGGAAAAATGGATCAATCAAACATTTCTAATAGTTGAGTAGTAGTGATATTTCATTCTTTTTTATTCCAAGAACTTCATCAGACTAAAGTTCTGATGAAGTTCTTGGAATAAAAGAATGAAATATCATGACAACTAAACCTTTGTAAGTGTTTGATTTATCCATCTTTGGGGATGTCCTCATGGTGTAATGGTTAAAGCGTTGGACTGCGGAATCGTAGCACGCGAGTTTGTACTCCAGTTGCGCTATTATGTTCACTTTCGGGCAAATACCCTTGGGAAAGGTATGAGCCCCCTTATCCTCCTAGCTACGGGTTAAATACTACTGTACTTCTAGGAGAATGGATTTGGCATTAAATAACCTAAAAAGAGTTGATATGCCATTAAACAAAGAAACCAAACCAAACCTTATCCCTCTTTCCACTCATTCTAATCATATATATATATATGTGTGTGTGTGTGTGTGTGTACAAAATACATAATGTGAATTTTAGAACTATACTGTCTTGATTGATAACCACCTTTATTGCTAAGAGATTGGTTTCAGTCGTAAATGTTCACTTGTTTGGCCGGCCAGATCTGGCAGGTTTGTCTGGAGAGGGTTAATCAAGTGAACGGTGTGTAAGTAATAAGAATTAGAGGAAACCATCCATTTCAATGGATATGCACTATACTAATTCAGTTTACTATAATTTTTTTCCTCTATTGTGATGCCCTTTAATTTTATCTATTTCAGTTGTCTAAGCCAATTTTAATTACTAACCAGACTTCTTTACTGCGGCTAAACTTTATAAATTACATAATTATAGATGTATTGATTCTTATATTTACTACTGAAAATTGGTTGGGAATCTAATTAAAATGTCTCTTGGTTCAAGTCTTTATTTACAAGGATGCAGTCCATTTCTGATGATGGTACACATCATAAGAGGAATATATATGTATATTTATATATTTATATATAATTTCATTGTACTGGCTAGCTGAGAATCAAATATGTGAAACATGAGTTTTAACATTTGATAATATGAGTTTATTGCTCTATCTAAAGAGCATTGAGCACTTTTCTAACTTTTTACTTATAATCTAAATATATCTTATGATAATCATATGTGTTGGTTTGGTTTCTTTGTTTAAAGGCATATCAACCTTTGTGGGTTATTTGATGTAGAAGCCATCATTCTCAAATGACAGAAATGGTAGTGGGTTAAAACATATAGCAGGCAGGATAATGGGTTCATGCCTTTCTCAAGGGTATTAGTCCTATTGTGAATGTAATAGCACAATTAAAGTTTGAACAGCCCCCCCCCCCGATGGCTCAGTAGAATACACCGACTGCATCTCTACAGAGCAGTAAGACTCCTCCTGATATGACATTAAATAATCTTATGGTGAGGCTTCAGTAATGCTGGGGTTTTGGGGAATGCAGGTCCACTCTGTCCTGCTGTGGTAGCACCTGAAAGGGTCCTATCTATAGGTTAAATAGAACTGTTTGACATTTAAACCAAGTGCAGAATGACTTATGCTAAATTGAATAGTTAGAAATAGAAATGTTTGATCCTTTTACTGTGTTTAAGCAAATGACTGATATTTAATTGAATTGTTAGTGAAACATAGCAATACTTGAAACCATTTAACTTTATTGAGTTATGCTAAATTGAGTTGTTAGAAATAGAACTGCTTGATCATTTAACAGTGTGTACCGACAAAATGTGTTTAGAAATCATATACTTAATATACATGTAAAAACAGGATTTGGCCAAGAATAGTTGATATGTCATAAAAGCCAACATAAACATAAAGTTTGAACTTGCTAACTACAATGTTACAGTCCAGCTTATTAACCACTGCGCCAAGGGGACTCTTCTAACTCATATGAGTGCTTGTGTGTATGTACCGCATACAAGAAAATACCTCTTTCAATGCATATATCTAAAAATATTTCTGTGTATATATATATATATATATATATATATATATACCTCTAAGAAAAATAAAAACAGGTCACATTAAGATTATAAATTTATTTCCATCCTGTTATGGGTATTGATATTAATCAATAACACAAAAAATAACAGGACTTCTTCAGATCTAATGGATAAAATAATTACAGTCAGAATAGACTCAGGAGGGAAGGGTGGGAAGGGGTAGAAGAGGGGAGAAGAGTTTCTTCCCCATTTACCCTCTTCCAGTTTTTTTTAATTACCAGTTTAACTGGACTGAATAATACAAATATATATATATATATATATATATATTTTAACTGTATTGTTTGTCACTAAATCACTTTGTGGGTATGTGTTGAACCAATTGCAATATTACCTGGAGAGTGCTCAATATCTAGGAATAAATAAATATATATTAGATATATTCCATGAATTAAATATATGTATCTAATATATATTTATCTATTATGTAAATATATATATATATATATATATACATACACACACACATATCTATGTATAAGTTTTCCTTCTCCTAAACTGGTCACCAAACCAAGGCTAAATAAATCAGTCTGCCCTATTATTTATACATAGTAGGTGGCTGTTGTGTAATGGTAATTATTGTGTTGTATAATAGCTCATACCACATGACGTCCGGTATAGCGGAAGTATAAAGATACCCTGTTTCTGAAGCATGACAAAACAGAGACAGAAACAGATAGACAGCTCTGAAAGGTTGTTAGTCAGTTGTAAGACCAACTTCAGACATAACACCAACCATGCAAGACTTATTGTTAAGAAGTTACCTCCCCTGATACTCTCGAGAAGAGAGAGTGTCATTCAATGACCCAAAGTAAACAAACGGCCATATTGGCTTAGGTGCGAGTGTAAGAAGAAGGGTGTAATAAAGCCGTCTCCATATGCAGAGTGTTATAGTCTGAGTTCTTTGTTTTTAACACTGATAATACTTGTGGGACTGTAACACTGAAGAGGCTGTTTGCTTTTCATTTGATGCTAAAGACACATAAATAACTAACTTTATTTTCATTGTGTATCTTTTCCTTACCACGATACAACACTTTGTGAGAAATGGACACAGTGACTTGAGTTCAAATTCTCGTTTAGACTGTTTGCATTTCTCATAGTACTAATGCTCTTGAGAAAGGTATGAATCTTACTATTGGATAAATAATAGGGCAGACTGAGCTCTTTAACCTTGGTATGGTAACCAGTCTAGGTGAAGGAAGACCTTGAATTCAATCTTGTTAAATTCCACTTGGTATTGACCTTGTGTACCATCCTGCTCATGTGGAGGGGTTGGTAAATACCTACTGTTTATACATAGATGGGATGAAAAAAGATGGATATGCATCTTTCCTAAGGGCATTAGTATCAAATGAAAAGCAAACAGCCTCTTACAGGATTTAAACTCAGGTTTCAGATTCCATTTCCTTGGATGATAACTGTTATGCTAAATGTTACAAAATGCAACAATTATCATAGAAAACAGTTTGTACATAAGAACATCCATTGATTCAAAAACTTAAAAAGATTGAAGTTGTATTTACCAAGACAGAAATGAATAACGAATAAAACATTAAATTTCTTCAAAATAGTCTTGCCTAGTTGGCTGGGGTTGTAGAATACACCGACTGCTTCTCTGCAGAGGGGTAAGACTCCCTCCCAACGAATGTTCTATATATGATACTAAACTATCTGATGGTGAGGTTCCAAAATCCTGGAACTTTGGGGAATGTGGAGTACCCCTTTATTGCTATAGCTCTCAGTTCCACTCTGGCCCGGAGTGGTAGCACCTGATAGGGCCCAATCTATGGATTAAATAGAATTAAACCGTGGTTTCTTGACTTACTGCTTTTTTGCATTTAAACTGTGTATTTATGATAAACTGAATTTTTAAAACGGAATATATGTGCTATAACCAAACGGGGGACATCTCCACTCTAAAAGGAACCCCTCTTAAACTAGTAGACAAATTCACGTACCTAGGAAGCAGCGTCGAATCAACCGAAAAGGACATCGAAACGAGGTTAACGAAAGCATGGACAGCTATCAATAGGCTATCGACTATATGGAAATCAGACCTAACCGATAAAATGAAACGCAGTTTCTTCCAGGCAGTGGTCACATTGATACTGCTATATGGATGCACTACATGGACGCTAACAAAACGGCTGGAGAAGAAACTAGATGGCAATTACACAAGAATGCTGCGTGCAATCCTGAACAAGTCCTGGCAGCAACACCCCACAAGACACCAACTGTACGGCCACCTGCCCCCTATCACGAAAACTATTCAAGTTAGGTGAACCAGACATGCAGGACATTGCTGGAGAAGCAGAGATGAACTCATAAGAGATGTACTCTTATGGATCCCCACACATGGCCGCGCAAAAGCAGGACGACCAGCACGAACGTACATTCAGCAGCTATGTGAGGATACAGGTTGTTGTCCTGAAGACCTGCCTAGGGCGATGAACGATAGGGAGGAGTGGTGAGAGAGGGTCAGGGATATCCGTGCTGCCAGCACGATATGATGATGATGATGATGATGAATTTTTAAAAATAGGGCAGTTTTAACATTCAAAATGCGTACTTATGTTAAACTGAATTGCTCGAAATAGAATCATTTTGACATCTAAACTGTGTACTCATGCTAAACTGAATTGTTTGAAACAGAACTGACTATTTGCATAAAAATAGATTTAGTGTTAAATAACCTATAAAGGTTGATATGCCATAATACTCAACCAACCAACCTCAAAATAGTCTTCTTAGAATTCGATACACATATTTCAATTCACATATTCAGAGTTAAAGGATTTGAATATACATAGGTTATACTCAAGCTTATATACACACACATATTTATGTATGTACACTCATGTATACATACACTTATACACATATACTTTTAAGAGTATTGAATTAAAGCAATGACCAAAAGAAACTTTTTACATAAATTACCAGAAAATAGAAAACTATGTATCAAAGTATCTTTATGAATACAGCAATAGAGACACTGAAACAAACTTAATTTACAAGACAGATAACTACTTATTACTCCAAATAAAAGAAAAAAATATTCCTTAGATAGATTTTGACTGACATTAATAGGTGGCCGTGGTGTAAAGGTTATCGTCGCAAAAAATGGACACGGCAACACGAGTTCAAATCCTGGACGAGACTGATTGTATTTCACATAGCACTAATACCCTTGCGAAAGGTATGAATCCGATTATTCTCCCTCCAGCTATGGGTAAATAGTAGGGTAGACTAGGTTCTTCAGCCTTGGAGAGGCAACTAGTCTAAGAGAAGGAAAACTCTGAATTGAAACCTGTTAAACTCCGCTCAAAAAAATTGACCTTGTGTCATATCCAGCCCGAGTGGAGGGGTTGGGTAAATAGGATTAAATAGTCTAACCACAAGTATACATGCACGCACACATGCTTACACAAACATATAGACAAAAAAAAACCCAACTATGCATGAGGTTTTATGCATTCTCACACACGTTAAATCCACCCATGCACAAACACAGACGGTTGGTTGGTTGTTTTGTTTTACAGCGTATCTATTCTTTTTGGATCGTTTAATGCCGAATTAAGTCATTTTGATAAAAGTTTCAAACAATTCAGTTGAGTATAAGTATAGTTCTCCACCCACGCACTGTTAAATGTCAAAACAGTTCCACTTCAAACAATTCAGCACAACATAAGTATACAGGTTCAATGTCAAAAACAGTTCTATTTCAAACAATTCAGTTTAGCATACAAAAACATTTCTATTTCAAACAATTCAATTTCGCATAAGTACACAATTTAGTTTATTAACCCATAGATAGGACCCTATCAGATGATACCACTCTGGGCTAGAGTGAACCAGGGAGTGATGGCAATGAAGGGGTACTCTGCATTCCCCAAAGCTCCAGCATTATTAGAGCCTCACCATCAGATTGTTTAGTATCATATCCAGGACACTCAGAGAAGCTGCCAGTGTATTCTACTGCCCCAGCTGACAGAGCAAACAAACACAGAGGATATATATATATATATATATATATATATATATATATATATATATATATATATATATAAAGAAATCCCCCAAAATATTTACTAGAGGTAAAAACAAAGAAGCACAAAAATTAATTCAATACTCTTAAAGTATATGTGTATAAGTGTATATATACATGAGTGTACATACATAAATATGTGTGTGCATATATGCACATACATACAGAATACATACTTGTATATATATACAACCCCCCTCCCCCCCATATAGTCAGGAGTTCTTCACGAATAATTAACTCTAATCAAACGTTCATAGACATAAAACTTGGAATTAAACAAAATCAAAACATCTTATCAAAACAACTAATCAAAACATACTTTATCATAAAAGAAACAGCGAGAACTTAACTTAGCCATTCAAATCACTAGAAGAGGACACTAAAAAAAAGTAAAATGCCAAATTAGAAATCATTTGTAGATATATTCATTTTAATGCTCCCCACCAGTGGATTAAGCACTTGAATGGGGAATTGTTGGCTGCCACAAATACATGAATGTAAAGCTCAACCCATGAACTGAGCACTTCGGTAGCTGATAGTGTATATGTAAAAATATATGCATAAAAAATCACTTAGCTTACATTGAGAATGACGGTAGGTCGGGTGGAAGAAATCCAACTAACTTGACAATATCCAACATGGATGAGAGAAATGAGTTTTAAATGTAGACATAGAGGAAAATTCAAATTATCCTGACTGAGAGCCACTGAAACACCAGTCCCTATGTAATCGCAAGGACAATGATAAAGATTTATTAGAAACGAATAGCGATCAATTCAATAGTGGATTTCACCGAGGTGAGGAAAGGTAACGTTAGATGATGATCAGATGAACATAGGATATTAATCCAAAAATGAAGGCCTTTGACTCTTGAGTAGTTAATTTCTCATGACCCTTTTAAGGGTCAATTAAAAGCCCTTGACAGCTATGAAAAGTTTCTTTACCTTTGTCTCATTCAACTATCTTGGTCCTAATTAAAGTAAGAGGAATATCTAGGATGACAACAGCTGAAATAATTAACAGACAAATTTGGAGTAAATGTAAAATATATATGGGATAGCCATTAGTTCTACACTCTTAGTCAGTTTGGAAAATCACACCTGCAACTGAACCTCCATACAAGTGCACAAATATATATGTATATGGCAAATAATATAAAAGTTCTTTTCTCTTGAGGAAATGGACATGGTGACCTAAGTTCAAATCCTGGATGAGGCTGCTTGCATTTGACAGAGCACTTATAACCTTGGAAGAGGTTAGGTATTTATAAATATTGATACGTATTTTTATGGATCATATTAATTAGCATTTACATATCGTGAATTGTATGGAATTATATGATGAAAAATATCATGTTGGTGATGATAATGGTGATGTTGAAAATAATGATGGCGATGGTGGTGATGATGATGAAGATGATGATTACGTTGATGATGATGATGATCCTAAAATGGAATTATATGATGGAAATTATCATGATAATGATAATGGTGATGTTGATAATAATGATGGCGATGATGATGAAGATGATGATTATGTTGATGATGATGATCCTAAATCCCATTCAAAATTTTTTCACTATCTTGAATAATTCGATAAGGAATCACTTTAGTCATTGCTATGTCAGTCTATTCAAATCTATTTAGTTTTATCTTCTTTCATGTGTATTTTCTTTGATTTATCTATTTATCTATTGGCGTAAAATGGGTCTTTTTGCATTATGAACATGTATCGGATTTACAAGGTTGACGTATTGTCCTTTCATTTTCATCAATATATAAAGAGGCACCCTTGGTGTAATGGTTACTGTTCTAAGAAATGTACGCAGTGACCTGAGTTCAAATCCTGGATGAGGCTGTTTGCATTTCACATAGCACAAATAGCCTTGGGAAAGGTATGAATCTAACTATTCTGCTTCTAGCTATGGGTAAATAGTAGGGCAGGCTGGGATCTTTAAGCTTGGTATGGTAACTAATTTAGGAGAAAGAAAACTCTGAATTGAAACTTCTTAAACTCTTCTTAAACACTGACCTTGTGTTGCATCCTGTGAGAGAGAATTTGGGTGATGAATATATATACATATATATGCAAGTGTGTATCAAAAGTATTTTCTTTCTTTTCCGAACGTTTACTTAAATGCTTATTTCAGGTTCCCATTAAAATTTTATCCATCACTCATTGATATTGTTTGATTTGTTGGTCACTTTGTTTAATGGCATATGGATTAAAGCCAGATGTTCTTTTTTGTATACATGATTTCGTGTGTATTGATAAATTGATCAAAATAGTTTTCATTAACTTCATGAGTATTAATATATATATATATGATATAAATATATATAATATATGGTGTGTAAAGTATTTGCCAATGGTCCAGGAGACCAGGGTTCAATCCCTGGTCGAGTCATACCAAAGACTTAAAAAAATGGTACTTGATGCCTCTTTGCTTTACACCCAGCATTATAATGTATGGATCAAGGGTAAGCAGAGCAATCAAGGGAAAGGAATAGCGACTCTTACATCTTGGTATAGTAGCTAATGAAAAGGAAGCCTTCAGGTTGCCTTCGACTACAGCTGGCAAACTTTCTTATTCACTATATAGATACATGATATATACATATATAATGTATTATAGAAATTGATAGAAATTCATTTCATTGTTTATCTTGATGTGGTTTACCCTCAACTGCTACCTTCTAGCACTTATAAGATAAAAATTACTGAGTCTAAATTACAACATGTTTTGCCCAGTCGGCTGTCGCTATAGAATACACTGACTGCTTCTCTGCAGAGGGGTAAGACCCCACCAACGAGTGTCCTAGATATGACACTAAACAATCTGATGGTGAGATTCCAGTCATGTTGGAGGTTTGGGGAATGCGGAGTACCCCTTCATAGCCATTGCTCCCAGGTCCACTCTGGCCTAGAATGGTAGCAACTGATAGGGCCTTATTTATGGGTTAAATAGAACTAAACTACATATTTATACAAAACTGAATTGTTTGTATTAGAGCTGTTTGACTAAACTGAATAGCTTAAAAAGAAATATTTTTGATGCTGTACTTACATTTAAACAGTGTGCTTATGCTAAACTGAGTTGTTTGAAATGGAACTGTTTTTGACATTGAAACTTTACTTACATTAAACTGAATTGTTTAATATAGAACTGTTTTGACATTTGACTGTGTGTAAACAAAATCTGTACTTATACTAAGCTGAATTAGAACTGTTTGAATAAACTGAATAGCTTGAAATAGAAATGTTTTAGACCATTAAACTGTGTACTCATGCTAAACTGAATTGTTTGAAATAGAGCTGACTATTTGCATAAAAATGGATTTGGCATTAAATAACCTGCAAAAGTTGATATGCTATAAAACCCAACCAACCAACCACATAATTCTACGTAACAACAAGCTCCCTCAGGTTTTCAGGACTCTCCTAAGTATTCTGGCTGATCTCAACGGAATTGTAGTTTGGATGGTATTGATTCTTCCTTTGATCTCCAATTCCTGGTCTCCCTTCCAAGTCCTTGTGCTCCAAATACAATTGGTATCACTGTCACCCTGATATTCAACTGCTTATTTGGCAAGATCTAAGTATTTATCTTTTCACTTTCTTTGATTTTTGCTCTATAGTCAGCTTGTATTATTATTATTATTATTATTATTTCACTTCTTGTAAATCTTTTACACCAGTATTAGCTGGTGATTCTTCACAGGAATCTGAGGGACAGCAAGTCTCCTCAGTTCTCTGGAACTCTTCTCAATATTCCGGCCAATCTTAGCAATGCTGTTGTCTGGATGGTCTCACTTCATCTTCTGATTTCCAATTCTTTGAATCCCCTTTCCAAGCTTTTTTGGGTTGTTCCAAGTGCTCCAATCACAATTGGTGTCACTGTCACCTTCATGTTCCACAGCTTTACAGTTCTCTGACAAGGTCCAAATATTTCTCTTTGTTTTTACGCTGTGTTTCACTGGAACAGTAAAATCCACTAGACAGCAAGTTATATTTTTTTATTTTTGTTTATCAACACTATGTCTTGTCTTCTGGCCAAGATTAAGTGATCTATTTGTATCATAAAATCCCAGAGAATTTTATGCGTTCCATTTTCTAGGATGGATTCTGGTTTGTGCATATACCCTTTAGTAGTATGGTCAAAATTCAGCCTTTTGCACGATTCCCTGTGAATAACTTCTCCCACCCACTCATGCCTACTCTTGTATTCTTTTTGTGCTAGTTTGCCACATTTGCTTATCATTTGATAAATTGTTCCATCTCTTACACCACAAAACTGACATTTGCTAATCTGTTGCCTATTATCAGTTTTCACTTGAACATAATTGGTCCTTATGGCATTGTTTTGTACTGCTATAGAAGAGATATCCATGTCTTGTCATGTGCTATCTCACTAGTATGTTGCTTGAAATATCTATACAGTTGTTTTCTTCCCATTTCTGTTTCCTAGTTTTTCTGTCTATACTTATGTTACCAATGTTGTAATTGGCTGCCATAATTAATATTTTTTTGCCTTTTTATCATCATTATTATTTACTCCTTGCGAGTTTTTCACATCAGTTTTAGCTGATGGTTTTTCATTATTATCATTATTATTACTATCATTACTTTATGAAAGTTTTTCATGCCAATCTTAACTGTAATTGACTGCTGTTATTAGTTTTCCTTTGCTATTTTATTATTATTATCATTATTATTATTATTATTTACTCCTTGCGAGTTTTTCACATCAGTTTTAGCTGATGGTTTTTCATTATTATCATTATTATTACTATTATTACTTTATGAAGGTTTTTCATGTCAATCTTAACTGTAATTGACTGCTGTTATTAGTCTTCCTTTGCTCTTTTATTATTATTATTATTATCATTATTATTATTATTTACTCATTGAGAGTTTTTCTCATCAGTTTTAGCTGATGGTCTTTCACTAGAGTTTGAGTGACAGCAAATCTTCTCAAGTCTCCAGGACTCTTCTGACCGTTCTCAATAATGCTGTAGTTTGAATGATCTCCACTCATCCTCCAACTTCCAAGTCCTCCAATTCCTTCTATAATCCTTTAGTTACTGTACCAAAAGCACCAATCAGGATTGGTATAATTGTCACCTTCAGGTTCTATAGTTTTTTCCTTTCCCTAGCAAGGTCAAGATACTTATCCTTCTTTTCAGATTCTTTCAGTTTCATTCTGTGGTCAGCCAGGACAGCAAAGTTGACAATTTTGCAAATTCTCTTTTTTTCATTGATTATTACCAAGTCTGGTCTTCTGGCTGAGATTACGTTATCTGTTCGTATGTCAAAGTCCTATAGGAGTTTATGCATGTCATTTTCTAGGACAGATGATGGGTTGTGCATTTACCATTTGTTCTTATGGTTAAATTTAAATTTCTTACACAACTCCCAGTGGTTCACCTTGCTCACCCAGTCATGTCTAGTCTTATACTCCTTCTGTGCTAATTTGCTGCATTTGCCTATTATGTGATTGATGGTTTCGTCTCTATCACCACATAGCCTACATTTGCTGTTTTGTTGTGCTATCTATTCTCTTTTTGATATGATTGGTTCTTATGGCATTGTTTTGTCCTGCTATTAGGAGAGATTCTGTTTCTTTCTTAAAGTTTATTATTATTATTATTATCATTACTTTGGGCTTTGTGAGTTTTTTAGACAAGTTGTTTCAGGTGGTCTTCACTGATGTTCAAGCGAGAAGTCTCCTAAATTTCAAAAGAATCTCCTCAATATTCTTGCCGTTCACTGTGTTGAGGTCTCATCATCATCATCATCATGTTGCATGATCAGCAAGGATATCCCTGACCTTCTCTCACCACCCCCTCTATTGTTCATCACTTCGAGTAGGTCTTCAAGGCTATATCCTGTATCGCTCAGAGCTGTTGTATGTAGGTTCTAGCTGGTCGTCCTGCTTTTGCTCGTCCATGTGAAGGGGTCCACAGAAGCATGTCACTTATCAGTTCATACCTATTTCTCCAGCAGTGTCCCACATGCCTTGTTTGTCTAACTTGGATATTTTTCGTGATGGGTGGTAGGTGGCCGTACAGCAACTACTTTGTGGAGTGCTGCCCCCAGGACTTGTTCAATATTGCTCGCAGCATTCTTGTGTAGTTGCTGTCAAGCTTTTTCTCCATACGTTTAGTTAGCATCCATGTAGTGCATCTACATAGCAGAATCAACATGAACACTGCTTGGAAAAAACTGCTTTTCATTTTATCGATAAGTCTGACTTCCATATGACTGATAGCTTATCGATAGCTGTCCATGCCTCTGCTAGTCGCGTGTTGATGTCTGTTTCGGTTGATGAGACACTGCTTCCTAGGTAGGTGAACTTGTCTACTAGTTTCAGAGAGGTACCGTTTAGTGCGGAGATGTCGCCTCTTTTATTAAAGCACATATATTCTGTCTTGTGTGCATTGACATGGAGGCCTATGCCTGCAGCTGCTCGTTCCAGACTGGTCTGGATGGTTTTAATTCTTTCTCAGATTTCTCGTTCTTGAAGTCTCTTTTCGAGGTCTTTTCTGAGGACTCCACCTATGATGGGTAACATTGTCACCTTCATATTCTATTGGGTTTTTGTTAGCTCTCTTGCATGCTTCTGGTATTTATCTGTTGTTGTTTTTTTTTTGCTTTTCTTTACTTTTAATCTGTGGTTTGTTGAAATGATAAAGTCCATTTCTTGACAAATTCTTTCTTCTTCTTATTATTATTATTATTAAAACCAGCATCACCAGCACCACCATCATTGTTATCAATGCAATTATTATCTTCATCATCCCCACCACCATCATCATCATCATCAATCCAATTCAGTTATACTCATCATCCCTACGAACATCGTCATCATCAGCCTCCACCTCATCATCATTTGTATTCTCATCAAATAATACAAGTATTATCATAATCATCATTACCACCTCATCAACATCACCTCCACCACCACTTTCATCAACTTCATCATCATCATCATCATCAATGCAATTCAACTGTATCTTTGTGTCAGAGCTTTTAATGACAGATTCAAGTATTGAGATTCAGACAATTCTGAGTCCTTGTTTTAAATTGGACCTTGAAGCTACTGAATCTGCTCACAGACTTCAGGAAATGGAAAGAAAGGAGACAATGTAAGACCATACAGCCAGAAAGTGGTTTAAGCATTTTAAAGATGGAGTCCCTTGAAATAAATCCCAAAAGTGAGTAACCATCAACTATTTATTATGAAATAAATAGACGAGAGCTCAAACACCAGGACTTAAAAATTTCAACAGAGCTAAGCTCAGTGAATGATAACTTATGAAAAGTATTATGTAAATTTAGAAGATATACCTTGAAGCATGAAAATATTTTGATACTAATTCATGTTATGCATTGTTATGAAAAAATAATATCAAGATGGAAGTTTAACTTTTTTTTAATCTTAGAATTCAAAATTTGAAATTTAAATGAAGATATGTGCACAGCTGAAAAACATATTAAAGTGATAATATCAAGAGTTCTGTCTAGACATCTAGATGAGCCAGTAATAATTTCTGATAGATAGATATGAACAGACTGAAATAGACAGATAGATAGATAGATAGATAGATAGACCAACAGAGACAGACCAACAGAGATAGACAGATAGATAAATAGATAGATAGACAGATAGATAGCAGAGACAGACCAACATAGATAGATAGATAGATAGATTGAAATAGATAAATTGGTTGGTTGGTTGGTTGGTTGGTTGATAGATAGATAGATAGATAGATAAATAGATAGATATGAAATTTTTAAGAAAAACAAGTACATCTACAGGATGTTGTATACTTTCAATTATGAGTATCATTCTCAGGACTCATTCATCAATAATATTTCAGAGAAAGCATGTACCTTGAAACTTTTACACTTATAAATGTACCTATCTACCCATGAATATAAGGAATAGATAACCAAGCTTAGCCAATCTCTGAAATTTTTTGAAAGGTACTTTTTGGCAAAACACAGGATTGTGCAAATACTACACTCTCTATATTCAGTGGGTTGAGCCCTGTGGAACTTTTTCGTGTTTCTGGAACTGAAGATTCCTATCAAGGGTAAGATTCGAGGTTGTGGAGGACATTTAAAATACATCTGCTAGTGCAGTTTCATACCGTATCAAAAAAGGGGATTCAGAGGCATTTCAACTCATGGAAAAGTCACAAGAATTAGTTTCTTAAATGCTAAGGGGACTAATTTAAAGTAAGTTAACATTTCCTTCATTGTTAATTTCTGTTTTGGTAAATACAACTTCAGTATCTATGATTTTTAAACACACCTTGAGGATATATATATATATATATATATATATATATATATATATATATTTATATATATATATATATATATATATATAAACTATTTCTTCATAAAAAATTTTTCTCCTGATGAAGACCTGAGGTCAAAACTAGAGGAGATGAATAAAAAGAATTAATACAACAAAAGAAATATTTCTATTTGTTTGGTTTGGTTTGGTTTGGTTTAGTTCTTTATTTAATGGCATATCAACCTTTCTAAGGTTATTTAATGCCAAAGCCATTCTCCTAGAAGAACAGTAGTGGTACTATTTAACCCATAGCTGGGAGGATAAGAGGGTTGATACCTTTCCCAAGGGTATTTGTTCGAAAGTGAACGTAATAGCGTGACTGGATTACTACGATTATACAGTCCATCGCTTTGACTATTACACCACAAGGACACCCCCTATTTCGATTTGACCTATCATTTCTCTTTTGTTCATTTATAAATATGTATATATATATATTATTAAGAGAAAGAGAGAGAGAGAGAGAGAGAGAGAGATTAATAAAACATGTTTAAAACTGTCTCTGCGTGTATTTTTATCCATGGGCATTAAAAAACTTAAGTTTTTAACAATTTTACACTTACTTGAAGTAATTAAAGTAAATTCCAGAAAAAAATGTCCTGAATTTGATAATCCATTTTGAAGTGGAGAAAGATTATTTTGAATGAATTTTGGGGGAAAGATACTAATAAAAATGCTAAAACTGGATAACATCTAAAATTCTAAATGAACATTAACTTATAACAAAAGTGAATAACTAAGGTAGGTTTAAAATATTTATATATATATATACATATATATATAGCCTATTTGGTTGGGGCTATAGATTACACCAATTGCATCTCCAAAAGACTCCCTACTCCTAATGAGGGTTCTGGATATGATATTAAACAATCTGATAATGAGTAATATTAGAGTTTTGGGGAATGCAGAGTACCCATTAATTGCCATTGCTCCCAGGTCCACTCTGACCCAGAGAGGTTGCATCTGATCAGGTTCTATCTATGGGTCAAATAGAACTGTTTGACATTTAAACTAAGAGCAAATGAATGACTAATGCTAAATTGAATTGTTTGAAATAAGAACTGTTTGATCATTTTACTGTATGTAACAAATGACTGATATCTAATTGAATTGTGATACATAGCAATACTTGGAATCATTTAACTTTGTTGATTTATGATAAATTGAATTTTCTAGAAATAGAACTGTTTGATCATTTAATTGTGTTTATCTACAAAATGTGTTTACAAATCATATATTTGATATATATATAAAAACAGGATTTGGCTTTAAATAACAAAGAACGGTCGATATGCCATAAAACCAAACCAAACCAAACCAAACCAAACCATATATATATATATATATATATATATAAAGTAACCTCATCAAAATATTTAAGTATATCCTCTGAATAAAACACCCCATTTCAGACAAAACCTTTAACAATTCTTTTTTCTTTGCATTTCAAGATTACCCGACGAAAATGCATATGCTGTCAAAGCAATACATACCTGTAATAAGTATATTAAAGCTGTCATAATCCAAGGGTTTGACGATCTGCTTGACTTTTGAAAATTCAACACATCAAACAAGTATATCCTTTGGTTCATCAAGAAAGAAGTCCAAGATTTCTCTGTTTCTTTTACAAAGTATAATCAGCAGGTAATTATATCCAATATATATATATATATATATATATGCAAGTATCTTAATATTTACCAAGTTTTGCTTCTTTTGGTGCTTAAGCCTTAAGTTACATATGGTACCTAAATGGTCACTCCATCAAAGTATTGAGCCAGTTCATGTTGCTGATTTGGTAGGGAAGTGATGTTTCAAGCCTGGCCTGATTGTAAGACCATTGCATGTATATCTTGGTCTCTAGTGCTGAGAGAATAGTTGTATATTTTCTTTGAGGTTGCAGCATTTATTAATGGTCAATATTAATATTCCTCTGATGTATGTCCAGTGGTCTATATCCTGCAGCATCTTCAACTCTCCTCTTTATCCATATCATACTGCTCTCATTCCTTTGTATTTCCGAGTACTTCTATTAAATTTACAAATAAAGTTGTCGTTACTCAAAACGTCCTGAATATCGTCTTTTGCAAAATATTTCTATATTCACAATCACAATGTGTTTATATCCATATTTTCAAATATACATCATCTATGTGAATATAGCGAAAGAAAACCCGACTTCTATTGTGAAAGAATATCCTTGAAATTAAACAAGTCAATATGAAAATAATTAAATCATAATTATTGACTTTTGAAGAAAAAAATTCTTTTTAGATATTTAAAGATCCATGGCTTTACTCAACTTCAAAAGGTTTTGTCCGGGAACATTTTAAAAGTTAGATATCCTGTACGCATCACTCACTGAAGGATAAATTATCTCATGTTCTCTTTCTTGAGCTTCTGTATTCAGCTATCTTATCACTCATATATCCAGTGTATCAACATTCATCAGTTGAGGCAGAAACAGAGTCGTTTGAAACGAGATTTAACTTGTTGTGATCCCAACGTTGCCTTCTGCACATCTACTGCATTTCACACTGCTTCAAAATGGCAAAACTAGAATTAAGAAATGTAAAAAAAAAAAAAAAAAAAAAAAAAATAGAAAAGCCCCCCCAAAAAGAAAAAAAAAATTTTTACAGCTGCTTACCGGGTGGAAGAATACAAGTTCTGAATGATGGTAAGCTGAACATGAACTGAAAGAACAGGCAAGATGTAAAAAAAAAAAAAAAAAATAAAAAAGACCCGAATGTTAATGACTATCCTTTAAACAAATCAATAACTTGTATGTCTACGAGTAATTGAGAAATTTTTGAGGCAAACTTCCGGACTGCGAATTATCTAGGCTAATGGTTAATCCCTGATTTGAAACAATCAATATTCGATAAAGTTTACTTATTTCAAACTGCAGTAGTAGTAGTAGTAGTAGCTGTGATGAGAACTTGCAGAGGTAAGTAGAACTTTTTGATGTCAATGATACTGCGATTCTGCAAAGATGGCAATGAAACGGTTATTGATAATATTATTAGGAGAATCAATAATCAATGAAAAATATGATTTCATGTGATCTCTCCTGAGCTGTGAACCTGAGTTGTTTATTTGAAGATGTTCTTTTTTGTTGTTGTTGTTATTTTTCAAATTTTTAATTCATTGCTGTAATTATTTTATTTTTTTAAAAAAGATTTTTATGAACTTTTAATTCATTTACGCTTTGTTTTATTTATATTTTTTTGTCTTTTCTTTTTTGTACTCAGTTCTTTTTTTTCTTTTTTTTGTATTAATGAACTGTTTCTAATTTGTGAGAAATTTGTTTTTGTACATTTATATATATATATATATATACATATATTATATATATATATATATATATATATATATATCTGTGTGTGTGTGTGTGTGTGTGTGTGTGTGTGTGTGTGTGTGTAAATGTTTTAGATACTTTTTAAAAATACTTGCATTTTATATTTTTGCCAAGAAGTATTTGCTTTTAAGGGCTTTTTATTTCATTTCATTTTATGTTTTTTTTATTTTTTTTTAGATATTATTAGTTTCTTTTTATTAGGATATTTTTGAATATTTAAAAAAATTTTTTTTACTGTAATGATAATGACATCTTTTTAGCCATATTTTTTTTGTAACTCTTCCTTTTACTGCTAAACTGTTGATTTTTTTAGGTTATTTATTTTTATAATTTGTTTTTGAACAAATACACAATTCTAAGTGCAAAATTTAGTAGTTATTTCTCTCCCTTTTTAAACTTTTTTTGTCTTCTTTCCTTTGTCGAATCAATAAATTTTGCATTGAAATCATTGACTTTTTCTCTCTCATTTAATATCAAAAACTCCTGTTTTATTTTTATTTTTTACCAAAACTCTGTTGTTTTGCATGTGTAGTGTGCATGCCACAATAATTTACATATTTATACACCCATGCATATTTGCACTAATACTCATGCAAAAACCAAACATGCATATACCTACACAAATACACATACACAAACATACAGGAATTAATGAACATAGATAGATAGATAGATAGATAGATAGATAGATAGATGTGATTGATCGATAGATAGATAGATAGATAGATAGATGGATGTAATAGATAGATAGATAGATAGATAAATGTGATTGATCGATAGATAGATGTGATAGATAGATAGATAGATAGATGTGATTGATCGATTGATAGATAGATAGATAGATAGATAGATAGATGTGACTGATAGATAGATAGATAGATAGATAGATATGTGATAGATTAATCAATAGATAGATAGATAGATAGATAGATAGATATGCATAAGTGCCTCCTGATAAGTTTTTAAACTCACTCTCATACACAAGCAAGCACTCATAAAGAGCTATGTACATTGATGCATACATATACATACAGGTTCAAGGGAACATAACATTTGATTAACGCAAAAAAATGGAATTGGTAAACTGAGCACAGATTTCAGTTAAGGCTCATTTAGTATTGATACTCTTGAGAAAGGCATGAATCTACTCTTCCCTGTGTTCAATATCATTGCGAGATTTCCAAACTGCAAATCTTGTCTTTAGTATGTCATTATTGTCGACAAAGAAGATAGTGGGTGAGAGAACACTTTGGCAAACCACTCTCCCATAAATACTTTTCCTGCTTAGATAGTAGCAGACACAAGCTGTTTCCATGCTTATCAAATGTGAAAAATCAAGGCAACTAGGGACTGGGTGAGTGAGCACTTGGGAAATCCACTCTCCCGTATCTACCGCAAAAGTAGTAATTTATGTAAAAAATGTTACCCTGACTGACAAAGGTCAACACTCACACACACACACATGCATATTAAAAAAATTGGATATAAATGTGTAAATGCTTATTTTACTTGCCTTAGACGATTCCAAAGCCACTGTATTTGGGCTCCCAGGAAATTGGTTTTGGTTTGGTTTGGTTTTATGGCACATCAACCATTGTAGATTATTAATGTCAAATCCATTTTTATACATATGAACTGTTCTATTTCAAACAATTCAGTTTAGTATAAGTATAGTTTTTTGTTTACACACAGTTAAATATCAGAACAGTTCTATTTCAAACAATTCAGTGGGGGGGTGTCCTCGTGATGTAATGGTTAAAGTGCTGGACTGCGGAATCGTAGTACGCGAGTTCGTACTCCAGTCGCGCTATTACGTTCACTTTCGGGCAAATACCCTTGGGAAAGGTATGAACCCCCTTATCCTCCCAGCTATGGGTTAAATAGTACCTCTACTGTTCTTCCAGGAGAATGGCTTTGGCATTAAATAACCTAAAAAGAGTTGATATGCCATTAAACAAAGAAACCAAACCAAACCAAACAATTCAGTTTAGCGTAAGTACACAGTTTAAATGTCAAACACAATTCTCTTTCAAGCAATTCAGATTAGCATAAATATGCAGTTTAAATGTCAAAAACAGTCCTATTTTAAGCAAATCAGTTTAGAATAAGTACACAGTTTGAATGTCAAAAACAGTTCTCTTTCAAACAATTCAGTTGAGCATAACTACACAGTTTAATTCTGTTTGACGCATAGATAGGACCCTATCAAATGCTACAACTCAGGGCCAAAGTGGACCAAGGAGTGATGGCAATAAAGTGGTACTCCGCATTCCCCAAAGCTCCAGCATCACTGTTACCCACCATCAGACTGTTTAGTGTTATATCCAGGATACTTGTTGGTGGGGGTCTTACCCCTCTGCAGAGAAGCAGTCAGTGTATTCTACAGCCCTGGCTGACTGGGCAAAGTCCCAGGAAAGATTGCACAGGAGAGCAATGATTTATCAAACTATCTTATTAGTCAATGTGAATCTCCTTATATATTTGCATTCACCCAACCCCTCCTCTATCAGCAGGATATGGCAGAAGATTAATTCATTAATTGGAAAACAGCAGGTTTGAATTCCGAGCTTTTATTCTCTTAAATTGCTTGCTTAATTAAGGTTAGAGAACCCAAACTGCCATACTATTTATCCAGGAGAACAGATTGATTCATGCCTTTCCCAAGATTATTAGGAAATGCAAGCAGCCTGATTCACAATTTGAACTCTGCTTGGTTTGGTTTGGTTTGGTTTGGTTCAGTTTTATGGCACATCAAACATTGTTGGTTATTCAATCAAATTCCTGTTTTTTCATATATATTAGATATATATAATTTGGTTTGGTTGGATTTTATGACATATCAACCATTGTAGGTTATTTTATGCTAAATCCTCTTTATACGTGTGTATTGAATATATATGATTTGTAAACACATTTTGTGGATACACACAGTAAAATGACCCCAAAATTTCTATTTCTAACAATTCAATTTATCCTAAGACATTTGTTTGCACTCTGTTTAAAAGTCAAACAGTTCTATTTGACCCACAGATAGGACTCTCTCAGGTCCTACCACTCCAGGCCAGAGTAGACCTGGGAGCGATGGCAATGAAGAGGTACTCTGCATTCCCCAAAACTCCTGCATTACTGGAACCTCATTATCAGATTGTTTAGTGTCATAAACAGGACACTCATTCGGGGGGTGGGGTCTTATCCCTCTGCAGAGAGGCAGTCTATGTATTCTACAGCCTTGGCCAACTGGGCTGTGGAACTCAAGTCTCTGATTGTAGTTCTCATTCTTATATGTTTATAAACTACATAAACTACAGTAAATTATAGATATATTATAGTAATAGATTTATTGTAGTTATTTATTAAGCTTAGCTTAAATTGGCACAAGGCAAGTAATAAGGGGTGCCCAGTAGGTATTAAGTTTGGTTTGGTTTAGTCTGGTTTTTTGGCATATCAAAATTGTAGATTATTGTTATCATATCATATTTACCACCCCCTCCGTTCGGGTAGGATATGACACAAGGCCAATTTTTAAGCGGAGTTTAACAGGTTTGAATGAAGAGTATTTCCTTCTCCTTGACTAGTTGCCTCACCAAGGCTGAATAACCTCGTCTGCCCTACTATTTACCCATAGCTGGAGGGAGAATAATTGGATTTATAACTTTCCCAAGGGTATTAGTACAATGTGAATTGCAATCAGTCTCGTCCAGGATTTGAACTCGTGTCGCCGTGTCCATTTCCAACGACGATAACCATTACACCATTATAGTTATGGTACCTACCTTACGGATTATAATGAACTCTTCCTATTACTATGAATACTGGGGGGGGGCTCATGATGTAATGGTTAAAGCGATGGACTGCAGAATCGTAGTAAGCGAGTTCGTATTCCAGTCATGCTATTACATTCACTTTCGGACAAATACCCTTGGGAAAGGTTTGAACCCCCTTATCCTCCCAGCTATGGGTTAAATAGTACCATTAATGTTCAAGTAGAATTGCTTTGGTATTAAATGACCTACAAAGGTTGATATGCCATTAAACAAAGAAACCAAACCAAACCTATGAATACCGGGAAAATATTCATCTCAGTGTTAAGTTAACTCGAGCCAAACAGTTTGGCAGTCAGACTGACGTTCCACACTCTTTTGCCTATGCTGTATTTATACTTTCATTCAATATATTTGTTTCATGTAATCCTGAGTTTGTGTCTTTCTTCCGGACCTTTTACTGGTTCACAACAGTTATTTAATGCCAAATCCTTTTGTTACATGTATATTAAATATATCATCATCATCATATCGCGCTGGTAGCACGGATATCCCTGACCCTCTCTGGCCACTCTTCCCTATCGTTCATCGCCCTAGGTAGGTCTTCAGAACAACATCCTGTATCCTCACATAGCTGCTGAATGTATGTTCATGCTGGTCGTCCTGCTTTTGCACAGCCATGTGTGGGGGTCCATAAGAGTACATCTCTTATGAGTTCGTCCCTGCTTCTCCAGCAGTGTCCTGCATGTCTGTCTCATCTAACTTGAATAGTTTTCGTGATAGGGGGCAGGTGGCCGTACAGTTGGTGTCTTGTGGGGTGTTGCCGCCAGGACTTGTTTAAGATTGCACATAGCATTCTTGTGTAATTGCCGTCTAGCTTCTTCTCCAGCCGTTTTGTTAGCGTCCATGTAGTGCAGCCATAAATATATATTATTTGTAAACTCATTCTTGAACGAGCCTGAGCTCTTTTGCATAGTTAAAAAGTTTCAAGTATTGCAATATGACAGTCAAAATTTATCATCAGTCATTTGTTTGGATACATAGTTTGTTCTATATGACCCAGAGATGGGACTCCATCAGGTGCTACCATTCCAATTCAGAGTGGACCTGGAAGCAATGGCCATGATGAAGTATTCTGTATTCCCCAAAGCTCCAGTATTACTTGAGCCTCACCATCAGATTGTTTAGTGTCATATCCAGGACACTCGTTGATCCTATTTACCCAACCTCTCCTCTCAGGCAGGATATGACACAAGGTCAATTTTTTAAGCGGAGTTTAACAGGTTTGAATTCAGAGATTTCCTTCTCCTAGACTAGTTGCCTCACCAAGGCTGAAGAACCCAGTCTGCCCTACTATTTACCCATAGATGGAGGGAGAATAATTGGATTCATACCTTTCCCAAGGGTATTAGTGCTATGTGAAATGCAATCAGTCTTGTCCAGGAATTGAACTCGTATTTCCGTGTCCATATCCTGTGACGATAACCATTACACCACGGGCACCTCGTTGATGGTGGGGTCTTCTCCCTCTGCAGAGAAGCAGTCGGTGTATTCTACCCCCGCTAGCTGACAGGGCTAGGGTATTGAGTACACAAGAAAATGTTTGTCACTCTTTTCTTAACTTTTCCTGTTTCTATACAGGAGAACAGAGTTTCAGAATACAATATATGCTAAAGCTAATTCCATGTACATATCAAAAGACTATGATTCTATTATATTTTACTTATTATTTTAAACTGAACCTCAAAGCTGCTGAAACTGCTCATAGAATTTGAAGGAAATAAGTATTTAAAGGGTGGTGAATTGTTTCTTGAAATGGAGCCCAGAAGTGGACCACCACCAGTTGTTGATGTTTGGAAACACAAGATAAAAGAGAACTCCATCTTGTCCAGTCGGCTGGGACAGCAGATTACACTGACTGTCTCTCTGCTGAGGAGTAAGATTCCGCTAATGAGTGTCCTGGATATGACACTATAAAATCTAATGGTGAGGCTCCAGTAAAGCAGGGACTTTGGTGAATTCGGAGTACCTCTTTCTTGCCATGGCTCCCAGGTTCACTCTGGTCCAGAGTGGTAGCATCTGATAATGTCCTATCTATGAATCAAATAGAAACTAAACTGTATACTTATGTTAAACTGAACTGTTTGAAATAAAACTGTTTATATGTTTAAAAATGGATTTGGCATTAAATAACCTACATTGGTTGACATGCCATAAAACTAAACCTAAACAAAAACTCCACCACTAGCATTAGAAACATTTCAGAAGAGCTGGGATCATCAAAAAAATTGCATATACACTACAGGAAAATGCGTGGGGACAAACTGCATTTCTTTCAGAAACACCTTAAAACAAATTGTTTTTGGAATTTTGGGTGTAAAAGATAAAATTTCCGTTACTATAGTGATTTGCTTTTATTTTGTTTGTTTGTTTGGGTTTTATGGCATATCAATATTTCTAGGTTATTTAATGCCAAATCCATTTTTATACAAATAAACTGTTCTATTTCAAACAATTTAGTAAAGCATAAGTACACAGTTCAATTGTCAAAAACATTTCTATTTCAAGCTATTCAGTTTAGTCTGTTCTAATTCAAACAATTCAGTTTAGTATAAGCATAGTTTTGTTTCCGAACAATTCAGTTTAGCATAGTACAGTTTCAACGTCAAAAAGAGTTTTATTTCAAACAATTCAGTTTAGTATAAGTACACAGTTTACATGCCAAATCAGTTCTATTTTGGGCAATTCAGTTGAGCATAAATATGTAGTTTAAATGCAAAAACAGTAAACACTTGAAACCATGGTTAAGTTCTATTTGACCCATAGAAAGGACCCTTTCAGGTGCTACCACTCCGGACCAGAAAGGACTGAGGAGCAATAACAATGAAGGAGTGCTCTGCATCTCCCCAAGCTGCAGAATTACTGAAGCCTCACCATCAGATTGTTTAATGTCATGTCCAGGAAACTTGCTGAGTAGGGGGGGGGGTCTTACCCCTCTGCAGAGATACAGTTGGGGTGTATTCTACAGCCCCAGTTGACTGGGCAAATTGCTTTTATTTTCACAAAAAACAAGTATAGTAACAAAGTATATGTAATCAACTATTAAAAAAATTATCATACAGCCACATCATATTTTGTTTTTGTTAAAAAAGCCTCATCTGCCTTAATTACCCTATTTACCAACCCCTCTGCTTGGGCAAGATATGACACAAGGTCAATTTTTAAGCAGATTTTAACAGGTTTGAATTCAGAGATTTCCTTCTTCTAGACTAGTTGCCTCACCAAGGCTGAAGAATCCTGTCTGTCCTACTATTTGCCTGTAGCTGGAGGGAGAATAATTGGATTCATACCTTTCCCAAGGGTATTAGTGCTATGTCCTATTTACCAACCCCTCCGCTCAGGCAGGATAAGACACAAGGTCAATTTGTAAGCAGAGTTTAACAGGTTTGAATTCAGAGATTTCCTTCTCCTAGACTAGTTGCCTCACCAAGGCTGAAGAATCCTGTCTGTCCTACTATTTGCCTGTAGCTGGAGGGAGAATAATTGGATTCATACCTTTCCCAAGGGTATTAGTGCTATGTCCTATTTACCAACCCCTCCGCTCGGGGAGGATAAGACACAAGGTCAATTTGTAAGCAGAGTTTAACAGGTTTGAATTCAGAATTTTCCTTCTCCTAGACTAGTTGCCTCGCCAAGGCTGAAGAATCCTGTCTGTCCTACTATTTACCTATAGCTGGAGGGAGAATAATTGGATTTAAACCTTTCCCAAGGGTATTAGTGCTATGTGAAATGCAATCAGCTTTGTCTAGGATTTGAACTCGTGTTGCCGTGTCCATTTCCTAAGACGATAACCATTACACCACAGGTACTTTCTCATCTGCCTTAATTACCATTTTACATGTTCTTAGCACTCTTTCCGAGAGTTTTGGAAAAAAATACCTGGCAGACCATTCCAAGCCTTCTTCAAGTACTGAAAAAGCTCATTCTTACCCTTCTGGTATTCTCTTCAAACTTTCCAATCCAATTCATCTTATATTAATTCAATGGCAGAGAGGTCAGGAGATTTTAAAACCAAAGTCATAATTTTCAAAATTTTGTTCCTTTTTATTCTGACTGGAGATAATCATCAAGAAACCCTTTTTATGAAAAATAGATGAACTGAAAAAATTGTAATTGACAAAAAAGTACATGAAGTGGACACTGAAAGAGTAGCCGAATTTATTGTGGATAGATGAGTCCAAATTGGGACATTCTTGCTGTAAGAAGAGAGAGTATGTGAGGAGAAAGCCTTGAGAAAGACTGAATGATTATTGTGTTGTTCTAACAGTTAAACTTTGGGATAGGTCAGTTATGGTGTGGGGATGTTTTGGGAGAGAGTGGACTGGAGATTTGATTCTGGTCAAAGGAATCCGGAAAAAGTAACTATATCATTTGATTTTTCACAGACATATTATACCATTTGTTTTATGAATAATTGGAAAAAATTCATCTTTCAACAACGATCCAAAACACTCTGATAAACTATGTCAAAATTATCTAAATAGTTGAGATAAAAAGTAGGGAAAATTTTGTTTGTCTTCCTGACGTGTTAAGAAGTGTCAGTTGTTTGGTTGGCAATGTATCAAATAAACAAAGGTAAATGACTATACATCCAGTGGCTTGTTAAGTATACAGATTGCATAGCTTTAGGCCAGTTGTCTGAACAAAAGGAAATTTTAGTTATCTGTTAATTCAAGTAGAATTTTGTTTGTATCATATCTTTGAGCTGTTCCTTCCTCTGTAAAGAAGAAATACTATATGCTTGCTGAATGTTTACAAAGACTGAACAGTGTAGGAGGGGCAGTAATATATTTCAGTAGCGGTGACAAAAAACCATATTCAATCCATAAAAGGATCAGAAAATCTTTGTGAATCAGAACAATCAAAGATGAATGAAAATACTGTCATCTCAACTGTGTGAAAGAAGTGCAGTGTTTTACGATCACAGCATGTAGGCTCTTGTTCATTGGAATTAAGATGAAAAATTGCTCTGTCGGAAGGTGTTATTGTGTTCCAGTATCTCATGATTTTCCACTGAAGTAAATGAGAAGCATTACTTTTGAGGGCATCCCTTGAAGTTATAATGGGAGCATAGTACGGGTTACCTTCATGCTATAATAAAAGAAAAATAAGTGAATCAGAATGAGATATTGAAAGGTTTTCGAGAAGGTTTAATGGCAGCCAGAATAAAGAGTACCTTTATGCTGCAAGTCTCATCGGAAGAAAGAAATAGTTATTGTTGAGAAAGAATCACAGCAGCTAAATGTCGGAGCGGAATATACGCAGCTGTAGACATGGCAAATATTGAGTTGCTGATTTTAAAACAGGAGTGAATTTTCAGCTGTAGATGTATGGTCCTGGTTGCTGTGGGAGAGAAGTAATTGTTGTCACCTAAATGTTGTCCAGTAATGAAGTAGCTGAATTATCAGAGGTGTAATTAATTCGTCTTATTCGTATTCAATGGTGGAACCCTGGGTCTAGAATGTAGACCCAAAGGTCCATGAATTAGACGGTAGATCAGGAATGAAATATTCAGCCATGATGTGTGGTCCTGTTTGCTGTTGGAGAGAAGTATGAAGGTCTCCAGAAAAGGTTGTCCAGAAATGAAGTAGCTGAATTGTCAGAGGCAGAATTAATACATCTAGTTCATTTGCAACTGGGAACCTCCTGGTCTAAAAGGGTAGACTCAAAGGGTCCATGAGCCAGATGGCAATATCCTCATGGTGGTGAGTTGCTGCTGATAAAGGAGCGGACAGAAATACGTCCGTCCTGTCTGAAGGTTGCTGAGGAAGAGATAGCTTGGCGGACTTTCACCAAATTCGATATGCCCAGGAAAGTCATCCAGGCTGAATGGGATTTGTCATCCTCATTGGTGAAAATATATGACGAGACCAACGGTCAAAATAATTTACCCGCCAAACATACGAAGTTCTTTCTGCTACAAGGTAATTAGATACTATAAAATGGTACAGTTGTTATCTAACAAAGTCTGAGGAGATAATGCTTTGCTAGATCTAGTTCTAGGGCTCAGGAATTTGGCCTTTTCCTTCTAGGAACTCACTGAGAGGACTTAGCATATCTTCGCTCAATTAAGACATTAAGAAACTGCCTTTCAATCTGGATATACAAACCAAGTAAAGCATATTAATTCAGTTAACTTGTATATTTTAGTTTTAGCAAATCATTTTCCCTTAAATCATAAATGTAATTGCACTTTAAAGTTATTTCCTCTCAATTCTAATAGACAATTTGAACATTTAAAAGAAACTATCAAGATATTATAAAATTGTTTTTAACGTACATTTATCACTTTTCATAAATGAAGAATAAGTCTAAAAGTTTTAAATGTTTTAAAAGTTTTAATCCCAGGTCGCGTCATACCAAAGACTTTAAAAATGGTACTTGATACCTCCTTGCTTAACACTCAGCAATATAAGGTATGTATCAAGGGTAAAGAGGAGCAATCCAGGAAAAGGAGTAACGTCTTCCTCTACACCTTGGTGTAGTAGCTATTGAAAAAGGAGCCTTCTTGTCACCCTCGACTAAAGGGAGACAACTTTACTTACTTTTACTATATTGGGTGTAAGCGTTCCTTGTTGATTTTAGGATTAGACAGGTTAAAAATTAGGACCTAATTTGTTTTTGTTACCTTTTTCCTTTTTACTAAATGTATGGATTTTTTTAAAAATAATTTTGTTTGTAAAAGAGAGTTAAAAAAAAATTATTTTAACTTCTTTTTCCATTTGTTCTATGAATGTCAACTCATTTGAAAAACTTTCAATTTTTAAAGATTTGGCTTTCTGGCATTTGTCCACCCTGTCATTGAAGCTTAAAACACCCTGTTTGCACCCTTTACATTGGGGGGGATAAATCCCTTCAAAGGTAATATTCAAGGTATGAGACTAAACTGCAATTGATGGTGAATTTCTACTTCTGGAGCTCTGCCATTACTTTCAGGCCCACTCTGACCTGGAGTGGTAGTACCTATTAGGGTCCCATCTATGAGTCAAATACATCTGTTTGAAAATTATTAGTCTAAGATCGGTATACTTTATACCCAAAAAGAGTTGACATGTTGTAAAAGCAAACTTATAGTATCTGCACATTATGATAATCTAACACATGAGTCAGCACAAAAGTAAAGGGGTGGTCCCAGTGGCTGGACGGTGACATCATAGTAAGTGAGTTCAAACTCCAGTCTGTCTACTTAGTTCATTTTCAGACAAATACCTTTGTGAAAGATATGAACTCCTTCATTCTCCCAGTAGCACCACTGCTCTCTTTCTGTAAGATTTGGTTTGGTTGGTTGGGTTTTATGGCGTATCATCCATTGTAGGGTATTTAATACCAAATCCTATTTATGCATATATATTAAATATATGATTTGTAAACAATTTTCTTGATAACATTTTTAAACAAGCTTGAGGTCATTTGTTTGCACACAGTTAAATGGTATAAAGTATTGCTATGTATCACTAACAATTCAATTAAACATCTGTCATTTGTTTAGAAACAGGTAAATGATCAAACAGCTCTATTTCTAACAATCCAATTTAGCTCAAGTCATTTATTTACACATAGTTGAATAGTCAAGCAGTTATATTTGAGCCATTGATAGGACCCTATCAAATGTTACCTCTTCATGTCTAAGTGGACCTGGGAGCAATTGTAAAGAGCCTCACAATGGGATTGTTTAGTGTCATATCCAGAACATTCGTTGGGGATGATCTTAACTCTCTGCAGAAATGCAGTTGGTATATTCTACAGCCCCAGCCAACTGAGCTCTGTCTTTCTACAAGGATAGTCAATCCGTCTTTAAATAAAGAAAGCGAGAATAAAAGTAAAATTCTTTGTTAAATTGAATTTCACAATATCCGTTGTTAAAAGCATTGAAAATCTCAGTTTGCCGATAAAAAAAAATTTATTTAGCCTATGTTTTTTAGAATTTACAACACATTAGTGTATTCAAAATTATTCAGATTGAATCTGTATCTACTAAGACAGAAATGGTTAGGTAAGGTTATTTACCAGGCCATTGGCCTAATGAGTAGAGTGATCACAAATGGTCCTGGAGATCGGGGTTCAATCCCTGGTTGAGTCATACCAAAGACTCAAAAAATGGTACTTGATGCTGCTTTGCTTGACATTCAACATTATAAAGTAAGGATCAAGGGTAAAGTGGAGCAATCCAGGGAACGGAGTAGTGCTCTTCCCTACACCTCAGTGTAGTAGCTATTGAAAAAGGAGCCTTTGGTTCACTCACGATTAAGGTTGCAAATTTTACTTACCTTACTATTTGATTTAATGGCATATCAACCCTTGTGAGTTATTTAAGGTCAAAACCTGTTTATACATACATTCATATATTCAAGATTTGTAAATGAGCCAGAACACATTTGTTTGCACACAGTTATATGGTTTCAAGTATTTTTATCCCATACTAATTTACCCAGTCGAGTGGGGCTGTAGAATAAACCAACTACTTCTCTGCAGAGGGGTAAGACCACCCCCAACAAGTGTCCTGGATATGACACAAAACAATTTGATGATGAGGTTCCAGTAATTCTGGAGCTTTGGGGAATGCGGAGTACCCCTTCATTGCCATTGCTCCCAGGTCCTCTCTAGCCTGGAGTGGTAGCACCTGATAGGGCCCTATCTATGAGTTAAATAGAACTAACAGCATACTTATGCTAAACTGAATTCTTTGATTAAACTGAATAGCTTGAAATAGAAATGTTTTTGACAATTAAACCATATTTACCAACCCCTCCGCTCGGGTAGGATATGACACAAGGTCAATTTTTTAAGTGGAGTTTAACAGGTTTGAATTCAGAGTTTTCTTTCTCCTAGACTAGTTGCCTCACCGCTGCTGAAGAACCTACTCTGCCCTACTATTTACCCATAGCTGGAGGGAGAATTATTGGATTCATACCTTTCTCAAGGGTATTAGTGCAATGTGAAATGCAATCAGTCTCGTCCAGGATTTGAACTTGTGTTGCCATGTCCATTTCCTACGACGATGACCATTACACCACGGGCACCTCCTGTTTTTGACAATTAAACCATACTTACATTTAAACTGCATGCTTATGCTAAACTGAATTATTTGAAATTGAACTGTTTTTGACATGGAAACTGTACTTACACTAAACTGAATTGTTATATATAACTGCTTGAATAGTTTGAAATAGAAATGTTTTTGACAATTAAACTGTGTACTCATGCTAAACTAAATAGCTTGAAATAGAACGGATTATTTACATAAAAATGGATTTGGCATTAAATAACCTACAAAGATTGATATGCCATAAAACCCAACCAATCAAACAAACCAATACTAATAATTCTATTAAATATCAATTATTTGCTTGCACACAGTTAAATGGTTTCAAGTATAGTAAATGATTAAGCAGTTCTATTTGACCCATAGATGGTATTGTAACAGGTACTAACACTCTGAGTCAGAGTGGACCTGGGAGTAATGGCCATGAAGGTGTATTCCGCTTTCTCAAAAGCTCCAAAAATGAGGCTTCTGTATCAGATTGTTTAGTGTCATACCCAGGTCACTTGTTGAGGGGAGTCTTCCCCTCTGCAGAGGCACCATCAGTATATTCTACAGGCTCCAGCCAACAGGACTGAAGACAGAAATGAACAATGAATGTAATGTCAATTTTCTTTAAAATGGTCCCCCTTAACACAAATTCCAGTGAATTTTCCATTGGTTAAAGCACCTTTGAAACTCTTTTCATATCGTGTGAAGCTGTGATGTTTTATTTTTTAATGCCCCCCCACCACCGCTGCACCCACTCACAATTCTTACTTTAGGAAACAAGAAAACAACACATGACGTAAGGTCTGTTGCATATTAAGGGTGCTGCATTTGCAAAATCCAGACAAAGTCTACAGATCACTTTGTTGCATCTTTAATATAATTACTGAGGGATTTCATTTTATATATCTTGCCTTTCGGTTTAGTTAGGCGGAGAACCTTTTGCTTAGCACATGGGTTAGTTAAGTGCAACATTAACGCAGGTGTTCACGCATGCACGGAGAGGATGTATCATTCAGAGATATCAAAATAAAAATCCCAGATAGGAATTGAGACAAGGGGATGCCTTCAACTATGGTTGGGCAATGGTTGGCCAATTGCATATTAGTTAAAAGAATATGATTTCATATAAAAAGACAAGAAGTGGACAATTTCACCCAAAAAGTATGATAGATGAGATGCAGACTACACTGATGATCAAACACTTCTTGCAAATACACCTGCTCAAGCTGAATGTTTGCTGCATTGTCTGGGGCAAGCAGCAGAAGGCATTGGCCTCTATGTGAATGTAAATAAAACAGACTTCATGTATTTTAGATAAGAAGGAGCCATCTCCACTTTAAATGACAAACCACTGAAATTATTAAACTAGTTCACATACCTCAGTAGCAATATCTCATCTACAGAAAACAATTTCAGTATATGCATGTCAACAAGTGTAGACTACCATTGACAGTTTATTGATCATGTGGAAATCTGATCTCTCTGTGACTGTGACTTTGTCAGTACTACTGACTAGATGCACTACCTGGATGCAAACAAAACACATGGAGAAAAAGCTAGGTGGGAACTACGCAAGAATGCAACATGCTCTTTTGAAGAAATCCTAGAAGCAGCATCCCACAAAATAGTAGCTGTACAGCCACTTACCTCCCATCATATAAACTATCTAAGATGAACAAGACATGCATAGTACTGCTGGATAAGTAAGGGGGAACTCATAAGTGATGTTCTCTTATGAACTTCTCCATGTAGATGCGCCATGTAGGCCAACCCATACGAGCCTATAGCTACCAAACAAACAAAGAGAATCATGTATTTGATTTAAGAACATCTTTTATCTTTTAACTCCTATCACTACTCTCAATGGCCAAAGATCTATACAGAGAAGAACAAAGCCGATTGGAAAGGATGAATATGTTCTTGGCGGAATTTGAACCCACAACTCTTTAACTTTGCCATGGGGAAACCTCGTCAAATACCTGCAACTGCTCTTATAACAAAGACACAAACTGACAATGATTAGCAGGTTGGGGTTTTCTTTTTTATTTTATTTTTATTTATCCTTTCAAACTTTGCAACCAAAGCTGTTTTTTACTGATGCAGTTTGATCATCTGAGTGAGCTGAGATAAAAAATGCAACAGAGATTAAAAGCACCATCATTATCATGTTGTGCTATCAGCACAGATATCCCTGATCCTCTTTTGCCACCCCTTTCTATCGCCCATCGCTTCCGGCAGGTCCTCAGGGCTACATCCAGTATCTAATCAGCTGCTGTATGTATGTTTGCGCTGGTCGCTCTGCCTTTGCTTGGCCATGTAAAGGGATCCACAAGAGTACATCACTTATGAGCTCATCCTTACTTCTCTAGCAGTGTCCCACATGTCTGATTCGTCTAATTTTCATAGTTTTTGTGATGGGTGGTCGGTGGCCGTACAGCAGCTGCTTTGTTGGGTGTTGCCTCCAGGGCTCATTCAATATTGCTTGCAGCATTCTTGTGTAGTTTCTGTCAAGCTTTTTCTCCATCCGTTTCATTAGCGTAGTGCATCCATATAGCAGTATCGACGTGACCATTGCTTGGAGGAAACTGCATTTCTGACTTCCATATGACTGATAGCCTATCGATAGCTGCCCATGCCTTAGCTAGTCACGTATTGATTGTCTCGGTTGATGAGACACTGCTTACTAGGTAGGTGAACTTGTCTACTAGTTCCAGAGGGCTATCGTTTAGTAAGGAGATGTCGCCTGTTTGATTAAAGCACATATATTCCGTTTTGTGTGCATTGACATAGAGGCCAATTCCTGTAGCGGCTCGTTTCTGACTATGTAGCGGGGTTTCGGCTTGGGTGAGTGTATTTGCCAGAAGCACTACATTGCTGTAGTCGGCATCGGTAATTGTTTTTGTGTGGTAACTTCAGCTTCTTTCCTTTGTTAGCTTGAAACTGCTTTCTTTGATTTTATCGATAAATGTTCTAAGCAAGTAGTCTAGACTGATGATAAAGAGCTATGGGGCTAATGTGTCTCCTTGCAGTACACCTGCTACAATGTCAAAGTAGTCTGTGTCTCCATCCAGAGAACGGACTTTTACCTTGGTGTTTCTATAGAGAATCACTGTGGCTGCGACGGTTTCTTTTGGTAGGCTGTAAGTGAGTAGACTTTGCTCCATCTTTCCTCTGTGAATGGAGTAAAAATGCCTTGATAAAATCAACAAATAATATGGTTGCTGTAGGTTTTTTGGCACGCCTAACCTGATCCTGAGCATATGAACCTTACGGATCATAGATCAGGACCGAATAGTTCAATCAGGGAACTACTGCTGCTTATCTAAAAGGGTGGCTTCTGTAGATGAGAATAAAAACAGCCATCGAAAGATAACCATGACCCTATTAAAAACAAATAAAATTTGAAGATCAAGAAAATGCTAAAAACGAAAGAGAAATTGCTGATATGATGTTTAGTCTGAAGTATAAGATATAAGAATAATATATATATTCATCATCATCATCATCATGTCGTGCTGGTAGCACGGATATCCCTGACCCTCTCTCGCCACTCCTCCCTATCGTTCATCGCCTCTGGCAGGTCGTCTGGGCTACATCCCGTATCCTCACATAGTTGCTAAATATATGTTGGTGCTGGTCGTCCTGCTTTTGCTCGGCCATATGTGGGGGTCCATAGGAGTACATCACTTATGAGTTCGTCCCTGCTTCTCCAGCAGTATCCTGTATGTCTGGTTCGTCTTTGGATAGTTTTCGTGATAGGAGGCAGGTGGCCGTACAGTTGGTGTCTTGTGGGGTGTTGCCGCCAGGACTTGTTCAAGATTGCACGCAGCATTCTTGTGTAATTGCCGTCTGGCTTCTTCTCCAGCCGTTTTGTTAGAGTCCATGTAGTGCATCCATATAACAGTATCGATGCGACCGCTGCCTGGAAGAAACAGCGTTTCATTTTATCGGTTAGGTCTGATTTCCATATAATCGATAGCCTATTGATAGCTGTCAATGCCTTCGTTAACCTCGTGTCGATGTCCTTTTCGGTTGATGCGACGCTGCTTCCTAGGTAAGTGAATTTGTCTACGAGTTTAAGAGGGGTTCTGTCTAGTGTGGAGATGTCCCCCGTTTGATTATAGCACATATATTCCGTTTTGTGTGCATTGACATAAAGGCCTATGCCAGCGGCTGCTCGTTCCAAACTATGCAGTAGTGTTTCGGCTTGGTTGGGTGTATTTGCCAGTATCGCTATGTCATCGGCGTAGTCGGCGTAGTCGGCGTCGGTAATTGTTTTTGCGGGGTATCTTCTGATTCTTTTCTTTGTCAGCTCGAAGCCGTTCTCTCTGATTTTATCAATCGATGTTCTAAGTACGTCGTCTAGTCAAATGATAAAGAGGTACGGGGCCAGCGTGTCCCCTTGTAGTACTCCTACTACAATGTCGAAGTATTCTGTGTCTCCATCTGGTGATCGTACTTTCACTTTAGTGTTTCTATAGAGAATCGTTATTGCTGCTACGGTTTCTTTAGGTAGGCCGTATGCTAGTAGGATTAGTTCCATCTTTCCTCTGTGAATGGAATCGAAGGCCTTGGTAAAGTCGACAAACAGTAATGGTGCTTGTATGTTTTTTGCCCGTACACCTTCAAGGATTCTACGGATGGTTAATATTTGTGAGGTCGTGGATCTATTTCTTCGGAAGCCATTTTGGTTTTTCCTAAGTATGTTGTCGAGTTCGGGTTCTATGCGGTTTCGTAGTAGGGCATTGTAGATTTTGGCTGCTATGGATGTAAGTGTTATGCCTCGGTAGTTTTTGGCTAATCCGAGGTCCCCCTTTTTAGGGAAGGGGAGTATGCATCCCTTCATCCATCTATCTACCGGATTTTGATTGTATACTGCGTTGCAGTGTCGGAGCAGTATGTCGTCGAATTGTCTGGTCTTCCATACTTCTGGGGGATTCTCGTCCAACCCTGCAGCTTTCCTATTTTTAATTTTTCTGAGAACCGAGTTGAGTTCTTCTTGTGTGAACGGTCCTAGTTTAATGTCTAATTGTTTACTAATTATTCAGGTGATTGGTTCATGTGTTATTTTCGGTGGGTTTCCTAGAAGGTTTTCGAAGTGCTGTTTCCACTGTTTTATTCTTTCCTGTTGGTTTGCAGCTTTCAGTTTTGCTTTTGATGTGCTCTTTCTTCTACTCACTTCGTTTATTGTTTGCCTGGCTATCCTAGATTGTCTATCTTCCACTGAGTCTCTAATCTTATCTATCTGATTTTGAATGTATTCTGTCTGTTCCTTTATATATATGCCTGCAAATTGATATTGTGCTATTTTTAGTTTTCGGGCATTTGTGTTTGTTGTTTTTTTTAAATAGTGTTTGGAGGCTGTTTTCACTCGTGTACGTCTTTCTCTCACCATTAACGTTTCCCATGGGACTCTCTATCTAGTTTTGAGTTTTGTTGGAATGCATTTCGCTGCTGCCTCGAGGTGTGCATTGACGAAATTTTCATATTCGTCATTTCGTGTACTTTTTTCCGTCTTCTCTTGTAGCGTTTCGAATCTGTTTCTTAATTCTAATACGTATTTATCTCTTATATCTCTGTTGTTCAAAAGGGCCCAGTCATAGTGTTTGGTGGTCGCTGTTCGTTTGGCGTTTTTTCGTAGGCTTAGCCGTATTTTTGCCGTGACTATTCGGTGATCGGAGGACACACCCTCGAAAGAGGAGTGTAGAGAAGAGGAAAATTATGGGGCCAACCTATGTAGAGAAGAGGAAAATCTCGTATTTTGTTTTGGCGCGCTATTTAATTCAACACTGAATTTCACCCAATCAGGATGACATATCCTATTCAGCCCGGACCTTCATTTCCGGCTAGCAAAACGGGTGAGCGGCCAAACACACTCTCTTCGGCTGGAGGCGGCGACCAGAACGGACGTGTCTCTGGTCGCCCCTGCTTAGCGATGCCTTATAGCTAAACAAGCCACCCGGTGTGGACATATCACCGTGGCTTGAATCCTAGCAGCAGCAACATGGACATTCAACGAGGGAACCTTCTAATTTATGGATTCTTTGCGTCTAATATTTTAGACCAAGGAATCCCAGTTGAATATGAATTAGATACGTTCAACATGCCTTCCACTAGCAACACAGAAATTTACTATGTCGATTCGAGCGCCACTCCGCTCTCGACAAGTTCCCTTTTCACCTCTGGTCCACTGTAAATGGAGACAACGCACGCCTCTCCCCGAAACACCAGACACACGAAGCTACACGGTGGCCTTGAATACTTCCCTCACACATCCAACGACACGCTGCCATTCCGAACATCCCGCTAAGCTATCGCGTCTCCAAAACCAACAAGCCTAAAGACCACGAGTTTTGCAGCGCCAAGAACAAACCTCCTCAAAGCTGCAAATAAAAACTTTCGTTCTTGTGTGTTGTTATAAAGCAAAGTCTTGCAATTCATTTCTTGTGCCCATAAAATCTATAGTGTTAGGGAAAATAACTAATTCCCACAAAACACGCTATAGGAGTATGCCTCGCAATTCATTGCACTATTTTTCCATTCATTGTTTATAAGGACGTATATATATATATATATATATATATATATATATATATATATATATTAATATTAGTAGATTAAAAGAATAATATCCACTTATCAAAATATCAGAGTAATATCTGAAGTCAAAAATATTTGAATAATATGTATATATAACTAGATTAAAAGAATAATATCCATTATATTATAAACGTATAGAAGTAATATTTCTATATTACTACAGGATAAGAAAAATATCCATTTATTAGTAGATAAAAATAATGATATTTACATATTGATGAAACATAGAAATATCTGAAGTCTAAAATATAAGAATACCATATCAATTTAAGGAAATGGAGTATTCAGTTTTTTGCAAATAACTTTCATATTTCTCAGCTGAATTTGTTTAAATTTTAACAGTTTACTATGGATAGTTAATCAATTCGATATATGTAAGTAATCTGATAATATTTCACTGACAAACCAGGTTTTCTTTGAAATGGGAATTTTTTTTTAATTTGAAGATTGTTATTTCAAATTTGAAAAAAAAGGAAAAAATCTGATTTTTTTTATTAAGAAAAAGTATTCATTAATGAACACACTTTAAAAAAACTGTATTAGTACACTTAACACTTTGTTGTAGCAGATTTTGCATTTACTATTTCTTTCATTTGTTCTCGTAATAAACCTATTGAATTATTTCAAGTCTCTGGTGACACCGATGACCACACAGCAGTAATGACTTGCTTAAATTCTTCAAGATTTAATCAATAATATTTTCCATTGGATTTGCAATCTGGGCTATTTGCAGGCCAATCAAGAACAGGGATCTACTTCTCCCTGAACCATTCTTTTGTGGATTTGGCTGTGTGGAGTAAGGTCATGGTGGAAAATGAATTCATTGTCCCCTAGCTTGTCCTCAATGTATATAAGGAATTGATCTAGGACATCCTGATAGCAGCATTAATCAATCTTTTCAAGAAGCAGATCTTTCTAACCTCAGTGGCAGACATACAACCTCAAACCGTCACAGATTGAGGGAATTTTATGCTTTATTTCACGCATTTGGCATTATATCGCTTGCATGAATTTCTCTATACATGGGAGCCATGATCATGGAAGGATATACAAAATCTTGATTCATCATTGAAGATGACCTGGTTCCATTGATCAACAGACCAATTTTAATGATCTCTAGTGCATATTGAATACTTTTGTTTCCGTTTAAATGTTAAACGTGGCTTCAAAATCACTATCCAGCTGTTATATGTGTGCTAATAGAATCCCTGGAGCTGCACCAGTGTCATTCCAAGCTTTAGAAATTTCACTAAAATTGGCAAATCATTTGGAAATAAGGATCCTATTCAGTTGACATTCATCTCTAGCTGTTGTCTTGGGTTTGGAAATGCAGTTGGACCATTTTGAACAGGTTTGTCTTGTTATCTTTGAAATGGCAGATTGAGAGCCTCCCATCCAGACAGCTATCTTATTTTGAGTTTTGCCAGCTACCCAAAATGCATGGATGATAGCTTTTTGTGCCTTTAACAAACCACTTGTTGTGGACCAGTAAAGGGTCTGGAAGAAAGACAAACTTGGTTTTACATGGAACAAAATATATTAACGAAGTATAATACAACACAGGTAAAAAGGTGCTGAACGTCAGTCTGGCTGCCAAAGTGTTATAGGCTGGGGTGAACTTAGCACCAGGATGAATATTCTCCTGGTTGGCTCATTGGTCTAATGGGTAGAGTGTTTGCCAATGGTCCGGGAGACCTGGGTTCAATCCCAGGTCGTGTCATACCAAAGACTCAAAAAATGGTACTTGATACTGCTGTGCTTAACACTCAGCAATATAAGGTATGTATCAAGGGTAAAGTAGACCAATCCAGGGAAAGGAGTAGCACCCTCCTCAACATCTAGGTGTAGTAGCTATTGAAAAGGGAGCCTTCTGGTCACCCTTGACTATGGTCGCCTTACTTATTAATAGCAAGAGGAAGAGTTCATTACAGTCTGCAGGTTGGGTACCATAACACCACTGCGGAATAATATCTATATATAACTAGAATGATATCCATACATTATAAACATATAGAAGTAATATTTTTACATTACTACAGGATAAGAAAAATATCCATTTATTAGTTGATGAAAAGAATGATATTGACATGTTTATAGATGGATTATTACCTGATAAAGACAGCTGTATCTGAGATTTGAAGTTGGATTTCCAATGACAATAATTGTAACACAACACTAACCCCTATAGACATTATTTTGTGAGGAGGGCAACTTTTAGTTGGTTGGTTGGTTTGTGGGGTTTTATGGCATTTGTAGGTTATTTAACGCCAAATCCATTTTCATGCAAATAGTTCTATTTCAAACAATTCAGTTTAGCATGAGTACACAATTCAATGGTCAAAAACATTTCCATTTCTAACTATTCAAGCAGTTGTATGTAACAATTCGGTTAAGTGTAAATACAGTTCTAATGTTGAAAAACAGTTCTATTTCGAATAATTCAGTTAAGCATAAGCACGCAGTTTAAATGTAAGTACGGTTTAATTGTAAAAATCATAGCTGCTGAATGTATGTTTGTGCTGGTCGTGCTGCTTTTGCACGGCCATGTGTGGGGGTCCATAAGAGTACATCACTTATGAGTTCGTCCCTGCTTCTCCAGCAGTGTCCTGCATGTCTGGCTCGTCTAACTTGAATAGTTTTCGTGATAGGGGGCAGGTGGCCGTACAGTTGGTGTCTTGTGGGGTGTTGCCGCCAGGACCTGTTTAAGATTGCACGTAGCATTCTTGTGTAATTGCCGTCTAGCTTCTTCTCCAGCCGTTTTGTTAGCGTCCATGTAGTGCATCCATATAGCAGTATCGATGTGACCGCTGCCTGGAAGAAACTGCGTTTCATTTTATCGGTTAGGTCTGATTTCCAAATAATCGATAACCTATTGATAGCTGTCCATGCTTTCGCTAACCATATTTCGATGTCCTTTTCGGTTGATTTGACGCTGCTTCCTAGGTAAGTGAATTTGTCTACTAGTTTAAGAGGGGTTCCTTCTAGAGTGGAGATGTCCCCCGTTTGGTTATAGCACATATATTCCGTTTTGTGTGCATTAACATAGAGGCCTATGTTTGCTGCTGCTCGTTCCAAACTATGCAGTAGTGTTTCGGCTTGGTCAGGTGTATTTGCCAGTATCGCTATGTCAGCGTAGTCGGCGTCGGTAATTGTTGTTGCGGGGTACCTTCTGCTTCTTTTCTTCGTCAGTTCGAAGCCATTCTCTTTGATTTTGTCAATCGATGTTCTAAGTACGTAGTCTAGACAAATGATAAAGAGGTACGGAGCCAGCGTGTCCCCTTGTAGTACTCCTACTACAATGTCGAAGTATTCTGTGTCTCCATCTGGTGATCGTACTTTTACTTTAGTGTTTCTGGGGGTCGGTGTATTCTACAGCCCCAGCTGACTGGGCTAAGATAGATAGATAGATAGATATCTCAATTATGCATCAATACCTAATAGAAAATAGTCTGCAATTATGTATCTATATCTATATCTATATATATATATATATATATATATATATACATTGGCCTTTTGTATATTAAAAATAGATAGATATATATATATATATATATATATATATATATATATATATATATACATTGGCTTTTTGTATATTAAAAATAGATAGATAATATATATATATATATATATATATATATATATATATATATATATATATACATTGGCCTTTTGTATATTAAAAATAGATAGACAGATAGATAGATAGATAGATAGATAGATAGATAGATAAAAATTAGATAGATCATTTCCTGACAGAAAATTGTCTACAAGGAAAATATCACGAAAAATAGGTAAATAGAGAGATGAATAAAATTTCGCAATTATATGTTATTACTTAATAAAATGAAGAGATTATTAGACAAAAGGAGACAGTATACTATCAAATTTCTTTCCAAACATATCCTCACACACACACACACACACACACGCACACACACACACACACACACACACACACATATATATATATATATATATATATATATATATATATATATATATATGGATGGATGGATGGATAAAATATCTGACATAATAGAAAATGAATAAGGTGTAAAAATGTAACATTGATTTTAATGCAAAATATCATTCTACTTCATTAAATATACATTTGAATGTTTAGAATGAAAAAAATAAATGTTTTCTTTTGTTTGGCATTTTGAATTACGTTTGTATAATATCCTCAGAGTCAGCTGTAACATACTTTAATATTTTCCATAAAATGAATTTTTTTTTTCCAAATTACTAAAACTTAAAAAATATATAAAGACTGCAGAAAATAGGTTTTTATGTCTTCTTTCTCTCCCTAGTGTCCCATATACATATATATAGAAACTAAAAAAGATTTAGATCTACCTTCTTAGTTTCACACACATATATATATATATATATACTTATATATATATAAAAAAGTAAGTAAAGTTGGCAACTGTAGTCAAGAGCAATCCAAAGTAAAGTTGGCAACTGTAGTTAAGGGCAACCCAAAGGTTCCCTTTTTATTATCTATCTATCTATCTATCTATATATATATATATATATATATATATATGTTTTTATCTTTTGATGTTAAAATTTCAGTTTTGAAAAATCAAAACATTCAGTTTTTAAACCTTCATCAATGTGTGTGAATTTTAAATACTCTCATGCCCTGATGAAGGGTTAATATTTTCACATCTAAAAACTGAATGGTTTGACTTTTAAAAACTGAAATGTTCAAAATAGAAAAATAAACTCATCCTTGGAAGAATTTGTGTTCTTTCATATTTGTAATTTTTCATGTATATATATGTATATATGGTAAGTTGGCCACCTGTAGTTGAGGAGGATTCAGAGGCTTCCTTTTCAATAGTAACTACACCAAGGTGTCAGGGAAGCCACTGCTCCTTTCTCTGGATTGCTCCTCTTACTCTTAATCCATACCCTATAATTCTGAGGGTTAAGCAAGTGGGCATCAAGTACCATTTTTGAGTCTTTGGTATGCCTAGACCTGAGATTGAACCCTGGGCTCCCAGACTATTGACGAACACTCTGTAATGTAAATAGTTTGGTTTTAAATATTGTATTTTCAGATCATATATATACATATATATGTATACATATATATACATATATATATATATATATATATATAATCTGAAAACACAATCTTTCATCTTTTAATTTGTAGTTGTTTTATCTTGACACACTCAAGCAATCAATCTATAACAATGAGATAACACGTATTAAGAATAATAAAGAATAAATTCTTGGTGAAATTTGAAGTAATGCCTTCATTGTTTTTGAGAAGCCTGGTTAAACACACCAGCTGCTCTACTAACTGAGCTACAAAAATACCATTGTTTTGTAGCAGCTCAAATTAAACCTTTAAAATCATCCTTAACACTATTTTTAAAAATTTTTCTTTATATCATATTTGTCATTTTTTTACTTTGGTAATTTATCATCTTTTTTTATATATCATGTTTTTAAATGAAATGTTGTTATAAGTGCTGTAAGTAAAGTAATGTTGGCGACTGTTGTCGAGGGTAACCCATAAGCTCCCTTTTCAATAGCTACTACACCTAAAAGTAAGGAAGGCTACTACTCCTTCTCATGAATTACTCCACTTTACCCTTGATCCATACCTTATAATGCTGAGTGTAAGCAAGGCAGCCTCAAGTACCATTTTTTGAGTTTTCGATGATTCGAGCTGGGATTGAACCCCAGTCACCCAGACCAATAGGAAACACTCAACTCATTTCATGTATAATGCACACATCCCTAAATTTGGGCTTCTAAATTCTTAAAAAATAAAAAAGATATTTTTAAAAAAAGTAACTTACATATATTCAGCATTTGTTTAACTTTTTATCCGGTTTATATAGATTAAAAAACGAAAATTTATACAGTTTGTTCATATTTTCAAATAAGACATTTAAGCAGTATTTAGAGCAAAACTATGGACATGTTGGCACAAAAAGTACAAGAAACTTATAGCAAAAATAAGCTCACACTTAGAGAAACAAAATTATAAACAAACTCAGTGGCTATTTCTCTATAGTTACACAAAATAGAACTGTTTGTTTTGCATTTGTTTGTTTGGATCATAGATAAAATTTACATTCAGTCATACCATCCTGAATGTAGTGATGCGCATAGCTGGATAAAAGTTAATATTTACTTCTTGTGTATAGGTTGGTTGGTTAGGTTTTATGGCAGATCAACCTTTGTAGGTTATTTAATGCCAAATCCATTTTTATGCAAATAGTCAGCTCTATTTCAAAGAATTCAGTTTAGCATGAGTAGACAGTTTAATTGTCAAAAACTTTTCTATTTCAAGCTATTCAGTTTAGTCAAACAGTTCTAATTCAGCTAATTTAGTTTAGAATAAGTACATATTTTGTTTACACAGTTAAATGTCAAAACAGTTCTATATTAAACAATTCAATTTAGCGTAAGTGCAGTTTCAATGTCAAAACAGTTCTATTTCAAACAATTCAGTTTAGAAGAAGCACATTGTTGAAATGTAAGTACAGTTTATTTGTCAAAAAGATTTCTTTTTAAGTTATTCAGTTTAGTCAAACATTTTTAATTCAAACAATTCAGTTTAGCATAAGTATGCAGTTAGTTCTTTTTAACCCATAGATAGGGCCCTATTAAGTGCTCCCATTCCAGACTTGAGTGAACCTGGGAGCAGTGGCAATGAAGGGGTGCTCCACATTCCCCAAAGTTCCACCATCACCGGAACCTCACCATCAGATTGTTTAGTGTCATATCCAGGATACTTGTTGTGGGGGTGTCTTACCCCTCTGCCGAGAAGCAGTCGATGTATTCTGCAGCCCCAGCTGACTGGGCAATTCTTGTGTATAATACACACCCCTAACATTAAGGTATAAAAAGAAGTGTTTGTTAGACAATAGTTAATTTGGATCATAGATGTAACTTACTCTCAGTAAGTTATATCCTGAATCTGGAGATGCATGTAGTTGGTATAAAAGTTGATATTTAACTCTGGTCTCTATGACACACCTTTCTCTCTTAAATTTAAAAATGGGGAAAAGGGCATATTATCCATGAATGATTACAGTATTAAAATCATTGATTTTTTGCTTGTTTTTTTTTTTTTCTTTTACTTTTTAGTTGCTTTTTATAGCATAACATTGGGGCTATCATTCAATCATAAAATTTTTGAGTGTACCAAAGAATGTTGGTTGATCCATGGTAATGAAAGAAGTGGATGAATGTTTTATTTTTAAAGTACCCCCGTTTACTAAGTAGTCATTTAAATTAGATTTGGCTGGCTTTTTCGAAAGGTTTTCAACTGTCATTTTTGCACCAGCTCAAACCAAATTTCTGCTGCACAACCTGAAGCAGGTAGTAAAAAGCATTGGTCTCGACTTGAACTCAGAGTAAACAGACTTCATATGTTTGAATCAAGTTGGTGCCATTTCCTTATTAAATGGTAGACCTCTGAATTTAGTAGACTAATTTATATACCTTGGTAGCAATATCTTTGTTAAAAACAAAGAACTCAGACTATGACACTCCGCATACGGAGACGCCTTTATTACACCCTTCCTCTTATACTCTCACATAAACCAATATGGCCATTTGTTTTCTTCCGGTCCTAGCAAAACATATTCTTTTCTAGAGAGTATCAGGAGAGGTCACTTGCATGGCTTAACAGTTCTTCCCACTTTTTCTTTTCATTTCTGTAGGGCATAAGTTCTGCAAACGAAAGTAGGAGAGTGTAGCAACATTAAACAGAGGATCTTTTTGGTTCAGACATGAACCACAGGATCTTAAATGAAGGCACTCCTTTCTTTGTCAAGGAGTTGGCAATTTGTGTTTTAGTTGGTACCCAAGAGATCTCTGCAATTTCCTTTCCTTCATGCATCTCTCTCAAAATAACCATCTCTATGTGAAGCCTCTGTTCATTGTAACATTGTAACTTTTATTAGGGTCTATCTTTTTGTTTTCTACTATGTAAATCTTCTTTACTGTCGCTGGAATCAAAATGAAACTGTGTGGCATTCATATCATTTAGCAAAGTTGTATTTGCATCTTTGTTGAAGAAAGAAGAATTGGATTTTATTTCTGTGGCCAAAACAATTACATGAGGGTTTTTCTTGCAAGTTGAACCTGGACTTTTTTCCAGCCATCTCTTCTTCACAGAATGTTGTGCATGGCAAATAACTTTTGCAACCAAATCCTCTTTATTCCAATTCTCTTTCTCATTCATAGTTTCACTTAGTTTGTCATCAAATTCAGCATCATATTGTCTACAAGAAAGAGATGCTTCTCCTGGAGTACAAATTGTTTCTCTTCTTTGAACATCAGGAGATAAAAAGTTACCTAATAAGTAATGTTTTCATCCCATTCGTGCAGATTTTTGCTGATCTAGAATTATTGAGATCAACAAGCTGACTCTGCACTAATGGCTTTCTGTTTGTACGCTTGGCCTTGATTCTTTCCTTGGGTGCTGGCTTATACAAAGACTTTTTAGAAATCCCAGAATTTGAACCACTGGTCACTGACACCATATTAAAATTTCCAACAATAGGTTGAGGTTCAGTCTTTTTGTAACGAATGCATAGTTCACATGAATTTGGGAGTGTCTGCAAAATTTTTATAAATTCAGGATCTGTCACTCTTGCATTTTTAACTAAGTCACACAATTTCTTACTACTAGGATGACTAAATTGTCTATGTAACTTTGTTGCAATTTTAATTTTTTTCTGTCGTATTTTTAGGAGAGATTTCTTTAATAAAAGGTATGTATTTGAACTTACGTTTGTCTGGTAGAGGTTTGGTAATAGAAATGTAGTAATGTCCAGACGATGTGCAGCTTAATGGAATTTTCTTTTTTAACATCGTAACAGTGTCATCTTCAAAATCAAAGCAAGTTCCAGCCCTTTTTATGGTGTCTTTACTCAAGAGAAGTGCAATGTCAGAGTTCACAACATCAGTGATAATACTGACTTCAATATCAGCGATAACACATGGTAGAATCACCTTGTAGAGTGAGTTCAGTTTATTTCCATCGCCGAATTTAAAGGTTCTCACTCCTTTTATTTTTATCATTTTTTCTTTTGTGCACCCATTAATGTTTCAAGAAAACATTTATACCATTTTGTTCCACAAACGGTGCTGGATGCACCACTATCTAAAACCACAGAGTCAAGCGTCTTACCCCCAAAAATGTCCCTGCCGTTCTTACATTTTTGTTGCCTCATAAGTACCACAAGGGGCACAGAAAAATCTTCCTCTATTTCGATGCCATGTTTATTCTTGCTACTATGACTGTAAGAGCAATCATAAGACCAGTGAAACCTGCAGCCAATTAAAACATACTGTAATGTTACCTGTTCAGTCTTGCGGGTTTAATTTCTTTTTGTTAGTGGAGTGTGTTTTATTCTTATATCCCTGTTGTCTTCCAGCGTGGTTTATCTTTTCTCACAAATTATTAAAATGTGAATCACGTCGATATGAGGAGTGGCCATAATATACTCCAGTGGTGTCCATTTGGTTATTTTCTGTATAGTTAACAATATCCATTTCGTTTTTTACCACGACAGGTGAAGTATTGGGTGATGAATCACTAGAAGAGTGTCCATGCATAATCTTCCATAACTGTTCTGACATGGAAGATAGCATTAACTCACTGACAGTAGCTTTGACCAATTTTTCGTTATTCTTGTTGATATTGGCACTCTTTAGTGCTCTGAATGCGAGTACAGGTTCTAGTAAAAGGATGTTAAAGTCTTTTAATTTGGCAACAAGTCGGCCAAATTCAATCAGAAAATCTTCTAATGATGTCCCAGGCGGTCTCTGATAATTTTCAAATGTTTTGTATGCTCGAAAGGCAGACTGGTTTACATCTTCCAGAAAAAGTGTATCAAGTTTTCAATATAACTTTTTCATTCCATCCTCAGAATTAAGAACCGCAGTATCTAATTCCAAAATAGCTTCCAATGACAAAAACACCATGAGGGCTCTTTTTGTTTTATCCAGTGAAGTCACGAGCTCTCATATTTTCATTTCTCTTTTCCATGTACTGTATTTATCTTTAAGCAATGTGGGTGGAGGAAAATACATAGAAGCCATAATGTCTTTTAGCTCTGCTACCATTGTTAAACACAAAGAACTATGACTATGACACTCTGCATACGGAGACGCCTTTATTACACCCTTCTTCTTACACTCTCACATAAACCAATATGGCCGTTTGTTTACTTACGGTCCTAGCAAAACACATTCTTATCTCCTGAAGGTGATATAAACATGCAGATTGTTGAAGCATCATGGACTGCTATTGACAGATTAACAACCATATGGAAATCTGATCTCTTTGATAAATTAAAATGGGAACTTTCCAAGCCATGGTCATTTCAGTACTACTAAATGGACTCAAACAAAATATCAGGAAAAAGAGCTTGATTGAACAACACAATAATGCTTCATGCTGTTTTGAACAAATCCTGTAGGAAGCATCCCTCAAAACAGCAGCTGTACAGCTGCTTACCTCTATTACAAAAATCATCCAACTAAGAGAAACAAGACAAACAGGGCATTGCTGGAGAAGTAAGGAAAAGTCATAAGCGATATTTTCTCATAAACTCCTCCACTTGGAGACACCAGTGTCCACCAAGCAGAAAAAAACATTCATCAGCTTGGTTGGGACACTGGATGCTGATCTTTGACTGACTGATTTGTTAGGGATTTCAAAACAGGATATTGCACCTGTGTAAACAAGGGAACAGCAGAAATAAATCATATGACTTAAGAACTTGAAGGAAAATGTGAGAGCATTGAGAATATTGTATAATGACAAGATATTCTCTGTCGATACAGTGATTTGGCCAGATTCGGAAAGCAGCCAGCGAGTAGATATCAGATGGAGGTTGGTGGCCCCCAGCTGAGACACAGAAGTAAGGTTCTGAATGTTTGTCCACAAAGCGGTGTCAACACTAGCAGTCTTGCATCCATCTCTTAGTCTCTCTGTCTCACTCTCACTTGAAGCCATTTCGACACTTTCGTGGAAATAGACAAAAGTGTTGTGTTCCTTCATTGGCTATGCAACAACACAAACACACAGAAACATGTAATTACTTTAATTATCATAATTATTGAAACTTTTTTATTTCAATTTTATTATAAGTAATATATATATATATATGTATATATATTGTCATCCACAGACAGAATGTTTGGTGGCATCACAACTCTTCAGTGTGGCTACACATACAGGATGCTTTGAGCTGGCATCAAAACCCGCCCAACTTTATGTTAGACTTAATATCTTAGCACTCACCCATCAGGCAACCAACTTTAGATCAGGAATTATAACACATTATGTATAAACTTACATATATAATTATATATATCTATTTATATATCTATATATATTATGACGCGAAAGGTTTACTTTTATCCCAGAACGGGGTTTTATTTTCGTACGTGTGAAGACGGGGCAGGTTGGCACTTGATCCCTTATAGAATAAGTCCTCATTCAGAGTTTTTCTCTCAGGCATATAAGAACTGGCATATTATGTGAGGGATTAATTTAGGGCTAGACTGACCGCCGCTGGCAAGGGGTTCCAAATTTCACACTATCCACACACCCACCAGGTCGCTTTCCTTCCTTCCCCTAGACAATGGAAGATATGGACCTATAGGTTTAGTCGTAATAATATTATATTGTAGTAGTCGGCATCTCCGGTTTCCCGTGTGATATTTTAAAGGAATTTATAGGACAATTTTAAGCAAGATAACATAAGGTGAATAGAAGCTGAAAAAGGAAATGTGACACAACAAATTCGTAGCAGAACTGCAAAGAACAACTTTGACCACGTGGTAACATAAGAATACATGAATCCTTTACTATACAAAGAGATACACTTTCAAAGTGTCAAATATATAATAATTGAACAGTCCATGGACATAAATGTCTTTCTTCTTTTCTGTTCTTTCGTTTTCCTTCAAATTGAGAAAGAGAGAGGGTATACAAAATTTGGTATAAGGAAAAACAGTCCCAAAAGTTACTTATCTTATTTTTCAACGGGGTTCCACTGGAGAATCTTTCTTCTTTCATGGGCTAATAGACTTTATGCTATTTTTAACACTGGCTTGAAGAACTTGGGTCCCTCGTGTCCGAGATATGTTTTTGTCTTCTTCACTCGGAGTAATGGCTATGGGTCTGTCTGCCACGAGCCCTTTCCAATAACTAACTTTTCTTCTCGTTTTTTTCACCAACGGGGAGAAGGTGCCACTTATGTTTTAGGATCCCAGCCAATCATTTGGCTTCTCCCTCCTTCCCCCTGGTGTCCGGTGACCTGATGTTACGACGTACCAACATCTGTTGGTATCCCCTCTGTGACCTACATTCGTTCTTAACGGTCACTCGTTGACGGCTTGCCACTGTTCATTCCAATGGAAGGATAGTATTAATCTTATTTCTATCGTCTCCGTGGGATATCCCGTGACAATATATATATATAATCCTTATAATTATAGTAATTTGCTTTGATTGTGATAATTTTCATTATAATCAGATATTTGATTATATAATTATAATATTTATAAATATATACAATTACTTTTTAATAATAATGATAAATATATAAATATATATATGATATATATATATACACACAGTATATATATACACAATATATATATATATATGTATTTATGTGTATATATATATATATGTACGAGTACTTATGAAAATGTATTACTTATGTTACTTATATTATAAAGGGGTATCTCGACAAATCAGCGTCATTTTGAAAGAAATTATGAATCTAGACTTTGTACTTTTTCTAATGAAATGTTTTTGGTGGCAAAACAAAGGATTTTTCAAGTGCAAAACACTTTCTACACACCAGACATAGACCCATGCACCTTTTTCTTATTTCATAACTGAAGAAATGGATGATATTAAAAGAAATATGATGGCACAACTTTGAACCATATCTAAGTGAAAAGCATTATATCTGAAATTTGAGTTAAATTGATATTTTCATAATGGCATTCTCTGGTTTTCATTTGGCATGAAAAGAAGACTTTGTTTTCATAACAAGATTCTCTTGCTAGAAAATATTTCTTCTAAGAAATAGCAATATCAAATTCACCGGAACGCTGGATATTCTTTGCTTATTGTTAAACATAAGATTTATATTTTAGTGTAATAACACACACACTTATATAAATTGGAATCTATATCCTTATATGGGGAGTCTTCATGGCGTAATGACCAAAGTGCTGGACTGCAACCTCGAAGAAAGAGAGTTCAAATTCCAGTCAGGCTGTTAAATTCACTTTCTGACTAATGTCCTTTGATAATATATCTGTTCTTCTATCAGGATGGCATAAAATAACCCACAAAGGTTGATATGCCATTTAACAAAAAAAACCTTAAATAGTATCAGTACTGTTCTTCTATAAGGATGGCTTTGACATTAGATAACCAGCAAAGGTGGATATGCCATTAAAGAAAGAAAGAATTTATCAACAAATATATATTCATATATTTGACAACAGTCCGGGAGACTGAGGTTCAATCCCAGGTTGAGTCATACCAAAGACTCAAAAAATGGTACTTGATGCTCCCTTGGTTAACACTCAGCATTATAAGGTATGGATTAAGGGTAAGTGGATCAATCCAGGGAAAAGGAGTAGCACCCTTCTCAACACCTTGGTGTAGTAGCTATTGAAAAGGGAGCCTTCAGATCACCTTAGACTATGGTCGGCTAACTTACTAACTTACTGAGAAAGTGATGAATTATTCTTGCCTTGCTCTAACCTAAAAGAAACAATCCTTTTATTTTATTTTTGTTGAATTTTGTTATGAAGGTTGAAAGAAACTTGAGAAACAATGAAATAATTGCATTGAACTATTGCATGAATACTAGTCCTGGCAAAAATTATGGAATCTGCACCCTTAGAGAATGTGCATTGATTGTTGAAGTAATAATTCCACTCTTCTTCAGTCCCTTAAAAGAGATACAACACCATGAATCATAAATGACTTTGGAAATTTACTTATTTTCTTCAGGCAGTCATCATTATTGTTTTCATCTGAATGGCACACAATAAAACTTCCAGCATTACTGCCTTTCGCAATTCAAATTCTGGATTTATTACTGATTATCACTTTCATTGTTGTATAGCCACATAATACATATACATCTGTATGCAGAATCATAACGACGACACAATAAAGACGAGCGACACAGTTCTTTAGAAAAATATACCTCTCACTTTATTTGAAAGGGTTCAAAAGGGTTACTAAAGGTTTTACTGTGAGAGGTAGTTGGAAACGGAACAGAACTGCAACATATTGACCCCCACTATTATGGCCACAACAGCGTTTCTTTCCCGTTCTCCTGGGCTGCTCAACCGGGGGCCTGGGGGCCCAGCTTCTCTGGGACATGTTCCTCATTCCAGCATCTTCTCTCCAACTGGTCTGATCTCCAACTGCTCAATTGGAGGCCTGAGGGCCCCTTCTGCTGGGTGCTGGTTTTCTCTACTGCATCTTATCTCTAACTGATTGAACTTCCTGTGCACCAAGTTATATAATTGTTTGATGCCCACCTTCTTCTTGTGGGCGTCACAAATCGCATTCAATCAACCCGTCCACGGTCAAGGTTATATCCTGATATTCCTCGACTGGATGCACCTGTTATTTACACAGGTGCATTTCCTATTTTGACAGCTTGGCCAGGGTCAATATGCAACATCATCTAATTGTCCACATGCCATGGTTGTTCTTCTTTTGCCCACTTTATCCTAATTTTCTTCTTTTTTACATTTCCTATTTTCAAGTTTAATCATTGTTGTCACTTTTGGGTTCTATTTTGATTTTATCTGGGCTTTTTTTTTCCTTTCTGTATGTAAATCTCATTTCATTTCGCTTATTTCTTACAATTCATTATCTCCACTTTTGTGTTTGGGGTTCATATCATTGTCATCATGTTCATAGGCGCCTCTGGTGGTGTAATGGTTAGCAAGCTCGGCTAGCAAACCTACACGAGTGAGTTCGAGTCTCATTGGGTGCCCCTTTCATATGGCCTTGTGCCACATCTAAGCAAAAAGCTTAGTAAATTTCCATTGTCATCATGTTCATTGCCACCAAGCTGAAATCATTGTTGCCATTGTTGTGTTCAGAATTCAAATCATTTTCACCTTTTCATTGTCACCAGGTTTTAATCAATGTCATCACTGTTGTAAGACTTGATTGAAACTTTCTTTCCTTGTTGTCTTCTAATTAGTACACAGGTCAAATTTTTTCCCGAAATACTCGCCCCTGGCTTCTTCAGAGTATCTTTTATAACCCCACCCTCTTTTTACCTTTCTTGCCTTCCCAAGGCTAATCCAATTGAACAACTAGTAATATTTAGCAGAGTTGGGGTTGGGTGACACTTAAAATGCCAAGCTTGGTCTCTGAATTTCTTTCTGTCAATTGATGTTTATTAAAAAAACTTAATCCAAAGCAAGACCCTTTACTTGTCTTTATGTCTATACAGAAACCATACAATAAAAAGACATGATTAGGTTTCATTTTGTTATTTCCACCAAAAAAGACTCCAAAATACTATACCCTATATTACTAATTTGTAGAGGGAACTTTTTTCACTTGTAAGTCATCATCATCAGCATCAAGGCCTGCTGACAGCATGGGTTCCTTTAACCCTCCCTTCCCAATCTTCCCTATTGGTAATTGTTCTTATCAAGTCCCCACAGCATCACCCAGTGTCCACGAAGAGCTGATGAATGTAAGTTTTTGCTGGTCAGAAAATACTGGTGTGTCCTTGTGTAGAAATCCAAAGGAGAATGTTGCTCATAAGGTTGTCCTTACTTCTCCTGTAGTGTCCAGCTGGTCTTGCTAGTTTTACCTGGATGGTTAGTGAGATGGGAGACAGGTGGCCCTACAACTGCTGTTTTTAGGACTTGTTCAAAAATCCTTATTTGCTTCCTACCTTACTTCCTCTCCGGGTATTTTGTTATAGTCAAACATAAATTTTGATGCTTATTATATAGCAAGTAAATCAAATCTTCATCTTAGAGTTATTAGGGAAATAGCTACTTTAAAATCTAATTTCTCTTGAAAATTGAAAATTTCTAAAAGAAATGAGAATCTTAGCAGACAGGATTACTTAAAGAAAATAAATTTTGTGATTAAATTATGATTTTACTACAACCAAAAAGAAATTACTTTATATCATAAAATATATATTCATACATAATTTGTGATGTGAATAAATTTTGCAGTGCATTTCTATAGTGCATCACTAATTCAATATATTTCTATAGCTTGCAATGCATTTCTATAATAAACAATTTACAATGTAGGTTTACAGTAAATCATTTGCAATACATATCATTATACATTGTCAAATCGTTTTTTATATCTAATTTAAGGGTAATTCAAAGTTTTGCAATATTTGAATATATACAAGTTTGCTATGTGTATACATCTAGTAAGCAAAGCAGTTCAAGGCCATGGAAGGTACTGGCTGTGGTTGGTAGTATTGTAGTAGTTGGTGTACTGACATGTTGTGCTTTGTTTAACTTAGTTGATCACCATACTATAGCCAGATGTTGTGAATTGAATTACCATGACCAGAAAATCCAGTGAACTCTATGCATGACATACGGAAACACTAGACAGCTGTTTTGACCTTATAAGGTCTCATCGGCAGTGTATACCATGATCTCCACCAATTCACAATATAATTCCTCTACTTAAAAAAGGAAAATGTTGATCTGTATCCTTGCCCTTGGGTTCATAATAATTATGCAGATGCGTATTTCTAATCCTCTTGGGAAGATGTGGCCCTTGAGGTGACCGTGTCCTCTGTAAAGACTACAGATGTAACTTGCAAGACACATTTAGGTCAATTGGCTGCGCAATTACGATGACTAGTTAATTGGCTTCACTTGTGTGTGATATGAATTGGTGGCTCAGTTGTAGAGTTTCGGCTCTGCAATCTGTGGTTACTGGTTTGGTCTCCAGTGGTGGAGATCACAGTATATACTGCTGATGAGACCTAATTAGGTTGAATCTGCTGTCCAGTGTTTCTGTATGTTGTGGGTAGGTGTTCGCCAGATTTTCTGATCATGGTAATTCAATTCACAATATAATTCCTCTACTTAAAAAAGGAAAATGGAGATGAATAACCAAATGGTTCAAGAAATTTTGCTTGGGTTGCAAGTACCTCAAAGATCAGGCAATGTCAGGAAGGTGAAACTATGGATTCTGAAGCTGTGCTAAAAAAAAAAAAGGTTGCTGCTTTGAATGCAATTCTATAATGTATAACTTGTGATAAATTTCAACAGGATATCCCTTGCAATACATTTCCATTATGTATCCCTTGCAAAATATTTCTACATTAAATCACTTGAAATGCATTTCTGTTGCATATCATTAGGGAAATCATTTTAATAGCGAATAAATTTTGCTGGGCATTTCTATTGTTGTTGGCAACCATAGTCGAGGACGACCAGAAGGCTCCTTTTCAATAGCTACTACACCAAGGTGTAAGGGAGGGTGCTACTCCTTTCCCTGGATTGCTCCACTTTACCCTCGATACGTACCTTATATTGCTGAGTGTTAAGAAAGGAGGTATCAAGTACCATTTTTAAAGTTTTTGGTATGACTTGACCTGGGATTGAACCCAGGTCTCCTGGATCATTGGCGAACACTCTCCCCACTGGACCAGTGAGCCGTTAAACAATTTACAATGTAGGTTTACAGTAAATCATTTACAGTACATATCATTATACATTGTCAAATCGTTTTTTAATTTTTTTTCTTGACAAATACAGAGTGTAGTACTTGGAGAGTATCAGGCGAGTTTGGCATCTAATAATCCTGTGTAGTTGGTCACCCTCACAACCTCTGCAAAAAATCTGCTAATATTGCAGTGCTTTATTTGTATTATTGCTGAGAAATTACTTTTATATCCAAATTACGAAACATGATGTCAAAGATAGAATTTTTTTTTTTTTTGAATTAGAAAGAAAGAAAACACTTTTCGTTATTGAAGATTTATTAACAATGAATTTCTTGTTGCTGGATTTTCTCTTTTTTTCTTGTTTTTTTTTTATGATACAATACATTTTGTGAAAAAAAAAAAACATTTTCAACAACGTTTAAAAAAACACAACAGTTTCCCCATTTGTTTATTTGTTTTTCGTCCCCCCCTATAAAATTAAATTAATGATTAAAAAAAAACTAGTAGTAAAAAAATGTACATATTTCTCAAAATTTTTTTTTTTTAATTTTTTTTTTTATTGAATGTAGAATTTTCACAATTTCATCTTTTCTTTGATGTTCAATGTTTGAGTGTTACCATATTGCGAGAAAAGGCCCTCAGAAATGATTGATATCGCTCTTGGGTGTTTTCTTTCTTTATTTTATTTTTTATTTTTTTTATTTTTGGTGCAGTATGAAACAAATAGGAAATAACCACACAAACCAATTCAGTGCAAAAATTAATTTCGGACATTTTTATTTTTATCTTTATTTTTTATTTTTATTTTGTATGGATTGGCAGCAGTAATTTTTACTTATGGCAGGGATTGTAGCACAAACTCATTTTCATAAAGGTTTGCAGAAATGTCTTCAGATTTGCTATTTTGTAAATGTCGAGTCCTGTGGTCATTTCATGTTTGCTTCTTACAGCACCAAAAAAAAAAAAAAGGGGGAAAAATATATAAGAAATCATTATTTCACTGTCATTTTTAACATTGTCATTACTCACTCTGAATGTTTGCTCTTAAACTTACCATTGAACTTGATGAACATTTTAAGGTTGGATTTTTCTCACAGGTTATAAGCACCATAAGTGTACCCCAAAGCCAGACTTTTTAAGACCTTGTTTTTCTGATGCAAGCCAATTGGTCAGGCTTTGGCCCATTTACCAAAACTTTTCTTGTTCTCCAATGATGCCTGCATCAGAAAAATAAGGTGTCAAAATGTTCAGTTTTGGGATATCCCTATTGCACTTTTAACCTGGACTAAACACTTCATCATAAAAACCATAAATAATCTAAGGAAAAAAATCAAAGGCCTCTTCATGACATGGTAACATTGAAACATTGACCCATTTCGACAGCAAATCACTTGCAATGAATATTTTTTCTTTTTTTGTTTTATTTTTTTTTTTTACTGTTAATCCCTTTCGATGCATTCTGAATTCTGTGTTTATACATTTCTGAAGAAAATCATGTGGATTTATAAATAATTTGTATGATATATTTGCAATGAATATCATGTTCTGTATTTTTCCAAGTAAAAATACTTTCAATGTATTTCTGGGAAAAAATCGTACGTAATGCATATATTGAACAATGCTATGTTAATCAAGTTGTAATATAATTTTTAATAAAAACTACAATCAATAGATTTTTTTTTCTATTGTAAATCTTTTGCAATACTTTTCTATAGTAAATTCCTGGCAGCATACTTCTGTAGCACTAGCAGTTTGTTTCTATTTTAAATTTCTTGCAGAATTTTTTTTTTTATTAGATTATAGTTATTTTCTATAATAAATTTCTTTTAATGCATTTCTACTGCGATATATTTTTTTCAATAACTGGTAAGTGATGCATTTTTTAATAGCAAATCATCTGTAATGCATTCTATAGCAAATACTGGCAATGTTTTTCTAAAGTATATCACATGCAATGCATTCCTATAGTGTATCAGTAGAAATGCGTTTCTATAGCGTATCACTTTTGTAATGCATTTCTTTATTGTATCATTATTACAATGCATTTCTATAATGTATCATATTTAATGCATTTCTGCTGTGTGTCACTTGCAATGCATTTCTAGTATTTCATTCATACAATGCATCCCTATAATGTGTCACTTGTAATGTATTTCTACACTGTAACACTTCTCATGCATTTCTCTAGTGTATCACTTGTAGCGCATTTCTATAGTGGATCACTTGTAATACATTTCAATTGCGGATCACTGGCAATGTATTTTCTATAGTGTATCACTTGCAATACATTTCTATAGCATATCACTTGTCATGCATTTCTATAGTGTATCACTTGTAGTGCATTTCTATAGTGTATCACTGACAATACATTTCTATAGTTCATCACTGGCAATGCATTTCTATCGTGTATCACTCTTACAATGTATTTCTGAAATGTATCACTTGTAATGCATTTCCATAGTGTATCATTTGTAATGCATTTCTACAGTGTATCACTGCTAAATGCATTTCTATAGTGTATCACTTATAGTGCAAGGCTATAGTGTATTGTTTGTAATGCACTTCTATAGTGTATCACTTGTCATGCATTTCTATAGTGTACCACTTGCAATGCATTTCTATATTGCATCCCTTGGAATACATTTTGTTGTTCATCAATTGTGAAATGCGTTTTTATAGTGTACCACTTGTAAAGCATTCCTGCTTAGTATCACTTTTGAAATACATTTTAATAGTGAATCAATTTTGCAATGCATTTCTATAGTATATCACTTGCAATGCATTTCTATAGTAAATTACTTGCAGCATATTTCTATAGTAAATAATTTACAATGTAGTTCTACAGTAAATCATTTACAGTGCATATCTACATCCCTAGAATGTTGTCAAATCTTTTTTCATTTTTTCCTTTTTTTCTTTTTCTTTTTTTTTGGAAAGGCCTTTTCACAATATGGCAACATTCGCACATTGGTACTTTTTCTTTTTCTTTACAGCAAGTCAAGATATAAGCCATAAAAATAAACATTCAAAAGTGATTTTTAAAGTTCTATAAAAGTAATTTTTAAATATTTCTTTTTTTTTTCTTTTTTTTGTTTTTTGTTTTTTTGCTTTGTCCACATTTACACATTTTTTTTTTCTTTCACATCATCTTTTCAGGAATTTCTTTTTTTCTTTCTTTTTTCTTCATTCGTTTTTTTTCTTTCTTTTTTTCTTTCTTTCTTTCTTTTTTTCTTTCTCTTTCTTGAAATCGTTGACCACTTCAGCAAAACAATTTTCATTAATTTTTTTTTTTCACATTTTTTTAAAAATTTCCTTTTTTTTATTAAAAAATGTTTCGTTTTGGCAACAAAGTTGGCTGTGTTTTTAATATTTTGGCGATACATTGGCCATATCTTTTGATTATTTCTCCATGCTTGTAAACTGATTATTTTTCTTTTTTTTTAACATTCCCATAATACCACTTTGTTTTCATAGAACAAAATACAGATCAGATCATAGAAAAACTTTTTACATAACCATTATATAAATTCAGGATCATTCTGCTATCATTATCATTGGCACACAATTTTTTCCTCTTATAATCTCAGAGGTCTCTCGCTGGAGATAAGAAGACATCAAGTCTCCTTAATACTCCAGAACTTTCCTCAGTATTCAACATATCTCATGTGAGTGGCATAAAATTTACTGTCATAGAAAATGGACTTAATGAGCTAAGTTCTGGACAAGGTTATCTGCATTTCGCTGCAAGCTAATGCCCTTAGGAAAGGCATGAATCCATCTCTTCTCCTCACTATATATGAGTAAAAAAAGGGGGAAGATTGGGTTCCTTAGCCTCGGTAAAGTCAAGCAGTATAAGAAAGGTAAACTCGTAATTCAGATATCCGACCAGCATGGCAGGCTAACTTGCTTCAGTAGAATGTCAAAAACCAAAAATCACAAAGGCAATCCAACCTACTCCACCTGTGGCGGTGACTCTAATGCCAAGATGTGCAGCACCTTAGGCAACATCAGCAAGGTGAACAAGGGATACCTGCTGCATAGGCAACTGCTGGTCTTTCGTATACCCTTGCTACAACACAGGTGCAGATTTATAGTCTTATGAGACTGATAGATATCAGAAAATTCTCATGCTTTGATTTTTCACTTTACTGAGAGGTTATAATGGTGATCAAGTGACAGCAAGTCTCACGCTCTTTTCTCAATTCTACATGTTTAGTAGTGCGATTTTATAGACGGCTTAAACCTTTATTCAGCCTTCCAATCATTCTAGTCTTTTTGTTAGTTTCTTCTTGATAATTCCAGGTACACAAAGCATTATTATTTTACTCTTTTGAGAGTTTTTTGCACCAGTGTTAGCTGATGGTTTCTCACTGGAGTTTGAGTGACTGCAAATATCTTCAAGTCTCCAGAACTCTTCTCAGTATTCTGGTCTATCTAAATAATGCTGTAGTCTGGATAGTCTCCGCTTGTCCTCTGATTTCTAAGTCTTTGAGTCTCTTAATCAATACTTTGTGGATTGTTCCAAGGGCACTAATTTACCATTGGTATCACCGTCACCATCATGTTTTGTAGTTTTTTAGTTCTCTAGCAAGGTCTTGATATTCATCTCTCTTTTTGCTTTCTTTCAATTTTACTCTAATTACTTTTATATAATGACTATCAAGGATACCACTATTATTATTATTATTATTATGCAATTTTCACTTTCACTTTTGGTTTCTTACAATCCTTCCCTGGGTTTTTACTAGAGACCAAGGGTGAGGTAAGGTTGTGATTAAATGCATTCTACACACACACACACACACACACACACATATATATATATATATATATATATATATGGTCTGGATAGTCTCCATTCTTCATCTGATCATCAGTTCCCCAAATCTCTTTTCCAAGCCTTTGGGTACCATCTCAAGAGTTCCATATATTATTATTTAATAATGGAATTTTCAAATCAAGAGTATCTGGTGGTTCCTACTGGTGATTAAGTGACAACAAATTTCACCAATACTCCTGTTCTCTTTTTGTATTCTAAATAATTCTAATAATGTTATTGCTTGGATTGTTTCTATTCTTCTTTTGATCTATAATTCTTTCAACTTCTTTGCGATGCATTTCAGAACCACGACCACCACCACCACTGCCACCACCACCTTCTTCTTCTTCTTCTTCTTCTTCTTCTTCTTCTTCTTCTTCTTCTTCTATCACATCATAATTCTGTGTTAAAATTGATTAAGATCTTAAATGCCAATAATAATAAGAAAAAACATCTGCCAAAACCTTTTATATATGATTGCCGGAGAATATTTCATGCCAGCTGTAATAAAATTTGTTCTTGTTTATTTACAAAGTATAAAACTGTTATTTCTTTCCTTCTGAAAATCTAGATAGCAGGACCAAGAATCATAACTTATACAACACCGCACAAGATGAACACGGGGTGCTGTTAGCTTAGATACAAAAATGCCTTGTTCTTCCTTTCTATTTGTGAGATGACTTTCAAACAGACACAAATTAAAAAAAAACAAACAATTATTTGTTATAATCATCTTTAGAAAACCAACTTCTCTTTCGATCAATCGCCTCTAATCAATACTTGAATTCTGGCTTTGGCATTATATAACCCATCAAGGTTGATATGCCATTAAACAAAGAAACTGAATACTTGATTTCATAAATTGAATTCAGAATTCTTAAAGAAAAAAAATGTAAACATGAAAATATATGTTCATATATTTGCTTCTTCAAAAAATTAACCCAGTTCTCTACTTGTATTTATTTAAAACCATTGTCCAATAATTCTTGTTACATTTTCATATGAATTTTATGCATAAAATGTTATAATCATTATGGGAAAAAGCAATAAAATTATACTACCACTGTCCCATAATAGCTGTTACATTTTCATAAGAATTTCATGTCCTAAATGTAACAATAATTGTACAACGAAAGTTATAAAATAATACTATCTATGTCTTATAATGATATCCCAGAGATAGTGTTATAATCACAATATCACATTTATTATTTTAAGTTTTATTCAGAAACTTAATTTTTGTTCCTTCTTTGCTAAGCTTTGCTTAGTTTGGCATACATGCTTCAGATTGCTTACAGTACCAGCAATTCCTTAATAGTCACCCATCTAAATACTGAACAGACTCATCGGTGCTTAACTTCGGAGACCTAACGGAAATTAGTACTTTCAGTCTGACTTGATCATAAGTTTTTTTTTGTACCATTGATGTTGTGACTTCAGTGTTTTCCCTGGTCCATTCAACAGTCTTCTTGATTGTATATATTCATCAAGAAAGAGAAGTGGTTATTTTTCATTTTTTCTTAACATGAAAAAATGTGAGCAGTGTTAAAAGTTGTCCTAGCCCTTTGTCATTCTCCTTTAGTGGGGCTCTACACCTGTCTGGCTGGGGGTGTCCTGGTGGTGTAATGGTTAAAGCAGTAGACTGTGGAATCGTTATAAGTGAGTTTGAACTCCAGTCATGATATTACGTTCACTTTCGGACAAATACCCTTGGGAAAGGTATGAACCCCCTTATCCTCCCAACTATGGGTTAAATAGTACCACTACTTCTCTTCTACAAGGATGGCTTTGGCATTAAATAACCTACAAAGGTTGATATGCCATTAAACAAAAAAACTAAACCAAACCTGTCTGGCAGTAAACCCTACCTTACTCTTTTTAGACAAAGGAGAAAGGTGGTGCTCTTGGAGATACCCTCCTCCCTCACCTTGAGAAAAGGCCAGGAATCAAGATTCCAAGAGCTCTTTTCTTTTCTTCCAGCATAATGCTGTCCTTTAAACCTTGCTAAAGTTCATCTTCAATGGAGCATTGTGAACCCTGATGATCATTTGGGCACCAAACAACAATCAACATATAAAGACATTACTGTTCACTTCCCCACATGAAACTGAAGTGATTCTAATTTTTACTCAGGTTGAAGCAAAACTTTCTACGTTAACCATTTCTGTTATGTTTTTGCTTTGTATAAAAAAGGAGAATGACCTCTATCTATTCTTATAGATTATAGACCTAAAGAAGACTGTTGAATTGATTGGCTGAAATGTCGTAACAATATCAAGGTGGTTTTAAATCGATTCGGTTATAAACCATCTGTATTCTATTACAAGAATGAATAATTTGAATCATATAAAACATTAAGGATGCATTTCTATTGTAAATGCATTTCTGTGCTAAATAAAAGTGTTTGTAAACATTTAAGATATAATTTGTTTTATTTTACAATGTATTGCCATGAAAAATCTCTTGTAGTGAGTATCAGACATGGATTATTTTCAGAGTATTTTACACATAAAGTATTCAAATAAATTATCTACAGTAAGTTATTTAAGGCGGGGTTCTTATCCAATCTGTATGCAATATCAAAGAATTGTACACTGGATAAGTTATAAATTAGTATGGATTAGTGTGGATTAAAAATAATATAAAAATAAGCGGAAATATCTCTAGCAGACACAAAACACGCACACACATGGTTAACTCTCTCTTTTGGCATAGTTGAGAAGAGGATTTATCACACCACCATCACTATCACCATCACCATGATCGCAATCACCACCACCACCACCACCACCACCACCACCACCACCACCATCATCATCATCACCACCACCAATACCATCATCAACATCATAGCAACATTCAGTTCTCTCTCTCTCTCTCTCTCTCTCTCTCTCTCTCTCTCTCTCTCTCTCTTTGACAGCCTATGGGATCCAGTATACCAAAGGAGACTGGTGTCCAAAG